>CM053037.1:107379381-107995188 GCA_028564925.1 Lithobates sylvaticus | reverse complement strand
CTGTTGAGGGAGGGTTCCATTGTTGCTGGCTGCAGGGGGTTCTATTGAGGGTGAGGTATTTTTGTTGCTGGGGGGTCTTCTCTTGCTAATGGTCAATTGTTGTTGGGAGGAATCAACTGTTGAGAAGGCGTCTATTGTTGCTGACTGCATGGGATCCATTTTACTACTTTTCGTTTTTTGTTTTAGAAACACTCAAGCAACTTGTGAAATTATTATCACAACTTTAGATAAGGAGAGTGGACTAGTCATATTATACCGTTCTGGATAATGATGTGACATCACGCTGCAGCCATCAATTCATCACATTTCTTCAAGCAGCTTTTAGCCTAGGTTCACATTGGTGCAATTTGTCATGCGATTTGAGAGATCAAATCACATGACAAGTCACAGCCTATTGGAGGCAATGGCACTGTTCCAATCAGTGCAACACCCTTTTTTATTTATTTTTTTGAAAAAGTTGTTTCTGTACTACTTTTGGCATTAAAAAAAAAAAAAAAAAAATTTTCAGGTGCGACTTCAATAGACATCTGTGTGGCTTCATGCACAGATGTCTATCAAATAGGACCTGAAATTGCGCTGACCTTGCTACTTTGAAACTGCGCTACTTCAAGTGAAGAAGCGCGGTTTAAAAGTAGCATCAATGTGAACCATGGCTTAAACAAGGCTTTCTCACAAAAGGAAAATAATTCACCTTCTTTAAAAGACCTATCTCATCTGTCACCTAAAATCTATAATCGTTTCAATCTTTTAAGTAGACACATCATTTCTAGACTAGTTTCCCTCTTATGCTGTCTGTCACAATACATAGATTACCATCTTCAGAGATATGTAAACACCTGCCATCATATGTTAGTCATCAGATACTATACATTTAACTGACTTTTTCCTGGGAAGCAGTTTAATACTAGGTAAGGTTGGATGTAGCTTTCTTAAGCATCTCCTCAGACCCTTTCCCCTTTTTTTTTTTTTTTTCTTTATTCCCAGTTTGACTCCTAGTTGCCCGGGCAAATTTTAGCACCATCAGTATGTGTCAGTTAATTTGACTACAGCTCGACTTTATAATAAAATTTTACATATGAGACATATAAGGTTTTCATCTGGTACACTGTTTTGATGAAAATAAACCTCCTCGTGTGTGTGTCTGTCAGGGGTTAGCTCAAGGGGGATCACCTTCCCCTGGGAACTACGGTAGCCCTTACGGCAGGTTTCTGCAAATCTGAGTTGTAGCCAGTTTCATTGAAAAGGTTTCATGGAAATAACACAAACAAAAACAGAAAATAAATCCTTGCCATCCAGGAACTAACTGAACATTGCAGGTTCCCAACTCAATAGGTGAAAAGCTTCTCCCAGTCACCCACAAAACAAAGATAATGCAAAACTTTTCTCTTACAAAGCAAACTTCACATAAACAGCTCTCTCAGGGTTTTGGCTTCCCGAGTCCCAGGCCAAGAGCAATTCTTTGCTCCAGTCCTGCTTAAAGGGGTGTTTTTTATTTATTTATTTTTTTAAATAACAAACACGTCATACTTGCAGTTCGTTTTGCACAGAGTGGCCCGATCCACCTGTTCTGGGGTCCCCCAGCAGCGCTATTGGCTCCTCCCCCGCATCGGTAAACCCCCTAGGAGAAAGACATGCTGGTAAGTTAATTAGATCCTGTCGATAAAAATAAATAAATTAGCCAAATAGGTGTATGTTGTATGTGTTTGTAAGCGTGTCCGGACCCCACAGGGCAAGGACCGCACTATACCACAGATGGACACCAGTGGCAAAAGCACCCTGAGGCGATTCAGTTCGCATAGGTAGCGCTATACAAGTCATTCATCATAATAGAGATTATAAGAGAGACAACTAAATATAGGGTTATTCAGTTTAGCAGGGGTAAAATTTTCAGAAGAAGATAAAGTCCTAGCACAAGGACTCAAATTTGCACCAGACAAATATCTGGACAAATTTGAAACCTATATAGACATTGAAAAGTACATAAGAAAATTAAATATAAAAAAACATTTTTGTGGACAGCCTCCTAGTTCTCAACCCCTTATGGGCTTGGAAGAATACATACACAGCGGGCTTAAAAACAACTCGGTATTCAACCCCAAAAAGGGAGCCATCATTTTATTGAAGTATTTAAAAATATGGTCCAGGGACCAGGATAAAGTTAAAAAAATTTAAAACAAAAAGGTACACAATAACAAACGGATATGGGAAGGCATAAAAAAAAAGAGAAAAAAAATAAAAATGTGGTAATAAGACCAGACGATAAGGGGGTGGGGGGGGGGTTAGTTATACTAACCAATGACAGCTACAACAAAGAGGTGCTTAGACTTCTTAGTGACACGACACAACCACCTATAAAAGATTGAAAAGTGACCCTACACCTAAATTAAAGGTTTATTTACTAAATTGGGTGAACAATGGAACCAAAGGCAACATTTTGGATAAAAAGGAGGCTAAATACCTTGTTCCACATTCTCCCATACTTCCTGTCCTTTACATTGTTCCCAAATCTCAAGAGAACCCCCCCCCCCCCAGGACGGCCCATTATTAGTGGGATTGGTTACCTGTTTTCAAAGGTGGGGGAGTATCTTGATATATTCCTCCAGCCTTTGGTTATGCAGGGCCGATCCTATCTAAAAGACAGCAAAGAACTTATTAATTTACTCTCTAAAGTGGAAACAAATGAGAATACCCTCCTTGTTATAGTGGATGTGGAATCCCTGTATACAAATATAAAACAAACAGATGGGTTATCAGCCGTTAGATGAGCTTTGATAAACCAATCCCAGTTAAAACTAGCTCAAATTAAGCACATACTGGAAGGGTTACAACTGGCCATGGGGAGTAATTTCTTCCTGAGGGGTTATATTATAAACAGAGTCGCAATGGGGGCACGTTATGCCCCGAGCGTGGCCAACCTAGTGCTAAACAAATGGGAACAAGACAGTATTTATGGACCGGAATGGAAAGGCCTCAAATTTTATAAAAAGGTATATTGATGACATTATATTATTATGGGAAAGTTCCCAAACTGGACTAGAATCATTCATGGGTGCCATGAATGCCAATAGATATGGTTTACAATTTTCAGACACATGGGGTAGGGAAACTGTAAACTAACTAATCTTGATTTAGTATTAACAAAAGTAAGCAACAAAATTACCACCAATACATTTTTTTAAGGACACTGACAGAAATGGCTATGTGCCTATTCAAAGTTGTCACCATCCTAAATGTCTCACAGCAATACCAAAAGATCAATACATGGGGATTAGAATGGACTGTGATAGCATAGAGGATTTCAACATCCAGTCAGCCATCCTCCCCAAAAGATTTTTAGAAAAGAGATACTCTCCGAGGGAATTAAATAAATGTCAGAAAAAGGTTGTCTCTATGAATAGAGAAACTTTTGAGTAAAAACAAAAGTACCTTCTAAAGCAGATTTAGCCTTCATTACAGGCTTTAATCAACAATATAAAGAGGTTGAAATTATTCTGAAAAATCACTGGCCTATCTTTATGAAAGACAAAGATTTAAAACCGCATTTTATATACAAGAGGGCCCCTGGATTAAGAAATAAAATTGCCCCAATATTCCGCATCCCCCCTCCACTTTTTTTTAGATAGGGAAGGTTTCCATTACTGCACTAGGTGCAAGGCAGGTAAAACCTCAAAAAGAAAATTTGAGAATGTACAGTCAGTAGTCACGAACCACACCTTCAAAATAAAATCATGAAATACTTTTGACTCTGTATACGTCACACTTTAACCACTTTCAGACCGGACCATTTTGCTGGCTTAAGACCAGACCACTTTTTGCGATTCGGCACTGCGTCGCTTTAACTGACAATTTCACGGTCGTGCGGCGTGGCTCCCAAACAAAATTTTCTTTTTTTTCCCCACAAATAGAGCTTTCTTTTGGTGGCATTTGATCGCCCCTGCGTTTTTTTGCGCTATAAACAAAAGAGCGTCAATTTTGAAAAAAACCACATTATTTTTTACTTTTTGCTATAATAAATATCCGCCAAAAATATATAAAAAAATTTTTCCTCAGTTTAGGCCGATGCGTATTCTTCTTCTTCTACATATTTTTGGTAAAAAAAATTGCAATAAGCGATTATTAATTGGTTTGCGCAGAAGTTATAGCGTTTACAAAACAGGGGATAGTTTTATAGCATTTTTATTAATATTTTTTTTATGTTTTTACTAGTAATGGCAGCGATCAGGGTTTTTTGTTTGATTTTTTTTTTTTATTATTGTGACTGCGACATTATGGCGGACACATCGGACATTTTTGACACATTTTTGGGACCATTGTCAGTTATACAGCAATCAGTGCTATTTAAGTGCACTGATTCCTGTGTAAATGACACTGGCAGTGAAGGGGTTAACCACTAGGTGGCAGTGTAGGGGTTAAGTGTTCCTAGAGGCGTGTTACTAACTGTAGGGGGGCGTGGCTGTGAGCTAGTTAACACTGATCTCTGCTCCAATCACAGGGAGCAGAGATCGGTGTCACTAGTTGCTAGGCAGAATGGGGAGATGCTGTTTATTTCCGCATCTCCCCATTCAGCCATCCCGTGAGATGATCACTGGTATCCCCGTGGCGATCGAGCCGCGGGACCCACGACCGGACTCACAGGGGTCCCAACCGACGCGCGCTCGATGGCTTGGCGGCATCTTAAAGGGGACGTGCCTGTACCTGTACGCCCTTATGCCTGTCCGTGCCATTCTGTCGAAGTACATCGTCGTGCGCCGGTTGGGAAGCGGTTAATGTCCATGTCCAAACAATATGGGGGTAGAACCACATGTAAATTATGGACTAGGATAAACGAACAGTAGTTCAACATTAAAAATGGGTTCCCCAAACAGTGTGTAAAATCACTTTAGGCAATTTCACAATAGGGACCCGATGCTGCTTAACTTTTTGTGCAGTCAAAAAACACTGGAGAGGGACTAATCTTAAAAGAGCAGTGTTACAAAACTAAACAGAATTGCTATATAAACTGGACACTTTACAGCCTGCTGGCATGAACATAGATGTAGAATCTAAATAGTTTTTTAACCAATGACTAATTAGAACACTTTATGTATTAACATGTGTGTGTGTGTGTGTGTGTGTGTGTGTGTGTGTGTGTGTGTGTGTGTGTGTGTGTGTGTGTGTGTGTGTGTGTGTGTGTGTGTGTGTGTGTAATTTATATATATATATATATATAGGGTTTGTCATGTTGAATTCTACTCCAAATTGTTTTTAAAGCTTATATATAATATATTATATATCTCTCTCTATCTTTCACATTTAATAATTTGAAAAGTTGTATTAAATAGTAGTAATTTTAGTAGTCATTTAATACTAATCGGCATGGGTTAAAGATAGTTTCCCATTAGAGGGTATAAAACATATTCTGCCTAGTGACGGGGATGCTTCCTGATGATGTTGTAAAACGTACGTTGAGGCGCATCCCGGTCACGTAATTTCCGGAGGCACGCCGGCCCCACAAGCTGAACGGCTGCATTACCCATTTGCCTGGTGACACATGCTATTATCCTCAGTGTCAGGCTAAGGCACCAACTCATGTAAGTGCCCATTTGGCTTTATCATTTTTTAATCAACATTTAATTAAATGGTTTTACACTAGGGTCCCATGTTTATCTGTTTTTATATGGGCAATTGTGGTGGAGACAAACAAGGTTCCCAGCTATATCCATAACGGTGCATCAGCAAGATCCCTGGCCCACAAAACACATCCTATACCGACCTTCTTTTTAGTTGGTGGTCTGTTGAGTAGGCATTTCACAAACCTCAACTGGGTGATTTATATAAAGTTTTTCCATTGGTGACGCTGTAAAGATTGAAGTCCTATCACAATCCAATATATGGACTTTTTTTTGTTTTGATGAAATATTCACTATATTGTCTATTTGCACTTATGTCATGAATATTATATGTGTAGCGGGGTTCTACCCCTTTTTCTGGTAGAGACTACATCTCCCATGATTCCCCAGGCCCCCGGGCTGCTGACTTCCGCCCGGGAGGCTGCTGGGGGAGATTATAAAAGGGAAGAGCGGAGACCGCCTCTTCCTCTTGGGACACTTCCTCTTCTGAGGCCTGACAGGACTGGCTTGCCTCTGCTGACAGAGCGTGTGACGCGGAGACTGCAGCCAGCAGAGACACCTGTGCGGACCGGAGCTGAAGGCCTGAAGCCTGGGCCTTGCAGCCGATGGAGTGAGACTCTCCTACCTCAGAGTCCACAGCAGCGGAGCGGAGACTTCCCCTTACTGTCGGTCGGACGGAGCTGATGACCGGAGTGCAGGGCTGTGACTGAGGAGATCGGGCGCCGCCATTGAAGAGACCAGAGCCGCCATTAGAGGGACCGGGTCGGAGGACGGTACCCCAAGGATTGGTGAGAGAGCCTGTAGGCTCAATCCTGCATTGACACACAAGTTTTATGCCTATTGAACTGCCTAGGCGCAATTTACCTCAGAGCAGCAATGTTACTTTTTGTGGATTACAAAGACACCATTTAAAGCTACATGTGCACCACCTCTACAGATTTATTGCCGGTGAAGAACACTGTACTAGTACAAGGACTGAGCTCTATTACTAGGGATCAGGCCTGGTCCGTTAGGTAGGCGCAGATAGATTTATTGCACCTCAGGGGTGCATAGCAGACGGTCGCCACGCTTGGCGCTCCGTTTCCCCATTGTTAGATTCATATACCTGTGTACATGTTTAAAGTGCATATTGCAGGGACCTGCTAAAGTATTGTGAGATATATGTTCAAATGCATGTTGCTATTCTTTTTTCCTTACTGCCAAAGTAAAGCCAGTTATTCTTATCTCAGCAGTCTGCTTGTGAGTTCATACCAATTACACTTAGAGTATAAGCTAAGTTTTATGTGCATAGGGACGTACCCCTTTACTAACTGTGCCAGAGCGGGTAGAGCCAAATTGCCGGGGGTTGGTGGAGCTGTACTCAGGGACCCAAAACAAACCAGCGGCTCTCTTAACTGGGGGTAGCGCTACACGTGGGGGCTCGTCCGGGATCCTGAGTCAGCGGGAAAAGCCGCCAGAAGGTGCCGGCATGGACCCAATAGAAGTGGGACGGTGGTCCGCAACATGGGCCGCTGACCCGGCCGCAGCAGCAGTCATTGAACTGCCAGGGATATGGCAGAGAGAGGCAGTCAAGCAGCTCATAATGTCATTATCCCCATGCCAGAAGTCATGGATAATGGACATGAGAAATGATGCTGGGTACACATACGCCTTAATAGAATGGAAGGAAGAGACTCCAGAGCAGTTCAGGAGCCACAGCATACAGGCACCGAATGGTCAGGCCTACCAAATGCTGCATGCGCTGCCGCGCAAGGGAGAAGGTTCTCCTATGAAAGCCATTCTATCTCCAAAGAAGGAGGAGCAGAAGGGCGCGGAAAGTCCCGCACCCACACACACTACTCTTAGTGCAGAACTGTGTGCTGTTCTAGGGGAAATTGTAACCCAGTGCAGAAGAGACCCCGGGGATTACCCAATGTCGGGATACAGGAAACTCCGGATGTTTTCAGGGAGGACACCTGTACCCTCGGGAGAAGAGGGATTTGAAGAGTGGTTAGATGGTGCCACGCAGGCCCTAGAAGAATGGGAGGTCTCAGAGGGCCGAAAGAAGCAAAGGATTGTTGAAAGCCTAAAAGGACCTGCCTTAGAGGCCATACGCAATCTGAAGACGAGTAAAAAGGATTGCACTGCCCAGGACTACATAGACATCCTGGAAGGTGTGTTTGGTGGGACAGAAAAAGTCACAGAACTTACCTATCAACTGGAACACTGTTACCAGAAGACAGGGGAGAAGCTGTCAGAGTACATGGGACGCATAGACAAGATCCTGCATAGGATTATCCTGAAGAAGGGGATAGATCCAGGGAAGGTAGATGAAGCCCGTGCCCAGCAGGTGATGAGGGGAGCCCAACCCTTGGACCCTGTCGCACTAATTCTACGCACCCGGCAGGATGGGAAGAGCCTGGACTACCCTGACCTCATCCGAATGGTCAGAGAAGAAGAGGCCATGTTGGAGGAGAAAAGGGAGAAGCAGGTGATGGGGTCTACAAAGTTTCCAGTGGCCACGGTCAGGTCGGCCTTAACCCCTGAAAGAGACACAGAGGTAGATGCCCTGAAGTTGCAGATGTCCCAGATGATGGAGATACTGACATCTCTAGTGGCGAAAGAGACGCCCAGTCCCAAGAAAGAAACAACCAGGAGGGAATTGTTTCCAGCTGTTCCAGCACCAGCATCCCCTCTTGACCACAGTGAGATGATTTGCTTTAATTGTGGAGGAATTGGTCATATTGCAGCTATATGTTCCAGTCCCAAGAAGAAGAAGGCAGAAAGCCGCCAGCCGGCGGGAAACGCCAAAGGGCCCCGGTGAAGGAGTCAACCGGGTGCCCATCACCTTCAGTGAGCTCCAAGAAGCGTAACAAGAAGAGAAAGCGAGGAGACCAAACCCCTCAGAAGGGGCCCAGGGATCCTCAACCAAGGTGCACTCCAGAGAAAGGGGGCAAGACCCCTCCGAAGAGACACAGCACCCCAAAGCGAGAACCCTTACAAGTGAGAGATAACAATGTCCCTCAACGGGTTCACACTCCCACGAAGAGGGAGAAAATCAATGCATATCAGGCTCAAGAAAGGAGCAAGTGCAAATCAAGTGCTGGCAAAGCAAAGAGTCCAAAGAAGAGGACAGCATCAACTAGGCCCTACCCAGAAGAGCTAGTTGGTCCATCCCCTACTGTACCCATCCAAGTGGAAGGAGTGTACACGAAGGCCCTCCTGGACACTGGAGCACAAGTGACCCTGTTGTACAGGGACTTCTATGACAGATACCTGGGTCATCTGCCTATACAGAAGATAGAGGAGCTGGAGATAGGGGGATTGGGAACTCAGAGTTTCCCCTATGATGGATACTTACCCATCAGATTGACGTTTGACCCATCAGTAGCTGGGAAGTCTGAAGTGTTCGACACCTTAGCAGTGGTGTGTCCCCGGCCACCAGGAACCAGCAAGACGTCCCTGATCATAGGGACAAACACGGACCTAGTCAGAAGGCTTCTGACCCCCCTGGTGAAGAAAGAGAATCTTTCAACTCCCAAGATCCATCCCATGCTGAAGGCAGCCTATCAGCGGTTGGTCCTAGAGCAGAAGACCCCAAGTGAGGGGATAGGAAGGGTATGGAGGCTTGGAAAAGAAGGAGCAGTGTTACAGCCCGGAGAGGTGACCTGCATGAGAGCCACGGTGAAGCTTACCTGGGAGCAGCCCGGCCCCTTTGTAATGTTGGAACCCGACCCAATGGAGGGTCACTCAGGTCTGGAAGTGATACCGGAAGTAATCTCATTGAAGGACCTGAAGAAGGCTAGAGGAAGAGTCCCTGTCAGTGTGAGGAACCCCACAGAGAGGCCTGTGGAGATCCCTGCCAGGATGCTTCTGGGACAGGTGAGTCCTGCTGTCCCAGTTGGCTGGTCAGAAGTGAAGGGGACGGGTGAAGGAGAAGATGTTTGGAAGAAACTCTCCATGGAAAACCCAAACCTACCTGGAGCTTGGAAAGAGAGAGCCAAGGCCCAGCTGACCAGATGGGAGAAGATTTTCTCCAAAGATGAGTTTGATGTGGGGTGTGCGAGGAGTGCCACCCATCGAATCCGCATGCAAGAGGACAAGCCATTCAGAGAGAGAGTGAGGCGAGTCCCGCTAGCAGATCTGGAGGATCTGAGGGAGCAGCTTGCGGAACTGAAGAAGACGGGAGTGATTAGGGAATCCAGGAGCCCCTATGCCTCCCCAATTGTGGTAGTCAGAAAGAAGAATGGGTCATTGAGACTGTGCATTGACTACAGAACTCTCAACAGGAGGACCATTCCTGACCAGTACACCACGCCAAGGATAGAAGATGCCTTACAGAGTTTATCTGGAGCTAAGTGGTTCAGTGTGATGGACCTCAAGAGTGGGTATTACCAGATCCCCATGCATCCAGAAGATAGAGAAAAGACTGCCTTCATAACCCCAGTAGGATTCTTTGAGTTCAACAGGATGCCTCAGGGCCTATCTGGAGCTCCTGCTACGTTTCAACGCCTAATGGAAAGGACTGTTGGAGACATGAACCTCATAGAAGTCCTTGTGTACCTGGACGATGTCATTGTCTTTGGAAAGACTTTGGAAGAACATGAAGCCAGATTGGAGAAAGTACTGAAGAGGCTCAGTGAAGAGGGACTTAAACTTTCTCCAGAGAAGTGTCGGTTCTATCAGTCTTCTGTGAACTATCTGGGACACATAGTGTCTGAAAAAGGAGTGGCTACGGACCCTGAGAAGCTGGAGGCAGTTACTTCGTGGCCAAGGCCCACAACAGTTACAGAACTTCGGTCTTTCTTGGGGTTCTGCTCCTACTACCGCAGGTTTGTGGATGGATTTGCCCGCATTGCCAAACCCCTCAACGAGCTGCTGAAGACAGAAGGAGAGGAGGATGGAATGGGGCCTAGGAGGTCCAGTGAGTCGGTCCAAGACCAGTGGAATTCAAGGTGTGAAGAGGCTTTCAGAACCTTGAAGAGAAGTCTCACCACAGCCCCAGTTTTGGCCTACGCTGATCCCACTAGACCCTATGAGCTACATGTTGATGCCAGCCATGAGGGCCTAGGTGGAGTACTCTACCAGGAGCATGAAGACCAGCTGCGACCAGTGGCCTATGTGAGCCGGAGCCTGACCCCCTCCGAGAAGAACTATCCCACCCACAAGTTGGAGTTCTTAGCCCTCAAGTGGGCAGTTGTTGACAAGTTGAGAGACTACTTGTATGGGGCCGAGTTTACTGTAAAGACAGATAACAACCCCTTGACCTATCTATTCACCACCGCCAAGCTGGATGCAACTGGACACAGATGGTTGGCGGCGTTGTCTGGATTCAATTTCAGCCTCAAGTACAGACCAGGGGCTGGAAATAGGGATGCAGATGCCCTGTCCCGAAGATCCCATGTCATGGTCGATGACTGGGAAGACTGGACCCAAGTGGCACCAGATGGAGTGCGAGCCCTTTGTCAGGGGGCTGAACTCCAAGCCAGAGGAGGATCCAGGGCTGAAGAAATAGGAGTTACCACAGTGGGAGTCCCAAAGTGTTACTGTGGGGTAACTCAACTGGCAGAAGAGTGCTTACCAAAGTTGTCCAAGAAGGAGTTAAGGTGTGACCAATTGGAAGACCCCATGGGGAAATTGGTCCTGGAAGCCCTGGAAGACCAGAGTCCAGAGGGACTTCGCCTTCACCCTTCCAAAGAAGCTCGCTTACTGAGAAGAGAGTTGGACAAGTTACAGGTGCATCAGGGGGTAGTCTACCGAAGGGGCCCCTCTGATGGACCAGAAGACAAGTGGCAGTTGTTTCTCCCGGAAAAGCATCGAGAGACTGTGCTGATTGCCTTACATGACCAGCATGGTCACTTGGGAGCAGAGAGAACCTTCCAACTTGTCAGAGACCGGTTTTACTGGCCCTGCATGAGGGCCGAAGTGGAGGAGTATTGCCATTCCTGTGCAAGATGCATTCAGAGAAAGACTTTACCCCATCAAGCTGCCCCAATGGGCCACCTACAGAGTGAAGGCCCAATGGATCTGGTATGCATTGATTTTCTCTGCCTTGAACCCGATTTGAGCGGATTGGGAAATGTTCTGGTGGTAACCGACCATTTCACTCGTTATGCTCAGGCTTTCCCAACCAAGGACCAGAAGGCCTCTACAGTAGCCAAGGTACTCTTGGAGAAGTACTTTGTTCACTATGGACTGCCACAGAGAATCCATTCAGACCAAGGAAGGGACTTTGAGAGTCGCCTGATCAGGAAGCTACTAGATTCTCTGGGAGTAGAGAAGACTAGAACCACACCATATCACCCTCAAGGGGATGCCCAGCCTGAAAGGTTCAACAGGACTCTATTGAACATGTTGGGAACTTTAGAGACCGAGAAGAAGCAACACTGGAGCCAACACATTTCAGCTCTAGTGCATGCCTACAATTGCACCACAAGTGATGTGACAGGTTTTTCCCCTTACCGGCTTATGTTTGGGAGAGAAGCAAGATTGCCAGTGGATTTGGCCTTTGGAATTTCTTTGGACCATGCCTCAGCTGCCTCCCACAAAGGATATGTGGACAGACTGAGGCGCAGTCTGAAGATAGCTTATGAAAAAGCTCAAGCGGCCTCTAACCAGAGGGGGGCCCGAAATAAGAGGAACTTTGATTTGAAAGTTAGAGTACAGGACCTACAGCCTGGGGACCGTGTACTGTTACGCAACCTAGGAATCCCTGGGAAACACAAGATAGCTGATAGATGGAGATCAGAACCATATATCATCTGTAGAAAACTTCCAGGATTGCCTGTCTACAAGTTGAAGCCAGAAGGAAGATTGGGGCCTTTGAAGACCTGGCATAGGAATCATTTGCTCCCACTCACTGAAGCAGTCAGAATGCCTCCAGTAAGAGATGTACCTGAATCTGTTTCCATTCTGGATACCCCCAGGCCTAATACTAGGTCTCAGACATCCCAAGTTAGGGGTGGACAGGACCCCCAACCTGAGGAAGAAAGAGGAGAACTTGAATGGCTATGGCCTTCCTCAACTCCAGGAAATTCTGCCATAGATCTTCCACCTACTGAAGATGTGGAAGATAACACATTGAACCCAGAAGCCACAGAGTTTGTGCCATTCAGTGTTGTGCCTGAGTGCTGGGAAGACATCCCTGGTCTCTACCCAGAACAAGAAGATGATGTTCCAGAACCAGAGATGTTGCCAGAATGTGTTCCTGAAGAAGTTCCAAGAGAACAGAGAGCTCGCAGGAGTGTGAAGCCTCCCAAGAAGCTAACTTACCCCAAGATGGGAGAAAGTTCAGAGGACTCTGTTACCACAGCAAGGAGAAGTGCTGAAAGCCCTGACCCTTCCGCTGTCCATTTAGTGGAGGGCAACCCCAGCTCGCTCTCTGGCACAGTTAAGCAGGTCGCACACACTGAAGTGACCTGTCGACAGGACAGCTCCCCATCTCATGCCAATTGGTGGGAAGCTCCTCTGTCCAAATTATGTGAAAATGTTGTTCCCGAAAAAGTTTGTAGTTTGAGCACTATCTTTGGGGACCAAAGATTCAAAGTGGGGGGAGTGTGTAGCGGGGTTCTACCCCTTTTTCTGGTAGAGACTACATCTCCCATGATTCCCCAGGCCCCCGGGCTGCTGACTTCCGCCCGGGAGGCTGCTGGGGGAGATTATAAAAGGGAAGAGCGGAGACCGCCTCTTCCTCTTGGGACACTTCCTCTTCTGAGGCCTGACAGGACTGGCTTGCCTCTGCTGACAGAGCGTGTGACGCGGAGACTGCAGCCAGCAGAGACACCTGTGCGGACCGGAGCTGAAGGCCTGAAGCCTGGGCCTTGCAGCCGATGGAGTGAGACTCTCCTACCTCAGAGTCCACAGCAGCGGAGCGGAGACTTCCCCTTACTGTCGGTCGGACGGAGCTGATGACCGGAGTGCAGGGCTGTGACTGAGGAGATCGGGCGCCGCCATTGAAGAGACCAGAGCCGCCATTAGAGGGACCGGGTCGGAGGACGGTACCCCAAGGATTGGTGAGAGAGCCTGTAGGCTCAATCCTGCATTGACACACAAGTTTTATGCCTATTGAACTGCCTAGGCGCAATTTACCTCAGAGCAGCAATGTTACTTTTTGTGGATTACAAAGACACCATTTAAAGCTACATGTGCACCACCTCTACAGATTTATTGCCGGTGAAGAACACTGTACTAGTACAAGGACTGAGCTCTATTACTAGGGATCAGGCCTGGTCCGTTAGGTAGGCGCAGATAGATTTATTGCACCTCAGGGGTGCATAGCAGACGGTCGCCACGCTTGGCGCTCCGTTTCCCCATTGTTAGATTCATATACCTGTGTACATGTTTAAAGTGCATATTGCAGGGACCTGCTAAAGTATTGTGAGATATATGTTCAAATGCATGTTGCTATTCTTTTTTCCTTACTGCCAAAGTAAAGCCAGTTATTCTTATCTCAGCAGTCTGCTTGTGAGTTCATACCAATTACACTTAGAGTATAAGCTAAGTTTTATGTGCATAGGGACGTACCCCTTTACTAACTGTGCCAGAGCGGGTAGAGCCAAATTGCCGGGGGTTGGTGGAGCTGTACTCAGGGACCCAAAACAAACCAGCGGCTCTCTTAACTGGGGGTAGCGCTACATATGTATTGTTTAGCACTTTAATACTGTTGCAGCTAGAGTGTGATCAGATTTATAGAACCCCCTACAATTTTATTATTTATAATAACTATAATATAACATAATACTATTTTTACTTTCTTCATTTTATTAATCGTTGTAGAAACACACCACCTGGGACACAAAGCCACCTGTGTTCATTGCAGATTAAATATTCATCTTGGAGGCCATGGAGCAATTGGAGATGGGCATTACTGTAACCATTGGTATCAGTCATTGGATATACTGTAAGAAGAGCTCTCTCACCCTCTCTCTGTTATGTCATTAGTGTCCACATCCCCCTGATGTAGTCATCCCATCCTGACCATTACTTTATGACCAGATCCATTAGCACCCTGACCACCACAAGACGATTGAGATGCCAACTGAGAAACAATAGAAAAATGTGACTGAGTCATGTAGTAGACAATCAGACCTTTCCCTTGGAGAAATTGATCTGCTAGATGTTTATAGCCAGGCCAGGGCTGTGCCCATGTGTTTGCTTGCCAACAGTTTTGACACCATTACAATTCCAGCAAAACATTTTGTCAATTTTTACAAACTTAGTCAGGTTTTATTGCTTTTTTTTGTGTCTATTGGAGATATTGATCCTCTTTCCTTCCCAGACAGTGTCATCAGTACAGTGGCAATGCATATTTTTAGCACTGATCACTGTATTAGTGTCACTGGTTCCTACAAGTCTCAAGTGTCAGTTAAGCCCCATACACACTATTAGATTTTCTGCAGACTTTTGTCTTCAGATTTACCAAAACCATGTAGTGCAAATTAAAACTCTTAAGGAGCAAGTGGAAAATGTAGTTATTTTTATTTTGATCAAATACCACCAAAAAAGAGCTCTATCTGTGGGAAAAGTAACACAGTGCCTTATTGCAAAAAATGGCCTGGTCATGAAGGGGGTAATCTTCCAGAGGTCAAGTAGTTAAATGAAAAATGTTTTGGCTGGAATTGAGCTTTAAAAAGTGGAAAAAAAAAATCCCTTTTTATCCTAATTTGACAAACAAGCCTGTGTAGGAATCTTATTCTCAACTGGAAAAGATCTGTATTTTTCCTTTTTAACATGAAAGGGAAACTGGACTGATTGCTATGGACAAACACTTTTTTTTTTATATACACTTTCTGTTATGTTCAATATGACAGAACACTCCGTGACCAGTGGCGGAACTACCGCCATAGCGACACACGCGGCCGCTATGGGGCCCGCAGCTGCTATGGGGCCCCTGGGGAGGAGGAGGAAAGCATACTGCCGGGGCCCGGGGGGGGGTGGCGAGCACTGCCCGCACGGTCCCCCAGCCAGGGGAAGTGAGGAGAGGAAGAGGCGCGCTGTCCGTACAAGGCAGCAGAGCGCTGTGTAATAGCTAACATTTGAATGCCCTGTGAGTTCCCGGGGCTCACCGTCACATAGCCCCACCTCTTGGCCCGACGCTTTTGATAGACAGAACGCCGGTCCAATGCGGGACATGTGACGTCATCAAAGGCGCCGGGCCAAGAGGTGGGGCTATGTGACGTTGAGCCCCGGGAACTCACAGGGCATTCAAATGTTAGCTATTACAGCGCTCTGCTGGACAGCGCGCCTCTTCCTCTCCTCACTTCCCCTGGCTGGGGGACCGTGCGGCCGGTGCTCGCCCCCCCCCCCCAATCTGAGAGAGCCCCACGCTCGCCAATAAGGGCTGCTGTAGTCTGGCTCACCTCTTCCACTGCACAGGTGAGGCTGCATTGGGCACTAGAGAGGCTGCATTGGGCACGAGAGAGGCTGCATTGGGCACGAGAGAGGCTGCATTGGGCACGGGGGAGGCTGCATTGGGCACGAGAGAGGCTGCATTGGGCACGGGGGAGGCTGCATTGGGCACGGGTGAGGCTGCATTGGACACGGGGAGGCTGCATTGGGCACGGGGGAGGCTGCATTGGGCACGGGGGAGGCTGCATTGGGCACGGGGGAGGCTGCATTGGGCACGGGGGAGGCTGCATTGGGCACGGGGGAGGCTGCATTGGGCACGGGGGAGGCTGCATTGGGCATGGGTCAGGCTGCATTGGGCATGGGTGGGGCCACGCTGCATTGGGCAAAGGTGAGGCTGCATTGGGCACGGGTCAGGCTGCATTGGGCAGGCCACGCTGCATTGGGCACGTGTCATGCTGAATTGGGCACGGGTCAGGCTGCATTGGGCATGGGCAGGCCACGCTGCATTGGGCACGGGTCATGCTGAATTGGGCACGGGTCAGGCTGCATTGGGCATGGGCAGGCCACGCTGCATTGGGCACGGGTCATGCTGAATTGGGCACGGGTCAGGCTGCATTGGGCATGGGCAGGCCACGCTGCATTGGGCACGGGTCATGCTGAATTGGGCACGGGTCAGGCTGCATTGGGCACAGGTGAGGCCACGCTGCATTGGGCAAAGGTGAGGCTGCATTGGGCACGGGTGAGGCTGCATTGGGCACGGGTGAGGCTGCATTGGGCACAGGTGAGGCTGCATTGGGCACTGGACACGTTGCATTGGGCACAAGTGGGCACAGGTGAGGCAGTATTGGGCACAGGTGAGGCAGTATTGGGCACTGGACATGCTGCTTTGGGCACAGGTGAGGCTGCATTGGACACTGGACATGCTGCATTGGGCACAGGTGAGGCAGTATTGGGCATGGGCAGACCACGCTGCATTGGGCACAGGTGAGGATTATTGAAGCGCTAACACCAGGTGTTTGGAGTATCTTTATCTGTTGATTAAACTTTCTGGAATACATATATTGCTATTGTGGTGTAGGATCTGGGCTCTTTCTTTCTTCTCAGACTCGAACCACACACCCTTTGAGCCCCGCCCTTTAAACCACGCCCACTATTTAATTTAAGCCCCGCCATTTTTTTGTGGGGGGGGGGGGGGCCCATACAACATTTTGCTATGGGGCCCTGTGATTTCTAGTTACGCCCCTGTCCGTGACATATCTTATGACTCCATCATTGTATAATCAACATACCTTTTTGATTTAGCATGGTTGGTCGGGAGACGAGAACTAGAAATTCTTTCACAAAATGAATTAAATTCTTTTTAAAAATGACATGGTGTGTTGCATTCTGAAGCCGTCTTCCCAATTTTTGTCTTTTTTTTTTTTTTTTTGTGAGCATTTGGTGTTCTGAATTTTCTGTACTGGAACACTTTTTCTTACTCTCATTTGTCATTGTTTCTTTCTAGCAGCTGAGCAAAGTGGAGTTCTGTCTCCAGATGAAACTGTGTGCTGTTACGTTCCTCACATAGTGCAGATTAGATTTTTCTTTCAGAGCTTTAATTAGATTTCTAGTCCCTGACTGTCATGTGCAGCAAACCACTTGATTACCTCTTGTATCTTAACATTACAGGGCAAAGCAGTTTGTTCAAGAACATGTCTGTCAATGCACACATTATGGGCTCCCTGTACCCTCTGTTCAGTTAACAGCATTAATATTAGAAAAAACGCCATGCTTCTCAACTGCAGCCCTTTAGAATGGACTAATTATGAGGATTTGTTCACATACAGACAGTGTGCACTTTTTCAGTATCACTAGTATCTGAATGAGCTCAGGTCATCTGTCAGTGGAATCTCTCAGTGCAGATAAAGTAGCATAAAGCCATGCACTGTCTCACTGCAAGCTCTAAACTATTAGAGAGGCTTAAACCTCTACAGAATTCCCTTCCTCAGCCAAGGTCACTTTCACTCACCATCTAACCTCATTGGAATATATATGGGTCAAATCAAGCCCCATCAGGCACATTTATGTGCTATATGCCCTCCTAGCCTCCCTCAAATCTGATTACTAGCCCCCTTGCCTCCAGAGTTGGGAGACAGACTGACGCCAAACCTTCAGTTTCGAACCAATGTCAGAAAATCATACAATTCTCCCTAAAGACATTGCTCCGCACCAGACTCGAGCAAACCATCTTTAAGAGCACAGAACACCATCAAGGTTGCATAAATGTTATAAAACAGAACAAAAGGGAGGCGCGCACACCTAGTGCATTACCAAATACATTTAATAGGTATTGAAAGATTAAAAGTGAATACTCACGAGAGTGGCGACCCACAATGAGCCATACAACTGCAAAATGTAACATGGTGTGGGCATAGCAAGGGTATAGGCTGACGCATTTCTGGGGCGCACCCCCTTCCTCAGAGTCAAGCTTTAGTTTTTAGCTATGTACCCTTGCTATAACATTGTATAAGTAGTGTAATAGTGTAACATTGTGCAGTTGTGGGTTGCCACTTTTGTGAGTATCCACTTTTAATTTTTCAATACTGTACCTAGTAAATGTGTTTAGTGATGCACTAGGTGTGCGCGCCTCCCTTTTTTGTTTTGTAGTTTTTATCGGATCACCCCATCCATGGAGGGCAGCATCTGCCTAGTTTTGGAATACTGATGTCCTCGTTGCTGTTTAAACCACGAAAGACATGGAAGTGATTGTTGTTTTTTTTTTTTTCTTGCATAAATGTTATCCTAATACCTCTGACCGATGCTGGAGATGTCAAAACAAGCAAAAAAACTATTCTCCACATGTTTTGGTCTTGTCCAAAATTGACTACCTTCTGGCGTAGAGTGAGACTGATCTTGCAGAAATGTATGGAAGTTAGAAGAGCACTACTGAAGGAAATTCCCTTGTCCTTTTTAAACAGTTTTTGTATTTTTTGTTCTGGCTAAATAATAATAAGCTAAATTGTTGTATACATGCTGGAACTGCTTTGTGACATGGTCTCAATCATCATAATAGTCTATCTTTTTCCTGTATGCAAGTTCCTGAGCACTTTGTAAATAAAGCATTTACAAAAAAATAAATAAAAATACACCCCCCTCCCTCCTCCCAATTCTCTAAGATCCACAGCATATTGATACCTACATGATATTTGGTAAGAGTTGATAGTAACAAACCTGTCAGTGCCTACGCACCCTACACCATTCTCCCCCTATTTAGTTTGTTAGCAGCACTCCCTATGCTTTATCGATCACAGCCGTAGCACAGTGTCAACATGGCTGCTGAGACCTTACTCTTTTTATAGTGAGGGGGCTGGCTTATCTAAAAGCCCCCTTATTGGCCCTTTTAGGCCATCTGACCCATTTTACAGCCAGGCAATGCTTTCTGATTACTGTCAGGAGTATGACAGCTGCTGGTCTCATTCCAGCATTCTGATTGTTACTGTGATGCATTTTCCCTGTCTACCTGTCCATCTGCAAGGTGATTGATGCAGCCAGTCTCTCTGTGTGGAGACCAAACCTGATTAAAGCCAGCCAAGTCTGGAGTCTCATGCTTGTTATAGTATTTGTAATATGTGTTTTAAGCAACCTGTTTGTCTTCCCTGTTCCTTCTAGTTAGGATTCCCTTGTTAATGACCACGGATTGGATATTGACTACCCTACCCTAAACTTAGACTGTCACTGACCACTCTGCCTGTCTGCCAAACGCAACCTATTTGTTGTGCTCAGTGATAGCCATGCACTATAACATTGTGTATAATACTTGGAGGCAACTGGGTACCAGTAGCCCTGCTAGCCATATGGGAAAAGGGGGAAATAATACAGAAGCCAGCTATGGTGCCTGGCCACCTATGCTAGGGGTTGGCATGACTATTACAAAGAATTTAGTCTGGTAGATTCCCACATTAATTTGTTAGGACAGTGAACCTCAAAACGAAGAGGGTTCACATTAAGCCCATGATGGCAGCGAACTTAAACCTCATCCCTTCTTCTAGCTCCTGCTTAAATAATCAGTGAGAATATCTATAGGGTTTTCCAGAGATTATTTCTTCACACAACAGTGGAGCTACAGGATGTCCACCTCTCCTAACTTTCTGGTGAGAGTTTATTTAAGGAATAACTGACACAAAGCCCCTGCTGTTTCCAAAGCCAGTTATATAATAGAAATAACAGTTTCAGCTTTCCAAGCTGCTAAGAGGTAATATTTACCACAATAGTACATTTACTCTTTACCTTTCCATATTTTAAGCTTAGTGAGAAGCAGGGAATATACTGTGTTTAACCACTTTCCGACCGGCGCACGACGATGTACGTCCCTTTTTTGAAGAGGGTTATCTCGTAACGGCAGCAGCTGCTGCCACAACCGAGATATCCATCTCTTCAGGCGCCGGTCGGCATTCCGATAAAGGTGGTCATCGCGGCGGATTCGCCGCGAGATCACCGTTATCGGCTGCGGGAGAGGTGCCTTCCGCCGCTTACCGGAGCCGTCGGCAGCGGCGGAAGCGATTGGGTCCTCCTCCGTGCTGGGTATAGCGACGAGTGAGGCTAAGATGGCCGCCACCCGTCTCTATACCATAGCAGGGGGGGAGCGACGTCAAAACGTCACTTCCGCCCATACCTCTTAAAGGAACATTTTCCAAATGTCATTTTTTTTAAATTACATTTTTTTTTTTTTTGCTTTTAAGTCCAAATATGAGATCTGAGGACTTTTTGACCCCAGATCTCATATTTAAGAGGACCTGTCATGCTTTTTTCTATTACAAGGGATGTTTACATTCCTTGTAATAGGAATAAAAGTGAGCCAATAAATTTTTTTTTTTTAAAAAAGTGTAAAAATAAAATCAAGAAAAATAAATAAGAAAAACAAAAAAAAATTTTTTTTTTAAAGCGCCCCGTCCCGACGAGCTCGTGCGCAGAAGCGAACGCATACGTGAGTAGCGCCCGCATATGAAAACGATGGTCAAACCACACATGTGAGGTATCGCCGCGATCGGTAGAGCGAGAGCAATAATTATAGCCGTAGACCTCCTCTGTAATGCAAAATATGCAACCTGTAGAATTTTTTAAACGTCGCCTATGGAGATTTTTGAGGGTAAAAGTTTGATGCCATTCCACGAGCGGGCGCAATTTTGAAGCGTGACATGCTAGGTATCAATTTACTTGGCGTAACATTATCTTTCACAATATATAAAAAAATTGGACTAACTTTACTGTTGTCTTATTTTTTTATTCAAAAAAGTGAATTTTTTCCAAAAAAAGTGCGCTTGTAAGACCGCTGCGCAAATACGATGTGAAAAAAAGTATTGCAACAACCGTCATTTTATTCTATAGGGTGTTAGAAAAAAAACAATATATAATGTTTGGGGGTTCTAGCAAAAAAAAACTGTTTTAAAACATGTAAACACCTAAAATCCAAAACGAGGCTGGTCTTAAAGTGGTTAATCCAAAAGTAAGTAAAATGGTATGGTGATAACCCAATGGTCTCATATACTGCATATTAATTGCAAACTACTTGCTTTAAAGTCATTTCCAATCTATTTTGTGGGTAAGTTGAGATGGAGGTTGGAGACAACTGACCCAACAGCAGTGAATCTCTGTTTTGTTCTCATCTTACTATCTAGTGTGTTCATGGGAGATCAAGCTAAAAACAGTGGTTGATTTGCTGTATTTTCTTTTAAATTTCTCTTCTGGCTTTACAGAAAATCTACACTAAGGAAGCACTAGATCCTAAGTAATTTCTGTCTATGCTGACTTAAAGAATATATTCAAAGTTAAAACAGGGGTATTGGCTAAAGGCCTAATGACACTCATCCCTATGTTAACTTCAAAGTCAAGGATCTTTTTGGTAAAATACAATGTTGAAAAGCTACAAGAAAAAATTGCTAATGTGAGATGGGTAAGGGAAGAAGAATGTGTTTCAGTCCCGATATAGTATATACACCACAACTACTTCTAGCCCAAGGGACTTTGAGTCACATCACAAAAAATGTATTTTCATAAAAACATTTATTGTTTACAGAAATAATTCACACGTATCAAAATATGAGTATGATAATATATCAACAGTAAAAGTACACGCTTCACATTACTGTATACAAATTTGGCAAAACCTTGCATGAGCCAGATTTGTCAATGCTAATATCCATAGGCAAATATGAGGAATGGTGCTGAAATTCTCGATGCGTTTTGCAAGATAGAAAAACTTGCTTCCTCAGGAGGTGAACTCAGACGTATCATGCTGCTTTGCAAACAATAAAAGGTTGAAGAGTATTTCCACATGTCTGCAAAACGATAGACGTAGACAAAATCCAATAAAGCTTCCAAATGTGTGCAGCATAGGGCCTCGGATGGATCCCCTCACAGGTTCACAAACATCTCCTCCCCCAGGAGTTGAGGGAGGATAGGGGAAGGGGCCAGACACAAATTGGTCTAGCCACCAAACAACCCTGCTGTGCCAGGTGGTGAAGGAGGTGGAATGCCCACTAAGATCCTATAGCCCCAAATGGCAGCCGTTCACCACCGGTCTGCTCACCATGCATTTCGTTGTGAGCAGAGCAGTGGTGAACGGCTGCCATTTGGGGCTATAGGATCTTAGTGGGCATTCCACCTCCTTCACCACCTGGCACAGCATGGCTCCTGCTGTGGGTGTCCAAACATATGTGGAAATACCCTTCAACCTTTTATTGTTTGCAAAGCAGCATGATATGTCTGAGTGCTTCTACTGAGGAATCAGTTTTTTCTATCTCAAGAAACGTGTTGAGCATTTCAGCACCCTTCCTCATATTTTCCATAGGATATTAGCATTGACAAATCTGGCTCATGCAAGGTTTTTCCAAATTTGTATACAGTAATGTGACGTATGTACTTTTACTGTTGATATATTATGATACTCATGTTTTGATATGTGTGAATTATTTCTGTAAACAATAAATATGTTTTTAAGAAAATAACTTTTTTTTATGTGATTCACAAAGTCCCTCGGGCTATAAGTAGTTGTGTATAATGTTGAAAAGCTTACCAGTTAGATGGTGCTGGACACATGCAAAAGGAAAAAAATTGTTTAGTTTTAATTCGTTAATTTAATTTCGTTTAGTTAGATTCGTTGAATTTGTTAAGTTCGTTTTCGGATTTCGTTTCGTTTTCGATCGATTTTCGAATTGGAAAATATTTCAACCGAATTTGAAAATATTTTGCAACCCAACTTTGGGTCCACGTTTCTCAGGGTCACTTAGTGATAGAAACCCCAAATTTGGATATGTTGTAGTTCTACTGTGTTTGCATACCAAATTTGGGGTTTCTAGCTACAAGTGGCCCCGAGATATGTGGCCCCAAATTCGGGTCGAAAAATGTCATTCTCTGCTGCAGAAAAGTGCTTGACATTGTGCGACCCGACTTTGGGGCCAGGTATCTCAGGGTCACTTATAGCTAGAAACCCCATGCAAACACAGTAGAACTAGCACTACAACTGATCCAAATTTGGGGTTTCTATCACCAAGTAACCCCGAGATACGTGGACCCAAAGTCGGGTCACAAAATATTTTCGAATCCGGTTGAAATAGTTTCAAATGCGGTTGAAATAATTTCAAATGCAGTTGAAAAAATGTCAAATGCAGTTGAAATAAGTGAAATGGCTGTTAATAGTCTACAGGAGATCTGCTATTAAATTATATATTTTTTTCTATTCTGTTCTAATCTTTTCTATTTGAATTATAAATTTTGGAAGATGGTTATTTACTTATATACATCTGTCACATAAAAAAAAAAAGATGTGAAATGGCTGTCACGGATGTCGATCGCAAGGCAAGTACATATGCTGTATGTCATTGTCCACTTGCCACAACACCTGCCACAAGTGCCAAGACACCTGCCACGAGTGCCACGTGACCGACCACAAGTGCCACGTGACCTGCCACGTGACCAAGTTGTGGATTGTCCACTTGCCATGTCACCTGCCACAAGTTATGGGGTTCCTAGCACCAAGTGACCCCCAGATATGGAGGATATGTCAAGTACTTTTCTACAGCAGAGAATTACATTTTGTGACTCATTGCAGACTTTAACAAAAGCAAACATCACTGCATTACAAACTTACCAATAGACTGGCATGAAATAGCATCCAATGGTTTGCATTAGCAGGCAGTTGGAATCGTCATTGCTAGCGATGACTAGAGATATAAATCTGGACAGCAAGGTAACACACATTACTCCCCAGTTAAACTAAATCATTATGGTAGCCATGATTATGTCCACAATGAAAGTCCCGTTTAGGGATGATCCCGGTGTTCGATTCGGACCCCGTGTTCGAATCGAACATCGGCCATTCGTCGAAACCAGAACTTTGTGGGCCGTTCGCATCAAATTTGTGTGATATGAACGGCCCAAAATGCACTGGCTAATGATTGGCCAAGCATGCACTGTGACCCAGCATGCTTGGCCAATCACAACGCCGGCAGCGAGGAGAGCCATAATGCCTGTGGCCAATTATAGCTCAGGGGGGTTTAGTACACGCCCTACACTATATAAAGCCGCCAGTGCCCTTATAGGACGATAACATGCATATTTTTAGGACAATAACATGCATATTGGCTGTTTTATAAATAGCACTTTAGATTTCGAACATTCGCATCCATTGTAACTAATAGGGTTCTAACGTTCGTGCAAACTTTCGGTCCGTTTGCAGGTTCAGGGGTGTTCGGCTCATCCCTAGTCCTGTGTATAGACTGACCTGCTCATACGTGTCCTGGATCAGCATGCCGCCACAAACACTTCCTGCATCTGAGCATTAAGTAGGGCCGACAATTAGCACCACATGACAGCATAAACCAGCTGACCATAATCGGCTGTGAGGGCTATACCATCCTGTGTAAGCAAGTGGAGCATTAGCATATGTTAGATGAGAAATCCCCCATATGCTAAAGGAATGATACCACTGTATCCCACACATGCGTCGTGGGAACATCAGTGAATATCAAAAGCCAAAAGTGCGCTCATGCATACAAGCATATAATAGATACTTAAAAAAATCGACCCAACCAAACCATAGCCTGCACATCAAGACACCACCACACAACTGAACCGCACAGACATTGCAGGGCAGGGCAAATTATGACAGCCCCTATATAATTAATAGGTCTGATCTAGAGATGAATCATCTTATAATGGGATTTCCCTGGCTCCTACCACCGCAACACCACCACCTTGATACTGCAGGTGCTAATAAAAACCAACTGCAGCCAGATATTGTCCATGCCGGGGGTCCCCCAAAAAAAAAAGAAATAACTCAAAAGTGAACCTCGATCCGAAATGCATCCAGGGAACACCATGGCAAGCCGCACATATATACACTGCGCTAAAATATAGGGGATCGAGACCAAAAAGCCCCGTTTCCATATCAAGCTAATGTTTGAATAGCTGCAGTGGTCATCTTCCCATATAGTAAACAATTTAATGACAATAAAGTCAATTCTCAGTAGTATAATACATAATCAGCCTTCATGATATAATCATAAATTTATTCAGACCTATATAGCCAATCAGGGGAGAGACAGAGCAGTCATTATGTTGGAATTAATTCACCGTACTTTTCTTAAATAAGAAACAAGAACATGGATACTAATAAATGTTTAACCTAGGAATGGTTTATAACATAAGGCTTCGTTGAGGCCAGGAGGGGGAGGTGGCATTTTGACTAAACATCCATCTAGCTTCCCGCTGCAGAAGCTTCTTAACATCAATATTACCTCCTCTAGGGTCTTCAATGATCCTTTCTAGCACAGTGAATTGTATCATTGAGGTGTCATGTTTGTACTGAAGGGCAACATGTCTCCCAATAGGAGTAAAGAGTAGTTTTTTTCTGATGTAATATATATGATCATAAATCCTCTTCCAAAAGTTCCTAAATGTTTTCCCTACATAAAATGAGCCACACTTACATTTTGTTTTGGCAATTCACAAAGTGTTCAATTTTGTGTATCCTGTCATTGGGTAGTGCGAAGGATACTCCCTCCAAAATCCAACCACAATATTTGCATCCCCCACATCTAAACATACCCGTTGGTACCATATAGTAAACAATTTAATGACAATAAAGTCAATTCTCAGTAGTATAATACATAATCAGCCTTCATTGTGTGCACACTATACACATACACCACTTACTGGACTGCTATATGACTGTATTTACAACAAATATAACCATTGTTCTGTGTGGATGAGGTAGTCTGATTACATTCTATATGACTGGAAATATTACAAGCCTCTATATGCCAAAGAATAGTGTGAGTCCAAAGTACTTTGCAGCCAATGAATATTGTAGGAATGAAAGTCTAAGTTTGTGCTGTTTAAATGCTTTTTGTCGCAAATATTAATTTTCTATAACTTGATTTTGTTCCACAGTTCTAATAATGGCAAACGAAGCAGAGACCTTGTAAGGATTATGGCAGAGAACCAAGCTCTCCACAAGAGGATTCAGGAATGTAAGCCAAACTACGATCGCAGGAAATGGGAAGATGAATGGAAGGTGATGTATATTGTGTTACATTGTTAACAAAATTGAACCACCATAGTTATTGCTGCGCAGAACTTGCTAATGAAGTCAGGCAATAACAGGGTCAGCTGCGTGATATCACAGTAGGCCTTTGTTTAACAGGAGAATACTGCACCTTTATCATTAGACAGTTATTATAATATTTTTTTTTTTTGCATATTTTTGTTTGATGTCCTTTAACAAAGTCCATAATTTCAGACTATTTTAATACACTGTTATCATTATGTTGATCCAGAAGAAGGATATACAAAAACCTTAGTGTGGCATCTGCTGATTTAATCTTGCAGTTAGGTAATTGTGAGTTAATTAAATAGCTTTAGACCTAATTGGCTTTAAATGAACCTTCAGAAATAAAAAAAATAAAATAAAAATGTATTGGTTGACACAATGACATTCAACAGCTAGGCAGTAACATAGGAACAGGATAACAAAGTAGCTGTTAACAGCAGTGTTGGTCATCTTACTTTAAAAAAGTAGTTAGTTAAGTTACAAATGACTTCTCCCAAAAAGTAATTGCGTTAGTAACTCGGTTACTACATTGGAAAAGTAATTGGTTACTCAGCAAAGTAAATGACTTTTTTTTTAATATACTATAGACGGGACTAGCGAAGGAAGTGAATGTTGCCGCCTCCATCTGCGAGATTGACACCTCACGAGCCCTGTCGCCTGGTATGGATTCAAAGGGGAACCCCTACACGAAAAAAAAAAAAACAGCATGGCGGTCCCCCCAAAGTCCATAGCAGACCCTTATCCGAGCACGCAGCCCGGCGGGTCAGGAAAGGGGGTGGGGACGAGCGAGCGGCCCCCACCCTGAACCGTACCAGGCCGTGTGCCCTCAACATGAGGGGGTGCTTTTGGGAAGGGGGAGCCCCCATATTCCGGCCCCCACCCTATGTGAATGAGTATGGGGTACGATGTACCCCTACCCATTCACCTCGGGAAAAAAGTGTTAATAAAAAAAACACAGGTTTTTAAAGTACTTTATTAGACAGCTCCGGGGGCCTTGTCCCGCTCTTCTGCCGGGCCTCCGCTATCTTCTTACATCTCTTTTACTAGCCTTGGTTCTTCCTCTTCTTCCGAACACACAAATGAAATTACGAACAGACAAAGGATTGAAAATACGAAATGCAAATCATTCATTATAGATATCATTTTCTCTCTCTTTTACTGTTTCGGAGTTTCCCATTTTCGTAAGTTTGTCCGTTCGTAAGTTCGTATTTTCGCATGTTTGTTATTTTGCTTATTCGTAATTTTTAAATTTTGGTTCTTTCAGCTATTTGGATGTTCGAATTGATCCGAATGTACGAATACTAACACATTTGTACGAAAATCTATTCGTTACGAACCGAATCAAACATGTCTACTGTTTACCAATATCATTGAAAGTAAAAGAAAATCCCTAATTTCGGGCTGTCCCCAGAAAAGTAAATAAGGGGAAATTTTCCAACGAGGACACTAGTTCTGGTGATCTGTGAATCCCCAAGGGATTCCCTTTGTTTGCTGGGATTTCCTCTCATTTCCTGTTTTAGCTATGGGACAAGAAGTGAAGAGAAATCTCCCCAATGGGACACAGATGCCAAAAAATAAACTGATAGGGGTTATAACCCTCCCTTTCTCTTTCCAAAATGCCTATAGTTCTACTTTAAAAAGTGTTACTTAACCCACAACATTAAAATCTGTCACTGAACATTTTCTCTCGGGAGAAGAGATGCTTGAGGGGGGATATGATTTTAATTTACAAATACCGTACTCGTGACCCCACAATAGGGATAAAACTTTTTTGCAGAAGGGAGTTTAACAAGACACGTGGCCATTCATTAAAATTAGAAGAAAAGAGGATAACCTTAAACCTTAAAAAAGGTTCTTTACTGTAAGAGCGGCAAGAATGTGGAATTCCCTTCCACAGGCGGTGGTCTCAGTGGGGGGCATTAATAGTTTTCAAAAAACTATTAGATAAGCACCTGAATGACCACAACATACAGGGATATACAAGGTAATACTGACATATAATCACACACATAGGTTGGACTTGTGTCTTTTTACAACCTCACCTACTATGTACTTATATGCAGAATAGCACGCTTGTTGTACTCACTGTTGAACTTTAGGGGTTAATCCTCTGTATTGTGTAAAAAGGCTGTTTAATCCATATGCATAGATTCTCCCCCTCCTGCAATGTCTACTTTGGAAAGAACAGGCAAGGTAGCCAACCTCAACCTGTACATGCTCAGGTGTGTCTTTTATGCTGGACAGAACATTTCCTGTTTCAGTTGAGTTTTTCAGGTCACATGGTATTTACATTACACATGTGGGTGTGTATCCAAAATTCTAAATGACAGCCCAGTCCCTCCCTCCTCCCCCATGCCCATTAAAGGGATACAATGGGCTTGTTTTTTATTTATTTTTTAATAACAAACATATCATACTTACCTCCACTGTGCAGTTTGTTTTGCACAGAGTGGCCCCAAACGTCCTCTTCTGACGGCTCTTGTGGCTGTTCCCCGCAAGAGCTAACCCCCTCTGAGAAGCACTCTCCCGAGGTGGTTACCTTGCGGGCGTGCTCCCGTGTGATACACTCGCCGACCATAGTCGCCAAGTGCATGACTCGGCCCTGCCTCCAGGCACGCCGCGTCATTGATTTGATTGACAGCAGCGGGAGCCAATGGCTGCGCTGCTATCAATCATACAATGAAGAGCCAACTAGAGCTTGGTGAAAGCAACGCAGGATCGCTCCCCAAGGAGATTCAGGTCTTAGGTAAGTAAAATGGGGGCTCGGGGGGGGGGGGGGGCGGTGACTGCAAGGTGTTTTTTCACCTTAATGCATAGGATGCACTTAGGTGAAAAAACACGAAATGCTGCCATGTGTTTGACTGATTAGCAACTTGTGTGTTACCAAGTTTTACCTAATTGTCTAGAAAGTGTGTATGTGTATGCGTTCTATATATATATATATATATATATATATATATATATATATATATATATAGTGGTGTGAAAAAGTGTTTGCCCCCTTCCTCATTTCCTGTTCCTTTGCATGTTTGTCACACTTAAGTGTTTCGGAACATCAAACCAATTTAAACAATAGTCAAGGACAACACAAGTAAACACAAAATGCAATTTGTAAATGAAGGTGTTTATTATTAAAGGTGAAAAAAAATCCAAACCATCATGGCCCTGTGTGAAAAAGTGATTGCCCCCCTTGTTAAAACATACTATAACTGTGGTTGTCCACATCTAAGTTCAATTTCTCTAGCCACACCCAGGCCTGATTATTGCCACACCTGTTCACAATCAAGGCATCACTTAAATAGGAGCTGCTTGACACAGTAACGTCCACCAGAAGATCCTTAAAAGCTACACATCATGCCGAGACCCAAAGAAATTCAGGAACAATTGAGAAAGAAAGTAATTGAGATCTATCAGTCTGGAAAGGGTTATAAAGCCATTTCCAAAGCTTTGGGAATCCAGCGAACCACAGTGAGAGCCATTATCCACAAATGGCGAAGACATGGAACAGTGGTGAACCTTCCCAGGAGTGGCCGGCCGCCCAAAATTACCCCAAGAGCGCAGCGACGACTCATCCAAGAGGTCACAAAAGACCCCACAACAACGTCCAAGGAACTGCAGGCCTCACTTGCCTCAGTTAAGGTCAGCGTTCATGCCTCCACCATCAGGAAAAGACTGGGCAAAAATGGCCTGCATGGCAGAGTTCCAAGGAGAAAACCACTGCTGAGCAAAAAGAACATCAAAGCTCGTCTCAATTTCTCCACAACACATCTTGATGATCCCCAAGACTTTTGGGACAACATTCTGTGGACCGATGAGACAAAAGTGGAACTCTTTGGAAGGTGTGTGTCCAAGTATATCTGGCGTAGAAGGAACACTGCATTTCAGAAAAAGAACATTATACCAACAGTAAAATATGGTGGTGGTAGTGTGATGGTCTGGGGCTGTTTTGCTGCTTCAGGACCTGGAAGACTTGCCGTGAGAAAAGGAACTATGAATTCTGCTGTCTACCAAGAGATCCTGAAGGAGAATGTCCGACCATCTGTTCGTGTACTCAAGCTGAAACGAACTTGGGTTCTGCAGCAGGACAATGATCCTAAACACACCAGCAAGTCCACCACCGAATGGCTGAAGAAAAACAAAATGAAGACTTTGGAGTGGCCTAGCCAAAGTCCTGACCTGAATCCTATTGAGATGTTGTGGTATGACCTTAAAAAGGCCGTTCATGCTCGAAAACCCTCTAATGTAACTGAATTAGGACAATTCTGCAAAGATGAGTGGGCCAAAATTCCTCCAGGACGCTGTAAAAGCCTCATTGCACGTTATCGCAAACGCTTGGTTGCAGTTGTTGCTGCTAAGGGTGGCCCAACCAGTTATTAGGTTTAGGGGGCAATCACTTTTTCACACAGGGCCATGATGGTTTGGATTTTTTTCACCTTTAATAATAAACACCTTCATTTACAAATTGCATTTTGTGTTTACTTGTGTTGTCCTTGACTATTGTTTAAATTGGTTTGATGTTCCGAAACACTTAAGTGTGACAAACATGCAAAGGAACAGGAAATGAGGAAGGGGGCAAACACTTTTTCACACCACTGTATATAATAGTGACATTGGGGTGTTTAGCTCAAGGAGATAGATGCATTTTGGTGCAGTGAGTCCTCATCAGACAGGCATATATAGTTAAGGGCCTGGTAGCCCACGTTTATTAACCACTTCCCGCCGGTCAATAGCAGATTGACGTCCGGGAAGTGGTTTCGTTATTCTGACTGGGCGTCATATGACATCCTTCAGGATAACAGCCGCTGCGCGCCCGTGGGGGCGCGCATCGATCGGTGGAGCAGTGTGTCAGTCTGACACACCGCTACACGGATCTCGGTAAAGAGCCTCCGGCGGAGGCTCTTTACCATGTGATCACCCGTGTCCAATCACAGCTGATCACGATATACACAGGAAGAGCCATTGATCGGCTTTTCCTTACTCGCGTCTGACAGACGCGAGTAGAGGAGAGCCGATCGGCGGCTCTCCTGACAGGGGGGGTATGCGCTGATTGTTTATCAGCGCAGCCCCCCCCCTCAGATGCCCACACTAGTCCACCAGGGAAGCCCCCAGGACCACCAGGGAAGCCCCCAGCATGTGGATGGCCAGGTACATCCCCCATGGCCATCCACATGTTAAAAAAAAATGCACAAAATATGCCAATCAGTGCCCACAGATGGGCACATCATATTTATGTTTTAAAACAGGGATGCCCAGCAATGCCACCCATCAGTGTCACCTATCAGTGCCCACCCGTGCCCATCCATGCCACCTATCAGTGCCACCTATATGTGTGCATCAGTGCCACCCATAAGTACCCGTCAGTGCCGCCTATGAGTGCCTATCAGTGCCGCCTATGAGTGCCCATTAGTGCCCATCAGTGCCACCTATCAGTGCCGCCTATCAGTGCCCCCTCATCGGTGCCTATCAGTGCAGCCATATCAGTGCCCGTCATTGAAGAAGAAAACGCACTTATTTACCAAAAAAATTAACAGTGACAAAGAAAAACTTGTTTTTTTGCAAAATTTTCGGTCTTTTTTTGTTTGTTTCGCAAAAAATAAAAATTGCAGAGGTGATCAAATACCACCAAAAGAAAGCTCTATTTGTTGGAACAAAATTATAAAAAATTTGTTTGGGTACAGTGTAGCATAACCGCGCAATTGTCATTCAAAGTGCGACAGCGCTGAAAGCTGAAAATTGGCTTGGGCGGGAAGGTGTCTAAGTGCCTGGTGTTGAAGTGGTTAAAAGGGAAAAACAAAAGTCCATCCAGAAATCCCACGCAGGGTTTTAACTTCATTAAGCAATCATAAATGAAAACATACCAAGCCACCTGGCTCTCTCTTGTCAGCAGTTCCTCTGCTTGCTCTCAACAGAGTTGATTCCTTCCAGCCCCCTGGACTCCCTGGCTTCCTTAGTCTTCCCAACTCTCAAGGCTGGCCAGCCTTTCCCAGTCCCTGGGCAAAGAGTCCCCCTTACACAGGCTACAGTCTCTCACAGGGATGACACAGGTCTGTCTTTTTTACAGCAGCAGCAGCAAGCTGCTCACACTTCACCATCCTCCATTCACCAGCCCCTCATTATATGGTCTGTGTGCAGATGGGCACACACCTTGCTTGCTATCCTTAAGACCCGGACAGAGGGTTGGAGATCCCATCCCACCCATGACTCTCAGGGATCTCCAAACTACAGACTCCCATCCAGAACTAGCAAAACCTGGAGAAAACTGACAGAGCAGCTTTCTCCATTTAAATTCTATAGTCTGTAGTCTTGCAGTCCGCAGATATGCAAACTCTGTGTCTCTTTTACCTCCAATTTCATAGGGACAGGGCCTCGCTCTGCCACAATATATATATCTCGTATTTTTCGGACCATAAGACGCACCTAGGTTTTAGAGGTTGAAAAAAGGAAAATAAATATTCTGAACCAAATGGTGTACTAAAATATTTTCCAGTGCCCATGAAATGCAGAGTGACACCATTACCATAGAAATGCAGAGTGACCATGCCATAGAAATGCAGAGTGACCATGCCATAGAAATGCAGAGTGACCATGCCATAGAAATGCAGAGTGACCATCACCAATGAAATGCAGAGTGACCATCACCAATGAAATGCAGAGTGACCATCACCATAGAAATGCAGAGTGACACCATCACCATAGAAATGCAGTGTGACACCATCACCATAGAAATGCAGAGTGACACCATCACCATAGAAATGCAGAGTGACACCATCACCATAGAAATGCAGAGTGACACCATCACCATAGAAATGCAGTGTGACCCCATCACCATAGAAATGCAGTGTGACCCCATCACCATAGAAATGCAGTGTGACCCCATCACCATAGAAATGCAGAGTGACCCCATCACCATAGAAATGCAGAGTGACCCCATCACCATAGAAATGCAGAGTGAGTCTAGGGTGCCCACGTGTCCCGGATTGCCCGGGATTGTCCCACAATGGACATGTCTGTCCCTGGTCCCGGGCACCTTCATTCCGGGACAATACAGTGTCCCGAAATGAAATAGTGGACACAGCCAGTCCTGCCACCCTATTAACTTCATTCGCTGAACTGGTTGCTAGGGCCGGCCCTGCTTGGCGTCTAGTAACCAGTGACGTCACAGACAGTGAGGCCGGGAGCAAGGCCCACGCCTAATTCTGCCCTGCCGTCTCCACTATCCAGCCACCTCGGCAGTCGGCACCACTTCCTTCTCCGGCACCCGGCGGCATGCAGCAAGGAGTCAGAACAGTGTCTGCTGAGTCCCTGACCAGTCCACCTACTGTGTGCCAGCCTGCCCGACTGCTGCTACTGCTTGGGTGGCAGCGGTGGGTCTGGTTACCAGCGAGGAAGCAGGAGTGGCAGAGGCTGTCAGGCTGACCCCAGAGGAGCACAAAGTATCCAGACTCCAGTCCCGGAACTCATCCTCCCTGCACTTCACCGCAAAGACCGAGAGCAAGTGACACCAACAAGGAGCTGCAGTGCCACATAGGCAGGGCTGGTACAAGGGATGGGTGGAAGGGGCACCTGCCATGGGTGGTGTTCCAATATGCAGTGAGGTGAGTGCATTGGGAGCTTCCATGGTTCTCCTGCCTCATTGACAGGAGTGACTGTCATTCTCCCTCATTTGTGGCACTGTAATGACCCTCACTCTGCCTTATCTCTCAGTCTCTTATCTGTGCAGTTATAAATCTGTCTCCTATAGCCTGTGCCATGCCCACTGTGTGCTTCTACGCTGCACACACGGAGGAATGCCATCCTAGCTGAGCTGTTCTGAGCAGTGAATAGTGATTACAGAGAATCGATCTTTTAGCAGCAGCCGACAGAGACAAGAGCAGTTGAAAGATCCTTCTCTGTAATTACTACTGCACTGCCTAAGATAGGGCTCTAAATCTCTGAACACCTCCATGCTCCCCCTCCAGTTATTGGATGCTAAGTCCACTTGGGTCCTAACCCCCAGCTCACAGAGGAGGACAGAACTTCCCCTGTTACACACTTGCTCCTCCTCCAATCTCCCACTGTGACCTAAAGCCATGCTGCTTAAGGTAGGGGGCACACTAATGTAAAGGGGGGGCACACTAATGTAAGGGGGGGCACACTTATGTATGGGGGGGCACACTAATGTAAGGAGGGGGTGCTCTTATGTAAAGGGGGACACTAATGTAAGGAGGGGGGCACACTAATGGGGGTGTCACTGAATGGAAGTCTGGAAATGTGGTCACCCTAAGAGTGACACCATCACCATAGAAATGCAGAGTGACACCATTACCCAGGGGAGGGCTGGCAGCCTTAGGCCTGGGGGGCAAGTCCAGTCAAGTGGCCCATAGAGCCGGTGGTGGCAAAGTGATAGATAAGGAAAAACAGGTTTTACATCATCACAAAGTTGGGGTAGTGGCAAGGAGGACAATATGACCCTCCAGGGCCCTTGTGGGACTTGTACCACCATGGCCTCCAGGAACTAAAGTGCAAACAAGTCTCTGTAATGCCGCGTACACACGTTCGGACTTTGTCCGCCGGACCTAGTCCAGCGGACAAACCGCCGGACTTTCCGAGGGGGGACTTGCCCACACACACCCGGCCTTCCGAGCGTGTGACTTGCCCACACACGCCCGGACTTCTCCGGCGGACAATCCGCGGGAAAAAGTCTGCGGGACTTTTGAAAATGAACGGACTTGCCCACACACGGAGCAGTCCGTTCATTTAGAACGTAACTGCAGGTAGACGGGGCTAGCGAAGGCAGTGAATGCCGCCGCGCTAGCCCCGTCACCTGGCATGGATTTAAAGGGAATCCCCACGCCAAATCCATCTCAGACCCTTATACGAGCATGCAGCCCGGCAGGCCAGGAAAGGGGTGGGGACGAGCGAGCGCTCCCCCCTCCTGAGCCATACCAGGCCGCGTGCCCTCAACATGGGGGGTGCCCTGGGGAAAGGGGGGCCGTGTGCCCCCCCACCCCAAAGCACCTTGTCCCCATGTTGATGAGGGCAAGGGCCTCTTCCCGACAACCCTGGCCGTTGGTTGTCGGGGTCTGCGGGCGGGGGGCTTATCGGAATCCAGGAGCCCCCTTTTATAAAGGGGCCCCCAGATCCCGGCCCCCCACCCTATGTGAATGAGTATGGGGTACGATGTACCCCTACCCATTCACCTAAGGTGTAAAATGTAAAGAAAAAAAACACACAATTATGAAAAATTTTATTGCACTGCTCCGGGGGTCTTCTTCCGTCTTGGGGGGGTCTTCTCGACGGACTCCTCCGCTATTTACCTAGCTCTTTTACCGAGCAGAGGAGGCCGGCTACCTTCTTCGTCGTCGACGCCGTCGTCTGGGGGTCTCGATCCGCCTTTGGGGGTCTTCCGGGGTCTCTTCTGTTCTTGCCGCTGTCGCCGCTTTCTGCGCCGCCGCCTTGTTCTTCTTCTTCTTCTTCCTCTTCCAATGTTGACCCGTCGCTCTCTGGCCGGAATGCCAGAGCCGCGCTTTGCTGGGACTTATATAGGGACAAGGGGACAGGGTCACATGCTCATGTCACATGGTGACCCCGCCCCCCTGTGATGTCACAGTCCCAGCATCCTCCGGGACTGTGACATCACAGGGGGGCGGGGTCACCATGTGACATGAGCATGTGACCCTGTCCCCTTGTCCCTATATAAGTCCCAGCAAAGCGCGGCTCTGGCATTCCGGCCAGAGAGCGACGGGTCAACATTGGAAGAGGAAGAGGAAGAAGAAGAAGAAGAACAAGGCGGCGGCGCAGAAAGCGACGACAGCGGCAAGAACAGAAGAGACCCCGGAAGACCCCGGAAGACCCCCAAAGGCGGATCGAGACCCCCAGACGACGGCGTCGACGACGAAGAAGGTAGCCGGCCTCCTCTGCTCGGTAAAAGAGCTAGGTAAATAGCGGAGGAGTCCGGCGAGAAGACCCCCCCAAGACGGAAGAAGACCCCCGGAGCAGTGCAATAAAATATTTTTTCAAAATTGTGTGTTTTTTTTTTTCTTTACATTTTACACCTTAGGTGAATGGGTAGGGGTACATCATACCCCATACTCATTCACATAGGGTGGGGGGCCGGGATCTGGGGGCCCCCTTAGAAAAGGGGGCTCCCGGATTCCGATAAGCCCCCGCCCGCAGACCCCGACAACCAATGGCCAGGGTTTTTGGGAAGAGACCCTTGTCCTCCTCCACATGGGGACAAGGTGCTTTGGGGTGGGGGGGCCGCACGGCCCCCCTTTCCCCAGGGCACCCCCCATGTTGAGGGCACGTGGCCTGGTATGGCTCAGGAGGGGGGGGGGGCGCTCGCTCGTCCCCACCCCTTTCCTGGCCTGCCGGGCTGCGTGCTCGGATAAGGGTCTGAGATGGATTTGGGGGGAGACCCCCACGCCGTTTTTTCGGCGTGGGGATTCCCTTTAAATCCATGCCAGGTGACGGGGCTAGCGCGGCGGCATTCACTGCCTTCGCTAGCTCCGTCTACCTGAAGTCACGTGCTAAATGAACGGACTTTCCGGCGGACTAGCATACTAACGGCGGGATTGCCCGCGGGACTGCCAAGTCTAGCGGATAATTTTAAAACAAAACTTAAAACCTAGTCGGCCGGACTTTTGGCGCCCACAAACAGGGGATTGTCCGGCGGACTCGAGTCCAGCGGACAATCCCGCGGGAAAGTCCCTTGGTGTGTACGAGGCATAAGAATCCCTCAGAGCTGAGGACCTGACCCCCCCCTGCAACTACTGAAGGACAAGCATTAACACTTGAGATCTAAGGATGAGACCCCCCCCCCCCCCCCCCAATTAGTTACAGAGTACAAGTCCTAGCATGAACACCTGAGATCTAAGGCTGTGACCCCCTTAGATCTCACAAGTTCATGCTGTGACCTGTAATTCTTCACTAGTGGGGGCGGGGGGGGGGGGGGCACATCCTGAGCGCTGAGGGGTTCATGCTGGGACCTGTAGTCCTTCACTTTGGGGGTCATATCCTCAAAAGTGAAGGACTAAAACAAGTCCCAGCATGAACCCCTGAGATTTAAGGATGTGGCCCCTTAGATCCCACGGGTTCATGCTGTGACCTGTAGTCCTTCACTAGTTGGGGGGTGTGACACATCCTCACTCAGCTGAGGGGTTCATGCTATGACCTGTAGTCCTTCACATGTTTAAGCGCCGGGGGGACACGTTCTGAGGGGTTTAAGCTGGGACAGTGGGACCTGCAGTCCTTCACTAGTTGGAGGGGGGGCAGGGGTGTGTAACACATTCTGAGCTCTGAGGGGTTCATGCTGGGACCTGTAGTCCTTCACTTTTGGGTTGTCACATCCCCAAAAGTAAGGACTGCACAGAGAGAGACCCCGCTCCACATTTCCCTGCACAGAGATAGACCCCGCTCCATATTTCCCTACAGAGAAAGACCCCGCTCCACATTTCCCTGCACAGAGAGGGACGAGCTCCACATTTCCCTACAGAGAGAGAGGGAGAGACTGCTCCAATTGTCCGCAGAGAGAGAGACCCCACTCCACATTTCCCTACACAGAGATAGACCCCGCTCCACATTTCCCTGCACAGAGATAGACCCCGCTCCATATTTCCCTACAGAGAAAGACCCCGCTCCACATTTCCCTGCACAGAGAGGGACCAGCTCCACATTTCCCTACAGAGAGAGAGAGAGAGAGAGACTGCTCCAATTGTCCGCAGAGAGAGAGACCCCACTCCACATTTCCCTACACAGAGAGAGACCCCGCTCCACATTTCCCTGCACAGAGAGACCCCGCTCCACATTTCCCTGCACAGAGAGAGACCCCGCTCCACATTTCCCTACACAGAGAGAGACCCCGCTCCACATTTCCCTACACAGAGAGAGACCCCGCTCCACATTTCCCTACAGAGAGACCCCGCTCCACATTTCCCTACAGAGACCCCGCTCCACATTTCCCTACACAGAGAGAGACCCCGCTCCACATTTCCCTACACAGAGAGAGACCCCGCTCCACATTTCCCTACACAGAGAGAGACCCCGCTCCACATTTCCCTACAGAGAGACCCCCCTCCACATTTCCCTACACATAGAGACCCCGCTCCACATTTCCCTACAGAGATAGACCCCTCTCCACATTTCCCTGCACAGAGATAGACCCCCCTCCACATTTCCCTGCACAGGAGAGACCCCGCTCCACATTTCCCTGCACAGAGAGAGACCCCGCTCCACATTTCCCTGCACAGAGAGACCCCGCTCCACATTTCCCTACACAGAGAGAGAGACCCCGCTCCACAGTTCCCTACACAGAGAGAGACCCCGCTCCACATTTTCCTACACAGAGACCCCGCTCCACATTTCCCTACAGCGAGAGAGAGAGACTGCTCCAATTGTCCACAGAGAGAGAGACCCCACTCCACATTTCCCTACACAGAGAGAGACCCCGCTCCACAGTTCCCTACACAGAGAGAGACCCCGCTCCACAGTTCCCTACACAGAGAGAGACCCCGCTCCACATTTTCCTACACAGAGACCCCGCTCCACATTTTCCTACACAGAGACCCCGCTCCACATTTTCCTACACAGAGACCCCGCTCCACATTTCCCTACACAGAGAGAGACCCCGCTCCACATTTCCCTGCACAGAGATAGACCCCGCTCCATATTTCCCTACAGAGAAAGACCCCGCTCCACATTTCCCTGCACAGAGAGGGACCAGCTCCACATTTCCCTACAGAGAGAGAGAGAGACTGCTCCAATTGTCCGCAGAGAGAGAGACCCCACTCCACATTTCCCTGCACAGAGAGACCCCGCTCCACATTTCCCTACACAGAGAGACCCCGCTCCACAGTTCCCTACACAGAGAGAGACCCCGCTCCACAGTTCCCTACACAGAGACCCCGCTCCACATTTCCCTACACAGAGACCCCGCTCCACATTTCCCTACAGAGAGACCCCCCTCCACATTTCCCTACAGAGAGACCCCTCTCCACATTTCCCTGCACAGAGATAGACCCCGTTCCATATTTCCCTGCACAGAGAGAGACCCCTCTCCACATTTCCCTGCACAGAGAGAGACCCGCTCCACATTTCCCTGCACTGAGAGAGACCCCGCTCCACATTTCCCTGCACAGAGAGAGACCCCGCTCCACATTTCCCTGCACAGAGAGAGACCCCGCTCCACATTTCCCTGCACAGAGAGAGACTCGCTCCACATTTCCCTGCACAGAGAGAGACCCCGCTTCACATTTCCCTGCACAGAGAGAGACCCGCTCCACATTTCCCTACAGAGAGAGAGAGAGAGAGAGAGACTGCTCCAATTGTCCGCACAGAGAGAGACCCCACTCCACATTTCCCTGCACAGAGATAGACCCCGTTCCATATTTCCCTACAGAAAGAGACCCCGCTCCACATTTCCCTGCACAGAGAGAGACCCCTCTCCACATTTCCCTACACAGAGAGAGACCCCGCTCCACATTTCCCTGCACAGAGATAGACCTGTAATTCTTCACTAGTGGGGGCGGGGGCACATCCTGAGCGCTGAGGGGTTCCTGCTGGGACCTGTAGTCCTTCACTTTGGGGGTCATATCCTCAAAAGTGAAGGACTAAAACAAGTCCCAGCATGAACCCCTGAGATTTAAGGATGTAGCCCCTTAGATCCCACGGGTTCATGCTGTGACCTTTAGTCCTTCACTAGTTGGGGGGGTATGACACATCCTCAGCTGAGGGGTTCATGCTATGACCTGTAGTCCTTCACTTGTTTAACCACTTCCCGACCGTCGGCCGTCATATGACGGCCTCCGGTTTGCGGGGGTATATCTGAATGATGCCTGTAGCTACAGACATCATTCAGATATTGCCGGTTTCAGCCGGCGATTCCCTGCACCATAGGAACGATCATAGCAGCTGTTCCGCCGCTTGATCGTTCTTATGGGCGGCGGGAGGGGACGCCCCTCCCGCCGCCCTCCGGTGCTTCTACCGACTCACCGCTTCCATCGGTGAGTCGGTCACAGGAACCGCCGGCACCGGATGATCACTATAGAGATTTCCGGCGGACCAGATGGTCGCCGGAGTCTCTATGATCGTTCGGAGGCCGGGCGCGATGTGATGACGTCACGCCCGGCCTCTGCATTCGAATAACGGCGCCGCCTCCGCTGGGAAGCGGTGATCGTTTTTTTTTTTTTTTCATTTTAGGCTTTCCAGCCTAGAGGTGAGATGTGGGGTCTTATTGACCCCATATCTCACTGTTAATAGGTCCGATCAGGTAATATTCCTATTACAAGGGATGTTTACATTCCTTGTAATAGGAATAAAAGTAATCAATTTTTTTTTTTTTTTTTTAAACTGTCAAATTTAAAAAATAAAAGTCAAATTAACAATAATAAAAAAAAAATTTTTTTTTTAAAGCGCCCCTGTCCCCGTGAGCTCGTACGCAGAAGTGAACGCATACGTAAGCCCCGCCCACATATGAAAACGGTGTTCAAACCACACATGTGAGGTATCGCCGCGAACGTTAGAGCGAGAGCAATAATTCTAGCCCTAGACCTCCTCTGTAACTCAAAACATGTAACCAGTAAAAAATTTTAAAGCGTCGCCTATGGGGATTTTTAAATACCAAAGTTTGGCGCCATTCCACGAGCGCGTGCAATTTTGAAGCATGACATGTTGGGTATCTATTTACTCGGCGTATCTTCATCTTTCACATTATGCAAAAAAAATTGGGCTAACTTTATTGTTTGTTTTTTTTTTTTTAAGCATGAAATTGTTTTTTTTCTGAAAAAAACGTGTTCGAAAAATTGCTGCGCAAATACCGTGCGAGATAAAAAGTTGCAACGAGCGTCATTGTATTCTCTAGGGTCTTTGCTAAAAAAACATATATAATGTTTGGGGGTTCTATGTAATTTTCGAGCAAAAAAATTATGAATTTTACATGTAGGAGAGAAATGTCAGAATTGGCCTGGTTGCGAAGTGGTTAAGGGCCGGGGGGACACGTTCTGAGGGGTTTAAGCTGGGACAGTGGGACCTGCAGTCCTTCACTAGTTGGAGGGGGGGCAGGGGTGTGTGACACATTCTGAGCTCTGAGGGGTTCATGCTGGGACCTGTAGTCCTTCACTTTTGGGGTGTCACATCCCCAAAAGTAAGGACTGCACAGAGAGAGACCCCGCTCCACATTTCCCTGCACAGAGATAGACCCCGCTCCATATTTCCCTACAGAGAAAGACCCCGCTCCACATTTCCCTACAGAGAGAGAGAGAGAGAGAGAGAGAGACTGCTCCAATTGTCCGCAGAGAGAGAGACCCCACTCCACATTTCCCTACACAGAGATAGACCCCGCTCCATATTTCCCTACAGAGAAAGACCCCGCTCCACATTTCCCTGCACAGAGAGGGACCAGCTCCACATTTCCCTACAGAGAGAGAGAGAGAGAGACTGCTCCAATTGTCCGCAGAGAGAGAGACCCCACTCCACATTTCCCTACACAGAGATAGACCCCGCTCCACATTTCCCTGCACAGAGAGACCCCGCTCCACATTTCCCTACACAGAGAGAGACCCCGCTCCACATTTCCCTACAGAGACCCCGCTCCACATTTCCCTTCACAGAGAGAGACCCCGCTCCACATTTCCCTACACAGAGAGAGACCCCGCTCCACATTTCCCTACAGAGAGACCCCCCTCCACATTTCCCTACACATAGAGACCCCGCTCCACATTTCCCTACAGAGAGACCCCTCTCCACATTTCCCTGCACAGAGATAGACCCCGCTCCACATTTCCCTGCACAGGGAGAGACCCCGCTCCACATTTCCCTGCACAGAGAGAGACCCCGCTCCACATTTCCCTGCACAGAGAGAGACCCCGCTCCACATTTCCCTGCACAGAGAGAGACCCCGCTCCACATTTCCCTGCACAGAGAGAGACCCCGCTCCACATTTCCCTGCACAGAGAGAGACCCCGCTCCACATTTCCCTACAGAGAGAGAGAGAGAGACCCCAGCACATCCACCTATTCCTCCTGTCCTCGGTCCGTCCTCCTCCATCAGGCCCATAGTGGCCTGTTTTCTGTGTCGCCACGGGGGTTTGGAAGTCTGTCCCCGCTCTCTCTTCCGGTGGTGGTGGCGGTGCGATCGGTGGCAGGGGGCGGAGGCAGGGGGCGGTGCCAGCGTGGGGGAGGGGACGGACGGTGCCTTTCATATATTCGCACCATAAGACGCAGGTACATTTTCCCCCATATTTCTGGGGGGAAAAAGTGTGTCTTATGTTCCGAATAATACGGTATATGTATATATATATGTATATATATATATATATATATATATATATATATATATATATATATATATATATATATATATATATATATATATATATATATATATATATATATATATATATATATATATATATATATATTGTAGCAGGTATCTCTCCAGGCTGATTGAATCCATAAGGGGAGAGCTGCCTGCTAGCAGCTGTGTGGGCTTTTCTCCCTCCCCTCCTTTTCTCTCACCACACAGAGACACACAGAAGTGCTTGTTCTGTTGCCTCCCCATTGGAAGAGACTGACAGCCTAGCCCCACCAGGAAATGCAGCAAAGCATTGTGGGAGATGTAGTTTAAAGGAGGAAGTAACTCTGTTGGCTGGATTAGCCCTGGACTACAGGACAGACAATGCAAAGCGCACAGAACTGCCTGTTGGGAGGAGTGATAAAAGGACAGGCGCGGCCTGTTTTCAGTCTCTCTGGACGCCATTCAACACCTGCCAGCAGGAGGTCTGTGTGTGACCAGGAGTGAGAGACTGTGGCCTATACAGCAGAGAGCCGGTTCGCCTGCCTCTGAGGGATCTTGGAGGACAGCCCTGCTGATCTAACAAGCGGACCGGCCTGCACTTCAGAGCAACTGGAAGCCACCTGCACTTCTGTCCAGCGGGAGTTGCAGCACGGTATGGTGGCGCCATTTTCACCAGACAGAGACACAAGGAGGGGATTCTGAACGGAGCCTTACAGTCATTGGAGTCCATTGTGGTGAGAGGGCACCTACCCATTCCAGTAGAGATTACAGTATTGCTGAGAGTTCTTTCTACAGACTGCTGGTGAGACTTGTAGTTCTATGGAGGTGAATCTATTTTTCCACAGGCATCATACAGCTGGATTTGGGGCCTTGTCTTTTCCCCTGTGCTGTAAGGTCAGTACTGTATTGCACTCACATGTAAGGAGTAATCTACAAGTGGTGATATTTCTTCAGTTAAGCCATCATCAGCACACCTTTTGTGCTACAGTCATTTCTTTCCCTTTGTCTCTGTGTATTACAAATTACAACAATATACTGCAGTTTAACCATCAGGCTAGCTGAAGATATCTGGAGTTTAAAGAACTTTCACCATCTTCTTCTTTTACTAAGCATTGCTGCTCTACTCACAAGTTGATCTCTGAATTACCTGGACACGGAGCATCTCAGATTGGCAGCAGAGCTCTGTGATTGGCCCTCCTGATCACATGACGGCCGTGTCCAATCACAGCCGCCATGTGATGTAAACAGAGAGCCGGTTGTTAGGCGATCGGCTCGCCTCTCCTCACACATTAGTTGTTGGAAAGGAAAGCAGATCGCTGCAGCCGGCTGGTGATCAGTGTGTATGAGCTGTTTTTTACAGCTTTTTACACACTGATCACCAGCATAGTAACACAATGTCCCCAAAACACCATGTCCCCAAAATGCATGTCCCCAAAAACACGTGTCCCCCACATATGTCCCAGTAAAATCACATGTCCCAATGATTATCTGCACACATATGACCGTGATCACCTGCGCACATCTGTACATGATCATTTGCGTACATCTGTCCGTGATCACACGAACCAATTAATATACACTTAACAGGTTTTTTTTTTTTACCAAAGACATATAGCAGAATTAATAATCGCTTAAATTTATGACAATATTAGATTTTTATTGGATTTCTTTTAAAAATAGAATAAAGAAAATATTGTATTTTCCAAATTTCCGCCCTTTTTTTTTGTTTTTAGATCACAAAAAATTAAAAACGGAGTCGTGAATAAATACCCCCAAAAGAAAGCTCTATTTGTGCAAACAAAATGATAAATATGTCATTTGGGTACAGCGTAGTATGACCGCACAATTGTAATTGAAAATGCGAAAAATTGGCCTGGGAGGTAAGGGGGTGAAAGTGCCCAGTATTGAAGTGGTTATCATATGTCTTGAAGATATTGAGTACCTATCCCTCTGTGCATCTGTTCACATATACTCCTTTGTGTTCATCCATGCTCTTTATTGTGTTCCAATACTTATCTCAGTAAACTTTTCTGAGTGGTTCAGTGATATTGTGTGAGTTTGTTATTGCTAACTTCACATTGCAGAATGGAACCCAAGGTGTCAAAGGTAAGAGAGGATCTGAAAAATGTATCCCGTTCCAAGTAAACTTAAAGTGGTGTTGCCACCAAAAAAAAAAAATTGGCTTAAAAAGGTAAAAAAAATAATTGGAAAAATTTTTTTTTTTTTACTCACCTCTAAATGCCTGTTGCTAGGGGGTCCCTCGTAGTCTGCCACCTTCAGTGCCCGGGCACTGACGTCACTTCCCCTAGGCGCCGCACAGTCATCTGGGACCTGTCACGTGTCCCAGATTAGTGAGCGTCGAATCACGGCGCAGCTCGCACATGTGCAGTGGGTGCCCGGCTGTGAAGCCACAGCCGGGTGCCCACATTAAGAATGCCTGCGCCGCGAGGGGCCTCGTTCCCTCGCATCACTGGACCCTGGGACAGGTAAGTGTCCGATTATTAAAAGTCAGCAGCTGCAGTATTTGTAGCTGCTGACTTTAAATTTTTTTATTTTTTTGTGGGCCCTCCTCTTTAACCACTTCAGCCCCGGACGATTTTACCCCCTTCCTTACCAGAGCACTTTTTGCGATTCGGCACTGCGTCGCTTTAACTGACAATTGTGCAGTTGTGCGACGTTGCACCCAAACAAAATTGACGTCCTTTTTTTCCCACAAATAGAGCTTTCTTTTGGTGGTACTTGATCACCTCTGCGGTTTTTATTTTTTGCGCTATAAACAAAAGAAGAGCGACAATTTTGAAAAAGAAACACAATATTTTTTACTTTTTGCTATAATAAAATATCCCTTTTTTTTTTTTTTTTTTTAAACAATTTTTTTACTCCAGTTTAGGCTGATATGTATTCTTCTACATATTTTTGGTTAAAAAAAATCGCAATAAGCATATATAGATTGGTTTGCACAAAAGTTATAGCATCTACAAAATAGGGGATAGATTTATTGCATTTTTTTTTTTTTTTTTTACTAGTAATGGCGGTGATCTGCGATTTTTTTTTTTTTATTTTTTTTTTTCGTGACTGCGACATTGCGGCGGAAACATTGGACACTTTTGACACATTTTTAGGACCATTCACATTTACACAGCGATCGTTGCTATAAAATTGCAGTGATTACTGTGTAAATGTGACTGGCAGGGAAGGGGTTAACACTAGGGGGCGCTGCAGGGGTTAATATGTTCCCTATGTGAGTGATTCTAACTGTGGGGGGAGGGGACTCACAAGGGGAGGAGACCGATCGGTGTTCCTCGGTACTGGGAACACACCATCGGTCTCCTCTCCACTGACAGGACATGGAGCTGTGTGTTTACACACACAGCTCCACGGTCCTGCTGTTTTCCCGGGCAATCTCGGGTGCCCGGCGGCGTGCACACGCCCCCTAGGCGGCCGGGAATGGGAGGACGTCATATGACGTCCACCCAGGATGGGAGATCCACCTTGCGGACGTCATATGACTATGGGTGGGTAGTGAAGTGGTTAAAGAACAGAATTGTGTTGTGTATGATTATCAGGTTATTCCATTAACCATCTTGCTAGTTGTGCCAGAGGGGCTGGGACAGTTCTTTGGGGTTGAGAGGCAGAGTAACAGACTGAACCAACAAAAGCAGCTCCTTCGGCGGTCTTGAGAGATTATATATATATATATATATATATATATATATATATACAGACATATATCACATAATTACTTAATCTATTTCATAAACAAAATTAAAACAGCCATTGTATTTTTTTTAAATTTTTTTATAAAATATATATATATATATTAGTTGCATAACTCAATTACATATAGCAATGCATTAATTTAGACATTATCAAGTAATAATAGTCTAACATTTAAATTATTAATAAATGCAAACAGAAAATATACACTGCATACACTCAGTGTTTCTGGATTGGAGCCATGTGAACAGAGAAACAGAATGTCACTCAAATGTAAATCTATTGTAACTCCGCCCACACGATTTTATTACATGTTAATAATACATTTTGGGTTGTATACATCTTGTTCTTCGGGGCTGAATCGGTTAAAGATTTTACTCCCTTCTTGACCAGAGCACTTTTTACAATGTGGCACTGCGTCGCTTTAACTGACAATCGCGCGGTCGTGCGATGCTGTACCCAAACAAAATTTGCATCCTTTTTTTTTTTGCCACAAATAGAGCTTTCTTTTGGTGGTATTTGGTTTGTTTTTTTTACGCTATAAACAATAACAGAGCAACAATTAAAAAAAATTATATGTTTTTAAACAAATTTCTTCATCAGTTTTTGGTAAAAAAAATATCTCAATAAGCTTATATTGGTTTGCGCAAAAGTTATAGCGTCTGCAAACTATGAGAAAGATTTATGGCATTTTTATTGCTCTTTTATTATTATTTATTTTTTATACATCATGGGACACAGATTCAGGCTAATATTCATTACCCGCTGGGTTATACTTCATCATTAGGTGAATAGACACTGGTAGACCAAAGGTCTTCAGACCGGAAGTTATCCCCTATATAACCCCTCCCCATACAGGAAGTACTTTCGTTTTTGCCAGTGTCTGCAAGGTGGATGGCACGGTTTGTTTGAGCTCTCTGAGCTCCAGGTCTCTAGTCCCACAAACGGTTCTAAAAATTAATCAAGGGATTGACCCATCGGATCCATTTGACACATTTTTATGCTTAGATAAATGGTACCTGAGCCTCGCAAAGAAGACTCAAGATCCTGCAAGGTTTTGCTTGTAATGTGGCCTCCGGGTGCTGGACCCTGTGGAGTGGAAATCCTGGACACTACAGCGCTAAGGCATTTCCTGCAGGGTGCTGTACAGGTCCAATGGAGTGGACCCTAAACATGAAAGGGTACCCAGTCCTTGAAGGTCCAAGTGACAGGAACCCGCCATGAAGGGTGAAGATTGGGCCCTTAGTTCCTAAGTGGCCCTGCGCCTGGACGGGTAAGTGAAACCCCTTTATTTTATTATTGTGGGGTGTCCCAGTGATTGTAACAATCATTCAAGCTAGCTAAAGGCTGGACACCTGTGTGCGGTAACCATACAGGGGAGTTCTGGGCTAGCTGTGGGTGTTTGCAAAGTGTACCTTTTTTTGCTTGTCTGGCTGTTTTTTTACCTGTATACCACTACGGTGCGCCTATTCGCTTTGGTTCACCATGGTACACATGCGTTCGCAAGAGCGCCGCTGGGCTCAGCAGTTTGTTTGGTGGCCATGGCGCACGCGGATTCACTGCAAATGCGCCGTAGCCTTTATCTGGGCGCATAAAGATTCACATTGTACGCAGATACAGACATGCCCACTTAGCGGGACCGCGCACATGCGCATAGAACGTTCCGGTGCACACCCAGCTTATTTAAGCTGTGAATGCCAAGCATGTGGGGCTTCCAGAAGGCAGCTGTGGGAAACAGAGCAGGCTCTGAACAGACCCCTGCAGTGGTTAATTTCTCCTTACCCGAGTCAACAGGTGTTGGTTGGCAGTCTAAAGGTGCTTAGCAGGATTGTTGCATAGAGGCTTGGTGAGCCCTATTAAAGGGCCTCCATTTTGATGTGTTTTAACTACACCCAAGTACTTCTTGGTTGCGGCATGGAATTTCTTCCAAAAAGAGGAGTGGGACTAACAACACAGGGAAGGGCACACCTACGTCATCAGCAGTTTCTGCTGAACCTAGTCGTATCCCCTGAAAGACCAGAGATTTTTTTAAACATAACACGCCTGAGCTCATTGTTACCCTGAGTGGAGAAGAGAAGATATATATATATTATATATTGTCATCAATGTTATGAAATGAATAGTATGCCTTTGCATAAAATATTTAATTTGCATTTCATTTTAATGGTTCAAAAAATGTCAGGCAGGGGGCGGAGCTAGCCGGAGACCAAGATAACCGCGTAGTACAGGAGCTCCGTGCATAGCGGGAACAAAACGGCACCAGGCAACCTGCCCAGCAACAATCCGAAGCCCTAATCACGGCGATCTGACCCGCTGACACCGGGAGATCACACAGCAGCAATGCCGGGACGAAAGAACAAGCCCAACAAGCCGCCTTGCCTGACGGAGTTCTTCACATGCGGGCCTAAGCAAGATGGCGCCGACCTTACATCCACGCCGACAACGGCCCCTCCGCATGGAGGATCGCAGTCAAAAACTCACAAAAGAGGTAACCCACCTAAAAATGCGGCATCTCCACCAGCTACCCCATCCTCCAGGAGTCCGGAAAAGGCCAGGTTTAAGCCGGATGCCACGGATGACAGTAATGAGGTGAGCTCGCTTCCAGACTCAGGGGATGAAACTAGGGAATTGCCAGACTCCATAGACACCTTCCCCACTAACGGCCAACCAGTTTTAGATACCATGCTTAAGGAGATGTTAGTCTCCCTGAGGGGCTCACTTCACTCTGACATGGTGGCTTGTATGCACAAGTTTGGTACAGAACTCCGGTCCGTATCAGCAAAAGTGACACATATAGAAAACAAGATGGGGGAATATGCTACCACAATAAATGACCTGCTGGATGCAGATGAGGCCAGAGATGAGAAGCTAGAGTCAATGAAAGCCAAAATGGCTGACATTGAAGAAAGGTCCAGGAGGAACAATGTAAAGATAAGGGGGGTCCCAGAATCAATCCAGCAACAAGATCTTAAAAAATATGCAACCCAACTATTCGCCGCCATTATGCCATATCTCCCTGAACTGGACATGACGGTTGACAGGATCCACAGACTTCCGAAACCTAGCTTCCTATCTGAAAACATCCCCAGAGATGTGATATTACGATTGCACTTTTACCACACTAAAGAAAGGTTGATGGCCATAAGCAGGCGTAAAGAGGACATCCCAGCACAATACTCACACTTACAATTTTATGCAGATCTGTCCCAGTATAGGCTCCAGAAGCGTAGGAACCTGACAACCATAACAAAAGCTTTGAGGAACCACAATCTTACCTACAAATGGGGTTTCCCCACAAAGCTTATTGTCACGAAAGATGGAAAAGATTTTATAATGGACTCAGAGGAATGTCTCTGCTACACACATGGGGCATCATCCCAGACCAACCGCCAAACTCAAGCAGAAGGAGCCCCCCTAGGATCCAAGATTCTGAATGGCGTACAGTGGACCGCAGAAACGCCCGCACCCACGTATAATCCACAATGGGCAAATGGTCATTATCTTACCCGCTCTGACAAACTATGCTCCGACAAGTTATGATAACTTTCTCCCCCAAGTTACAACTGAGTGACCATGAGTCACACTATGACATTCACCAGTTCATATTGGCGAACCGCCACAATGTTAACCATTTACTTGTTCAATGTTTTTCCTCCTATCTTTCCAGTCGGGAACACCGGTACACCAACCAGCCGCATCAAAGAAATTAAAGGACACCAACCTTGCACACCACCTCACCTAGCCAACGCATCGTCCAAGATCCCTCACCACAAGTCATCAAAAACTGTAAGTGAAACTATCACCATCCGCACACATCATTATGAACCCCACACCTACAATGGCAGTTAAATTCATAACCATAAATGCCAAGGGTCTAAATCATCTGGCCAAAAGACGGTCTCTTTGGAAGGAAGCACTGAAACTAAATGGCAATATTTTATGTGCCCAAGAGACACATTTCCAAAGCTCTGCACCACCGAAGTGCTCTCACCCGAGATTCCCTCATGTTTTTTTTTGCTCACGCTGATAAGAAATCAAAAGGGGTAATCATAGCCATCAGAGACACTGTTGCATTTAAAATGCACGAGATAGTGACAGACCCACAGGGTCGCTACATTATCTTGGTGTGCGACTTGAACTCCACGACTTATACCATAACAAATCTGTATGCACCCAACTCGGGACAGTCCAGGTTCCTTCACAAGACTCTGAAAAGTGTTGAATTAAAAAAGAAAGGAGCTGTAGTAATATGCGGAGACTACAACATGACTCCAGACTCTGTGATGGACACAACGTCGCATCCTAAAAAACGTCCACCTAACCTTCAGCCGCTGCTGCGGAAACACCTACTCTATGACGCATGGAGATGCCTTAATGCGAATGATAGAGACTTTTCATTTTTTTCCCACAGGCATAATACCTATAGCAGGATTGATTTATTTCTAGTAGATAGGGTTGAGCGAACCCGAACTGTAAAGTTCGGGTCCGTACCGGACTTTTGGGTGTCCGGGACCCGGACCCGAACTATTGCCTGTAAGTTCGGGTTCGGGTCCGGTGTTCGGCGCTGTATTGGCGCCTTTTTAACAGCTTTAGGGCAGCCAATCGACGATCGTTTCACTAGTGTGCCCTTAGAAGCCATCACAGCCATGCCTACTAATGGCATGGCTGTGATTGGCCAGTGCAGCATGTGACCCAGTCTCTATAAATAGTACACACACAGCGTCATTCTGCTAGACAGACACTGTTAGACAGGTTCCTGTGCTGCAGATAGATAGAGGAGGATTTTAGGAGTTAGTGTGCTAAAGTCAGTTAGTCAGTCAGTCCACATTCCTTGAATTTTGTTCTAATTAGTTAGATCAGTGAGCGATCTAGATAGCTAGAGTAGGGAGTTTCTTAATTATTAAGCAAAAAAAGAGGCAGAGATAATTATTGAAGAGATTCCTAAATCAATTGTACCCTGGCTGGGGTGCAGTGCACAGTCTTTTAACAGTGCCAGACAAAATCTAAAAGTTTTACCTGAAAGCTCAGTGCAACATTACTGCACTGCATATACTAAGAGATACACCACAGTCTGTGTGTATTCTGCTATTGGAAAAACATTGCATAAAAATAGAATTTTGCTTTTTTTTTCCCCAATAGCATATTCTGCGTTTTCATAAATGCTTTACATACTGTCCGTGTAGTCTGATATTGCAAAAACATTGCAAAAAAATATAATTTTGCGGTATTTTTTTTCTTCCCAATAGCATTTTCTGCGTGTTCATACATACACGCTGTAGACACTAACCGTGTATTCTGATATTGCAAAAACATTGCAAAAAAATATAATTTTGCAGTGTTTTTTTTTCTTCCCAATAGCATTTTCTGCGTTTTCATAAACGCTTTACATACTGTCCGTGTAGTCTGATATTTCAAAAACATTGCAAAAAAATATAATTTTGCAGTGTTTTTTTTTCTTCCCAATAGCATTTTCTGCGTGTTCATACATACACGCTGTAGACACTAACCGTGTATTCTGATATTGCAAAAACATTGCAAAAATAATTTTGCAGTGTTTTTTTTTTCTTCTTCCCAATAGCATTTTCTGCGTTTTCATAAACGCTTTACATACTGTCCGTGTAGTCTGATATTGCAAAAACATTGCATAAAAAAAAAATTTTGCAGTGTTTTTTTTTTCCCAATAGCATTTTCTGCGTTTTCATAAACGCTTTAGACACTGTACGTGTATTCTGCTATATACAAAAACACCCATTTAGGGCGAGATCATAAATTTTGAAAATATGAGGAGATCATCAAAAAGGGGACGTGGCCCGGGTTGTGGTGCTGCTGGTGGCGCTCCTGTTGCAGGGAGAGGACGTGGTCGATCTGTGCCAGCTACACGCACTAGTGAAACACCTTCCTCAGGTGCGAGTAGGCGACAGAGCCTGCAGCAGTATTTTGGCGCGCCTAATGAGGCTGTACGAATGTCGAGGCCAGGACAAGTACAGGCGATAGTAGATTGGGTTGCTGCTGACAGTGCCTCCGGTTCCTTCACATTGTCTCCCACCCAGTCTCCTGATGAAAGTTCAGAGTTGGCACCTGCAGCCGATGTCCATCAGTCTTTCACCTCACCCCCTTGCAAATCAGTCTGAGCCCCAAATCATGCAGCAGTCTCTTCTGCTTTTTGATGACTCTGCTAGCAGGGTTTCCCAGGGCCATCCACCTAGCCCTGCCCCAGAAGTGGAAGAGATTGTGTGCACCGATGCCCAACCACTTATGTTTCATGATGAGTACATAGGAGGACCAACGCAGCACATCTCGGATGATGACGAAACACAGGTGCCAACTGCTGCTGCTTTCGCCATTGTGCAGACCGACAAGGAGGGCAGGGGTGAATTTTGGGTGGAAGATGATGTGGAGGACGATGAGGTCCTTGACCCCACATGGAATCAATGTCATGCAGGTGACCAGTGTAATTCAGAGGAAGAGGCAGTGGTCGCACAGAGCCACCAGCACAGCAGAAGAGGGAGCAGGGTGCAAAAGCGGAGCGTCTGTCCCCTAGACAGTACGTCTGCTACTGCCCAACACAGCAAGGGACCGAGCACACCAAAGCCAGGTCCAAGGACTTCCCTAGCGTGGCAGTTCTTCAGACAATGTCCTGATGACAAGACACGAGTGGTTTGCACGCTGTGCAATCAGAGCTTGAAGCGAGGCATAAACGTTCTCAACCTGAGCACAACCTGCATGACCAGGCATCTAAGCGCAAAGCACGAGATGCAGTAGAGTAGACACCGCAAAAACCAAGAAAGGTCTCTGGCTCCTCCTGCTTCCTCTTCTGCTGCAGTCTCGGCCTCTTCATCCACCTCTGTAGTGACAGTGAGACCTGCCAACCCGCAAACAGAGGATCTGCCAGCAACACTACCACCTGGGTCACCAACCATCTCCACAATGTCCCATGGAAGCTTTCAGCTCTCTATTTCCCAAACACTGGAGCGGAAGAGGAAGTACCCCCCTAGCCAACCGCGATCCCTGGCCCTGAATGCCAGCATTTCAAAATTGCTCGCCTTTGAAATGCTGTCATTCCGTCTGGTGGAGACGCAGAGTTTTCAAAGGCTGATGTCATTGGCTGTCCCACAGTACGTCGTGCCCAGCCGCCACTACTTTTCCAGACGAGCTATCCCTTCCCTGCACAACCAAGTGGGGGACAAAATCAGGTGTGCACTGCGCAACGCCATCTGTGGCAAGGTCCACCTAACTACGGATGCGTGGACCAGTAAGCACGGTCAGGGACGTTATATCTCCCTAACAGCACACTGGGTAAATGTAGTGGCGGCTGGGCCTGAGGCGGATAGCAATTTGGCGCATGTCCTTCCACCACCGAGGATTGCAGGGCACTTCAGTTTGCCTCCTGTTGCTAACTCCTCCTACTCCGCCTCCTCATCCTCTACCACCTCCTCATCCGGTCAGCATAACACCTTCACCACCAACTTCAGCACAGCCAGGGCTAAACGACAGCAGGCAGTTTTAAAACTTTCCTGTTTGGGGGAAAAACCCCACACCGCGCAGGAGTTGTGGAGGGACATGGAACAACAGACCAATGAGTGGTTGGTGGCAGTGAGCCTCAAGCCCGGCCTGGTGGTGTGCGATAATGGGCGAAATCTCGTAGCAGCTCTGGGCCTTGCCGGTTTGACGCACATCCCTTGCCTGGCGCATGTGCTGAACTTGGTGGTCCAGAGGTTCCTGAAGAATTACCCCGATATGCCAGAGCTGCTGCAGAAAGTGCGGGCCGTCTGTGCGCACTTTCGGCGTTCTCACCCTGCTGCTGCTCGCCTGTCAGCGCTGCAGCGCAACTTCGGCCTTCCCGCTCACCGTCTCATATGTGACGTGCCCACAAGGTGGAACTCCACCTTGCACATGCTTGCCAGACTGTGCGAGCAGCAGCAGGCGATAGTGGAGCTGCAGCACGCACACGTGAGTCGCTCTGCGGAACAGCACCACTTCACCGCCAATAACTGGGCCTCCATGCGAGACCTGTGTGCCTTGTTGCGCTGTTTCGAGTACTCCACCAACATGGCCAGTGCCGATGACGCCGTTCTCAGTGTTACTATCCCAGTTCTATGCCTCCTTGAAAAAAGTCTTAAGGCGATGATGGAAGAGGATGTGGCACAGGATGAGGAGGAGGAGGAAGAGGGTTCATTTCCAAGGCTTTCAGGGCAGTCATTTACAAGTGGCTATGAGGGTGGGTTCCTGCACCAACAAGCGCCAGGTACACAATTGTCTGGCAGCAAGGGCACAGTTCTGGAGGATGACGAGGTGGAGGATGAGATGGAGGAGGAGGAGGAACCATGTTCACAGCAGGGTGGCACCCAGACCAGCTCATGTCCATCACTGGTGCGTGGCTGGGGGGATACAGAGGACACAGACGATACACCTCCCACAGAGGACAGCTTTTCCTTGCCTCTGGGCAGCCTGGCACACATGAGCGATTACATGCTGCAGTGTCTCCGCAACGACCGCCGAGTTGCCCACATTTTAACTGGTGCTGATTATTGGGTGGCCACCCTGCTGGATCCCCGTTACAAGGACAACGTGCCGTCCTTAATTACCTCACTGGAGCGTGATCGTAAGATGCGCGAGTACAAGCGCACGCTGGTAGACGCGCTGCTGGTGGCATTCCCACTTGGAAGCGAGGGTACGGTGGAAGCACAAGGCAGAGGAGGAGGAAGAGGTCGCCAACGCAGCCGGGGCATCGCCAGAACCTCGGAAGGCAGGGTTAGCATAGCCGGAATGTGGAAAAGCTTTGTCAGCACGCCACAACAACCAGCACCACCAGCTGAGATGGAACGTCTTAGCAGGAGGCAGCATTTCACCAACATGGTGGAGCAGTATGTGTGCACACGCCTACACGTACTGCAAGATGGGTCTGCCCCCTTCAACTTCTGGGTCTCCAAATTGGGCACATGGCCTGAGCTTGCCCTTTACGCCTTGGAGGTGCTGGCCTGCCCTGCCGCCAGTGTATTATCTGAACGTGTATTTAGCACGGCAGGGGGCGTTATCACAGACAAGCGCAGCCGCCTGTCCAAAGCCAATGTGGACAAGCTCACGTTCATTAAAATGAACCAGGCATGGATCCCACAGGACTTGGCCATACCTTGTGAAGAATAGACACATATACCGTTGTTCTGATGAAAACTGTCTTGCTATCGGATAGTTTCCGGCCACTTACTGCGCAGGTGCAGTGCTTGCGCAGTACGGAGGACAAGGAGATTCACAAAATCTCCAAAGATGAACGTCGCCTGCGCAGTGAGTGCAGGTTCAAGCCCGACCATCCAAGTGGACATACGGTAGCACATAGTAACAGGGCCCCTCACAGGCTCGCTTGGCTAGGCTTCAACCTCGGATGATGTGGCTTGAACCTGGAGTCACCGCGCATCGTCTTCGGAGAGTTTCAAAATCCCCTTGTCCTACGTACTGAGCAAGCGCAGTACAGGGCGGACACTATGCGACGGGGGACAGAATTTGAAACATCATTCACCACTAGCCTTACCCAGCCATTGTTGTCTTTTAGAACCAGTGTTGGCTACCTCGTCCTCCTCCACCGCCGCTCCCACCTACACCGCCACATCCACCGCCACCTCAACCTCCTACTCCATTTGAATTTCGTCCTCCTAGGTCAAGATTATAATTTTTTCATTTTTTTTTAATTTCCAAGTATTTTATTTTCCCACTATCTTATCCATTAAATTGAATAATTTTTTCCAGAAAGTGCGTATTCTGGGGTATTCCCACCATATGTGCGGCATCGTGCCGTTGAGTTTCTGAGGTTCTTAATGACTTCCTGTACCTCTTCTGCTGAGAAGGGGGCCTCCAGCATTTTTATTTATTTTTTATTTTTTTTTATGTTTTTTTAAGTTATTTCCCTATCCACATTTGTTTGCAGATCACTTGCCATGCTCTTAACAACATTTTGTTGCCATTTGCAGCCCTCTAGCCCTTTCCATTACCTTTTTACAGCCATTTTAGTGTTCAAAAGTCCGGGTCCCCACTGACTTCAATGGGGTTCTGAGTTCGGGGTCAAGTTCGGTCCCGAACCCGGACTTTTTTCCGAAGTTCGGCCGAACCCACCGAACCCGAACATCCAGGTGTCCGCTCAACTCTACTAGTAGATAAACAATTATTGTTTCAATGTAAATTCGCTAAGATCCATGACATCACTTGGTCGGACCATGCAACGGTGGAGCTTCAAGTGGGAACTTCAACTAACAATAGGAATACTTTTGTGTGGAAAGACAATCCCCAGCTCTTCTGGCATGGTCCGACCAGGGAGTATGTTGAAGGTCAATTGAAAGAATTTTTGCAAACAATCGGAGCTCTGTATCAGACTCTTTTGTACTGTGGAATGCCCATAAGTCATTTGCTAGGGGTATACTGATGCAACAAGGGGCGAGAAATAAAAGGTTGAGGCAACAGCAGACCACAAAACTTATAGACCAAATACATGAGCTAGAAAAACAAAACATGTCAAATACTACACAAGTACTGACAGACCAACTAACACAGTTGCGTCTGGAGCTGAGAGTAATTTTGCTGGGGGATTTTCAAAAATCTTCCAGGAAAATTAAACTAGCATACTACACAAGCGGCAATAGAGCTGGTAAACTATTAGCATCCCAATTGAGAGGACATAGATACAGAACGCACATCCCATATGTATTTCACCCTAAGACACAGGACAAATTACATCATCCACAGGAAATAGCGGACGCATTTAGCTGCTATTATAGCTCACTTTACAACCTCAAGGACGATAACACAATACATCAACCATCCCCAGAAGAAATAAGTAACTTCCTTAGCAAGGTAAAACTACCTCATCTTACCACAGAACACATTGAATTACTCAATGCCCCCATTAAAGACACGGAAATTCTTCAATCAATAAAATCACTTCCAATTAACAAAGCTCCCGGGACCGGATGGTTTCTCAGGAGAGTATTACAAAACGTTCCAACACATACTAATTCCACACTTAGTGGACGTATACGGTTCTGCTGTTGCCTCCTCCTCATTCCCTCGAGAAATGTTATCAGCCACCATAGTCGCACTACCCAAACCGGGTAAGAATCCAGATTCCCCGCAAAATTTCAGACCTATTTCGTTGTTAAATAATGATGTAGAACTATACGCAAAACTACTGGCCACTAGACTGATAGATATCCTACCAGAAATCATAGATATGGATCAATCAGGATTCACAAAAGGTAGACAGACTTCAGACGCAACAAGGCGGTTGGTGAATATAATACATTTAGCTAACAGGAACCAAACGCCTTCTTTGCTCCTAGCTCTGGATGCAGAGAAGGCGTTTAATTGGATTCACTGGATTTTTCTAGAGAAGGTGCTGGAGAGGTTTGACTTCACTGGCACAATTTACTCAGCAATAATGGCCCTATACTCAAACCCATCAGCACAAATCTTTGTAGCAGGTACAATGTCAAAACCATTCCGAATCACCAATGGGACGAGACAAGGGTGTCCCATGTCCCCAATGATTTTCAATTTACTTATGGAACCTTTGGCCTCTCACTTGAGAGCTCATCCACACATATCGGGTATACAAATAGGTCAGAAAAAACACATTATAAGCCTATTCGCAGATGACATTATACTGATGCTGACTGAGGTGGGCACGTCGTTGGCTGAAGTACATCAGGCGCTACAAGCATTTAACAGAGTCTCGTATTATAAAGTTAATGAGTCCAAATCATTTATATTAAACCTTGGGGTCCCAGATCAACTCAAAAATAGGCTAGAAGCCCTCTTCCCTTATAAATGGAAAAGTGATGGGGTTAAATATCTAGGTATTACACTCACCTCTAAAACAAGCGACCTTATTTCAGCTAACTACACCCCCTGGCTAAAATCCCTTCAAAGTAAATTACAAGCTCTGGCAAAATTCGAACTATCATGGTTAGGCAGAATAGCAGCTTTCAAAATGCAAATACTACCCCAATTACTTTATCTATTTAGAAATCTACCCATTCCAATCCCCAACTCATACTTCCATACTCTTCAACCCATAATTAACTGATACGTGTGGCAAGGCAAGAAGGCTAGATGTGCATTTAGTAAACTGACGAAACACAGCTCAGCTGGTGGGGTGGGACATGTACATATACAGGACTATTACTACGCAACAGTGTTAGCACAGATCAAAAGTTGGATGACCCCAGTGACAGAACACACTAGAGCAGTACCAAATAACAACAGGAATACTAAAGGACTATGCCCTGACAGCCCACATTAATCCCTCACTAGACAACAAATTGTCCCTTTACGATTCTAGCAGCCATAAGAGCATGGTCTTACCTCAGAAATAGGAACTCAGGGAAGGAGAACTACCAATCCCTAAATACACCCATTTCCTCTCTCACCCACTTGATTCCAAACATCAATCAAAAAATTTGAAAGGAGAAGGACATTCAGTATATAGACGTAATGACAAATACCTTAGTCAAGACTTTCAGCACCCTACAAGAAGAATACTCTCTACCAGACTCAGAAAGATATAGATATCTACAAGTTTCCCAATTAATTAGGAAAAGCAAGATCACATCAACTCTGTTGCCACCTAGGATCCACCAATACTTTATGCAAACGCCCACTAGACAGAAAGGGATATCCACTATATATATGGGGCTACAGAAACAAATATTTCTGTGAAAAAACCCAAAATATGACAGCTTGGGAATCGGACATAGGGGAAACCTTTCCAGTAACAGAGTGGGCAAAAGCGTTTAGACACACTTTCAACTCTAACAAGAGCACAAATCTGAGAGAGATGCAACATAAAATATCCCTCAGGTGGTACCTGACTCCCAGCCGAATGTCCAAAATTTACAAAGACGTAGCACCTGAGTGTTGGAGGGGTTGTGGTGGATATGGCACCTTATGCCATGTTCTTTGGAGTTGCCCTAAAATTAAACCCATATGGTTGCAGATGGAGAGCCTCATTACAGATGTCACTGGAGTTAGACTTAACTTGTCCCCAGCGTCAGCCATATTGTCCATAGGTCTGGACACCATCCCTATAGCTTGTAGACTGATAGTATCCCACATTAGACATGTGCGATTAGTTTCGTACGAATTCGTAATTCGTACGAATTTTTCGAAATTCGTATGAATTTACGAATCCGTAGAACAAATGTTTTCGAATACGAATTCCGTACGGAATTCCGTTTACGAATTTCGTCGCCGAATTTATTCGAATCCGACTACCAAATATCGAATTTCAACTAATATGAAAGAAATTATTATAGCGGATATAACTAATGATTCGAATGAATTAGAATGGATTCGAATGAATTAGAATGACAAAGTGTCATTTTTGCAGGAAAAATTCCGTTTACGAATTTCAGCTCCAAATTATTAGAATCCAACTACCGATATTGAATTTCAACTAATTCGAAAGAAATTATTATAGCAGATATAACGAATGAATTAAAATGAATTTGAATGATTCGAATGACAGTGTCATTTTTGCAGAAAAAAAAGCTATTTAAAATCACTCGCGGCTATTGCCGGCAAATGAATTGTCGGCTCCGTAACACAGAGAACAGGCATGCATTGATGTAAAAAAAAAAAAGCGTAGGGGTCCCCCTCAAAATCCATACCAGACCCTTTATCCGAGCACGCAACCTGGCAGGCCGCAGGAAAAGAGGGGGGGACAAGAGCGGCCCCCCCTCCCGCCTGAACCGTACCAGGCCACATGCCCTCAACATTGGGAGGGTGCTTTGGGGGTCTGAGACCCCCAAAGCACCTTGTCCACATGTTGATGAGGACAAGGGCCTCATCCCCACAACCCTGGCCATTGGTTGTGGGGGTCTGCGGGCGAGGGGCTTATCGGAATCTGGAAGCCCCCTTTAACAAGGGGACCCCCAGATCCCGGCCCCCCCCCTGTGTGAAATGGTAAGGGGGGTACAAAAGTACCCCTACCATTTCACTAAAAAAGGTGACAAAAATTGTAAAAATGACAGGAGACGGTCTTTGACAATTCCTTTATTAAAATCTTCTTTCTTCTGCTCTTCCTTTCTTCATCCTTTGGTTTCTTCATCTTCTCCTTCCGGCATCTTCTTCCACCTTCTTTCATCTTTTTCTTCCTTCGATCCGCTTCTTCTTGCTCCGGTCTTCTCGTCCGGCGTCGGCGTCTCTTCTGGGCCGCTCCTCGCAATGGGAGGCTCCCGCTGGGTGAGGCTTCGCTCCGGCTGACAGGTCTTTAATAACGGAGGGCACCTGGTAACCCCGCCCCCTCTGACACACGGGGACGTCATGGGGACTTCCCTATGGCTTTCCCCATGACGTTAGAGGGGGGGGCGGGGTCACCTGGTGCCCTCCGTTATAAAAGACCTGTCAGCCGGAGCGAAGCCTCACACAGCGGGAGCCTCCCATTGCGAGGAGTGGCCCAGAAGAGACGCCGACGCCAAAGCCATAGAAGAAGATGCCGGACGAGAAGGACGAGAAGACCAGCGCAAGAAGAAGCGGATCGGAGGAAGAAGATTATGGAAGAAAAAGATGGAAGAAGATGCCGGAAGGAGAAGATGAAGAAACCGAAGGATGAAGAAAGGAAGACCAGAAGAAAGAAGATTTTAATAAAGGAATTGTCAAAGACCGTCTCCTGTCATTTTTACAATTTTTGTCACCTTTTTTAGTGAAATGGTAGGGGTACTTTTGTACCCCCCTTACCATTTCACACAGGGGGGGCCAGGATCTGGGGGTCCCCTTGTTAAAGGGGGCTTCCAGATTCCGATAAGCCCCCCGCCCGCAGACCCCCACAACCAATGGCCAGGGTTGTGGGGATGAGGCCCTTGTCCCCATCAACATGGGGACAAGGTGCTTTGGGGGTCTCAGACCCCCAAAGCACCCTCCCAATGTTGAGGGCATGTGGCCTGGTACGGTTCAGGCGGGAGGGGGGGCGCTCTCGTCCCCCCTCTTTTCCTGCGGCCTGCCAGGTTGCATGCTCGGATAAGGGTCTGGTATGGATATTTAGGGGGACCCCACGCCATTTTTTTTTTGGTTGGGGTTCCCCTTAACCACTTGACCACTGGGCACTTAAACACCCTTAATAACCAGACCAATTTTCAGCTTTCGGTGCTCTCACATTTTGAATGACAATTACTCAGTCATACAACACTGTACCCATATGAAATTTTTGTCCTTTTTTTCACACAAATAGAGCTTTCTTTCGGTGGTATTTAATCACCGTTGTTTTTTTTTTTTTTTGCGCTATAAAAGAAAAAAAGACTGAAAATTCGGTAAAAAAATGAATTTTTCTTCGTTTCTGTTATAAAATTTAGCAAATTTGTAATTTTTCTTGATAAATTTTGGACAAAATTTATACTGCTACATATCCTTGGTAAAAATAAGTACAAATTGGGGTATATTATTTGGTCTTTGTGAAAGTTATAGAGTCCACAAGCTATGGTGCCAATATCTGAAAATTGATCACACCTGAAGTACTGACGGCCTGTCTCATTTATTGAGTCCCTAACATGCCAGAAAAGTACAAATACCCCCCAAATGACCCCTTTTTGGAAAGAAGACATTCCAAGGTATTTGGAAAGAGGCATGGTGAGTTTTTTGAAGTTGTAATTTTTTCCCACAATTTGCAAAATCCAGATTTTTTTTATCTTTTTTTTTTTTCCACAAAATTGTCATATTAGCAGGTTATTTCTCACACACAGCATATGCATAGCACAAATTACACCCCAAAACACATTCTGCTATTACTCCTGAGTATGGCGATACCACATGTGTGAGACTTTTACACAGTGTGGCCACATACAGAGGCCCAACATGCAGGGAGCACCATCAGGTGTTCTGGAGCACCCAGGACAATTCTGACATTTCTCTCCTACATGTAAAAATCATCATTTATTTGCTAAAAAATTACATAGAACCCCAAAACATTATATATGTTTTTTTAGCAAAGACCCTAGAGAATACAATGGCGGTCGTTGCAACTTTTTATCTAGCACGGTACTTGCGCAGCAATTTTTCGAACGCGTTTTTTTTGGGAAAAAAAAGTTTTGTGCTTTACAAAGAACAAAACTGTAAATTTAGCCCAATGTTTTTGCATAATGTGAAAGATGAAGTTACGCCGAGTAAATAGATACCTAGCATGTCACCCTTCAAAATTGCAGACGCTCGTGGAATGGCACCAAACGTCGCTACTTAAAAATCCCCATAGGCGGCGCTTTAAATTTTTTTTACTGGTTACATGTTTTGAGTTACAGAGGAGGTCTAGGGCCAAAATTATTGTTCTCGCTCCAACGTTTGCAGCGATACCTCACATGTGTGGTTTGAACACCGTTTTCATATGTGGGCGGGACTTACGTATGCGTTTGCTTCTGCATGCGAGCACACGGGGACAGGGGCGCTTTACATTTTTTTTTTTTTTTTTTTTTTATTGTTCATTTTAGTTTATTTATTTTAGTTTGACACTTTTTTTCCCCCCAAAATTTTTTTTTGATCACTTTTATTCCCATTACAAGGAATGTAAACATCCCTTGTAATAGGAATATGGCATTACAGGTCCTCTTTACAGTGAGATATGGGGTCAATAAGACCCCACATCTCACCTCTAGGCTGGAAAGCCTGAAATAAAATTAAAAAACGATCCTGGCTTCGATCGTAGCGAGCATTGCATGGTATCGCAGGGTATCGCATGGTATCGCAGAATATTGCAGGGTATCGCAGAATATCGCAGGGTATAGCATGGTATGGCAGAGTATTGCAGGGTATGGCAGAGTATTGCAGGGTATGGCAGAGTATTGCAGGGTATGGCAGAGTATTGCAGGGTATGGCAGAGTATTGCAGGGTATGGCAGAGTATTGCAGGGTATGGCAGAGTATTGCAGGGTATGGCAGAGTATTGCAGGGTATGGCAGAGTATCGTTGGGTATGGCAGAGTATCGCTGGGTATTGCAGAGTATGGCAGAGTATTGCAGGGTATGGCAGAGTATCGTTGGGTATGGCAGAGTATCGCTGGGTATTGCAGAGTATGGCAGAGTATAGCATGGTATGGCAGAGTATGGCTGGGTATGGCAGAGTATGGCTGGGTATGGCAGAGTATCGTTGGGTATGGCAGAGTATCGCTGGGTATTGCAGAGTATGGCAGAGTATTGCAGGGTATAGCATGGTATGGCAGAGTATCGCAGGGTATGGCAGAGTATCGCAGGGTATGGCAGAGTATCGCAGGGTATGGCAGGGTATCGCAGGGTATGGCAGGGTATCGCAGGGTATGGCAGAGTATCGCAGGGTATGGCAGAGTATCGCAGGGTATGGCAGAGTATCGCAGGGTATGGCATGGTATCGCAGGGTATGGCATGGTATCGCAGGGTATGGCAGGGAATGGCAGGGTATCGCAGGGTATCGCAGAGTATCGCAGGGTATGGCAGAGTATCCATCCATCCATGCTCAGCCATCCCTCCATACCCTGCAATACACTGCAGGCTATTGCTGTGCATAGCAGGGTATGGAGGGATGGCTGAGCATGAATGGATGGATCGGTGGTGACTGCAGGGCAGGCTGTGGGCACTACAGATCCCGCCCACAGCACTGCTGCCACCGATCCCTCCCCCTCTCCTCTCACACTGTACCGATCGGTACAGAGAGAGGAGGGGAGAACAACCGGCGTCATTTGATGACGCCGGTTTGCTTACATGTGATCGCTCCGTCATTTGACGGAGCGATCACGTGGTAAATCGCCGCGATGAGCGGCCGTTTACCGTGATCCGCCGGATCCTCTGGACCCGGCGATCACGGATGTTCTCGAGTGCGCGCCCCAGGGGGCGCGCAAGTGAGGAATTCTGTGAGGACGTCATATGACGCCCTCCCAGAGTTAAGCAACCGGCCTGTAGCCGTCTTTCGGCTATGGGCCGGTTGTAAAGTGGTTAATATCCACAGCAGACCTGAAGGGCCTGGTTATTGAATTTGGAGGGACCCCACGCTTTTTTTTATCAATGACTTCAATGAATGACTGTTCTCTGTGTTACGGAGCCGACAATTCATTTGCCGGCAATAGCCGCAAGTGATTTTAAATAGCTTTTTTTTCCTGCAAAAATGACATTGTGCAGGAACAGTTTTCTATATTAGATATACTGAATCTCGAATGCATTCGAAGCATTCGTTATATCCGCTATTATAATTTCTTTCATATTAGTTGAAATTAGATATTTGGTAGTTGGATTCGAATTGTTCTCTGTGTTACGGGAACCGGCAATTAGCCGCGAGTGATTTTAAATAGCTTTTTTTTTCCTGCAAAAATGACACCTTGTACAGAGACAGTTCTAATCACGGGAAACATGCCCCCCCCTTCATAGATATACTATATATATATATATATATATATATATATATATATATATATATATATATATATATACTATATACTCTATAGTATATCTATGAAGGGGCGCAGGTTTCCTGTGCTTAGAACTGTCTCTGTACAAAGTGTCATTTTTGCAGGAAAAAAAAGCTATTTAAAATCACTCGCGGCTAATTGCCGGTTCCCGTAACACACAGAGAACAATTCAAATCCAACTACCAAATATCTAATTTCAACTAATATGAAAGAAATTATAATAGCGGATATAGCGAATGCTTCGAATGATTCGAGATTCAGTATATGTAATATAGAGAACTGTTCCTGCACAATGTAATTTTTGCAGGAAAAAAAAGCTATTTAAAATCACTCGCGGCTATTGCCGGCAAATGAATTGTCGGATCCGTAACACAGAGAACAGTCATTCATTGAAGTCATTGATAAAAAAAAGCGTGGGGGTCCCCCCAAATTCAATAACCAGGCCCTTCAGGTCTGCTATGGATATTAAGGGGAACCCCAGCCAAAAAAAAAATGGCCTGGTTATTGAATTTGGGGGGACCCCCACGCTTTTTTTTTTTTTTTTAAATCAATGAATGACTGTTCTCTGTGTTACGGAGCCATCAATTCATTAGCCGCTAGTGATTTTAGTGATTTTTTTTTCCTGCAAAAATGACACTTTGTGCAGGAACAGTTCTCTATATTAGATATACTGAATCTCGAATTCATTCGAAGCATTCATTATATCCGCTATTATAATTTCTTTCATATTAGTTGAAATTCGATATTTGTAGTTGGATTTACTAACGATTCGTAACTATTCGTAGCGATTCGTAACTTGAAATTGAAATTCGATATTTGTAGTTGGATTCAAATTGTTCTCTGTGTTACGAGAACCAACAATTCATTAGCCGCGTTAACGATTCGTAACGATTCGTAACTTTACTAACGATTCGTAACTTTACTAACGATTCGTAACGATTCTAAAAAAAAATTATGATTCGTACGAAATTCGTATTTCGTACGAATTCGAACGGAATTTCATACACGAATTACGAATTTTTTTTTATATACGAAACGGGACGAAACAAAACACATTTTTTGACAGTTCCCATGTCTATCCCACATCTTATTAGCAACCCGTCTTGCAACCTTGAGATATTCGAAAAGAATAGAAACACCAACCGCACTAGAAGTAATAAATACTGTACATGTTCATGGTACATATGAGGTACTCCATTCGTCATCCTTAGGGAAATTTGATGAGATGTCAGAATGATGGTCAATCTGGAACAAATGGTACTCTGAAAAGATAAAGCTCTCTTGACACCAATTTCTCTACTGTGCGTACCCGGTGATCCTGACTGTATTACCAAGTTTTGGTGTACAGTTCACCTTTTCTTATTTATGTTTTGTTTAAGTTTTAGACTGTTTCAACGAATAGTTTACCTGATATACCAAGCAACCCATTGAGGTCCTGGCGGGGGGGGGGGGCCCTTCGTCGGAGGATGCAGCCATATTGAGAGATTGCTTGGGGGGGCACCCTCCCTTCAAGACAGGTTATCACCTGATACAGATTGTTGAGTGCATGCATGGATGCAATAACTATGATCTAAGTATGTGAACATAAGTATGTCAAGCTAATTCTGTACAGCAACAGTATATAACTATGTGAGCATACACCTTGTATTCGTTCAAACTGTTTGGATTGCTACTACACTTGTATAAAATAAAAAACTATTCAAAGTAAAAAATGTCAGGCAAAATGGTCGGCCCTCACGCATGTTCACTTCATGAAATCTGGCCCTCTTTGAAAACAGTGTGGACACCCCTGATCTAGTGCATCAAGGAGTGATTGTAGAGGTTCCAGTATCTGAAAGAGGCATGGGGTTTTACTCAAACCTGTTTGTGGTTCAGAAACCAAAGGGTGACACAAGGCCCATTTTGGACCTAAGGTCCCTGAACAAGTATCTATTGATACAATCCTTTCGGATGGAGTCTATCCGCTCAATAGTAACCTCACTCCAGAGGGGAGACTTTTTAGCCTCCATCGATATAAAGGACGCGTACTTACACCTACCTATCTTTCAGCCTCATCAGAGGTTCCTACGTTTTGCAGTAGATGAACGCCATTTTCAGTTTGTGGCTCTACCCATCGGGCTTGATACAGCTCCTGGGTGTTCACAACGGTCCTAGCACCAGTACTGGGTCCTATAAGGGCCCAACGGATCTTGGTGCTCGGGTATCTGGGCGACCTCCTTCTCAGAGATCACTCAGTACAGGCTCTAGAACAGAGCATAATATACACAGTGAAGTATTTGAAACGCTTAGGCTGGATCATAAATACCAAAAAGTCAGCCTTGAGACCAGCTCAAAGTCAAAAATATTTAGGTCTGATTCTAAACACGGGCCAAGCAAGAGTATTCTTGCCCCCTGTAAGGATCTGTGCCCTGAAGGATCAGGTGCATCAGATAAGGGGCACCAGACAACCCTCCATTCAGCTCTGTATGAGTCTTCTAGGGACTACAAATAAATAAATAAAAAAATTCCAACTGAAACAATGGGGTTCATTTACTAAAACTGGAGAGTGCAAAATCTGGTTCAACTCACAATAGAAACCAATCAGCTTTTGTCAGAAACCATGAATGAGACTGAGACAGAAGTACGGTTAAATCACACTTGTTTAATAATAATAAAAAAAGGTAAACTGAGTAAACATAGCCAAAACATAGCCAGAGTTCAGGAACCGGAACGGATAGTCAGACAAGCCAAAAGGGAGCCAGAGAGGAGTGTAGTAGAACAGCAAGCAGGATCTGGAGCCAGACGGAATGTCAGCCAAGCAAGTCTTTAACAGGAACACAAGAGAGCGTCTCTAGAGATGTGACTAAGGCGAAGGCAGAGATCATCTGGACTGGACAGCTTAAGTAGGCAGGACTGACGAGCAGGATATCATCAACAGGTGAGTCACTGTGGAGAAATAGGAGCTGGCAATTAGCCAACAGCTGAGCGGCCAGCTCAGAGAAGGAAGGGCTGAGGGCTGAGCCCAGCCCTGACAGATTCCATTTTTTTTTTTTTTTTTTTTTTTTTTATTGAATAAGCTGAAATTAGAAGCTTATTGGCTACCATGCACAGCTGCACCAGATTTTGCACTCTCTCCATTTTTAGTAAATCAACCCCAGTGTGTAGAACAATAAAACCTTTTAGGAATAGAAGGTATTTGCATCTCATTCCATCATATATCTCCCAAAAAATTTGAACATTGGGCAGAACCATGCAAAAAAATGTTTTATGTCCCAACAGCCAATGCACATCCAGAACACCTGGTATAGTTGTGTTCAGAGGTTTGCATAACCTGTCAGAAATTGTGAAATTTTGACATTAATTTTGAAAATATGACTGATCATGCCAAAAAACTGTCTTTTATTTAAGGACAGCAATCACATTAAGCCATTTATTATCATATTTTTTGGATCCTTTTTAATCATAATAACAGAAATCACCCAAATGGCCCTGATAAAAAAAAGTTTACATACCCTGGAATGTTTGGCCTTAGTACAGACACAGAAGGTGGAACACACAGGTTAAAAAGGCAATTAAAGGTTAATTTCCCACATTTGTTTTTTAGATCACAATTAGTGTCTGTGTATAAATAGTCAATGAGTTTGTTAGCTCTCACATGAATGCACTAAGCAGGCTAGACACTGAGCGATGAGGAGGTAGAAAAGAACAGTCAAATGACCTGTGTAACAAGGTAATGGAACTTTACAAAAATGGAAAAGGATATAAAAAGATACCCAAAGCCTTGAATATGCCAGTCACTACTACTAATTTGGGAATCTCTTGATACCAAGCCAAGGTCAGGTAGATCAAGAAAGATTTTCAGCCACAACTGCAACAGGAACTGTTCGGGATACAAAGAAAAACCCACAGGTAACCTCAGGAGAAATACAGGCTGCTCTAGAAAAAGATAGTGTGGTTGTTTTTAAGGAGCACAATACGATGATACTTGAACAAAAAAGAGCCGCAAGGCTAAGTTGCCAGAAAAAAGCTTTTTACTGTACAAGTTCCACAAAAAAAGCCTGGTTACAATATGCCCAACAACACCTTGACATGCCTTATTGGCTTTTTTGTGGCATTGGCGCAGTAAAGGCTTTTTTCTGGCAGCTCAACCATGCAGCTCTTTTTTGTTCAAGTATCGTTGAATTGTGCTCCCTTAAAACAACCAAACCATCTTTTTGGAGAGCAGCTTGTATTCCTCCTGCGTTTACTTGTGGGTTTTTCTTTGTATCCTGAGCAATTCTTCCGCCAGTTGTGGCTGGAATCTTTCTTGGTCTATCTGACCTTGACTTGGTATCAAAAGAGCCCCTAATTTTCCACTTCTTAATAAGTGATTAAACAGTACTGACTGGCATATTCAAGACTTAGGATTTCTTTTTATATCCTTTTCCATCTTTGTAAAGTTTCATTACCTTGTTACGCTGGTCTTTTGACTGTTCTTTTCTACCTCCTCATGGCTCAGTGTCTAGCCTGCTTAGTGCATCCATGTGAGAGCTTACAAACTCATCGACTATTTATACACAGACACTAATTGGGATTTATAGAGCCAGAAATGTGGGAAAGAAGAAGACACGTGATCGGTGACGAACACGCGTCGGGACCTCAGCTTAGTTTGACCAACCGGAAGTGACGCAACACCGAGCTCGCCGCTCGTTTGTACATTACTTTTTGACTCATTGAAAAATGTGAGTACCCCCCTGCTTTTAATGTGAACTGTTTTACTTGTATTAAATAAACCATTATTGATGATTATACTACACCATGAGGCTACTTCCTTCCTCTCTTTTATACTGATGCGAGCGCCCCCCCCCCCTCCCCCTTATTGGATGCGACTTAAGTACCAAAAAGAACTGGGACACAGATTTGAGCTCTCAAAGGAGGAAGGTCACCAGGGACCCCAAAGACCCATTTAACCCATGCTGTAACCTTACAGCTGTAAGGTAAGGGGCCAACTATACCACCCCCACCAGGATCACAGAGCGCTGCTATAAATCGCACAAAATATTCACAGTCGAAAACCATTGCACATTCAACAGGAATTATTATTTTTTGCACCTCACTTTGGGAACGAACTGTTACCTGCACCCATGTTTATATGGACTATTTATTATCTATTATTTGCTGTGATGCGTTTTTAGCTTGCGACTCATTTGCAATTTTTTCACTCCAGTCATTTTATTTACTTTTATCATTCACTTCAGTCACTATATAGACACTTCAGTCTATGATTTATTCTCTTAGCAGTTTTTTAGCTATTTACTGCATTTTATCGCCTTCACTGCGTTTTTTTTCACCTTATTTCTACATTTTAACTATTTTTGAATTTTATGAAGATTTACGTTGTTTTAAATCACAGTCACTATTCACTATATATATTTTTTTTTATCAAGCTGTTTAGGCGTTTATTATGTTTTGATTTATTTTACTCATATGTGATCTACCCTCACAATCACTGGTCCATTACCTTGTGAATTCACTCTTACCACTCATTTGGATACAATTTTACCATACTCCTCCTACCTGCTTTTAGTTTAATTTTACCCCTTGCGCGCCACTACCTTTCCTCTTAGTATTGGCAGGGTGTTGCAGAGTATTGCGCAGTATTGGCAGGGTGTTGCAGAGTATTGCGCAGTATTGGCAGGGTGTTGCAGAGTATTGCGCTGTATTGGCAGGGTGTTGCAGAGTATTGCGCAGTATTGGCAGGGTGTTGCAGAGTATTGTGCAGTGTTGGCAGGGTGTTGCAGAGTATTGCGCAGTATTAGCAGGGTGTTGCAGAGTTTTGCGCAGTATTAGCAGGGTGTTGCAGAGTAGTGGCAGGGTATGGAGGGATGGCTGCTGCCATCCGATCTCTCCCCTCCACTGTACAGATCTGTACACAGAGGGGAGACCAGCGTCATCTTGACGCCGGTTTGTTTACAAAGTGATCGCTCCGTCATTTGACGGAGCAATCACATTGTCAACGGCCGACGGGTGCACCAAGATGGCCGCCGCTCCGGAGCTAGGCCGGAGCGGCGGCCATCTTGGTGCACCCGTCGGCCGCCGCTCCGGAGCTAGGCCGAAGCCGCGTCCTCTCCTAAGGCCGAGGCCGCGGACGGCTATGCGATCGCGGCGGGTAATTGCGGTAACGCCGCCCCAGTAATGGGAACGGCGTTACCGCGAGGGGAAGAGTAATCAGTTAGATTACTCGTTACCCTCTAAAGTAACGGCGTTACGTAACGCCGTTTACTTTAACGGCGTTAGTGCCATCACTGTCTACACATGATCGGAATTTAAACGATCGGATTTTGTTGTCGGAAAATTTTAGATCCTGCTCTCAAACTTTGTGTGTTGGAAATTCCGACCGTGTGTACAGGGCATTACTGAATCTCAGTCTGCACTATTGTCAACACACGCTATTTACCAAGTCATTGCAAAATGATAGCTGTGTGCAAAACTGTTCTGTCATATATATAATAGCAGAACCAGCATTTGTTTGTTTTCCTTTAATGCAAATCAGCAGGTTGTAGACAGTTTGCGCAAAAACAAACAATTGTCAATGTAGACTTTGAAGAAAAGTGGAACTCTTCCAATGTCAGACTTCAAAAGCATTATTTTATTTTTCTCTAGGCAACACAAAGATACCGAATGAAGCCCTCAACCTACCATGCTACCTGTAACCAAGGTATGTATGTTTTCTCAAATATATTTTCTGCCTGGCAATACTGATTAGACATGAAACCAACTATTCCTAGCAAACTGACTCAGAGGACGTGGGTGTCACGGGCACCGGCTGCAAGGACCTTTTTCTGTCCACATTGATATAATTAATCTCTTTTTGTTGCATTTTGGAGAGTCTGTGTTCTTGAGTGTAAATGTTAAACAATACACAAACCTTGAAAAGGCTGATCTGGAGACGGACTGTCTGGTCACCTAGGCTGCTGACTTAATTGGAATGTTGATTGTGTTATTGTCTTTTGAGTTGTTGCTATAGGGGAGGGGGAAGAATCCATGAGCAGTCCCACCTCATTATCAACCCTTTGTGTTAAATGTATATAAAAAGGCTGCTTTCTGGCAAATAAAGCAGTTCAAGTTTATACAAGCTATTTTCGGCTAGACTTGTATTTAATGCAGCTAGAATACCTCTCTCTGATGGTCAGATTGGAGGAAGCAGAATTACTGAAGGAAGCCTCAGCGGAGTGAGGAAAAGGATCCGTCACATTGGTGGCAAGCTGTGGGATGCTTCCTCTTACCTAGGCAAACCCAAAACACCTCCGGGACCCCCTGCTCCTAACAGCGGATGGAACATCACTACGCCAGACTCAAGCGCAGCACCTTGAAGGATCTCTTGGAAGCCCGTGGAAAAATCTCCAGCAACAAATCCAAAGCGACTCTCATAACCGAACTAATGGAGATCGACCAGGCCAGCAACCCACCAGCACATACCTCAGAGGGGACAGAGTTCCAGCGTGACGTCCAGTGGCGACTGGCCTTGTATGGTACTCACCCCCCGCAGGAGGTTATCAGTCAGGTGTTACGAGAGGTGTCCCAGCTGCGAATGGCTGAACTCCAGCGGGACCAAGGAGCGTCAGTTATGTTCAACCGGGAAGCTCCAGCGGCCCGCAAAAAGCTACCCTATGCTGCCTTCCGAATGTTTCAAGATGGGGAAGATGAGATGGATGTTTACCTGCAAATGTTTGAGAGGCAATGCGGTCTCCAAGGTGTCGATAAAGCAGATTGGGTCACGCTCCTGGTCAGCCGGCTCACAGGAAGGGCTGCAGAGGCGTACAATAATGTCCCAGACGAGATCAGCCAGGACTATGATCGGGTAAAAGAAAGGCTATTGGCTCGCTTCGGCATTACTCCAGAGGCACACCGTTTGAGGTTTCGTAACCTCCGCCGAAAGGAGAGAGAACCGTACACAGAATGGGCTCATCAAATGACCCGAGCAGCGGAGAGTTGGATGGCTGGGCGCCAAGCTGTTACCATGGCAGATGCACTCCAGCTAATCCTCCTGGAACAATTCTATGACCATACCCCACCTGAAGTTAGAGACTGGGTAAAGGATCGGCGGTCAGTCACAGTAGATGAAGCTGCCACCCTAGCTGACCAATACGTGGATTCAAGGCGGACGGTACAACCAGAGCCTAAGACCCCAGCTCGGTCTGTCCCCAACATTCCACGGAGCGTTGCCCCTCCACACCAGCCTTCAATCTTCGGTCCCACTCAGCTACCATCTTCACGAGGGAAAGGGGACCTCTGCTACAGATGCAACCAAGCAGGGCATGTTAGGAGGTATTGTCCGCAGAATGTTTCCCAGGACGCACGGAACAACAGGCCCCTTGGACCTGCTCGGGCTGCTGCACACTGTCTGGAGAGAGATGTGACTTACCCAAGTGAGGAGAATATTGGAATTCTACATGAGGCAGACCCTGTGCAAGCTGCCGCTACGGATAATCGTTTGCACCCTCGACAAGCTGTGTGGATTAATGGTCGGGCTGCCCAGGGACTGAGGGACACGGGAGCTACTATTACCCTGATACAGTCCCGGATGATATCCCCAGCAGAGCAGACGGGACAGTCTGTGGCTGTGCGGGTGGCCGGGGGAAATGTTATGCGGGTCCCCACTGCCAGGGTTCACCTTGATTGGGGTTCGGGGGCCAAAGAAGTGGAAGTTGGAATAATGCAGAACTTACCCGCAGAGGTTTTGTTGGGCAACGATTTGGGACGTTTAAATTCAGCCTTCTCCCTGGATGTATCCCCGGAAGCCTGCCCTGTTACCACCCGCCAGCAAGCCCGGATGGAGGTGCGCTCCCTCGAGGACGGGACCCAGGTAAGACCTGTCACCCCTGACCTAGACTGTACTACCCAAGCTATTCCTACCCCGACTTGTTCTTCTCCCCAAGACTTTGCTCAGGCAACTCTCAGCGACTCTTCTCTAGCTAGCTATAGGGAAAGAGCAGGATTGGACCCTGGGGGGTTGGAGGGGGAGCGGGTAGAGTGGGTCCAGGGATTACTCTATCGGGTTACTGAGGGAAGGACAGCCTCCCATCCACCCAAGCGGCAGCTGGTTGTGCCGCAGAAGTATCGGCATGACCTGCTGCGCATTGGGCATGACATACCCTTAGCCGGACACCTGGGGATGTCCCGGACCCTCCACCGTCTGACTCAGTCATTTTTTTGGCCAGGGATTACAGGGGATGTCCGACAGTATTGCCGGACCTGTGACACATGCCAGCGGGTGGGTAAGCATGGGGGCCCACTGAAAGCTCCCCTACACCCTTTACCGATCATTGATGAACCCTTTAGCCGAGTTGCCGTAGACCTGGTTGGACCATTACCCCGACCTAGTCCTTCTGGGAAGAAATATATCCTTACTGTGGTGGATTATGCCACCCGGTACCCGGAGGCCATTCCCCTGGCAAATATCCACGCAGAAACTGTGGCTGATGCCTTGCTCCGGATCTTTGCCAGGGTGGGTTTCCCTCGGGAAATCATCTCTGACCAGGGGACCCAGTTCACTGCTGAGCTCACTCAGCAGTTATGGAGGCTCTGTGGGATAAAGCCCCTACAGAGCTCTCCTTATCACCCCCAGACCAACGGACTGTGTGAGAGGTTCAATGGAACACTGAAACAGCTGCTTAGGACATTTGCAACCTCTCACAGGGATTGGGAGAGATATCTGCCACACCTTCTCTTTGCTTATCGGGAGGTGCCGCAGGAATCTACCGGGTTCTCCCCATTTGAGTTGCTGTATGGGAGGCGGGTGAGGGGGCCCCTAGATCTAGTCAGAGCCCACTGGGAAGGGGGGATTGATCCCCAAGGGTCCTCTATCGTAGCATACGTTCTTGAGTTTAGGGACAGACTGAAAGAGCTGACGGACACTGCCCAAGAGAACCTTCGGGCTGCCCAAAAGCGGCAGAAACGATGGTACGATCGTACTGCTCGGAACCGCACTCTGGAGGTTGGGCAGAAGGTTCTTGCCCTCAGGCCAACCAAGCAGGACAAGTTACAGGCCACTTGGCAGGGACCTTACCGGGTTGTGGCAAAGCTCTGTGACACGACCTACCTAGTGGCTAAATGTTCAGATGAAAGAGTCAGACGGACCTTTCATGTGAACATGTTGAAAGCATACTGGGAACGATCAGGAGAGGTAGCCGCTATATGTGCTCCAGCTGTGGAAGATTGTGAGAATCTTCCCCTGCTGGTGCTCCCAGAGCTAGATAGGATTACTGCAGGGATAGAGTCCATAAAGCTTGACGACCAGCTAGGGCCAACGCAGAGAGAAGAAGCTCGGCAGGTCCTTAGCCAGAGAAGGGAAATGTTCTCCACAGTCCCAGGGTACACTACTATGGCAGTGCACCGAGTGGAGACCCCGGGACAACTGCCACTAAGACAGGTGGCTTACCGGATACCTGACGCAGTGAGAGAGGGGATGCGTCGTGAGATTAAGGAGATGCTTGAGTTGGGAGTCATTGAACCATCCAGCAGCCCCTGGGCTTCCCCGGTGGTCCTTGTACCGAAGCGGGATGGCACGACACGCTTCTGTGTAGACTACCGCAGATTAAATGAGTGCACCACCACTGACGCTTACCCTATGCCCCGGGTGGATGATCTGTTAGATCGCATTGCTCGGGGAAAATTCCTGACAACTCTCGACCTATGCAAAGGGTACTGGCAAATTCCTCTGGATGCGGAATCTATTCCAAAATCGGCGTTCATTACCCCATTTGGCCTATACCAGTCTAAAGTAATGCCATTTGGGATGAAGAATGCACCGGCAACTTTCCAGAGGATGGTAGACCAACTCCTCGATGGCCTCCAGGACTATGCTTGTGCATATCTGGACGATATTGCGATCTACAGTGATACCTGGGAGGACCATTTGGTTCACCTGGGTGTCGTGTTAGACCGCATCAAGGCTGCAGGACTAACCCTTAAGCCAGAGAAATGCAGCATAGGGATGTCCGAGGTACAATACCTTGGACATCGAGTAGGCAGTGGACAACAACGACCCGAGCCTGCTAAGATTGAGGCAGTTGCCAAGTGGCCGACCCCCCGTACTAAAACCCAGGTCCTGGCGTTCCTCGGCACAGCTGGGTACTATAGGAAGTTTGTCCCACAATATAGTTCCATCGCTAAGCCCCTGACAGACCTAACTAAGAAGCACCTTCCCCGACAGGTACTGTGGTCCCCCGAGTGTGAAGCTGCCTTCCAACGATTAAAGAATGCACTAACTTCAGCTCCTGTTCTAGCTGCCCCAGACCCAACCAAACGTTTTTGTGTCCACACGGATGCCTCTACATTCGGGCTGGGGGCAGTACTAAGCCAAGTAGGACCTGATGGCAGTGAGCACCCAGTGGCCTACATCAGTCGGAAGCTGCTACCCAGGGAAGTCGGTTATGCAGCCGTGGAGAAGGAGTGTTTGGCGCTGGTGTGGGCTCTCAAGAAATTCCAACCTTATCTCTACGGACGATCTTTTACAGTGCTCACCGACCACAATCCATTAATCTGGCTTAATCGGGTCTCCGGGGACAATGGACGTTTGTTACGATGGAGCTTGGCCCTGCAGCCTTACAATTTTACCATCCAGTATCGGCCAGGAAAGCAGAACGGAAACGCAGATGGACTTTCCCGGCAAACTGAACTATAAGACTCTCCCAGACAGCCCCAAGCTGACCCGTGGTGGATCTAGTTGGGTCTGCCGGACTATGGGACAGGGGGGGGGGGCACTGTCACAGGCACCGGCTGCAAGGACCTTTTTCTGTCCACATTGATATAATTAATCTCTTTTTGTTGCATTTTGGAGAGTCTGTGTTCTTGAGTGTAAATGTTAAACAATACACAAACCTTGAAAAGGCTGATCTGGAGACGGACTGTCTGGTCACCTAGGCTGCTGACTTAATTGGAATGTTGATTGTGTTATTGTCTTTTGAGTTGTTGCTATAGGGGAGGGGGAAGAATCCATGAGCAGTCCCACCTCATTATCAACCCTTTGTGTTAAATGTATATAAAAAGGCTGCTTTCTGGCAAATAAAGCAGTTCAAGTTTATACAAGCTATTTTCGGCTAGACTTGTATTTAATGCAGCTAGAATACCTCTCTCTGATGGTCAGATTGGAGGAAGCAGAATTACTGAAGGAAGCCTCAGCGGAGTGAGGAAAAGGATCCGTCACAGTGGGTATCTGTGTATATGTGTCCATTCACCTATAATATCATTTTTCAATTATTTTTAATTAGAGTAATTTTATGATCATTTTAAAAATGTGCTCCCTCCCCTAATTTTACAATGACAACTAAAATCGATATAGCTACATTACTAGCGTGTAAGCAATGTTTATAGTGAGAGATGTTGTCCGGAGGTCCACCTTAGTTCTGCTGACATGCCGGTGAGCAGATAATAAAGAATTTTATTAAGGTTATGAAACTGCCTGGCTGTGCTGGAGGGACGACATAGAAAAAAAAAAAAAGATATGTTGCTGTATGATGCTCATGTTGCTGTATCTGCAACAGCTTTTAGTTTATTTGATTAGTTTTTCCTATAGATACATTGGCTGTTCCTTCTATTTTGCTAGTATCAGTTCCTGTAGGAATAAGAAAGGCTTCATTCAGATGCAGGTTTTTTGCTGCATTCAGAGGTGGCTTAACACTGCCACTGGATACAGCAACTCTTTGTGCTATGGCCGTATACAGACTGGCTGTTTAGTTGCCAGTACAGCCAGAGCTCTACAGGAGCACCAACCCTGGACATACACTGGGTTAATGCGAGGCTCTATGTGCCATTGAGTGGGTCCTTGCAAACAGTGGCAGTGTCAGCCTAAAGGGTGTGTTCACTGTTCCTTTATGGCCAACCCAGCTGCAAAAAAATGCTACCATATATACTCAAGTATAAGCCGACCCGAATATAAGCCGAGGCACCTAATTTTACCACAAAAAAATGGGAAAACCTATTGACTCGAGTATAAGCCTAGGGTGAGAAATGCGCAACTACTGTAAGTGGAAAAGAGGGTCAACAATGCCCATTTGCAGCCTTACTGTGCCCATTTGCATGCCTCACTGTGCCCATTTGCAGCCATAGGTCCCCCGCACTTCAAACTCTGTAGTTAAGGGTTCCTAGATGCCCCCTAGCTGCAGACAAAATTTGGGGTCTCTGGACCCAAAGGGTCCCGAAATTACAGACAGAACACAATATTTGGTGTGCAAACCCAGTGGAACCAGCACTACAACATATCCGAGATATGGGGCCCCAAAGTCATTTTGGAAAATGTCAAACACTTTTCTGCAGCAGAGAATGACAATTTCCGAACTGACTTTGGGGCCCCGTATCTCGGGGCCACTTGGTGCTAGGAACCACAGCTTTGGATATGTTGTAGTGCTGGGGTTCCACTGGGTTTGCACACCAAATTGTGGGTTCCTAGCCCTAAGTGGCCCCGAGATACGGGCCCCAAATTCGGTTCAGAAAATGTAATTTTTCTGCGGCAGAAAAGTGCTTGACTCAAGTATAAGCCGAGGGGGGCACTTTCAGCACAAAAAATGTGCTGAAAAACTCTGCTTATACTTGAGTATATATGTTAGTTGTGCGCCAATTATCTGCATGTGTGTGTTTTTTTACATTATTAGACAGATGTTCATTGAAAGATTTCAAGGAATCTAATCTAGCTATCCATCTACCTATCCTTATAACCAGCTGCTCTTTATCAATAATCAAAAGTGATCCAATTTAAAAAAATTGAAAATAAAGGTCCTTTCTAAGAGCAGGTAATATTACCTATAAGTTTTACCTATTTATTATATATAATTAACTTTTATTAACCAGTAAAGCTTTTACTGTGCCCATCTCTGATTTAGTTCCACTTTGTGCTGTGGCTTGATTTTCGTTCGGTTTATGGCTAAGCTTTAGGCTGGATTCACATTGATGCAAATTGAATGTGGGTTTCCCTGCATTCAATTCGCATGACAGGAGAGTGTGAGAGGCTCTCAATGGAACCGATTCACATGTCTCTGGGGCGGTGGCAGTCCTCATTGAAGAAGGGTCCTGTGCGACTTTGGCTCTGTGTCAAGTGCAAAATCAGGCAAAAGTTCTGACCTGATTCGCACCCGAATTGGTGAACAGGGACGCACTGGACCCCTGCTTTGACCCATGGCCGCATCAGTGTGAACCCAACCTTAACGACTGTACAGTAAGAGCAATCTAACTGCTCTTTTTTTCTTTTAAAATAACAAACATGTTACATGTGCCTGCCTGTACAATGGTTTTGCACAGAGCAGCCCCAAACCTCCTCTTCTGGGGGCCCCCACTTTCTGTGGGGGCACTCACGCAGGCTCGCACCTGAACCCTGCTCTGTGTGTCTTAGGGAGACTGTCTTAGAATTGCTTACCTCCCCCCCCCATCCAATCCCTTGTTACTGGCTCTGATTGACATCAGTGGGAGTCATTGGTTCCTGCAGCTGTATCTGAGCCAATGAGGAGCAAGAGTGCTCTCGTCTGACGGAGGCTCCTTACTAAGTGATCAGCTGTGGCCAATCACAGCTGATCACAGCATGAACCCGGAAGTGCCGGTGTTCAGTCGAGAAGTGCCCCCCATCGAATAGTGCCCAGCATGTACTGCGCATGCACTGTACGGAATAGCACAACAGCTGATTTGCCAATCAGCTGGGCTGACGTAACCAGGGCGCAATGGCACATCATAGGAGGTATCTCTCGATGGGAGATACCATTTCACACGCACAATATAAACCTATACAAACAGTGGGGAAGACCGTAGTTCTCAGATTGTGCATTGCTGCTGGAGGATGGCTAGTGGCTGTGTTGAAGAGCTGGTTTTGTCTGTGTTGCAAGCCGACCTTTCACACAGGCAAAACCGGCCATTCAACACAACAAACCCGCCCCACAACACAGATAAAACCGGACCATCAGCCCACTGTAAAGCCCTGCAACAGCGAGGCACAGTGTGAGAACTACGGTCTCCCCCGGCTGTTTGTATAGGTTCCAATTGTGGCTGTGAAATGGTATCTCCCATCGAGAGATGCCTCCTGCGATGTGCGCTTGCGCCCTGGTCCCATCACTCCAGCTGATCGGCAAATCAGCTGAAGTGGGGCTCTGTCCTGCGCATGCACAGTACATCCCGGGCGCTTCTCGACAGAACACCGGTAAATGGCTTTCCTCGGTTCGAGCTGGCAGGGAGAGCCGATCGGCAGCTCTTCCTGTCAGGGTGGGGGGGTCTGTGCTGATAATCGGCACATTGATTATCAGCGCAGCCCCCATGAGAGGTGCCTATCAGCTGCCAGTCTGTGCCCCATCAGTAACACCTGTCAGTGCCCATAAATGTGCCAATCAGTGCCCCATCAGTAATGCCTGTCAGTGCGCTTCAGTTGCCAATCAGTAATGCCCGTCAGTAGTAGACATGTGCGGTTCGTTTCGTTTCGTTTCGAATTAATACTCAGGCCACCTCAATGCTGCCTGTCAGTGCCACCTCAGTGTTGCCTATCAGTGCCACCTGTCAGTGCCCGTCATTGCCACCTCAGTGCTGCCTATCAGTGCCACCTGTTAGTGCCCACCATTGCCACCTCAGTGCTGCCTGTCAGTGCCCATCAATGCTGCCTGTCAGTGCCCATCAGTGTCACCTCTGTGCTGCCTATCAGTGCCACCTCCGTGCTGCCTGTCAGTGCCCAGCGATACCTATTGGTACCCATCAGTGCCATCTGTCAGTGCCACCTCAGTGCTGCCTAATCAGAGCATCCCATCAGTGCCACCTCATCAGTGCCTATTAGTGCAGCCTATTAGCGCACATCAGTAAAGGATAAAAAAAAACATATTTCCAGTCTTTCTTCCCTTGGCATCAGGCGTGAGCAATTGTTATTGCCCGATGCCCCGGACATGCAGTTCTGGGCACTGGACAGCTGATTTAAAAATACTGGCTTCTAGATTCTAAGCAAATTTGTCAAGCCCTGCCTTACTGATCCCTTGAGACCATCTTGTTTGACATTGAAGTAACAGTTTGCATAATGCGAAAATAACATCAATGAAAGTCTATTAACACTAGTAACAAAGTAAATCTAAATCAGAGATTTTCAGTGCAGGGACTGTTTCTGTTTAATGAAAACATATTGATCACTAAGAATAACAATGTAGAAGTGCCTGATCCCCTGCTTTACTATGTGCACACAAATGGATTGTGTAAAAGAAATGTATAAATTGAACTAAAAAGAAATATAAGATAGAGAAAACCTAAAGTGAATATATGTGTATTGGTCTGCTGCTGAATACCTGCTAGTGTTCTAGTTGATTGTAAGCAATGATAAAAATAGGATATGTGGTACAGCGCCCCCCACTAGTACTGCATAGTAAAACACACTACAAAGCACACTACATGTGAGGTCCTATACATCATTAGAACCAAATACATTGTGTGGAATATGCAGTGGGGGTTATTTACGAAAGGCAAATCCACGTTGCACTACAAGTGCACTTGGAAGTGCAGTCGCTGTAGATCCGAGGGGGACATGCAAGGAAAATAAAAAACAGCATTTTAGCTTGTACATGATTGGATGATAAATTCAGCAAAGCTTCCCCTCATTTCAGATCTACCCCTCAGATTTACAGCGACTGCACTTCCAAGTGCACTTGCAGTGCAAAGTGGATTTGCCTTTCGTAAATAACCCCCAGTATGTCACAAAAGTGAGTACACCCCTCACATTTTTGTAAATATTTTATTACATATTTTCATGTGACAACACTGAAGAAATAACACTTTGCTACAATGTAAAGTAGTGAGTGTACAGCTTGTATAACGGTGTCAATTTGCTTTCCCCTCAAAATAACTCAACACACAGCCATTAATGTCTAAACTGCTGGCAACAAAAGTGAGTACACCCCTAAGTGAAAATGTCCAAATTGAGCCCAATTAGCCATTTTTCCCTAAATGGCACGTGACTCGTTAGTGTGACAAGGTCTCGGGTGTGAATGGGAAGCAGGTGTGTTAAATTTGGTGTTATCGCTCCCACTCTCTCATACTGGTCACTGGAAGTTCAACATGGCACCTCATGGCAAAGACCAATTTTCGGTACTCTCACAGTTTGAATGACAATTACTCAGTCATGCAACATTGTACCCATATGAAACGTGCGTCCTTTTTTTCCACACAAATAGAGCTTTATTTTGGTGGTATTTAATCACTAGTGTTTTTTTTTTATTTTTTTGTGCTATAAATTAAAAAAGGCCGTCAACTTTGTTTCTGTCATAAAAGTTTGCAAATTAGTAATTTTTCTTCATGAATTTTGGCCGAAATTTATACTGCTACATATCTTTGGTAAAAATAACCCAAATCAGTGTATATTATTTGGTCTTTGTGAAAGTTATAGAGTCTACAAACTATGGTGCCAATCTCTGAAAATTGATCACATCTGATCAGGCCTTCAGTACATCAGGTGAATCTAATTTCTTGAGACACTAATGCCGCGTACACACGAGCGGATTTTCCGTTGGAAAAATCTTCGATGGCTTTTCTGACGAAATTCCGCTCAAGCTTGGCTTGCATACACACTGTCACACAAAAGTTTGCTGAATTTTCGACCGTCAAGAACGAGGTGACGTACAGCACATTAAGACGGCTCTCATTAACTATAATGGAATTCCTTATGTCCAGCGACTTGGGGCAACTTGAGGTCTGACAAGTCGGATCCCAAGTCGCTGTAGTGTGAACCGGCACTAACAAGTCAGGAAAGTACAAATACCCCCCCAAATGACCCTTTTTAGAAAGTAGACATTCCAAGGTATTAAGTAAGTAGCATGGTGAGTTTTTTTAAGTTGTAATTTTTTTCCCACAATTCTTTGCAAAATTAAGAATTTTTTTTTACAAAATTGTCAAATTATTAGGTTATTTCTCACATACAGCATATGCATACAACAAATTACACCCCAAAATACATTCTGCTACTCTTCCCGAGTATGGTGATACCACATGTGTGAGACTTTTACACAGCCTGGCCACATACAGAGGCCCAACATTGAAGTAGCACCTTCAGGCGTTCTACGAGCATAAATGACACATCTCATTTCTCAATTTTGAAGGCCCTGGAGCATCAGGAAAATGGAATTGCCCAAAAAATTACCCCATTTTGGAAAGCAAACACCCCAACGTATAATCTATGAGGCATAATGAGTCTTTTGAACGGTTCATTTTTTTCCAGAAGTTTTTGGAAAATGTGGAAAAAAAATGAAAACACATTTTTTTTTTTTTTTTACACAAAGTTGTAAATTTATAAGATATTTCTTTTTTTTATTTTTTTTTTTATTCTTTATTTATACACAAAATTTTCCTTAACACACTGACCAAAGAGACAAATATAAACATCTTTTCCTTAACATTATATATCTTTAACTTTTATACCTGTCCCTCCCCCCTCCCCCCCTTGCTTTTCATATATTATATTGGGGGGCACACCTCTTTTCCCTCTTTCTATCTATTTGTCCCTTGGAGTCCTAACACCCAGCGTGAGAGTTGCCCTAACCTGAAACCACGATGTAATATCTCCAAGAATTTTTAAATTCGTTCCATCTTGTCCACTTATCGTTTTGGGCCTGAGTCCCCCCAATACCCTCCTCATTTATTTCCAGGCTTTCCACAACCTGCGTTGCATTTACCCCATGAATCCAATCGCGAATTGCCGGGCTACCAACTTCTCGCCAATACTTCGGGATTAGATTCTTGGCCTCGTTAAGGAGGATGGGGATTAAAGCAGATTTATATAGTCTCGCGGACATCTCCGTCCCGTGAAACAAAACAGTCCAGGGATCGTCCGGAATAACTACCAGTGTTATAAAATGAATTAAGTCTAGTATGTCCTTCCAAAATTTCCTAATGACTGGACAATCCCACCAAATGTGGGCCATCGTCCCTTTATTTTTACATCCACGCCAGCAGTCTGAGGAGGACCCCACCTGGAACCTGCTTAGCCTATCGGGGGTGATGTACCACCTGGCCAGACGCTTAAAATTTGTTTCAACTGTTTTTGTCGAAAAAGTCGAGCTATGAATAATCTTGAAATTTTTTCTTATTTTATTCTGACTACAGTGCACTCCTAACTCTTCCTCCCATTTCGTGACATATGGAGGCACCCCCTAGCGCCTCTTTCCCTATTAGGAGTTTGTATATCCGAGATATATTATTCCTAGTTGTCTCCCGCGTGCAAAGTCTCTCAAAGGGGGTGAGGTCGTCCTCACTGCGAATGGGTTGAGGGAGACTGTGAACAAAGTGTTTTAACTACGTGTACCTCCAAATGTCAACCGACATTAATGCTGTGTTTAAACGTAACTCGTGAAATGTGCAAATTTTCCCTTTTTTCATTATATCTCTCAATTGTGCCCCTTCTAGTTTTATCCAATTCCCCCCCACCTCCCTTCTACCTGGTTGAAAATATATGTTCTCTTTTAAATAAATTAAAGGGGAGTTATATTGCCATTTGTATCGTCTGTGTAATCTATCCCAAATATCTAATGTAACTCGTGTTATTTCGTGCGTATTTTGTCCTAGTATCCTTGCTTTTGGTGGGTTCCAAATATCGTGCCCTAAGTGACAGTAACTTAACGTGCATTCTACGCTTATCCATCTCTTGTCTCCTCCTTTCCCCCATTCCATAACCCTTGATAGTGCAACCGCAGAGTAATAATTTTCAAAATCTGGAACTGCCAGCCCCCCCTGATCCTTTCCCCAGCGCAGGATATTAGCTGCGATACGAGGTTTCCTGCGAGACCAGATAAACCGTGATATAATTTGCCTCAGAGTTACGAAAAATACATGGGGGATCGCCAATGGGAGCATTTGAAACTTGTAATTTATTTTAGGGGCCACTATCATTTTTATTGCATTAATCCGCCCTATCCAAGAGAGAGGACGCGTTCCCATATTATGTAATTCTTTTTTGATCTCATCTAATAAGGGGATATAGTTTGTTAAATACAGTCCGATAAATATACCCCTAAGTATTTGATACTGTCTCGCCATGGGAAATTAAATTCTTTTGATAGCAATACTTCCTCCTCTTTTTTAATGTTGATATTTAAAATTTCAGACTTGTTAAGATTCACTTTCAAATTTGAGATCCCCCCGTATGATTTCAATACCTTTAGCAGGTTTGGCAGCGCTATCCTGGGGTTAGAGATAAAGAAGAGGACGTCATCAGCGAAAGCCGCAAGTTTATGTTCCTCCTTATCCACCCTAATCCCGGTGATATCGACACTCTTCCGTACCATGGAAAGCAAGGGCTCCAGGGATAGGACAAACAATAAGGGTGACAGCGGGCAGCCCTGTCGAGTCCCATTTTCCATTGTGAACATTTCTGAGGACGTCCCATTTACCCTTACCGTGGCCTGTGGCTGCAGATACAACATTTCAATCCATTTCAACATTCTTGGGCCCAAGACCATCTCCTTCAATGTTGCCATCATGTGTCCCCAGTCTACCCTGTCAAAGGCCTTCTCGGCGTCGATTGACAGTAGTAGACTGGGGACCTTCCCCGTCCTGGCCGCCTCCATCAGAAGTAACGCCCGTACCCCATTATCCCTCCCCTCCCGACCCAACACAAAGCCCACCTGGTCCGGGTGTACTAATTCCCTCATCTTCTCTTTCAATCTGTTCGCGAGAACCTTCGCGTAAAGTTTAGTGTCTACATTTAGTAAGGCAATTGGATGGTAGCTAGAGCATAGGGTCCTGTCTTTTCCTTCTTTAGCTATTAAAGTGATGGAGGCGACAAGGGCTTCTCTATAAGATATTTCTAACACATAGCATGTATATAGCAAAAATGACACCCCAAAATACTTTCTGCTACTCTTCTCGAGTATGGCGATACCACATGTGTGAGACTTTTACACAGCCTGGCCACATACAGTAGGGCGGACCATCGGTGATCGTCCGTGACTTCATCACTTCATGATCAATAGCTGTTCACCCCCTTGGCAGCGAGCGGTGTCTCCGTGACATGCCGCCACAGAAGGAAAAGGGATGCACGTGCACAATTCCGTGCATTCCCTGTTTAAATGGAGGGCCGTCATATGACGCCCTCCCAGAACGAGAGCCGCGCCGCCTGGCCGTCATATGACGGACATCAGGCGGCAATCGGTTAAACAACAAAAGACACTTTAAGTAAAACACCGCTGTAATGCCTAAACCAGTGATAGGTGATATAAAGTATGCTTGAAACACAAAAAGTCTAATATAGTGAAGAGGCTACTCCATGGGTCCCATAAAAGGTTCACAGCATTTCCCAATGCCCACCACCTTCCAAACTATGCGCTCAACTTCATTACTGACCTTCCACAGGTCAATATGCGCCTTCCCCTTTAAGGGGCTAAAGAAACCTCTGGTGGGTGGTTTGATCATTAGTAATAAGTAAATCCTCTATCTCCTGGGACAATCCTTATCGGTAGTACTCCTAAAGAAATCAGAAAGCTGAACTGTTTAAAACCACTTTAATAAAAACCATAAGAAATGACAACTCATATATTTCAGTGCACTAGCTCTGGTGCACTCAGATAGCATGCATAGCACAATAAGGGTGTGCAGCCCCCTTAAGGATTGCTTGGATGTAGTAGTGGCAACCACTAACACGGTGCAATCTTTCCCAGATAGCGCGCTGATGTCACCAGGCCCCGCCCGACTAGTTTCGTCACAATCCACGTGGCTTTATCAAGGAGAATCTACCTATATTGGACTTTTTGTGTTTCAAGCTTACTTTATATCACTGGAAATGCTTATCACTGATGATCACTGGTTTAGGCATCACAGTGGTGTTTTATTTAAAGTGTTATTTATTCTATATATATATATATATATATATATATATATATATATATATATATATATATATATATATATATATATATAAACATATAGATCAGTCCTACAATGTGTAATGTCTGATTCATCCACTGGGGGCTCAGTCATCTCCACTATCCCCTCAGCACATTGATGAGGTCTCAGCCACATCACCTGATACCTCCTCTTGTTCCTATTTAAACAGCTGTCGCCAATGACTCATCGTTTGTGCTAGAAACCTGTTACCAGGCCTAGTGCACCAGCCGCATGTTGCTGCGTACTTCTCCAAGTTTGGGCCGGATAGAGCCCCACTTCCTCCTCTTCGTTTGGGCCGGACAGAGCCCCACTTCATCATCTTCATTTGGGCCAGACAGAGCCCCACTTCATCCTCTTCGTTTGGGCTAGACAGAGCCCCACTTCATCCTCTTCGTTTGGGCTAGACAGAGCCCCCACTTACTACTCTTCGTTTTGGGCCAATGAGCGCTTCATCACCATCTCTCCAGACCTACGGAATGTCTGCATCAGCATAACGCAACTCACCTACAAGTATACCTGAACTGCATAAACTTTGTACTCCTGTACTGCTAATCCCTTGCTGACCCTCCTGATACCTAAGTTATGGCTGTATATAAACTCTCTAAATAAACCCCAACTAATCCTTCAATATACCTTCGTTCCTTTATCTTTGATTTGCCATAAGGTGTAACCACTTAACTACATAGTATGTATATAAGTCCGAAGCTGTGATCCTCTACAAAAACACTACTAGCTCACTGCCTGAGACATTACACAATGTTATAGAGATCACATATATAGCGGGGCTTGATATATAACCATAATTATAAATATGGAGTAAATAGTTCAATAGCAGTTGTATAATAGTGGGATATGATCTCTTTGTGTATTGGTCCTTTAATAGAAACATGATTATGGAGACTATATAAAGCCCAACAATGTGTGGAAGGACAAAAGGAGCTCCTGAAATATAAATACTTAGTAATTGAGTTTGTAACTGCATAATCAAACTTAGATAGTGCAGCCACTATAACCAACAGGTTCAACACACTAAATACAGTCAGTGGGCACTTACCCAGATGGTGTCCTCAATAGATCATGGCCGCCATAAGAGTATGCGGCACACCTTGTCAGCAGTCAAAAAGCCTTTTATATATATATATATATTGTGGCAGAGCAAGGCTCTGTCCCTATGAAATTGGAGGTAAAAGAAACACTGAGTTTGCATATCTGCGGACTGCAAGACTACAGAGTGAAGAATTTAAATTGAGAAAACTGCTCTGTCAGTTTTCTCCAGGTTTTGCTAGTTCTGGATGGGAGTCTGTAGTTTGGAGATCCCTGAGAGTCATGGGTGGGATGGGATCTCCAACCCTGTGTCCGGGTCTTGAGGATAGCAAGCAAGGTGTGTGCCCAGCTGCACACAGCCCATATAACGAGGGGCTGGTGAGAGTAGAGAGTGGAGGAACGTGGAGTGTGAGCAGCTTGCTGCTGCTGTGTGAAGACAGACCTGTGTCTGTAGAGTGGTCATCCCTGTGAGAGACTGTAGCCTGTGTAAGGGGGATTCTTTGCCCAGGGACTGGGAAAGGCTGGCCAGCCTTGAGAGTAAGGAAGACTACGGAAGCCAGTAAGTCCAAGGGTTTGGAAAGAATCGATAAGTCTGTTGGGAGCAAGCAGAGGAACTCCTGACAAAAGAGAGCCAGGTGGCTTGGTATGTTTTCATTTATGAATGCTTAATGAAGTTAAACCCCTGTGTGGGATTTCTGGATGGACTTTTGTTTTGTTTTTTTCCCTTTTAATAAACGTGGGCTACCAGGCCCTTAACTATATATGTCTGTCTGATGAGGACTCACTGCACCAAAATGCATCTATCCACTTGAGCTAAACACCCAATGTCACTATATATATATATATATATATATAATATATATATATATATATATATATATATATATATATATATATATATATATATATATATATAATCTCAAAGTCTCCCCGCTGCAACACCCACCTCAGATGGGGTGTCAGCTGTATGCAGCATGAGAAAGAAAGACTTAATTTGTCCTTGATTGACCACCTGGGAGGCATGCGCATGCCGCCTCCTCATCGTGCATGGTTGAGTGACATCATCGCACACACGTGGCAGAGTGACAGCACGCACGCACGTCCCACCGACACGGCAAAATTCCTCTTGAGTGTGGCTATGCACTCAAGAGGAGCAAGATAGGGACCGTGGGAGAATATTATTGAGGTCTAAAAAGATCATCCCACTCTCTCAATCGCCATGGGAAATCCCGTGCGTTGTGCTGTGTTGGGTGGTCTGGTGAACCCGTTACAAAGTATCAATCTATGCAATATTGGGAATCCACCATCAAGTGGTCAGAGGCCCAAATTGCATCTCCATAATAACAATGTATGGAACATACCAACATTCAATAGACAGACGAAATATTAGGGACCTCTGAGGCAGCGTGTACAAATAAAAAATTATGCAGAGAATACAAGTCAAACTTCCACATTAGCAATTGAATGGAACATTATTTACATAGATACATATATAGATGTATATTAAATACATATTGACATACGTATATAGGATATTATTGAAACACTCAGTCAGAATCAGTTTGTGGTCATTTTAAACAATTTTTCCATTCCCCTGGAGGCAAATCCTTCTAGGAAAGGTTTATACCATACAGCCTCATTTAACCCCGGGTTGAGTAGCCCTCAGGGTATATATCCATCAAAGTTCCAACTGGAGAAGGGTTTTATTCCAATCACCCACTCTCGGGTTGGGATGGATAAGTTTCCAAATCAGAAATTTTATTTTGGGAAACTTGCCATTGTGGACCACTGTAGTATGTCACCTATAAAGTCCAACCCAAGAGAAATGTTGTTGTATGATTATATATACAGTATATTGCACACAATGTATTTGGTTCTAATGATGTATAGGACCTCACATGTAGTGTGCTCTTAGTGTGTCGTATTATACATTATCAGTGTGTTTTACTATGCAGTGCTAGTGGGGAGCGCTGTACCACATATTCAAGAATAAAAATGTAATATGTTGAGCTTACCAGTCCTCAGATGTGGTGGCTGCATTCGTTTTCTTTTTTCAGGCAAAGTAAATTTTCTGAAAGTATCCTGTTGATCCTGCAGAAATGCAATGTACTTGTCATTTCTTGTGCACTGAACTGAAATCTGAAATGGCATTCCCCATTCTCCCTATAAAGATATAGAGAGGTAGAAGAATACTGTAGTCAAAACAAAGTTTCTGTTCTCTCCTCCAAAAAGATGTTTCAATATATACATACATTGATTTTTTTTGAGTGATTTAAATAATATTGATTTAAATAATATCGATTTACTTTCAAAGTTCAACAGTTTAGAATGAAATTGTTGCAGTTGTTATTAGAGGATAATAGTTTTGGAAAATTGTCTACTATTTAGCCTCACTGCAACAGAACCCTTGAAATCATGTCATGTACGACACAATGGGGATTATTTACTAAAGGCAAATCCACTTTGCACTACAAGTGCACTTGAAATTGCACTTGGAAGTGCAGTCGCTGGAGATCCGAGGGGGACATGCAAGGAAAATAAAAAAACAGCATTTTAGTTGGCACATGATTGGATGATAAAATCAGCAGAGCTTACACTCATTTTAGATCTACCCCTCAGATTTACAGCGACTGCACTTCCAAGTGCACTTGTAGTGCAAAGTGTATTTGCCTTTGGTAAATAACCGCCAATGCAAGGTATGCCCTACAAGCAATATTTATCCTATTCTGCAACCATTCCTTTCGGGTATATTCTCCAGAAATAATTCAACATTTTAGTCTTTTGAAAAATAATATAGTAGGTAAAAGTTTTATTAGAATTTACATTTCACAAGATTCTAAAAAGTAAGGTAAAAAATAAAAACAAACTGCTTTAGATACAAATCAGTGTAGGAACTTTCAAGCTTTACTTTGCTGGTCAATCAATAATTTGCATTCACTGAAATTTAGAAAGAGATTTAATCATTTAAAATGACCTGCTATAGGGAAAAAGCTTTTTATGAAAACATATCTCATTCTGCTCTTGATATATCATTAGATAAATCTTGACAAAGGCTCTCACTCCCTGCCATTGTAATTAATGGGTTTTGCTATTCATCAACAAACCAATTTATTGAGCTCAGAACATGGTAAATCATCACCAAGTCCTCATTTTATCTTCTCAAAGTATTTTCAGTTTACCTTTATTTATATGATACATCTAATTGATAGAGAAGTCAATTCACAAAAAAAAAAATTATTGTAAACAAAGTCCACTGAATGTACTGTAAGGTCCCATGCACACGAGACGCAGATGCAAACTCTGCTGAACGCATGCTTTAAAAAGCAGAAACCTGCGTTTAAAAACGCGCGTTTTGCTGTGTTTTCATGTTGCGTTTAGACGCGTTTAGACGCGTTTGCGTCTATAAGCATTTGTAAAGATAACATCATATAGACCCTCCCCAAGCTCAGAAAGCATGTATTATTAACTATTTCTGCCATTGAGTGAGCAGCAGAGAGAGCAGTTGTACACTTGCATTTGCCTCTCTTTCTGTGTTTTTTTTTTGGAAATGGATCCCATATTGAATATATTGAATATATGTCAGGAAATGCTCCTGATGATGCTCTTAATGAAGCAGCAACGTCGTCGCAAATTTGCATGAGAGGTCCAGAATCAGAGCTTGGCGATATTGGACCCATCCGTTGATGGCACAGCGAATGTCCGTTGGATATTTCACAAACATGTATGCATTTCACAAACATGTATACATTAGTGAGTATATATGCTCTATGAACTATCTAAACTAATTACGACATTTTAAACACATTTTTCTAGTTTTTTTTATGGTTTACCATCATATTTCTGAGTTTTCTGGTCCATTTTTTTGCTTCTGGAAAAACGAGGTTAAACGCAACTGCATAAAAACGGGAAAAAATGAGACTGTGTACATGAACACATAGGATAACATTGCATGCGTTCAGGTGCAGTTGAAAAAAGTGTCCAACTGCCTCTGAACGCACGTTTAACAGCGTCTCGTGTGCATGGGGCCTTAGAAGAAAAAAAAGAAAACTGATTGACTCATCATGTTGTAGTTATAATTGCAGTGCTAAAATGCAGCGGAACGCACCAAAAAAATAAAGAGAAAACACACACCAGAATGCAAATTTAGAGGGGAAAAATGCACCGGAACGCATCAAAAATGTGTCAAACTCTTTACATGATTAAATAGTGTTCACGAAAAATCATTGCACAAATAAGTGCATTAACCACTTCGGCCCCAGAAGATTTGGCTGCTCAATGACCAGGCCATTTTTTGCGATACGGCACTGTGACGCTTTAACTGACAATTGCGCGATGCTGTACCCAAACAAAATTGACATCCTTTTTTTCTCACAAATAGAGCTTTCTTTTGGTGGTATTTGATCACCTCTGCGGTTTTTATTTTTTGCGCTATAAACAAAAGAAGAGCAACAATTTTGAAAAAAACACAATGGGGGTTATTTACGAAAGGCAAATCTACTTTGCACTGCAAGTGCACTTGGAAGTGCAGTCACTGTAAATCTGAGGGGAAGTTCTGCTGATTTTATCATCCAATCATGTGGAAGCTAAAATGCTGTTTTTTTTTTCCTTGCATGTCCCCCTCGATCTACAGCGACTGCACTTCCAAGTGCAACGTGGATTTGCCTTTAGTAAATAACCCCCAATATCTTTTACTTTTTCCTATAATAAATGCCCCAAATTTGTTCCTCAGTTTAGGCAGATATGTATTCTTCTACATATTTTTGGTAAAAAAAAATATCACAATAAGCGTATATTGATTGGTTTGCGCAAAAGTTATAGCGTATACAAGTGGCAATCCCCATTCCCCACCTTAGCAGGAAAATGGCAATCCGCAACTTGTGGCAGGGGACGTGGCAAGTGGACAATTTGCAACTTGTGGCAAGTGGACAATCCGCAACTTGTGGCAGGTGACGTGGCGAGTGGACAATCCGCAACTTGTGGCAAGTGACAATCCGCAACTTGTGGCAGGTGACGTGGAAAGTGGACAATCTGCAACTTGTGGCAGATGAGGTGGCCAGTGGACAATTTGCAATTTGGTTACAGGCAACGCGCAAGTGACACGCTCAGGGCTCCCACTGATTCTGCATTATGTTGAGTTGAACTATTTCATTTTATATAACAATGTAATAATAGAAATAATGCGCTTCAATCATCCTGACACATAACAACCATGGTGTCGGGATGATATGGCACTGTGACGCTTTAACTGACAATTGCGCGATGCTGTACCCAAACAAAATTGACATCCTTTTTTCCCCACAAATAGAGCTTTCTTTTGGTGGTATTTGATCACCTCTGCGGTTTTTATTTTTTGCGCTATAAACAAAAGAAGAGCAACAATTTTGAAAAAAACACAATGGGGGTTATTTACGAAAGGCAAATCTACTTTGCACTGCAAGTGCACTTGGAAGTGCAGTCACTGTAAATCTGAGGGGAAGATCTGAAATGAGGGGAAGTTCTGCTGATTTTATCATCCAATCATGTGGAAGCTAAAATGCTGTTTTTTTTTTCCTTGCATGTCCCCCTCGATCTACAGCGACTGCACTTCCAAGTGCAACGTGGATTTGCCTTTAGTAAATAACCCCCAATATCTTTTACTTTTTCCTATAATAAATGCCCCAAATTTGTTCCTCAGTTTAGGCAGATATGTATTCTTCTACATATTTTTGGTAAAAAAAAATATCACAATAAGCGTATATTGATTGGTTTGCGCAAAAGTTATAGCGTATACAAGTGGCAATCCCCATTCCCCATGAGGTGGCCAGTGGACAATTTGCAATTTGGTTACAGGCAACGCGCAAGTGACACGCTCAGGGCTCCCACTGATTCTGCATTATGTTGAGTTGAACTATTTCATTTTATATAACAATGTAATAATAGAAATAATGCGCTTCAATCATCCTGACACATAACAACCATGGTGTCGGGATGATTGAGGCGCCAACACCAGCCATTTCCCCGATAAATTGCTCCCAAAAAACATATTTTCTGGCAGTGCCCCTCCCGAGACTATACTCTGGATCCGCCCCTGCGGTGAGGATGAGGAATGTAAGTTTACTGTTAAGCCTCCTGGGCCCCGCAAGTCCGGCCCTGTCCCAACACACGCAGCCGCATACAGCAGGAGGCAGGAGCAGAGAGCAGAGTGGGCGGGGCAGAACTGGGCCACTGTTCAACATTGCTGTCTTATTTCTCCCCTATTTGTCTTGTATTTACAAATAAGTTTAATCAGAACAGAAATTGGTTAGAAAGGCATGGAGGTCAGCAATGTGTGTCCTTCAGTATACTGCATACTTGTTCTAAATTAATATAAGCTGTTGCCTGGGTACTGTGCCACATGGGTGTGGTAATCTGTTGTTCAATGGCATTAGTTCACTTTTTTGTGGGGGGGGGGGGGGGCCCCATACAACATTTTTCTATGGAGCCCTGTGATTTCTAGTTACGCCCCTGTTTCTGAGGCTCACCAGGCATTACATAGTAGGTAGTAGCTCAGATGCACCTGTTTGAATTAACAAAAGCATGCCCCAACCCTCTAATTGCTACTTTGTCTAGACAGCTTGGTCTGTTAAAGACAGTTGATCCATCCAGTTAGTCTGTTATTTTTCAACAGACAAAAATACAAGAAAAAAAATTATTCCCTTTACGCTGACCGTACGCAAATATGGGGCCCCACTGTACTGTGCTTTTTTCCATGGGGCCTCATATTTGTGTATCTTATGCTGTGCGGTGTGCTCCCAGCACAGAGACCAGGGTCACAGAGAGCCTCAGGCCCCATAATCGGGAACCAGATCTCCTGATTTCGGGTCACCTGATCGCCGTAATAGCCTCTGATTGGCTGTGAAGCCTGCTCCCATGTTTTCCTTACTTTGTTAATGGAGGAGAGAGAGATGCATTCGGGCTGATTTACGAACGGTTTGCACCATGAGTTGCAGCGCACGCCGATGCGCAACGGCTGTTTTCGTATTTACAAAACATTTGCGCCTGTAACACAGCGCAATTCCCCATTTATTATAGTATTATCGGCGCACGGGAGGAGGCGATCGGTGCGCCACTATAGACATGGCGCACGGCATCTTCAACTCAAAATTTAAAGACGCTGGAAGTGCCAATATTATGGGGGGATGTGAGGAAGTATAGTAATAACTGCCCAAGTAACAAATATGCCCAAAATAGAATGAGAAAGTAACTTTCTGAATAAGCCTGCTGTGCCTGCAAGTACACTTAGAACTGCGTGAGGTCAATTTATGCACTGCGCATGCGCAAGCGGCATTTGCGCATGTTCAAATGCTTTGGTTCACTGTGCCGGCAAAATCTTAGTAAATGTCAAGCAACGTAAATGCATTTGCATAGGTTGAACGGGCGCACCTCTAAACTTGACTTTTTTTTTTTTTAACGCTGGTTCACTTTTATGTTTTTTTGAAAGGATATTCGCACACAGGTCATGTTAGCATTAGGGATGACCCGAACACTCCCCTGTTTGCGGCTATAATGAAATTTCGGTCCGGCAATACACATAAAAGTTCATTGTTAAAAACACCATTAAGAAAAAAAACTAAATTTAAGAAAAAAAAATGCGTGGGGGTCCCCCGAAATTCCATACCAGGCCCTTCAGGTCTGGTATGGATATTAAGGGGAACCCTGCGCCAAAATTAAAAAGGAAATGGCGTGAGGTCCCCCTCAAAATCCATACCAGACCCTTATCAGAGCACGCAACCTGGCAGGCCGCAGGAAAAGAGAGGGGGACAAGAGAGCACCCCCCCTGAACCTTACCAGGCCACATGCCCCCCAAAGCACCTTGTCCCCATGTTGATGGGGACAAGGGCCTCATCCCCACAACCCTTGCCCAGTGGTTGTGGGGGTCTGCGGGTGTGGGGCTTATCAGAATCTGGAAGCCTTCTTTAACCCCCAGATCCCGCCCCCCCTGTGTGAAATGGTAATGGGGTACAAAAGTAGTCCTATCATTTCACAAAAAAAGTGTCAAAATTTTAAAAATGACAAGAGAACGTTTTTGACAATTCCTTTATTTAAAGTCTTATCTTTCCATATTCTTTGGGTCTTCTTCCTTCCTTCCTTCCTTCCTTCCTTCCTTCCTTCCTTCCTTCCTTTCTTCCTCCTTCGGTTTCTTCCTCTGCTTCTTCTTCCTCCGATCCTCTGCTTCTTGCTCCGGTGTTCTCGTTTGGCATCTTCTTCGTTCTTCGGCCGCTCCGCATCCATGGGAGGCTCCCGCTGTGTGACGCTTCTCTTCTTCTGACACTTATATAACGGAACCGTGCACCAGAGGGGCGAGGGGTCACCGGGTGGCCCCGCCCTCCGTTATATAAGAAGTGTCAGAAGAAGAGAAGTGTCACACAGTGGGAGCCTCCCATGGATGCGGAGCGGCCCAAGAACGAAGCGGGGAAGAAGAAGCGGTAGAGGAAGATGCTGGACGAGAACACCGGAGCAAGAAGCAGAGGATCAGAGGAAGAAGCAGAGGAAGAAGATGGGGAAAGAAACCTAAGGAGGGAGGAAGGAAGGAAGGAGGAAGAAGGCCTGAAGAAGATAGAAAGAAGAAGACTTTAAATAAAGAATTTGTAAAAAACGGTCTCGTCATTTTTTAAAATTTTTGACACTTTCTGTACCCCATTACCATTTCACACGGGGGGCCGGATCTGGGGAACCCCTTGTTAAAGGGAACTTCCAGATTTCAATAAGCCCCCCGCCTGCAGACCACCCCCACAACCATCGGGCAAGGGTTGTGGGGATGAGGCCCTTGTCCCCATCAACATGGGGACAAGGTGCTTTGGGGGGGCTACCCCCAAAGCACCCTCCCAATGTTGAGGGCAGGTGGCCTGGTACGGTTCAGGAGGGGGGGCGCTCTCTCGTCCCCCCTCTTTTCCTGCGGCCTGCCAGGTTGCGAGCTCAGATAAGGGTCTGGTATGTATTTTGAGGGGGGCCCCCATGCCATTTTTTTTTATTTTGGCGTGGGGTTCCCCTTAAAATCCATACCAGACCCGAAGGGCCTGGTATGCTCTTGGAGGGGAACCCATGACGTTTTTTTATTTCAAATTTGGCGTGCAGTCCCCCTCGAGAGCTGATTATTCTGTGATTGGTCACGGCCAAAGTTGCCTGACCTGGGGCAACTTAAAGTCACCCCAAGTCATGTTGAAGTCGCCCCAAATCGCGCTAGGAGGTCGTGTTGCCCCTGTGTGAATGGACTCTTAATGATACGGCGTATTATTATTGCTGTTGCCCATATGCATGCAGCGGTTCACACGCTCAATAAATGATTTATCCGGCGCACCAATTAAGGTATGAATCGGCGCAGCGCATTCATCTTAGTAAATGACCCCCCATTGTATCTCTTTCTCTTCTTGCAAAAAAAAAAAATAATAAAAAAAAAAAAAAATACCTAGATCAAGATTTGATATAGGTCAGGGTAGTGTTTGGGTCAAGGTCAGGGTTAAATATCAGGGTTAAAGGTTAGAGTCAAAGGTCAGGGTCGGTATTTTATTTTTTTGTACTACTGGTACAAACAAAAACTAACATACACATTTGTGGTATCGGTGCGATCGTCAAGAGCAGGAGAATTTAATTTGCAATGTTCTTTGGTGGAAGGTTATGTAAGAAATATACAGATAAATTTAATTAAAAATATATATTTAACTATTTTAATAATTTACAATTTACCACCAAGAGAAAGCCCAATTTGTCCTGAAAAAAAACAAGGTATAATCCACCCAGATCAGGGGTGCCCAACCAGTGGCCCGCGACCTTCTTCTGTAGGATGGCGGATTGGCAAGCTCAGATCATGGGTTGCAGACCTGCCCATCCCAGAGCATCTGTGTTGTTAATGAAGCCAGCAAAGCAAGCAGCTGTGGAGCAGAGCTGTATAAGCTGATGCTTCCTGTATAGCGCCGTCTCTTGCCACAGGCGGAGTGATACCAAATGCACTATGCCTGGGACAGCAACAGCAGGCAATACCTGAATGGAAGACTGTTTGTTTTTAAAGGTCAGTTTATTACTTTATGCATCCTATGCATTAAGGTGAAAAAAACAGCTGTCAGTGATCTAGCCACCAGCACCCTATTTTACTTACCTGAACCCTTGAACTTGACCCGGCGGGGACACGCTGGTTCTCGGCTCTTGATTGGATAGATTAATAGCAGTGCAGCCATTGGCTCCTGCTGCTGTCAAATCTAATGATGTGGGCGCCAGGGGGGGGGCGAGTCCTGCATTTGGCCTCTATGGACGCTGAATGCTGGACTCGGGAGCGCGCCCGCAAGGTAACCCCTTCGGGGAAGGGCTTCTCCGAGGGGGTTATCAGATGCAGGGAGGAGCCGCGAGAGCCGACGGGGGACCCCAGAAGACCAGGTTCGGGGCCACTCTGTGCAAAACGAGCTACACATTGGGAGGTAAGTATGATATGTTTGTTTGTTTTTTTTATTTACCTTTACAATCCCTTTAAGGCTTCAGCATTAATGGCAGGTATTTTTTTTTTTTCTCAACTGTAATCTAAGGTAAAAACATTTTGCTAGCTGTGAAATGAAAGTCTTGGTAAGAAAGAATAAACAGAATCTTGATGATAAAAACAGGTCAATGCTTTGTTGTATTTTGTATGCTACTCCCAAAACTACTTACAACCATTCTGTCAAATGCAATCTGTAACTTCACAGGCCCACAGCCATTTGATTCAGCAGGCTGGCTGGGTCACCTTTTTCTCTGGAGGAATTTTCTCTGGGGAAATTCTGATGTTCTGCACAGCAGCATAGCCTAAAGCATGTCATGTGGTTGTGATTTCCTAATGAGACTCTGTGAGCTTTTCCAAGCTGTAGCAGTGGGCTGCAAATATTATTTGTCTTAGATTGGTAATAATGGCTTTAATATAGGCAGTAATGTGTTTAGCTTCCTTGTCTGGACATATGTTGTTATAGAATTTGCCCTGCAGCCTCTTATTTGCTGTACTGTATATCGATGGAAAGCCCTTAGGGATAGAAGTGTGTTTAAGAATTGGTCCACATGAGCACTGTGTAATGTGTTTTATTCCACTCTTTTCCATGTAGCTGCTAATGCCCATCTTATACTCTCAAAGCAAGAAATATTGGGTCATATGTTGTGTAGAATGCTGTTTAAAGCTAAACTGCAGGCTCATAAAATTTCATCAAAATGCCTGATAGCCACAAATTATATGAATCCAACCAATTAAAGGATAAATTAACTTTTTGGAAAAAAAATTATAAATGCACATTTCTTTTAGGTAAAAAAAATGTGTTTTTTTTTTTTCTTTGCCTGTAAAGCATTGCACCAGTGATTAGGGATGAGCCGAACAACCCCCGGTTCGGTTTGCACCAGTACCTGCAAACGGACCGAAAGTTTGCACGAACGTTAGAACCCTATTAGTTACAATGGACGCGAACGTTCACAATCTAAAGTGCTATTTATAACGGCCAATATGCATGTTATTGTCCTAAAAAGGGTTTGGGGACCCGGGTCCTGCCCCAGGGGACATGTATCAATGTAGCAAAAAGAAGTTTTAAAAACGGACGTTTTTTCTGGAGCAGTCATTTTAATGATGCATAAAGTGAAAAAAAAAAGTGAAATATTCCTTTAAATATCGTACCTGGGGGGTGTCTAAAGTATGCCTGTGAAGTGGCATGTGTTTCCCTTGTTTAGAACTGTCCCTGCACAAAATCACATTTGTAAAGGGGGAAAAAAAGCCATTTAACCACTTAAGCCCCGGACCACTTTTCAGCCAAAGGACCAGACCCCTTTTTGCGATTCGGCACTGCGTCGCTTTAACTGACAATTGCATGTCGTGTGACATGGCTCCCAAACAAAATTGGTGTCCTTTTTTTCCCCACAAATAGAGCTTTCTTTTGGTGGTATTTGATCCCCTCTGCGGTTTTTATTTTTTGCGCTATAAACAAAAATAGAGCGACAATTTTGAAAAATTCTATATTTTTTTTTACTTTTTGCTATAATAAATATTCCCCAAAAATATATGAAACTTTTTTTTCCTCAGTTTAGGCCGATACGTAGTCTTATATTACTTACGTATAACTTTGCAGATACAATGTAAAAAGTAGTAGACTAATACCTTTTCCAAGCGAACATTGCATGTATAGGAATGTTACGTCAAGTCTATAACACAAACAAGTAACCAATAGACCTGAGAAAGGCAGGGCAAACGGCCTTAAATACCTGTGGTCTATAGAATAATCACGCTGTTCTTAGTAGGTATATTCATATTTCAACTGGGTTGGTGAGAACAAAGGGAATAGACTATTGCCTCTCTGTAAGTAGTAAGATTTTTCAATATTGGGGATGCGGTCATGGACCACTAGCATCCCCAATTGGGGAAGATTGGAGAGGAAATAGGTTATACATCAAACGGGTCACGGGGGAGCCTAGAGTTAGGAGTGAGAGATGGTGCATGGGAGGGTACGGATGGGTGGGAGCATATCAGGTTGTGGAGGTCTCCAACCCATCTCAACATAACACGGAGTTGTGCAGAGTACAGTACATAGGGTGAGTAGGAGAGTTGAATGGATCGTTTTAGCATAGGTGTGGATTCTTCCTCCTTCACTTGGGCTTCACTGGGTAGAGTTTAACCTGGGGAGAATGAGTGTTTTGTATTCATCGGTCGTTATGAAGTGATGCCAGCAGGCCCAGACATTCCTAAATTTGGTGGGTGCGTCTTTGGATTGGTGGATTAAGTCTTCCATCTCCCCAATTTTAGCAACACGTCTGAGCCAGTCCGCTATTGTAGGGGGTTTGGATGATTTCCAAACCGAGGGGATACATAATTTCGCTGCATTGAGCAGATGTAACGCAAGGGATCGGCGGTAGTGTTTAAAAGGTATAGAGGAGTAATGAAGAAGCATTTGGGCAGGAGAAAATTCTATTTGGTATGTAGTGATCTTGGTGGTAATACGCTGGACTTCTTTCCAGAACGGTTGGAGCAGTGAACAGGACCACCATATGTGTAACATAGTGCCTTCTTCTGCAGAGCATCTCCAGCAGTTAGGTGACAAGGCAGGAGAGATCTTGTGGAGTTTAGTGGGGGTCCTGTACCATTTAGAAAAGATTTTGAAGCCATTTTCTTGTGCCGTCACGTTAGTCGAACCCTTATGAATATGAGTATAGATTTTTTCCCAGTCATCTACAGTTAGGTTGAGGGAAAGATCCCTTTCCCAACTTAGGGTAGCAGCGTTGGACTTAGCGGTATGTTCAGAAAATAGCAGGGAGTAGATTTCCGAGATTGTGTGTCTTTGCGGTTCCAATTTCGTGCATAGAGTCTCAAATGGTGTAAGTTGTCTGGGGAAGGCCAGTCGTTTGTGGGGATTGTTAAGGTGCCTAATTTGGAAATATGTCCATTGCGGGCAAGATCGGTCAGTTTCACGTGAGGGTATGCGTGAAAGGGGGAGAAAGGAGTCACCAGAGAAAAAGTGTCTCGCTTGTACGTCATCGTGTGGCCAAAAGTCTGTAAGAAAGGCATCAGAAAAGCCAATCGGGAAGTCTTCATTGCGTCTTAAGGGCGTTAGTGGACTCTGTGTAGAGGAAATGTGATGGGATCGGCATGCCTTCTGGAATGTTTGCAAAGTGTTCCCTATCAGTGGGTGTTGTTTACAGGGTAGGGGAGTATGAAGTGGTGTGGTCCAGGGTAGTTGGCGGATTGGGGTAAATTGGTTCTCAATTTTTATCCAGGCTTTCGAGTGAGTGTGGACATTCCAATCTATGATTCTAGTTAATTGGCAAGCCCAGTGGTATTTGGTGATGTCAGGGAGGCCTATCCCTCCTTTTAGCTTGGGTAGGGTCAGTCTGTCATGACTGAGTCTAGGACGGTCTTTGTACCAAAGGAAGTCACTGCAGGCTTTGCTGTAGGAGGTAAAAAAGGTTGGAGGTAGTTTAATAGGGATCGTTTGCAGGATATATAGTATCCTCGGGAGAATGTTCATCTTGAGTATAGCGGCCCTACCAAACCAAGAAAAAATGCCGGTTGACCATGCCTTCAGGTCTTTCTGAATGCGTTGAAGTATGAGGATATAGTTTTTAGAGTACAGGTTAGATAGGCGGGAGGGGAGATTAATCCCAAGGTAAGTAATAGCATCCCGATTCCACCTGAACGGGAAGTTGGTTTGGCAGAGTGCTAGTGTGTCTTGATGTAGGGAGACGCAATAAGCGATTTATTGATTGTGTTTTGTGCAAAAGTTATAGCGTTTACAAAATAGGGGATAGTTTTATAGCATTTTTATTAATATTTTTTTTTTTACTAGTAATGACGGCGATCAGCGATTTTTATTGTGACTGCGACGTTATGGCGGACCCATCGGACATTTTTGACAAATTTTTGGGACCATTGTCATTTATACAGCAATCAGTGCTATTTAAATGCACTGATTCCTGTGTAAATGACATGACTGAATATGAGGCAGATGCCTGTGTTGCACAAAATAAACTACACAACACCAGCAATAAGGGGGTAGATTCAGGTGTATGCTGTGCAGTGTGCAGGAGGCACACTACACCCACTGTAACAGTGCTAGGTTAGGAAGCAAAGCAAAGCTGACACCGTCCCTGCCTATCCTGCTCTCTCCCTGAACACTACACTCACTGTAACAGCGCTATCTAAAGAAGTATAAAGCACAACTGACACTGTCCCTGCCTATCCTGCTCTCTCCCTGAACGCTGTGATTGGCCAAGCATGCGGGTTCACAGTGCATGTTTGGCCAATCATCAGCCAGCAATGCGACTGGCGCAGTGCATTGTGGGCCGTTCGTATCACACGAATTTGATGCGAACAGACCACAAAGTTCTGGTTTCGATGAACGACCGATGTTCGATTCGAACATGGGTTTGAATCGAACACCGGGCGCATCCCTACCAGTGATCAGCAGACTGCTGGTGCCATGCAGGTCTCCAGCAGATCTGCCAGTGTATCTGTATTCCCGTACAGGTAAGCAGATACAACATTACAGGAAGCATGAATGAACTACCGTGGAACTCCACAGCGCAGTTTTCAAAAAATTGTGACAGCTAGCGGGGAGGTAGAAGAACCCTGCTAGTAGTCACAGCAGGGATCTGGAGGTTCGGGGGCCGGTCCGTTAGTAACATGTTACACCCTGAATATGGGTGTAACATGTTACGAAAGGTGATCCTTTAAGGACCCAGCCTTTTTCTGACATTTGTTGTTTACAAGTAAAAATCAGTATTTTTTTTTGCTAGAAAATTACTTAGAATCCCGAAACATTATATATATTTTTTTAGCAGAGACCCTAGAGAATAAACTACAGGTTACCAGTTTAGAGTTATAGAGGAGGTCTAGTGCTAGAATTATTGCTCTTGCTCAGATGTTCGCTATGATACTGCCACCGTTTACATATGGCGTGAGCTACATATGCGCTCACAACTGCACGTGCCCTTTAAAAAAAAAATGTGATCACTTTTTTTTGCTATCGCAAGAAATCAAGAGAGATCTGGAGTCATGTTTACATGGCCCAAGAACTGGAAGTGACGTCAAGACATTGCTCCGGTCCTTCAAGGGCATAGAAATGAGCGGTGGCCATCTTGCCATTGCTTATCTCTTATGCTTATGGCAAGACACTGCTGGCACCGGATGGTTCCTGGGCTTTGCAATATATAACATAAGCCCGGGAACCACCTGGAAGCAGCAGGAGGGGGGGACCTCTTCCGCTGCTTCTAGAAGTGATCCCACTGTGAATTTGCCACAGGGATCACTTTTATCTGAAAGACAAGCCACTAAGGGAAAATAAAAAAACAGGGTTATGGCATTTAGCTGTAGCCATAACTCTGGTATTAAGCCTAGGTTCACATTGGTCTGATTTGTGGTGGCTATTGCCGAAAATGGCACCGCCCGAATCGGTGCGGACCCGCCTTTGCGGCGCCACACCGATTCTCAAAAGTAGTTCCTGTACTACTTTTGGCGACTTTGAGGGCAATTTGTATAGACATCTGTGCAGGATCTGCACAGATGTCTGTCAAATCGCCCCCAAAGTCAGACTGCATTGCCGGGTGGAAATCGCGCAAGTTCAGCACTCGCAATGTGAACCTAGGCTTAACGTCAAAGTAATAACGTATTTTCCCAGTTAGGTGGTCGGCAAGTGGTTAAAGACATATAACTGTTTAAAGCAACATAAGAAGATTAAAACATGGTTAAAGCCAAGTCCCAAGCACTGGACTCATACTGCATAACTGAAGTTAATTTTCATAAATAGTAACACCGCTAGAGGAATTCAGTAACATGTTCATGCCAGATTTCTGGTGGTATTTTATTTTCAAAAGAGAAGTGCAGGAATAAAAAATAAATAAATACACATACTCATCTGCCTTTTACTGTTCGGACGTTCAATGGACAGCCAAACAAATGGGTCATTCAACCCTTCGTTCGGCCCCCTGAAACAACCACAATGCATTGCGGCGCTGAACAGTGCATTGCAAGCCCTGATTGGCTGAAACAGTGAAAGCTTCAGCCAATCAGGGCACAAAGCACTGTCAGAATCATGATTGGACACTGTCATTATGACTTTATCCAATCAAGGGTCATTCCCGCCCCACAGTATAAAAGAATTCTTTCAATGGCAGCCCTTTTCAGTGTGATTTCAGTGTGGAGAGAGATAGAACAGGGCTCTGTTCAGTGCTACTAGTTAGTGTGCTATACTGTGCTATGTTGCTTTAATTGTCAGTGTAGAATATTAGTTTAGTGTCAGTCTAGGGATATAGTGTAAATGTAGTGAGGAGGACCATCATTCAGCCTAGCATAGTTGCGTTACTGCCAGTTTAACCCAATTACTTCTGTGTGCATTACTGCAAGTTTAACACCATATAGTTCTGTGTGCATTACTGCCAGTTTAACGCCATATAGTTCTTTGCGTCACTGTACGTTTGGCGCATTATATTGCAGTATATTATAGTGTATCCATGGAGTGTGACTGTGTGTGAGTACTCTAATTAAAGTACACCAAACACCTCTTTACATTGATTAAAGTGCATCTACGTACAGATTTCAACTTCTTCTTTACATTTGCTTATAAGCACTGCCCCCTTCCGATAATGTATGGGAGGACAGCAAGGAGAGGTAGACATTCACTTGGCACTGTAAGGGCCCCAGGAACAAATGTGTCCACAGGCAAAGGTGGACGTGGTGGTCAGTCCTCAGGCAGGGCATCATTTCCTCTGTTTAGTGAGTTTGCCCGTGCTATCCAGCCACAGCATGCAGAGGAGATGGAGGACTGGCTTACTAAACCTTCCTTATCCTCTGTCACGCAAGCAGAGAAAAGTGTGCAGTCCCCTGCAGTTGCCAGAGTAGATAAACCTGTCTCCTTGTCCACATCTATTCCTGCCATAGCCCCAACTTCAGCCATTGAGGAGTCAACTGAGTTATTTGACCACAGCATCAGCCACTTGCCCCTTGATTATGCCCAGCCATTACTGGATTCAGATGTTGGTTCTGAGGTTGAGGATCACAGAAACCTGAGCCTAGAGAGAGGGAGGAGCACTGGTAGACAAATTGAAGATGAGGCGGCACAACCCCAAGGAGGCCGGCATCAAGAGAGTAGAGAGCAGCCATCCTATTCCATCACATTCTGCATCTGTTATCTCCTGGCCCACTCCCCAAAGCTCAGCTGTCTGGGGCTTTTTCAGCACTTCTTCAGTAGATTGTACTGTTGCTATCTGCAAACTGTGTCTCAGGCACATCAAACGTGGCAAAAACACCAACCATATGCATAATAAAGAGCACCTCTATAGGATACCGGTGGGAAGGCGCCCCCGACACCCAAAGAGTAATTTTTCTGCACCTGTTTGACAGGTGCATATCATTGCAATTTTTTACAGCAAGGCAAATTCTTGCTTTCATCAAGAGTACCTCTATAGGGTTGCGGTGGGATGTCAAAGTGACACCAGAATGTATCCAAAAAATCTCTAATCTTGTTCCCAGTGCACTACATTGTGGCCTCATCATATACACTGGCTCCCCAGCTGTTGCTGAGCAAAATAAAGGCAGCTTGCAGGGAAAATTGTATTTATAAATGCAATTATTGCTGCAGCAGATTCTAGACATGGTACAGATCTGCCACTTTACAGGTAGACTAAGGGGACCCCCCCCCCCCCCCCCCCAAGCACTATATTGGAAGGAATTTTTCATTTGCGATTCGGCACTGCGTCGCTTTAACTGACAATTGTGTGGCCGTGCGACGTGGCTCCCAAACAAAATTGGCTTCTTTTTTTTTTCCCACAAATAGAGCTTTCTTTTGGTGGTATTTGCTCGCCCCTGTGTTTTTTTTTTTTTTGCGCTATAAACAAAAATAGAGCGACAATTTTGAAAAAAATGCAATATTTTTTACTTTTTGCTATAATAAATATCCCCAAAAAATATATAAAAATGTTTTTTTTTTTCCTCAGTTTAGGCCAATACGTATTCTTCTACATATTTTTGGTAAAAAAAATCGCAATTAGCGATTGATTGGTTTGCGCAAAAGTTATAGCGTTTACAAAATAGGGGATAGTTTTATAGCATTTTTATTAATATATTTTTTTTTACTAGTAATGGCGGCGATCAGCGTTTTTTTTTTTTTTTTTTTTTTTTTTTTATTGTGACTGTGACATTATGGCAGACACATCGGACATTTTTGACACATTTTTGGGACCATTGTCATTTATACAGCAATTAATGCTATTTAAATGCATTGATTCCTGTGTAAATGACACTGGCAGTGAAAGAGTTAACCACTAGGGGGCGGGGAGGGGTTATGGTCTGTGACGTGTGTGTGTTTTTTTTTTTTACATTAGGGGGTGGGGCTGACGTCATTGATCGGCTTTCCCGATGCCAGGGAACAGGCAGTGTAGGAAGCGCGGGGAGAGGTTTGTTTACACAGACCTCTCCCCATTCTTCAGCTCTGTGACGCGATCGCGGGACACCAGCGTTGATCGGGTCCGCTGGTCCCCGTGGCCGTGGTCACGGAGCTCCCGACCGGGTCGCAACCCACGGCTGGGCTCGGGTTTTGCCTAGCCATGCCATTCTGCTGACGTGTATCGGAGTGAGGCGATCGGGATGCGGTTAAAAATCAAAAAGACCCTGCTCATTTAAAAATTACGTTTTTCAGAAACTTTTTTTTTTCTATTGATACATGTCCCCCAGGGCAGGACCCGGACCCCTTTAACCATTGCATGCCCAATAACTTGCATACAAGCCTTTAAAATGGGCACTTTTGATTTTTGATGTTCGGGTCCCATTGACTTTAATGGGGTTTGTTATTCGGGTCCGAACTTTCGCTGTGTTTGTTCTGTTCTGGTGCGAACCGAACAGGGGTCTGTTCGGGCCCAACCCTAGTGAAGTCTAATGGGGAACTTGGAGACTAGTTCCCCATCAAATCCACCTTGCTTCTGATCGACAACATATGGCAGTGAGCATAATCGAAAGTCGGTATTGGACTAAGTCGCAGCTATGGATCCACCCACTGCTGTGTCCTGTCAACCAAAAACAAGGAAGACCTAGTGGGGAAATAATACCTCAGTTCCTCATTAGGCACTACAAATTTCCTCTGCCATGCACCTGCCAGTGTGACAGTCACCAGGGAGGGAGTGTAAAGAGGAAAGATTATCCAGGATGGACAATCCTCTGACACATTCATGTACTGATAATTTTGTTGAGGTCTGTCAAAATTCTAAAGGGTGTCTACAATACCCTTTATGAATTCCTCCCAGTATCATCTGGGGCACAGCAATAAAGCCAATGTATAACAATGTCTGAAAGTGTTTCTAGCATAAACAGACTACAAAAAAAAATGGTATAAGGTGAACTAGGAAAAAAATAATTTTCGTTCCCACACGTGGGCACTACTTTTTAAATGCATTTTTTGCATAGACAACACACCTGTGGACTTTATGTTAAAAGTTCTCCACAAATTATCCTGCAGTTTTTTTGTCATGATCCATGAATGTATGCAATTGTGAACCAAAAAAAATAAAATATCTTATGGTGCTGGTTTTGATGTAACTTTATTTCTATTCATTTTAGCAACACAAAATATCTCTCAAACTGACATTTACACACGTGCGTAACATTCGAGACAGGTATTGGTGCATTAGTATACTCAAGAGTGAATGTAGACCATGAAATATGGAAAAGTTGTAGAAAACACACTTCAACTTCACAGATTGGCACCAAGCAAAATTAAAAATACACATTGTAAATGTATCAAAACTGAGAGGTTGTATTCATCAGAATTTCAGTAGGCACTGTGTAATCAAAGAAAGTTAAAATAGCAGCACACTTTGCCACAAGTTGGCTGAAATGACTCAAAGTGCAACCCCATCCCCCTCAATGTAAAATAATGCCAATATTGACAATTCTACAACAGATTCATTACAGCTCAAAAATCACCCTAAAATACGAAACATTGTCTTCACTAATCAGTCTCATCGGTATCACTGTCATCAGAGCTATCGTCCAATGTAGCTCTTTCCTGTTTTTCTTGGGAAACATTTGCACAATTTTTGCAGCAACATAAGACACTAGAAGATGTTCCTGTACGTCTTCAAGACTCTCACATTTGCAACTGCAGTGGACTACCTTCAACACACTTTCAGGGGCAGGATTTCTAGTCATCCAGGTCACTGTTAACTTCCCATCCTCGAGGTGCCATCCATCCAGCTGCTTGGTAGTAGACATGTGCATTTCGTTATGTTCCGAATCGAAATTCGGACAAATTTTTCACTATTCGGACATTCGGATGCATCCGAATTACCGAATTGCAATACTAACAAATTTAACCGAATCCGAAATTTTTCGAATCGAAAAATCGCGGACGAAATTCGAAATATCTCAGGGTCACTTAGTGATAGAAACCCCAAATTTGGATATGTTGTAGTGATAGTTCTACTGTGTTTGCATACCACATTTGGGTTTCTAGCTACAAGTGGCCCCGAGATATGTGGCCCCAAAGTCGGGTCGAAAAATGTCATTCTCTGCTGCAGAAAAGTGCTTGACATTTTGTGACCCGACTTTGGGTCCACGTATTTCAGGGTCACTTAGTGATAGGAACCCCAAATTTGGTATGCAAACACAGTAGAACTAGCACTACAACATCTTCAAATTTGGGTTTGGTTTCTATCACTAAGTGATCCTGAGATACGTGGACCCAAAGTCGGGTCGCAAAGTATTTTCGAATCCGGTTGAAATAGTTTCAAATGCAGTTGAAAGAAAGAAAGAAAGAAAGAAAGAAAGAAAGAAAGAAAGAAATAGATGCTAATAGTCTGCAGGAGATCTGGTGAGAAAATAAAATAGTTACTAATAGTCTGCAGGAGATCTGCAAAAAAAATGAAATAGATGCTAATAGTCTACAGGAGATCTTATGGAAACAAATAGTAATCTTCAAAAAAAATTAAAAATTAAATAGATAGTATCTATATTCTATTCTGTTCTATTGTTTTTCTAGTCTATGCTCTATTTCTATTCTAATCTTTTCTATTCAAATTCAAATTCATTCTATACAAAATTTGAATGTCAGAAAAATAAATATATATACCATCTTCTGAAATTCAAATTTAGTATATAATGATTTTGATTTTAATAGAAAAGATTTTAATAGAATATAAAAGAATAGACTAGAAAAACAATAGAACAGAATAGAATAAAATATAATATATTCTATTCTGTTCTATTGTTTTTCTAGTCTATTTTCTATTTTACTATAATCTTTTCTATCCAAAGTTAAAATTAATTAATTAAAAAATTTGAATTCATACTCTTCGAAATTCGAATTTATTCTATTCGAAATTCGAATTTCAGAAGATGGTTGTATATTCTTTCTATTTTATTCTATTAAATCATATATTTTTTTCTATTCTGTTCTAATCTTTTCTATTTGAATTGAAACATTTTGGAAGATGGTTATTTACTTATATACATCTGTCACATAAAAAAAAAAGATGTGAAATGGCTGTCACGGATGTCGATCGCAAGGCAAGTACATATGCTGTATGTCATTGTCCACTTGCCACAACACCTGCCACGAGTGCCACGTGACCTGCCACGTGACCAAGTTCTGGACTGTCAAAATAAAAATCTTTTCTATTAAAATCAAATCATTATATACTAAATTCGAATTTCGGAAGAGGGTTATATATATTTTTTTTTCCGACATTCGAATTTTGTATAGAATGAATTCGAATTTGAATAGAAAAGATTAGAATAGAAATAGAGCATAGACTAGAAAAACAATAGAACAGAATAGAATATAGATACTATCTATTTAATTTTTAATTTTTTTTGAAGATTACTATTTGTTTCCATAAGATCTCCTGCAGACTATTAGCATCTATTTCATTTTTTTTTGCAGATCTCCTGCAGACTATTAGTATCTATTTTATTTTCTCACCAGATCTCCTGCAGACTATTAGCATCTATTTCTTTTTTTAGCAGATCTCCTGTAGACTATTAACAGCCATTTCACTTCTTTTTTTTTTTTGCTGATCTCCTGCAGACTATTAGAATCAATTTCATTTTTCTTTTCAAAGTCGGGTCGCAAAATATTTTCGAATCTGCTTGAAATAGTATCAACATGATTCGAAATGATTTCAACTGCATTTGAAACTATTTCAACCACATTTGAAACTATTTTAACCGGATTCGAAAATATTTTGTGACCCGACTTTGGGTCCACGTATCTCAGGGTCACTTAGTGATAGGCCACATATCTCGGGGCCACTTGTAGCTAGAAATCTGGTATGCAAACACAGTAGAACTAGCACTATAACATCTCCAAATTTTGTGTTTCTATCACTAAGTGACCCTGAGATACATGGACCCAAAGTTGGGTCGCAAAATATTTTCGAATACGGTTGAAATAGTTTCAAATGCGGTTGAAATAATTTCGAATCATGTTGAAATAATTTCGAATCCGGTAGAAATATTTTCGTATTCGGTTGAAATATTTTCGAATTCGAAAATCGGTCGAAAACTAAACGAAATCCGAAATTGAATTTAATGAATTTAACGAATCTAACTAAACGAAATTAATTAATTAACGAATTAAAATGAAACGAAACAATTTTTTTTCCTTTTGCACATGTCTACTTGGTAGTTTGCCCATTTCCTGTGTTTCGTAAAGGCATGGATAGTTCTGGCAAATTTGACAATGCCATGCAAAATGCTTTGTATCTTGCATCGTTCATGTTTTTTCAGATGACTGGCCATACAGGTGGCACACATATTTGCAAGTCTTTCAAAGGTAGACTGGCCCAGGTTAAAACTGCTACCCAAATTTGTATATGCAGTCAGGTATTCCCCTTTCTCGCAAGTAACAGAAAATGCCTTTCTTTTGTTTACATGAAAAAACACCCTGGTGTCACATTCCTCATGATCACATGTCAGATCTTCAACTTTACTAAGAGTATGTAAACCCTCCATTACATTTAGGAGTGACACAATTTGTGATGAACCTGTTAAATGGCAAACAAATAGACCAAGACACAATGAGTTAGGTCATTAGATGCGAGATACACAATGTCTTGACTAGGGATGGGCCCGGTGTTCGATTCGAACCCATGTTCGAATCGAGCACCGGGCGTTTGCTCGCTCTGCGAGCCCAGAACTATTGGGGCCGTTCGCATCAAATTCGTGTGATGCGAGCGGCCCCGCAATGCATTGCGGCCCGCGCAGTGCAATGCTGGCTGATGATTGGCCAAGCATGCACTGTGACCCCGCATGCTTGGCCAATCACAGCGCCGGCAGCGAGGAGAGCCATAATTGGCTACAGGCAGGATGCCTGTAGCCAATTATAGCTCAGGGGCTTTAGTACACGCCCCACGGAATAAGAGCCGGCGGCCTCGCATATTCTGTTTCAGTCAGTGTCAGACAAGGTGCTTTAGGGGCCTTGCCCGGTGGTTATGGGGGTCTGCGGGTGGGGTGGCTTATCGGAATCTGGAAGCCCCCTTTAACAAGGGGACCCCCAGATCCCACCACCCCCTATGTGAATGGGTATTGGGTACATTGTACCCCTACCCATTCACCCAGAAAAAAAAAGCAGTGTAATGTGACAAAAAAAATTGCCGGTTCGTGACAATTCCTTTATTCTTAAATATCTCTGAGTGGTCTTCTCCCCCGAGCTGTGTCTCCCGCCGTCATCTTCTATCTTCTCCTGGTGCTGTCTCTCTTGCCGCCATCTTCTGTTGCTGTCTCTTCCACCACCGCCTACTTCTCCCACTGCTGTGTTCTTCCTCACCGCCATCTTCCTCGGTTGTGTTGTCCCCCGCTGTCTGGCATCTCTTATGACCATCCATTGACGTCACTTGTAGAGCCCGCCCCCTTTATTTTCTGGTGATCTCAGGGGTATCGTATCTTTCTCAGGTATTATTTACCTTCTGCCGGACTGCCTTTGTGTGGAACCTTAAACAAGTTTAAAGCACTGTAATGACTACCGCTGTGTAAAACCTTAAATAGGTTTAAAGCACCATGATGACTGCCACTGTGTAAAACCTTAAATAGGTTTAAAGCACTATGATGATTGCCCCTGTGTAGAACCTTAAACAGGTTCAAAGCACCACCATACTCCTGACCTCGGTGGAAAGCCTTAAACAGGCTTAAAACACCATTTCAACATGCAGTGTGACAGGGCAAACACACACCTCTCAAGATACATATAAGCCTTAAATAGGCTTGCCATTATGCAGTGGTCTCCCCCTCCTGTCTATTTCAGTATAGCTGTGTACTCACAGCACCGCTGGGTCCTGTAGTCCTTCTCCATCGCTCCCCCTCTGCGCCGAGCGTCCTGGCGCTCCTGCGCATGCGCAGTGCGGTCTCCCGGCGGCTCTGAGGCGCGGTGCTACTGCGCATGCGCGAACGTGACGCTCGCTCGGTGCCAAATTTAAAAAGGGAAAAAATTCCCTTTTCATTCTATACACTCTGCAGCACCTAGGAATTTTGTTTCTTCTCCCACTGCAGACCTCTTTCAGCCTACTCTTCACTAGGTAGGTGCCTACATTTGTACTGCACTGAACCCCCCCCCCCCCCTTACCCTACCTTTCTCTTCTGTCTCTCCAGGCTGTCTATCTCCCTTCCTCATGGAGACCACTGCCCCAGCAGATCACCGCCAGACCATAGGTAAGGGGGAGGACGGATTGGTAAGTAAAAAAAAAAAAAAAAGAGAGCGGAGGTCACTAACGCTACCTAAATGGTCAGCCCTGTCAGGTCCTCAAGATCCTCCAAATCCGGACGTAGAGGGTCCTCGCGGGGAAGGAGCCGCTCAGGCCACAGACGGAGCCGCTCAGGTCGGAGCAGGAGAAGTCGCTCAGGTCACAGAAGTCGCAGAAGAAGCCGCTCCAGATCTTATTCTCGACGCAGCCACTCCCGCCGCAGAAGATCACCTGCGCATAGACACCACTCATCAGCGACCCGCTCCAGGCCCGCTCCCAACACCTGCTGGGTGTGTGGGGCCAGCGCCCTCCCGGATAAACTAGCCTGCCGCAGGTGCCTCGAGGAGGCCACCAGAGGGGACCAAGACCTCAGAGAACCGGCAGGTTCATTAACCCCACAGCCCGCTCCAGACGTGGCTGCATCCACAAGAAGCGCCTCTCCTGCCCCCCCGAGTACATCAAGGGAGCATGACTCCCAGTCAGACGAGGACGAATTGGAGGCATCAGCGGGCTTCGACTTTTCCCTTATCGAACCTTTCGTGAGGTCTGTGAAGGAGGCTATTAACTGGGATGAGCCCCAGGAGATCCAGCAAAAGCGGAAGAAATACTTCCCCAACCTCAGACGGGATACGGAGGCCTTCCCCTTCATCGAGGAGCTTGATGATCTCATTAGGGAGGAATGGCAGAGGCCCGATTAAAAATCAAGTCTCAACAACAGGCTTGCCAAATTATACCCTCTTAAGGAGCCCAAGGTGAAACCTCTGGTGACCCCGCCCGTAGTAGACGCATCCCTCATGCGTCTGGCCAGGCACGTGACGCTCCCCATCGAGGACGCCGTGACCTTCAGAGACGTCCTAGATAGGTTCTCTTCAGATCCGTGTCGATCTTCCTATCTAGCGGCAGGTGGCGCATGCAGGCCAGCAGTGGCCCTCGCGGCCGTGGGGAAGGCCATCTCTAGCTGGTCGGCCAACGCCGAAAAACTTATTGCAGAAGGAGCAGACCAGGACAAACTAGTCAAGGCCCTGCAGGAGCTAAGCCTGGCAGGGGACTTCGTGGCTGAGGCCTCTGTTGATGTGATTAAGTCTACATCCAGGGCCATGCTGTCCTCCGTCATGGCCAGACGGGCACTTTGGCTAAAGCCATGGGCGGCTGACCCGGCTTCCAAGTCTAACTGGTGCCGTATCCCTTACGACGGCGAAAACCTTTTCGGGGAAAAGCTAGATTCAGCCATTTCCAAGGTGACTGGCGGTAAATCAGGGCTCATCCCCTCAGACAGGAGGCCCAAACAGCAGAGGCCTCCTCCCTCTAGACGAAATCTCCCCGACAGGTACAGGGACGCCAAGGCCTACAGGCCTGGCAGAGAGTTTAGGAGGAACTGGAAGAACCCTCAGACTTCCTTCTCGAGGTTCCAGAAACCCAAGACTTCTGCGTCCACCGACCAGAAGCCTTTTTGAAGTTGCGCCCGCCCAGCCAGCAGTTGTGGGAGCCAGGCTCCTAGGATTCAGGCTGCTCTGGGCAGAAACCATCAGAGACCCCTGGACGGTGGCCACCGTCCGGTTCGGGCACAGGTGGTCATTCAGGGGACGCCCTCCGGGGGATCATTTTTGCCCGACCAGGCTCCCATCCTCCCGAGAAAGAAGGATGCTGTTGTTAGAATACGTCCAGGAGCTGCTCCAGAAAAAAGCAGTAGTAGAGGTGCCCCGACCTCAAAGAGGTCAGGGGTTTTACTCCCCACTGTTCCTGGTCAGAAAAAAATCCGGGGACTTGCGCCCTGTCCTGGACCTAAAGATCCTCAACCACTCCATCCGGGTAGAATCCTTCAAGATGGAGAGCCTACAATCGATCCTCCAGGCCATAAACCTGGAGGACTGGATGCTGTCCATAGATCTCCAGGATGCCTACCTACATATCCCCATCCATATAGCCTTTCAGAAGTTTCTCCGGTTCTCCATAGATCACCACCATTACCAGTTCCGAAGCCTCCCGTTCGGAATCTCCACCGCCCCCAGGACATTCACGAAGGTCCTTCTCCCGGTCATCGCTTCCCTGAGGGAAAGAGGTCTAAGGGTCCACCACTATCTGGACGACATTCTCCTCCTCTCGAACAGCCAGGAGTCCCTCATACGGCACAGGGAGATCCTAGTCTCCACGCTACAGGGCCTGGGATGGCTCATCAACTGGAGGAAGAGCAACGCTCAGCCCACCCAGAGGATGGTCTTCCTGGGAGCCCTACTAGACACCCGGCAAAACTCCATACAGCTACCCCCAGAGAAGGTCCCCCCTCTGGACAGGAAAGTGAGGAAGGCAATTTCAACCACTCCCTTATCAGCCAGAGTGTGCCTCAGCCTCCTAGGCTCCCTGTCAGCTACCATCCCGATGGTCCAGTGGGCGCAGTGGAACGCGAGACCCCTTCAGATCTCGTTCCTTCTCCAATGGGACGGCTCATCCATGTCCCAGTTAATCCATATCACTCGGGAAGTCCAGCGATCTCTACAGTGGTGGACTCGTCCCCACAATCTGAACAGATACAGACACATTGTCTCTCCCCCTCTAGAAGTCGTTACTACGGACGCCAGTCTGGAAGGATGGGGGGCTCACTACCTTCAGCATGCAGCACAGGGCCGCTGGCCGTTCAGAGCACGGGACCTTGTCTCCAATGTTCTAGAGATGAGGGCAGCCTTCCAGGCCCTTCTAGCCTTCAGTCCTCTTTTGAGAGGGAAACAGGTCCTCTTAAAGATGGACAACAAGGTAGCTGTTGCCTATATCAACAGACAGGGGGGCACCAGGAGCTCCTCCATGCTGCAGGAGGTGCGCCCTGTGATGGAATGGGCACAACAAAACCTCCTGGATCTGAGGGCAGCCTACATTCCGGGCGCCGAGAACATACTGGCAGACTCTCTCAGCAGGGACTTCATCTCAAACGACGAGTGGTCCCTGAGCCCTCAAGCTTTCACCCTCATTGTCCAGACCTGGGGTCTCCCCGACATAGACCTGGCCACGACCCCAGCAAACGCGAAATGCCGGAGGTTTCTGTCAAGGACCCCCTTCCCTGCTGCGGAGGGCACAGACTGTCTCCAGCACCCCTGGGAGTTTCACCTGGGCTACATTTTCCCCCCGACCCCCCTGATAGCGAGATTCCTCCTGAAACTCAAGAGGACGACAGCATTAGTAGTGGCCGTAATTCCATTTTGGCCCAGGAGGCCGTGGTTCACCACCCTCCTGCAGCTGAACACGGCAGACCCTCTCCCCCTCCCGATGTCAGCCGATCTGCTATCTCAAGGTCAGCTGCTCCACCCCAACCCGGGGAAGCTGCACCTGATGGCCTGGAAACTGAGAGGGCTAGGTATCTAGACCAGGGCTGCTCCCAGAGGGTAATCGATACACTGCTCCAGGCCAGAAAACCCACCACGAACACTACCTACCGAAGGGTGTGGGAGAAGTTTGTTTCTTTCGCCCATCAAGAAGGCTGGAATCCATCCTCCCTACTGACATCCCAGGTCCTAGAGTTCCTGCAGTCGGGCCTGGACAAGGGCCTCGGCTCCAGCACTCTGAAGGTGCAGGTCTCAGCCCTATCCGCCCTGACCGGGGTTAGGTGGGCGCAGGACCCTCTCATTATCCAGTTTCAGAAGGCATGCCTCAAGTTAAAACCACCCAGGAAGCCTTCGTTCCTGGCCTGGGATCTATCTATCGTTCTGGAAGCCCTATCCAAAGAACCCTTCTTCCCACTAGAGAACATCTCCCTTTGGGATCTCACACTGAAGGTTACCTTTCTAATAGCGATAACTTCAGCAAGAAGAGTCTCTGAGATACAAGCCTTACTAGCCAAAGATCCCTACCTGGTTATATACCCGGATAGGGTAATCCTGAGACCATCGGACCGCCTGATTCCCAAGGTATCCTCATCCTTTCATTTCAACCAGGAAATTAGCCTGCCGGCACTTACCACAGACCAGGGCGATCCTCACCCCCTGGACGTCAAGAGCAACATCCTGGCCTACCTTTCGGCTTCCAAATCCATCAGGAAGTCGGAAAACCTGCTGATCATCCCTCATGGCTTCAGGAAAGGCCAGGCAGCATCGGCCCGCACTATTGCTTCATGGCTAGTGAAATCCATCAAGAAGGCCTACTCTCTCAGCACCATACAGATTCCTGATGGCTTAAGGGCACACTCCACCAGGGCAGTGGCGACCTCGTGGGCAGCCTACTGTAGAGTCTCGGCGGAAACCATCTGCAGAGCCGCCACCTGGTCCTCCAGGAACACCTTCATCTCCCACTATAGAGTGGATTCTGCATGCCTAACAACCACAGATTTCGGAAAATCCAAGCCAATTCTTCTATTCCTTGTCAATAAACCTATCTTGCTTGCATATTCCCACCCAGTCTGCGAGTTACTCCCCAAGGTATATGCTGCCATGATGCGACAGGAAAACGGAAAATTGTATACTTACCTTTCCGCAATTTTCCTTTCCTGTCGCATCTTCATGGCAGCATACTTTGCCCACCCTTTTTCCTTTTTTTTTTTTTTTTTGAAAATTCTTTTTATTCACAGTTTTTTAAACAGCAAAAAACAACAATAACAGAAACCCACATAAATCCCCCCCCTCCCCATTGTGCAATGTCCCAAATATAACAGGAATGTAAACACAATTATGTGCCCTCCGGGCTACTCAATCATTGTACAGTACATGCTCAGGTAAAACAATAAACACAATCACCTAGTAGCTATACCGCCTGTCTCGTCATTTCAAGCAGTGCATGTTTCTTTCGTGTAATATTTAATCCATTACTCATGCAGTAACTCAGACAGTACCATTCGAAGAGAGCCAGCACTGCCATACCTTCTCAAATTTTTTGGGGCACCCCCTACTTAAGTAGGTGGCTTTATATAAGGGTAGTGCTCTATTCACTATGCCTTTCCAGAAGGCCAAGGATGGGGCCTCAGGTTTTTTCCAGCATAAAAGGATGGCTTTGCGTGCATAAAATAATGTGAGAGAGATCATGGTTCTTTGTGCCCTAAGTGGTGCTACTTCCTCCACCAGGCCCAACATACATACCGATATTGTCATGGGGACAGGTAGGAGGATCAGCTCCTGGATGGTCTTTGTGACCCCTGTCCAAAATACCTGTATGGACGGACACTGCCAGAAGTCCGCCCCTGCCGCGTTACAACGCCAGCAGGTGGCGCCATTCAAACCATAGATTCTGGCTAGTCTCGCCGGGGTATAATATACCCTGTGAAGTATCTTGAATTGGATGTACCTGTCACGGGCCGATACTAGGACCTGAAAAGGGTGGTCCCACATATCGTCCCAGTCATCTCCTTGGAAATTGGGGACTAGTGAGCTCCATTTCTCTCTGCATTTACTGAGTGCCGGAGGCCTGTCTGCAAATAGCTCTTTATAGGTTTCCGATAGCGTCTTCCGCACAGACTCATCACAGAGCAACTGTTCCAAAGGTGAGGATTGCAGTAACACTGCTCCTGTGCCAAACTGTGCAGAAAAAGCATGCCTCAGCTGCAGATAACGGAAAAAGTACCAGTTTGGAAGATCATGATTATCTTTCAATTGATTAAAGGAAAGCAGCTTCCCCCCCCCCCCTACTATGTTCTTTAATTGTTTGATGCCAACTCTGGCCCATATTACTGGATCTGGGATATCGCTAAAATGAGATAACCTGGAATTGAGCCACAATGGTGTGTCCGGTGACCAGGCCTCTGTGTCTGTATGCATTAGTACCTTTGCCTTGTCCCACGCGCGAATAGTAACACGCATGGAGCCAGTCAAAGGCGCCGCTGTCTGTGACCCTCTGAACACTAAATAGTAAAGACTCTCATAGGATCCCGCTAGAGCAGCCTCCAGTACTGTCGCTGCATCCCCGTCATCCCTTGTTAACCACCGTCTGGCAAATACCATCTGTCCTGCAATAAAATACTTAAACAAGTCAGGAAGGGCCAGTCCTCCCTGTCCATAGGGTTCTTGTAATGTACGGAGACTCACTCTGGGGTGTCCAGAGCTCCATAGAAACGAGCTAAAGAGGCTGTTTACGCGCCGAAAAAAGGAGCAGGGGACCCACACGGGAGTATTGCGCAAAAAATAGAGGAACACTGGCAGTATCTTCATTTTAAGTAGATTCACCCTACCAATTAAGGAGAGTGGAAGATGCTTCCAAGCCTCTAATTGTATTTTTACCTTCGTGATCAGTGGCATTAGATTAAGTGTCAAGTAGTCTGTGACTTGGGGGGATATACGTATACCTAAATATTTTAATTCCGTAACCCAAGCAATAGGCACCAAAGGTGATGCCCGTGCCTGAGCCCCATCATCAATGGCCATGATATTGGACTTTTCCCAATTCACCCGCAGCCCTGAGAAATTTGCGAATGTGCTTAAGATCTCAAATACTGCCTCCAAGGATGGACCCGGGTCTTCTAAAAAGAGAAGCATATCATCAGCATATAGGGCCGTGCATTCTCGAATACCGCCTACCTGAAGGGCTTTAACCTCTGTGGATGTTCTCAGAGCAATAGCTATAGGCTCTATGGCCAAGGCAAATAAAGATGGGGAGAGGGGGCAGACCTGCCGCGTTCCCCTCCCCACCGAAAACTGTGCGGAAACTTGAGTGCCTATCTTAATTGCTGCCTTGGGTGAGCTGTATAGGAGGGATATCCACGTAAGGAACACCTCTCCAAACCCCATATGCCGTAATACAGTGGACATGTAATACCAGTCCACCGAATCAAAGGCTTTAGCCATATCTAAGGAAACAATCACCCTGGCTCCGGGGTTAGCATGGTCGATCTGTAGGTGCGCAAACAGCCTGCGGAGATTTGTATCAGTGGACTTCTGGGGTATGAACCCGGTTTGGTCTATGTCTACCAGTGTGGTTAGTACCTTTGACAATCTTGTGGCCAATATTTTAGTGAGAATTTTAAGGTCCTGGTTGAGGAGAGCTATAGGTCTGTACGAGGAGCAGATCAGGGGATCCTTGCCCGGTTTCGGCAATAAGACCACCTGAGCCTCCATAAGAGAATCCGGCAGCGTCTTGTGTTCCAAGCAAAAGTGAAACAGTGTCTTAAGTCTTGGCACAAGAGTCTCCAAGTGCGACCTGTACCATTCAATACAAAAACCATCCGGCCCTGGTGATTTGTGTGGAGGAAAGGATCTGATGGCTTTTTCTATTTCCTGTTCAGTGATCTCCCCTTCTAGACTATGTTGATCTGACTCCGACAGTTTTGGTATACATAGGGAATTAAGCAGGGATTCAAGATCCTGTTTGTTATATGTCGGTATAGGCATGTAAAGAGTGCTGTAATAATCTACAAAGGTATCAAGGATGTCACTTGGGTCTGTCAATAGGGTACCCTGGGAGTCAGTGATACAAGGTATACTAGTCTGAACTCTCTGCTCTGCAACCAACATGGCCAAAAGCCTACCATTTTTATCTCCCTGTTCGAAGAGGGACTCTGCCCTTCTCGCCCAGGAAGTGTGGGTCAATTCAGTGAAGTGCAACGTCAGAAGACGGCGCGCCTCAAGCAGATCCCTGTACGTAACATCTGACTGGTCGGCCGCATGGGCCGCCTCACATGCTCTCTCTTTATCTTGTAGCTCTTGTGATTGGTGATTAAAGTGTTTGCGGGCTTGTTTGATTGCCGAGATGTATTGGCCCCTCATACACGCCTTAAAGGCGTCCCATACTATCGGCAGTGGGGCTGACTGTAGGTTATCTTCCCAGTAATCTGTAAAAGATGGCGCCACTTGAGAAGAAACCAATTCTACCTCCAACCAACCCGGGCTTAATCGCCACGCGCCCCCTCTAACCTGCGAAGGTATACCAATATGAACCCGTAGGGGAGTATGGTCTGACAGGCCTCCGGCAATGTAATTAGCTCCCCTCACCAACTGCAACATAGGGGCATTAGCAAACGCTAGATCAATCCTGGATGAGGATTTGTGAGTTTTGGATAGGTGTGAGTAACTTTTGGTGGTGGGATTTTTCCATCTCCATACCTCTGTGAGAGTAGCCGTTGCCGCCCACGCTGCCAGCTCTACAGATGCCCCTCTCCTAGAATTAGAAGAGTCTAGGGCAGTATTCAAAATGGCATTGAAATCCCCTGCTACAATAAGAGGCAGGTGCATGAGGGGAGCCAATCTACCCAACAAATCATATAGTACCTGAATGTGGAATGGTGGGGGAACATATACATTAACTAGCACCATCCTATGCCCATGAATGTCCGCTACTACAATTGCATAGCGCCCCCCTGGATCCGTGACAACTTGATGAACAGTACAAGGGACTGCCTTGCTGATCAGCATCGCCACGCCTCTGGCGTATGTAGAATATGTAGCATGTATCGCACGTTGGATCCAGGAGCGTTTCATAGAGAGAATCCTATTGCCATCTAAATGCGTTTCCTGTAGGAAAACGATGTGTGGTTTAAGCGGTTTCAAGTATTGGAACATTAGGGCACGCCGAAATTTATCGTCCCTTTTTCCTTTTTTAAGGTGATTCATATGTACAGAGAATACTGGGGCGGGGGCCGTATCACCAGTTTATAGTTTATGTGGTCCTATCAGGTTGTGGAGGCGGAGTCACAACCCAAGGTATATGCTGCCATGAAGATGCGACAGGAAAGGAAAATTACGGAAAGGTAAGTATACAATTTTCCGTTTTGGTGTGACCACCCCTTACCTTCAAAACAGTATTAATTATTTTAGGTACACTTGCACACATTTTTTTTTTTTTTTTTTTTTAAATTTTTATTTAAGTGATTGCAGAATATACAACAATAAACTGAAGACAAACATAGTTCCCCGATTCCCTCGTTCCCGAACAGAACATGGTGTACAACATACAAATTAAGTACAGATCTAGAGAGCAATTAGTTAATCATAACTACATACCGCTAGTGCTATAGCTCGCTGACCCCAAAACTCTTTCACTGTCCTCCCTTGTGGTTTCTAGTGCCTCAAGGGGACACTTGCACACATTTTTTAAAGGAATTTGGGGTTGTTCCAAACATCTTGGAGAACTATAATATGAATATGGGTAACTTCTGCGCAATATAATGTGAATGTAAAAGTGAACAGAAAGGAGGTGCTGCTCAATACAGAATGTGTACCCACTTAAGTAAACAAAATAACAAATGTATTGTGAAGTGCTACCTCACCCAACTACTCCTTGGGTTCCAAATAGTGAGTGAACTAAATCAGTGAAAAACAATATACGCTGTATAATAGACATGTGCATTTGTTTTCGTCCAAATGCATTTTCGTCCGAATTTCGGGTATTTTAGTTATCGTTTTAACAAACGATAATGAACGTGCAGAATATGAAAACTGAAAGATCCGACATAAACAAATGCTTTATTTTCGTTTTCGTTGTGACAACAGTTCGATATAGATACTCATAGATAAGTATATAAGGGCAAGAAGAGAACTGACATAGTGTTATATACGGTAAACACTATCTTTAATAAAACAACAGTATAAAACACACATTTACAGATGCATTATTCCTGGTGCACACAGGTAAATCACTTGTGTAGTTGGGCTAAAAATCCCATGGATCAATGAAACATCCACAGATCCTCAGCCCTGTGTCCCCAGCGGCTCGTGCTCTGCTTCCCGATCGTACACGATGATGTCATAAGCTCTGCCAGAGCTGGAGCAAATCTCTACAATGCTTTACTGTTGCCTGCAGACACTCATTATTGTACCTCTCTACCTCTCTCCAGCCCTTTTGTGAACAATCTGCCTCCTGCTACAGCCAAATATTTTAAATGTTGAATAAAAAGCCCAGAGCACCTGCTGCCATTTTTCTTCACCCCAGTTCATAAGTTTTCATGATTGATTTGCTTAGCTTTGTTTCCTTGTTGGAGGTATAGCTTTTTGGACACAAATCTTCCATGAAGACCACTTCTGACCACACTTCTCCAGACAATAGAAGGGTGTACCTGGGTCCCACTGGTTCCTGTGCTGAGGTCACTACTGGAAATCTTCTGATGTGGAAGGGAAGTAAGCATGATGTGTTTTTCATCTGCTGCATTAAGTTTCCTTGGCTGACCACTGTGTCTATGATCCTCATTGTTGTCCGTTTCTTTGTGCTTCTTAAAACCCCAGTCGGCTCTAAAATCTTTGCCTGGGAGAGACCTTACTGATGAAGAAGACCGTGTGTCTTGTCGCTGTGCTCAGTCAGTAGCAGATTTTGTCTGTTCCTAACCCAGTTTTAAGCCTCTTACACACCTGTTTCTGTTTCAGTTAAGTACTGTGTTTCAACCTACATATGAAATTGATGATCATTGGCCCCTGCTTTGTATTGATTAATCATAAGTGTAAGAATTGATGCTAGTTTGATGCCAAAGAGTAGTCACGCCAAATATTGATTAGATCTAGATTTTTCTTCTGTTTGCTTACTTTGCATTTTGTAAATTGATAAAAATAAACAATGAATGTAAAGCATTCTTACTTTCTTCACACCTGCCTAAAACTTTTGCACAGTACTGTACCTTCAAGTGAATCCCAGAAAACAGTGCAAACAATGACACATTAAAGGAGCTTGTTTGGCTGGACTTCTCCTATGGATCACAGGAGTGCAAACCAAAACTCCCGAACCAAGATCCCTTGGACACCTTCTACCATCTTTGGACAGACCATCTCCCCAAGGACCAAGGCCAAGAGCCTCGGAGTCATTTTTGACTCCGAAATGTCAATGGATGCACAAATAGGATCGGTAGTTAGCGGATCTCACCATCTCCTTTGCCTGCTACGCAGAGTCATCCCCTTCATTCCAAAGGAGGAAAAAGCAGTGGTAGTTGGAACAGTCATTAATTCACGACTTGACTACGCAAACTCCCTTTACATAGGACTACCCCAATATCAAGTTACGCGCTTACAACTTATCCAAAACACGGCGGCAAGGCTGATAACAGGAAAAAAAACGTGGGAATCCATCTCCCCTTCCCTGAGGAGCCTACACTGGCTAAACGTAAAGAATCCCGCTACAAATCAAAAGGGGAACGAAGATTCGCTGTCCAAGGACAACGGCTATGGAATGCTCTACCAACCTACATCCGCATGGAAGAAAACCATCAGGCCTTCAGGAAAAAGCTCAAGACCCACCTCTTCTAAGAAGCTGACAACAAAGCACTAATACAGCGCCTTGAGGTGATTCGGTTCGCATTGTAGCGCTATACAAGTTATTCATTCATTCATTCAGGAGTGCAATTAGTTACCCGTTTTCAGCAGAGAGCGGGCTGAAGTCCTCTCTCTGACGTCGTGGATATCAGTCCAGGCACTGCGTCATCGCAACAATAAAGTTTGGATCCACCAGGTGCCTGAACTGACACCCGGCTCAGCCTCTCAGCAAGCCGATGAGAGCCTGACACGCTCCGCCCCTCCACAGCCCAGCGCTCCAATGAGCGTGGAGTGAGACGAGCAGAGAGCTGTGACTGACAGTCTGCAGCTCTCTGCTCACAGAGCTGTGAAAACCGAGTGATCGGCAATGTTCGCGCACTCGGTTTTTAGTGTAGAGGCACCAGGGGGACAGATGCAGCATCGGACCCATGCTGCATCCACCAAGGTAAGTATGATTAGGGGGAAAAAAAGAAACCCATGCTTCTCTTTTAAGTTATTAGAAATAAAGTAGCTATTTACCATAACCTGCTCAACAAATGTGAGATTAGAATTTAGTTTACAATCCTCTGCATTGTTTCAGTTAAACATTATTGTGAAACTTTAACATTTAAAAAACACTTCCAGACCAGCTCACGCCGATATACATCACATCGGCACTTTGAAGAGGGATATTGTTGTTATGGCAGCAGCTAGCTACTGGTCGGGACCCCCGTGTGTCCGGTCGCGGGTCCTGCAGACTCGATTGCCGTGGGGGATACCCGCGATCATCTCGCGGGGAGGACAAATGGGGAGATGCGGAAGTAAACAGCATCTCCCCATTCTGCCTAGCAACAAGTGACACTGATCGCTGCTCCCTGTGATTGGAGCAGAGATCAGTGATCAGTAACACACAGCCACGCCCCCCACAGTTAGTAACACGCCCCTAGGATACACTTAACCCCTACACTGCCACCCCCTTCACTGCCAGTGTCATTTACACAGGAATCAGTGCATTTATATAGCACTGACTTCTGTATAAATGACAATGGTCCCAATAATGTGTCAAAAAATGTTCGCTGTGTCCACCATAATGTCACAGTCACAATTAAAATCGCTGATCGCCGCCATTACTAGTAAAAAAAATATTAAGAAAAATGCTATAAAACCATCCCCTATCTTGTAAACGCTATAACTTTTGCGCAAACCAATCAATCGCTTATTGCGATTTATTTATTTATTTATTTTTTTACCAAAAATATGTAGAAGAATACGTATCGGCCTAAATTGAGGAAAAAATGTGCCGCTCTTCTTTTTTTGTTTATAGCGCAAAAAATAAAAACCGCAGAGGTGATCAAATACCACTAAAAGAAAGCTCTATTTGTGGGAAAAAAAGTACAACAATTTTGTTTGGGAACCACGTCGCACGACCACGCAATTGTCAGTTAAAGCAACGCAGTGACGAATCGCAAAAATTACTCTGGTTTTAAGCCAGCAAAATGGTTCGGTCTGAAAGTGGTTAAAGTGGTTGTAAACCCTTACAAACCACTTTGACCTACAGGTAAGCCTAGATTAAGGATTACCTGTAGGTCCAATAAATATCTCCTAAACCTACATGGTTTAGGAGATATTTAGAAAAGAAAAGGCACCGATATCTACGGCGCATGACGGAGATCGCGGTGATATGCCGCTCTCGTGCGCCTGCGCGGGAGTGACGTCATTGCGACTCCAGCGAATGACAGCGCTGGAGCAGCGAGACCCGGAAGTCACACCGGGAGTGATGGCGGTGGAGGATGTGGACGAGGGTCGCTTCGGGGGCTTTGTTCTCAGGTAAGTTATTCATAATGAGCTAGTATGCTATGCATACTAGCTCATTATGCCTTTGCCTTGCAGGTTCCGTTTTTTTTTTTTTTCCGAGAAGACTTTACAACCTCTTTACAAGACATTTAATTTGTATTTATTTTTTTATTGCATTTTAGTGTAAATATGAGATCTGAGGTCTTTTTGACCCCAGATCTCATATTTAAGAGGTCCTGTCATGCTTTTTTTCTATTACAAGGGATTCCACGAGCTGGCACAATTTTGAAGCATGACATGTTGGGTATCAATTTACTCTGCGTAACATTATCTTCCACAATATAAAAAAATTGTGCTAACTTTACTGTTGTCTTATTTTTTAATTAAAAAAAGTGTATTTTTTCCAAGAAAAGTGCGCTTATAAGACCGCTGCGCAAATACGGTGTGACGGAAAGTATTGCAATGACCGCTATTTTATTCTCTAGGGTGTTAGAAAAAAATCTATATATTGTTTGGGGGTAATTTTCTAGCAAAAAAAATGTTTTTAATTTTGTAAACAACAAATCTCAGAAAGAGGCTCGGTCCTTAAAGTGGGGTGCCCCCTAAATTTTTTATTTAAAAGTCAGCAGCTACAAATACTGCAGCTGCTGACTTTTAATAATCAGACACTTACCTGTCCCAGGGTCCAGCGATGCGGGGGAACGAAGCCCCCCCCTCGTTCCCCGCTCTGCTTGCGGCGTCGGCATTCTTACTGTGGGCACCCGGCTGTGGCTTCACAGCCGGGCACCCACTGCGCATGCGCTCGTGGCGCCATGCGCCGTGATACGACGCTCAGTCATCTGGGACATGTGACAGGTCCCAGATGATTGTGCGGCGCCAAGGGGAAGTGATGTCAGTGCCCGGGCACTGAAGGTGGCAGACTACGAGGGACCAGGCCCCTTTTTGCGATTCGGCACTGCGTCGCTTTAACTGACAATTGCGCGGTCGTGCGACGTGGCTCCCAAACAACAAAATTGGCGTCCTTTTTTTCCCACAAATAGAGCTTTCTTTTGGTGGTATTTGATCGCCCCTGCAGTTTTTATTTTTTGCGCTATAAACAAAAATAGAGCGGCAATTTTGAAAACAATGCAATATTTTTTGCTTTTTGCTATAATAAATATCCCCCAAAAATATATAAAAAAACATTTTTTTTCCTCAGTTGGCACGCGCGCGACCCACGGACAGGCAATTAAAGGGCCACGTACAGGTACGTGATTTTGCCTGCCCGTGTCATTCTGCCGCAGTATATCTGCTTGAGGCGGTCGGGAAGCGGTTAAGTGGTTAAGTGGTATAGCGGTTTAGCAATCCTTAGATGTGGTGGCTGCACTAGTTTTTCTTTTTTTTGGCTTTTTTCCCTCTACTTTCACCTGTTGCTCTGCCCAGTGAAACACCTCCTGTATTAGGGTGCCCTCACTCTGGATGAAGGAGCACAGGGATACCTTAGGACAGCAGCCTAGTTAATCTGGAGGGAGAGGAGTGTAATGCGGCGTACACACGAAGGGACAATCCCGCGGGATTATCCGCTGGACTGAAGTCCAGCGGATAATCCCCTCGTGTGTGGGCGCCGGCGGACTTTTTGGCGCCAAAGTCCGGCGGACTTTTTGGCGCCAAAGTTTTAAGTTTGGTTTTAAAATTATCCGCTGGACTTGGCAGTCCGGCGGACAATCCCGCCGTTAGTGGGCAAGTCCGCGGGACTTTTGAAATGAACGGACTTGCCGCTCATCGGCAAGTCCGTTCATTTAGCACGTGACTTCAGGTTACGTAGCTAGCGTAGGCAGTTACTGCCGCCGCGCTAGCTCCGTGACCTGGCATGGATTTAAAGGGACTCCCCACGCCGAAAAAAAAAAAACGGCATGGGGGTTCCCCCCAAATCCATGTCAGACCCTCATCCGAGCACGCAGCCTGGCAGGCCAGGAAAGGGGTGGGGACGAACGAGCGCCCCCCCCTCTGAGCCGTACCAGGCCGCGTGCCCTCAACATGGGGGGTGCCCTGGGGAAAGGGGGGCCGTGCGGCCCCCCCACCCCAAAGCACCTTGTCCCCATGTTGATGAGGACAAGGGCCTCTTCCCGACAACCCTGGCCGTTGGTTGTCGGGGTCTGCGGGCGGGGGCTTATCGGAATCTGGGAGCCCCCTTTAATAAGGGGGCCCCCAGATACCGGCCCCCCACCCTATGTGAATGAGTATGGGGTACGATGTACCCCTACCCATTCACCTAAGGTGTAAAATGTAAAGTACAAAAACACACACACTTTTGAAAAAATATTTTATTGCACTGCTCCGGGGGGCTTCTTCCGTCTTGGGGGTCTTCTCGCCGGACTCCTCCGCTCTCTTCTCCTCCGCTCTCTTCTGCTAACCCCCCCCCCCCCCCCCCCCCCCACCCCCCCCTTTTACCTAGCTCTTTCACGAACGGAGGAGTCCGGCTACCTTCTTCGTCGTCGCCGCCGTCGTCGTCGATCCGCCTTCGGGGGTCTTCCGTGGGTCTCTTCTGTTCTTGCGGCGGTCGTCGTCTTCCGCGCCGCCGCCTTCTTCTTCTTGTCCTTCTTCTTCTTCTTGTCCTTCTTCTTGTTGTTCTTCTTCCGATGTTGACCCGACGCTCTCTCTGCCCGGAATGCCTGTGCCGCTCTGCGCTGGGACTTATATAGGGGCATGGGGACAGGGTCACATGCACATGTCACATGGTGACCCCGCCCCCTTGTGTTGTCACAGTCCCGGAGGATGCTGGGACTGTGACATCGCAAGGGGGGGGGTCACCATGTGACATGAACATGTGACCCTGTCCCCCATGTCCCTATATAAGTCCCAGCGCAGAGCGGCACAGGCATTCCGGGCAGAGACAGCGACGGGTCAACATCGGAAGAAGAAGAAGAAGAAGAAGAAGAAGGACAAGAAGAAGAAGGCGGCGCCGGCGCGCGGAAGACGACGACCGCCGCAAGAACAGAAGAGACCCCCTGAAGACCCCCGAAGGCGGATCGAGACCCCCAGACGACGGCAGCGACGACGAAGAAGGTAGCCGGACTCCTCCGAGCGTGAAAGAGCTAGGTAAAAGAGCAGAAGAGAGCGGAGGAGTCCGGCGAGAAGACCCCCAAGGTGCTTTGGGGTGGGGGGATTCCGATAAGCCCCCGCCCGCAGACCCCGCACGGCCCCCCCTTTCCCCCGGGCACCCCCCATGTTGAGGGCACGCGGCCTGGTACGCTCAGGAGGGGGGGGCGCTCGTTCGTCCCCCCCTTTCCTGGCCTGCCAGGCTGCGTGCTCGGATGAGGGTCTGACATGGATTTGGGGGGAACCCCCACGCCGTTTTTTCGGCGTGGGGATTCCCTTTAAATCCATGCCAGGTCACGGAGCTAGCGCGGCGGCATTTACTGCCTACGCTAGCTACGTAGCCTGAAGTTACGTTCGAAATGAACGGACTGCTCCGTGTGTGGGCAAGTCCGTTCATTTTCAAAAGTCCCGCGGACTTTTGGCCGGCGGATTATCCGCTGGAGAAGTCCGTGCGTGTGTGGGCAAGTCCACACGCTCGGAAAGTCCAGCGGACCTAGCTGGAAAGTCCCGCGGGATTGTCCGCTGGACTAAGTCCGCCGGCAAAAGTCCGCACGTGTGTACGCGGCATTAGATGCACTAGAAGATATAGATACACTAACAAACTGAAGCCAAATTCCAGTTAACATTTTATAAGCACAGCAACTTTTTTTTCCTTTTGGGCTTAGGGTTTTAAATAAATAAATATCCAATTCTTATATCAATTCTGGCTCCATTTCTTCTCCTAACCACTACCATGTTTTCTTCTTATATTTATTGCACTTCTTACACCATGTAAATTCCAAAGAAATTGATACCACTTATTGTATAGCATATATACTATGATGTATTGTTGAATGATGACATCTCTATTGTATTGTAACTTTACATCTGATCTTCCAAATAAACCTTTTGTTAAAAAAAAAAAAATAATAATAAATAAATATAAGCTGGTTGTAAAGCACTTCTATCAGTGTTGCATGTTTTTTTTTTTGGGGGGGGGGGGGCAAACAAACTACCCGCCATGCACCCCCGTTCGGTCGGTCGATCAGTCAAATCAACTCGTCCGCCCACCAGCCCCACATTTACCCCATCTAGGTTGCGGGCAGCTTTGGCTCCTTTCTGCGTCTCCTCCTCTTGGGTGGCTTCCTCCACGGCGGCTTCACCCTGCATCTCCTCCTTCTCGGTGGCTTCACCCTGCATCTCCTCCTCCTCAGTGGCTTCCTCCTTGGCAGCCGATACAATCGCTTCTCCTCTCAGTCAATCGGGTCTTAAGACCCGCTTCCTAATTGGCGGGGAGGAGAATCAGGAAGACAATAGCAAATATGAATTCGCTATTGTCACACAACTGGGTGGGCTCAGGGCACAGTTCTCTGCGCCCCAAGCCCAACTTTTTTGAAGCCAATTAGAGCCTCAGGCTCTAATCATGTGCTTTAAAAATAAACCATTGAGACCCATGTGTCTGGTACCCTGCATGTAGATTGGGGCCGGGCGCGTGGATTAGGGGGAGGCGACGCCCCCTGCGCCCCTTATGAACAGGCCACCACTGGTAGGACAGCATGTTCTGTTGAAAAACAACAGACTTCCTGGCCATATCACTAGGTGAAAATAAAGAAAAGAAAGCCTAAACAAAGAAAACCAATGCAGCCATAACATCTAAAAATTGGCAAGCTACAATAAAATAAATGTTTGCTTCCCGCTTTATTACGGCTTTAAACGACTGGAAATTGCATTTCAAATCCAATGTGATTTTTTTTTTTTGATTTGTGCACAATTTAAAAATAGCAATCCGCAAAGACAGAATGGGGGTCAAGTCTTTTGTAAAAAGGAAGAGGTAGTGGCGCGCAAGATTAAACTAAGTATTTAAAAGACAAAAGATAGCAGATCATAGACATAAATAGCCAATTAAAACTCCGGGTACATAATATGGCATATAATAAAACAAGCAAAGTGCATAACGTGATGTGATAAAACCAAATCATATGATAAAAGCAATCCTGGTTAAAAATGCATCATAAAAGTCGCATGATGTGACTTGATCCAAACGGATAAAAACAGTATATCATATAAGTGATATAAGATAATATATAGTGCAAAAGAGCAGAGGAGACTATAAAATCTCATGTAAATGAATATCCAGAATAGTAGCAAATCCGTGCCAGCTAAATCATAGTGGCAAACTAGAGTGAAAGAAATTGTGAATAGCGTGTTCGTCACTTGTCCCCTGATGAAGTCACGTGACAAGTGACGAACACGCGTCGGGACACGTGACCTACCGGAAGTGACGCCACCGAGCTCGAGGCTCGTTTTTACCCTGTATTTGTACTCACTGCTTGAATGTGAGTACCCATTTTTATCTGTTATACTGTTTTGATTGCAATAAATACCTGTTTACCATTTACATACTACACTATGAGGCTATCTTATTACATGTGCACATTGAGGTGAAAACCCCCCCAACCCCCCCGACCTGCCCCTGCCTGGATAAGGAGGATAGCTGAAGGGAACTACCTGGGAAAGACATTGGAAAAAAAACGGAAAGACACCCCAGGGAGGACGGTCTCTTACGACCACAAAGACCTAGATTACACTGCTGTAACCTTACAGCTGTAAGGTAAGGGGCCACCCATATCCCTATTAAGATTTCACGAGAGAAACACACGGATCACTGCACAGGACTTATAGATTATCCCTGATCACCACTGGATACCTCAGCACTGATAGCTCGCCCCCTGCTGGATAGAAGATATCAAAGTCACCCTGCATTTATGCCATATATGGACTTTCCACTTGGACTTTTATATTCTGCGATTTATTAATCGCTATTCACAATTTCTTTCACACTAGTTTGCCACTATGATTTAGCTGGCACGGATTTGCTACTAATCTGGATATTAATTTACATGAGATCTTATAGTCTCCTCTGCTCTTTTGCACTATATATTATCTTATATCACTTATATGATATACTGTTTTTATCCGTTTGGATCACTTCTTCTTTCACATCCTTGGATGCACACCACATGCGTTTAAGGATTTCCATCACGTCCTTTTATATATCACATCATTTTTTTATACACACATTTGGATGCACTGTTATTTATTCAGTCACATCATGCGACTTTTATGATGCATTTTTAACCAGGATTGCTTTTATCATATGATTTGGTTTTATCACATCACGTTATGCACTTTGCTTGTTTTATTATATGCCATATTATGTACCCGGAGTTTTAATTGGCTATTTATTTCTATGATCTGCTATCTTTTGTCTTTTAAATACTTAGTTTAACCACATGCCGACCGGCGCACGACGATATACGTCGACAGAATGGCACGTACAGGCAGGAGGGCGTATATATACGTCCCTCCTTTCGCCTGTCCGTGCCATCGGGAGCGCGCCGGGAGCGGCGCGCTCCCGCGCCGGTCGGGACCCCCGTGAGTCCGGCCGCGGTCCCCGCGGACTCGATCGCCGCGGGGACTCCCGCGATCGTCTCACGGAGCGGCTGAACGGGGAGATGCCGAGATAAACAGCATCTCCCTGTTCTGCCTAGCAACTAGTGACGCCGATCTCTGCTCCCTGTGATTGGAGCAGAGATCAGCATTCACTAGCTGACAGCCACGCCCCCCCACAGTAAAAAACACACCCCTAGGCCTACTTAACCCCTACACTGCCACCTTGTGGTTAACCCCTAAACTGCTAGTGTCATTTATACAGAAATCAATGCATTTAAATGCATTAATTGCTGTAAAAATGACAATGGTCCCAAAAATGTGTCAAAAATGTCCGATGTGTCCCGCCATAATGTCGCAGTCACAAAAAAAAATCGCAGATCTCCGCCATTAATAATAAAAAAAAAATTATTAATAAAAATGCTATAAAACTATCCCCTATCTTGTAAACGCTATAACTTCTGCGCAAACCGATCAATAATCGCTTATTGCGATTTTTTTTACCAAAAATATGTAGAAGAATACGTATCGGCCTAAACTGAGGAAAAAAAATGTTTTTTTATATTTTTTTGGGGATATTTATTATAGCAAAAAAAAAAAATAATGCATTTTTTTCAAAATTGTCGCTCTATTTTTGTTTATAGCGCAAAAAATAAAAACCGCAGGGGCGATCAAATACCACCAAAAGAAAGCTCTATTTGTGGGAAAAAAAGGACGTCAATTTGTTTGGGAGCCACGTCGCACGACCGCGCAATTGTCAGTTAAAGCGACGCAGTGCCGAATCGCAAAAAGGGGCCTGGTCCTTTGGCTGCAAATTGGTCCGGTCTGAAAGTGGTTAATCTTGCGCGCCACAAACCGGCAAGAATCAGGAGGGATATCTTGGTGCAATCTAAAGATAGAGGAGGAGTGGGATTCCCAGACCCAGTGAACTATTATGAAGCAGTACACTTAGCAAGAGTAATGGAGTGGTGTACAGTGAAAAGGGATAAACCATGGTTATGTATGGAACAAGCGATAACTGGTATACCCTTAGAAGGGATTATGTGGATAGCGGATACAGAAATTCCTCAGCAGATAAAAAGACACCCCACAATAGGGGCGACAATTCAAGTGGTAAAAAGGGTATTTAGGAAAACGGAAATATCTAAGTTCCCAAGTCCGATGACCCCAATCCTGGGTACACCAAGCTTTGAGCCAGGCCTAGTAGAGGTAGAGTTTAGGAATCTTAGGAGAAGAGGGGTAAGTAGGTTACAAGATTTCACGAGAGAGAACAGAGTGATGACGGGAGAGGAGGTAGACTTAGAATTTACAGGAGAAATCAACTTCTTCAGGAGACTACAGCTCAAGGCCTATCTCCGAGTAATGAAAATGCAAATGACAGAAATAAGGACAACGTCTAAATTCGAACAGCTATGCTTGAGAGAGGAACCAGGGAAACACGGGCTATCAATTATGCACTCTTTATTGGTAGAATGTAAGGCTCCACAAGAGCTAACATTTATACAGGCATGGGAAAGAGATCTGGGGACAACGTTCTCGGAACCACAGAAACTTAAAATATGCCACCTCACACATAAGACATCAAGATCATCAAAATATCAAGAATGTGGATATAAAATACTGACAAGGTGGTATAGAACACCATCAGCGTTAAATCGGATATACCCACAGCTAGAAAATACGTGCTGGAGATGTCAAAGGGAAGAGGGAACTATGATACACATATTTTGGGAATGCCCCGGAATTAAAGAATTCTGGAAGATGGTAAGGGAAACAGTGGAAGAAATTATTGAAGTACCATTGGGAAAAAATCCAGCAGTATATCTGCTACACGATACTCCAATATCTAGGGGAGAATATAAAAACTCATTATTGGGACACTTGTTGAATGCCGCCAAGGCGTGCATACCGAGCTTATGGAAAAAAACTATAGCCCCGACGAGAGCACAATGGTTAGCGAAAATAGCAGAAATCCAATTAATGGAAAAACTTACCATGAAGTTAAGAGAACAAGAAGATAGATACCAGGAGACATGGACACCCTATATGATATATAGGGAACAAAACCGCCAATAGCCTCATGGGGAGAAAGAGGTGAAACAAAAGGGGGGGTTCGGGGCGGGGGGAGGGAGTGCCAGAGGGGGGGGACGTTCGCCCGTCCTGTCCGGGAGGGAAGGGGAGAGAGATGGTCCTTTTTGGGTTTTTTTTTGTTTCCCTTTTTCTTGTTTTTTTTCTTTTTTGTTGGTCTTCTTGGTCCTCTCCCCCAGTCCCCACCTCCGAGAGAGGAATGGAGGAGGGATGGGGGAGAGATAAAAGGGGAGGTAAAATTACAGGAGCAGAGGAAAGGTGAACTGAAGTTTTCTCGTTGCCTTTTTTCCATTTTTTTTTTTTTTTTTCTCTTCTCTTCATGTTTTCCTCTTTTTCTTTTTTTTATTATTGTGAATAGAGGATAATGTAAAGGAGTGTCACTGTCGGTAGGGCGATATGAATTTGAAAGGGAAGGGGGTAATTGAGAAATATGATTTTCAAGTTGTGTAACTGTAAAACAAGCACCTGTAAAATGAAAATAAAGAATTTATAAAAAAAAAAAATCTTGCGCGCCACTACCTCTTCCTTTTTATTCCACTTGGGTTCAGACATTTCCTTTTAGTGTGCGCAGCATCCCTCTAGTTAGTGTCGGTGTGCTGGCGCAGGATTATTTTTATCCCATTTTTTGTCAAGTCTTTTGTGTTGAAAAATCTTTGATTTTAATTCCTGCTTCCACATTTCTTGCTTTATCTTACTTTCCCTTTTTTTCCATGTGCAGGGAAGAAGTATGGGATGAAAACCAACTCCTAGACAACAGTCACTTCTAGGAACTTTGACCTTCGACTTTATTATTCACAAGGTTCAATACATTGCCGACAATGAAATAAAACATATTTATCACAGCAGGTTGTCCTACTTTTCCTCTGACATTTTACAGGTCTACATGGTTTAACACACTATGAATTACACATTTAATAATAGTATAAGTATTATTCTGTATAACTATCGGCAGTATATAAAGCAATAGAAGAAAAGGCAAACATTAACCACTTCAGCCCCGGACCATTTGGCAGCCAAAGGACCAGAGGTCTTTTTTCAATTTCGCACTGCACTACTTTAACTGGTAATTGCGCGGTCATGCAATTTTGTAACCAAACGAAATTTGCGTCCTTTTCTTCCCACAAATAGAGCTTTCTTTTGATGGTATTTGATTGCCTCTGTGATTTTTTATTTTTTGCGATATAAACGGAAAAAGAGCGAAAATTTGAAAAAAAAAAGAGATTTTCTACTTTTTGTTATAAAAAAAATCTAATAAACTCAATTTTAGTCAAACATTTGGGCCAAAAATGTATTCAGCCACATGTCTTTAGTAAAAAAAAATGCCAATAAGCGTATATTTATTGGTTGCGCAAAAGTTATAGCGTCTATAAACTAGAGTACATTTTCTGGAATTTACACCGCTTTTAATTTATGACTGCCTATTTCATTTCTTGAGGTGCTAAAATGGCAGAGAAGTACAAAACCCCCCCAAATGACCCCATTTTGGAAAGTAGACACCCCAAGCTATTTGCTGAGAGGCATGTTGAGCCCATTGAATATTTTTTTTTTTAGTCCCAAGTGATTGAATAAAGACAAAAATAAAAAAAGATTTTTTTTTTTTTCAAAAAGTTGTCACTAAATGATATATTGCTCACACATGCCATAGTTATATGTGGAATTGCACCCCAAAATACATTTTGCTGCTTCTCCTGAGTATGGGGATACCACATGTGTGGGACTTTTTGGAGCCTAGCCGCGTACGGGGCCCCGAAACCCAAGCACCGCCTTCAGGATTTCTAAGGGTGCAAATTTTTGATTTCACTCCTCACTACCTATCACCGTTTTGAAGGCCATAAAATGCCAAAATAGCACAAAACCCCCCCAAATGACCCCATTTTGGAAAGTAGACACCCCAAGCTATTTGTTGAGAGGCATGGTGAGTATTTTACAGCTCTCATTTGTTTTTGAAAATGAAGAAAGTAAAGAAAAAAACCATTTTTTTTTCTTTTTTTCAATTTTCAAAACTTTGTGACAAAAAGCGAGATCTGCAAAATACTCACCATACCTCTCAGCAACTAGCTTGGGGTGTCTACTTTCCAAAATGGGGTCATTTTGGGGGGTTTTATGCCATCTGGGCATTCCATGGCCTCCGAAACTGTGATTGGCAGTGAGAAGTGAAATAAAAAATTACACCCTTAGAAAGCCTGAAGGCGGTGATTGGTTTTTGGGGTTCCGTACGCAGCTAGGCTCCCAAAAAGTCCCACACATGTGGTATCCCCGTACTCAGGAGAAGCAACAGAATGTATTTTGGGGTGTATTTCCACATATGCCCATGACATGTTTGAGCAATATATCATTTAGTGACAACTTTTTGTAAAAAAAATATATATATATTTTTTTTTTTTCATTATTCAATCTCTTGGGACAAAAAAAAAAAATATTTAATGGGCTCAACATTGCTCTCAGCAAATAGCTTGGGGTGTCTACTTTCCAAAATGGGGTCATTTGGGGGGGGTTTGAACTGTCCTGGCATTTTATGCACAACATTTAGAAGCCTATGTCACACGTCACCCACTCTTCTAACCACTTGTAGACAAAGCCCTTTCTGACACTTTTGTTTACATGAAAACATATTTTTTTTTTTGCAAGAAAATTACGTTGAACCCCAAAACACTATATATAATGTTAAAGCAAAGGCCCTACAGATTAAAATGGTGGGTGTTGCATTTTTTTTTTCCACACAGTATTTGCGCAGCGATTTTTCAAACGCATTTTTTGTGGAAAAAAATACACTTTTTTTTATTTTAATGCACTAAAACACACTATATTGCTCAAATTTTTGATGAAATAAAAAATATGATCTTAGGCCGAGTACATGGATACCAAACACGACATGCTTTAAAATTGCGCACAAACACGCAGTGGCGACAAACTACATACATTTTTAAAAGCCTTTAAAAGCCTTTACATGATACCACATTAGATTCACGGAGGAGGTCTACTGCTAAAATTACTGCCCTCGATCTGACCTTCGCGGTGATACCTCACATGCATGGTGCAATTGCTGTTTACATATGACGCCAGACCAACGCTTGTGTACGCCTTTGCGCAAGAGAAGGGGGGGCAGGGGTGCTTTTTTTTTTTTTTTTGTTTTTTTTTTTATTTATTTAGCTTTTTTATTTTATTTTTAAACTGTTCCTTCCATTTTTTTTCTTTGTTATGATTTTTATTGTTATCTCAGGGAATGTAAATATCCCCTATGATAGCAATAGGCAGTGACAGGTACTCTTTTTTTGAAAAAATTGGGGTCTATTAGACCCTAGATCTTTCCTCTGCCTCAAAGCATCTGACCACACCAAGATTGGTGTGATAAAATGCTTTCCCAATTTCCCAATGGCGCGGTTTATATCCGGAGGGGGGACATTCCCTCCCACTGCTTGTAAAAGCAGTCTAGAGGCTAATTACCCGCTAGAATTGCTTTTACATGAAAGCCGATCACTGGCTGAAAAGAATGATACCAAGATGATACCTAAACCTGCAGGCATCATTCTGGTATAACCATTCAAAGTCCAGCAACATACTGGACATATATTGTAATCTTTTTTTTTTCATGCAGCCTCTTGGCTGAACGAAAAAAAGAGATTGATTGGTGTGTATGCCCACCATTAGAATACCTCCCTTCATCCACCCACTTCTAATGATGGGCATACATGCATATACCATTTATATATGCCGATGCATGGGGGCATCCTCCCGCAAAAGTTATGCCGTGTACACACGGTCGGAATTTCGACCGTATGTACGTGGCATTAGGAGCCAAACGCTCCTCCCCCCCCCTGCTGCCCCCATGCTTCGGCATATATGCTCTGTTTTTTTTTAGCTGTGGTGGTGAAATCACCTCCTACAGCGTTGGATTCGCGGCTTTATGTATCGTGGGAGCAAACGCTGTTGCTGTCAAGAAAAATAAATCCGCGTTGCAACTGAATGGCGCACCTGAAAACAAAAACAATGCTTAACACTAAAACACAGTAAACAAAATTACATACCTGAAAAGCAAGCATGATCAAACATGATAAAACATAATAAAACATTGCAGAATAGAATGGAGTCAAAAAAAGAGCAACAATAGAGAGAGAATAGAGTGAGAGAGAAAACAATAAAACGACAACTATTTTATTGTTTTTTATTTTTTTGAGATTCACAGGTAAAAAAGCTCCTGACTGAAGCGACTGAATCAAAACGCTACCACAAAAAAAATGTTTAGTTTTCTCCTTGGAACTCTGCCAGGGATCAGGCCTGACTCTGCGAACGCTGCAGTTATGTGTGCTTAGTGTTTTGTAAGTGACAGTGATCGATCGATACTGCACTTGGGTGGGTGGGGCTGGGCTGGGCGGAGGGGGAAAACGCAGGTGCTAGCAGGTATCTGGGCTGATCCCGCTAACAATGCGGTTTTTTTTGGAACCCTAAAAAACTGCTGGGACGCTAGTATAGATCTGATCAGATCAGATATTGATCTGTTCAGATACTGTGCCACTAAGGGAGGTGTATGCTTTGCGCGTGGGTGTTTGCAGTACTGGCACTAACCTGGGGCGACGCAGACCTTATTTGACCCTAAAACCTAATTGATATCACCCGCCGGGCGATCAGGGGGTTAAACCGTTATTGGGTAATAAATGGCGGGTGCCCTGACAGTATAAAAAACAAGCTAACTAACCAGCTTCACCCGTAACAGTAATACAAAAAAAAACTGGTTACCTAGCGACACTAATGCAGCGATCAGAAAAACGATCGCTTAGTGACACTGGCAAAAGGGGGTGAAAGGGTTAACTAGGGGCAATCAGGGGGTTAAAACCTTTATTAGGTAATATATGGGGGTACCTGACGCTATATAAAAACCTGACGGGGAACCTAAATAACGAAATAACTAACTGGCTAACCAGCGTCACCAGTGACAGTTATACAGTGATCACTGGTGAAAGGGTTAACTCTAGGGGCAATCAAGGGGTTAAAACCTTTATTTAGGTTGTAATATGGGGGTACCTGACCTATAAACCTATTTATGAACCTATATAAACATGGCGGTTACCTAAAAAAAAAAAAAAATGGTTACCTAGCGACAGCAGTGACACTAATACAGCGATCAGAAAAACGATCGCTTAGTGACACTGGCAAAAGGGGGTGAAAGGGTTACCTGGGGGGCAATCAAGGGGTTAAACCTTTATTAGGGGGGGGGTAGGGGGCTACCTTGGACCTAAAACTAACTGCACTGACAGTTATTACAGTCACACTGACACTAAATGCAGTGATCAGTAAAAAAATGATCACTGCAATTAGTGACACTGTGACTGGGGGGGGGGGGTGGTCAGGGGGTGATCTGGGGGTGACAGGGGGGTGTTTTGTGTGCCTATGTGTACTGGTGTCAGTGTACTGTTGGTGCACTAACCTGTACATGTTGACAGCTCGGCGTTCCGGTCACATAGACCGGCGCACCGAGCGTGACATCACTTCCTCTGCCTGTGTTTTGATTGACACAGACAGAGGAAGCATCTGATTCGCCAGGAGCGATCGCGAGGGGGTGGCCAGAAACCACTGGCCGTCCCCTCATCCCGGATCGCTCCTGAAGCGATCCCGACCGTCCCCGCCGGCCGGGGGGGGTCCGATCGGACCCCCCACGCGCCTGAAGAATGGCACGTACAGGTACGTGATTCTGCCTGTACGTGCCATTCTGCCGACGTATATGTACATGGGGCGGTCGGGAAGTGGTTAAAGTACAGTTTCTCATGGCAATGAATTAGCAATTGACCTTCTTTGTTCTAATTTCAACTGATTAAAGACAACTGGTCAGGGAGAAAAAATCCATCCCTGATATACACACGCTTAAGGCCCCTTTCACACGGGCACCATCAGTTTAGCCAAGTTAAAAACGTATCAGTTCTTATCAGTTGCTTCCTCTGTCTTCTGTTCCGTTAACCTCCGTTTTCATCTGTCTTCCGTTCCGTTGATATGGGTTTTCATCCATTAATGTACACGTTTACATCCGTTTTTTCATCCGTTTACAGCAGTTTCTGTGCCTTTAAGGAAATTACCCAGAAAGCATTGCTCCTCCCATCCTACATTGCCATGCGTGAACAATTTGCCGACTACTTTCTATGGCAGTTCCATGGCAGTACCAATATTTATAAATAATGCAGTGCAAATTTAAATTAATTAATGTATTGATTTGGTTATTTCATTGTGTTTTGATAGCATAAAAAGACACAAAAGCACATGATATGTTCAAAACTGTTTTTTAGTTTTATTATTCTGCATACCCCTTTTTAAAATAAAGTTTTTTTCACTTTTTTATTTTTTATTTTTATTTGTCAAAGTATGAACTTTGAATTATTTCTTCAAAACAGATCTTAACTGATTGGCGGCCATTGTCAGTTAATATCCGTTTTGACGGATCTGGACGTAGCCTTGTACGTTAAAAAAAAAAAAACACACATAAAGTGGAGGTTAACGGAATGTATTGTCATCCGTTGAAGGATGGAAGAAAAACGGATAGATGGTCCGTCCGTGTGAAAGGGGCCTTATACTCACCTCTCTGGCATCCTGAGGCTCCTACCTCCACTCCATTTTAGTACTACAGCCTCTGTAATAATAAATGTTCAACACTTCCATGATGACAGATGCTTGTTTTCATACTGTATGCCATGGTCCTAACCCCTACTTTTCTGCTCTGAAGTTAGGTAGTTGTCAGGGAGGCACTAGTACAGCTGAAGCCTCTAGATATCCACAGGAGCTCAGGCACAGATGTGTGGGTGCCCCTTTTCCTATGCACGTGCATAGCCCGCCGTCTGTCACTAATGTTGGCATCAATGACACTATTTAAACTGCAGCAGTGCTATTAACCAGTGCTGTCTGATCTGCAGCTATAACGTGTTCTTGCACCAATTTCTGTATTGACTTCTGTTATTGACCTGGCTTGCCTTGACCTTGGCCTGTCCCTGGATTTCCTCTGTCTCCTGTTCATCTGCCTGATTCTACGTTGCTAACCCCTGCTTGTACCCTGACTATTCTCTGCATGCTGTCTATGCCTGTATCTGACCATCTGCTGCTGACCTGGCTTGTCTGACCTTGTATCCAGTTATTATCATGCTCTACTCTGCATGCTACCTGGTTCCTAATGGCTCTTCACTTGCTGAGTGTTACCAATTCTGCCGCACCAGCAATCTGCTAGATGCATTTAAGCATCTGCTGCCTGCTGTCTGCCCAGTCCTGGGTTTGCTGCCATCTGCTGTACCAGTGATCTGACCTGTGCTTGGCAACGCACCTGTTACCTGCTGTCGTGGCTGACGGAACATTTTACAGGCTTTTGCGGCCACTGTCGCAACATCAGTGGTCTCAGAGCCAGGGCTGTATGAGAGGCCTCCCTCTACATGTCAGACTCTGCCACAAGGTACATGGCAGTAGTGGTTGGTTGGTTGAACCATAGAAAGTGGTGGGGGGGCACAGGATAGCATTGTAATGCAGTGACAGTAGGAGAGTTGGGTATATGCCCTTCATATGCGCTATACATATGGGCCTTAAAAAAGGCATGCTCAGTACATTGCTGTGATGTCCTCTAAGCTCAGTAGGTTACTATACAAAAGTGCTTAGCATGGCATTTTCTTCACTATGCACTTTGATACATTTCCCTGAATGCTTCATGTAGTTTCTAGGCTGACCATGATAATTTGAGAACAATTACTTTAATCGTGTACAAAGGATTCAGCTTTAATGCAGTTCTACATCCAGCACCCATGGGCCTATTTTTTCTAAATTAAAAAATACTTGAAGGTGTAGGCTGAGTTATAATGACATTAGATTCTCAGGCTACTTTTTTTATTACACTACTTTTTATTATTATTGTTGTTAGCAATATATAAATCCTGTATAATAATAACAGTTTGCGCAGCGCTTTACAACACGAGGGCAGACAGTGCAGTTACAATGCAATTTAACCACTTGCCGACCGATATACATTGGCACAATGGCAGCGGTGGACAAATGGGCGTACCTGTACATCCCCTTTAAGAGGCAGAGGTAGCAGGCGCGTGTTTGCCGTGTACAGCATGACCGTGCCCACGGGTCTCAGGAAGTGCCTATGTAAACAAGGCATTTCCCGTTCTGCCTCGTGTCATAACAGAGATCACTGCTCCCTGTCATTGGGAGCATTGATCACTGTCATGTGAGTTTAAGCCCATCTCCCCCACAGTTAGAATCACTCCCTAGGAAACACTTAACCCCTTTATCACCCCCTGGTGGTTAACCCCTTCCCTGCCGGTGTCATTTACACAGTAATCAGTGCATTTTTATAGCATTGATCGCTGTATAAATTACTGGTCCTAAAATAGTGTCAAAAGTGTACGATGTGTCCGCCATAATGTCGCAGATCGCCGCCATTACTAATAAAAAAAAAAATTATAATAAAAAATGCCATAAAACTATCCCCTATTTTGTAGACACTATAACTTTTGCGCAAACAAATCAATATACGCTTGCTTCTTTTTTTATTTCTTTTTTTTTTTTTTACCAAAAATATGTAGGAGAATATATATCAGCCTAAACCGAGAAAATATTTTTTTTTTTTTTTTATATATTTTTGGGGGATATTTATTATAGCAAAAAGTAAAAATGATTGCGTTTTTTTCAAAATTGTCGCTATTTTTTTGTTTAAAGCGCAAAAAAAATAAAAAACGCAGAGGTGATCAAATAGCACCAAAAGAAAGCTCTATTTGTGGGGGAAAAAACAACGTCAATTTTGTTTGGGTGTAGTGTCGAACGACGGCACTGTGTCAGTTAAAGCGACACAGTGCCGAATCACAAAAAGTGCTCTGCTCAGGAAGGGGGTAAAATTTTCCACGGCTGAAGTGGTTAATACAAGAGGAATCAGCGGGCCCTGCTCATTAGATCTTACAATCTAGAAGGGAGGGTCAAAGGAAACAAAAGATAATAACTGTGGGGAATGATCTGATGGAGAAAATAAAAATACTGCTGTTAGGTATGGGCAGAATAGGCATCTCTGAAGAGGAGGTTTGGAGTAGGAGACATTCGGGATAAAGAGCTATTATGTTGTGACTTCTCACATGTAGCATGAATATAAGATGAATGACCAAAAGTACCCCGTTATAATATAAGGGAATTGCGTTTTATACAAATAAGGCAAAGCAAAAATTATTTCTCCCCCTTCCTCAGCACAAGTCCTCCTCCGCCATCCTCCGCCATCCTCAGTCCTAGCCCCCCTTCTTCCCCATCCCAGCACTTATCCCTGCCCCCCTCAATTCCCCCCCTAATACAAAACCTCTTCCCCAACAAGTACAAACCCTCCTTCCCCCCAATACCCCTCTCAGAATAAATCCTCTTCCACCACCAAATCTTCCCTCCCAGCACAGCCTCCTTAAAAAAATTACCCCCCCCATCCCAGCAGAAATCTTTTTCCACCACACAAATCCCCCTTCCCAGCTCAGCTCCTTATCCCAGCACAAATACCCTACCCCAAAATCCCACCCAAGCATAAATCCCCCCTCCCAGTACAAATTCTCTCCCCCAAATCCCCTTGCCAGCACAAAATGCTCCCCATCCTGGAGCAATTCCTCTCCCCTCGTTCTCTCCAGCGCAAATCCTCTTTCCTCCAAACCCCTCCTGCACAAGTCCTCTCCTCCGTTCCATCACAAATCCCCCCTCCCATTACAAACCCCCCCCCCTCAAACACAAATCCTCTCCCCCCTTCTAATACAAATCCATACCTCCCAACTGTCCTGGTTTTAATGAGCCTTTCCTGAGATTTGAAAATGCCAGCGTCCCATGAATCCAGGCTCCTGGAGCCCAGTGCTGGAACAAGTTCTGGCACTTGGCTCCACTAACATGCCTAGCAGGAGGGCACTAGTATGGGCATCCAGGACAAATGTCCTTCATCTCTTGGGGGTCCCGGGGTCTCAGATGCCATGATCATCCCCTCTGTGGCAGCCTTGATCTCTTTGTTTTGGGGAGGGGGGTAAGAAGATATGTGCTAGGGGGTGCCTTGGAAGAGGAAATTAATTGTGCTAGCAGGGGGGGGGTGAGAAGTCGGATATGTGCTGGGGGATGCTTTGGGGGGGGGAGACGGCTAGTGCTAGCAGGGGGGTTGGATATGTGCTGGGGTAGCACTTTTGGAGGGGAGAGGGCTAGTACTAGAAGGGGGGTTGGATATGTGCAGGGGGTGCTTTGGGAGGGAAGATGGCTAGTGTTAGAAGGGGGGTCGGATATATGCTGGGGGCAATTTTGGAGGGAAAGGGCTAATGATAGAAGGGGTTGTCAGATTTAAAATTCATCCCACACTTCTGGCATATGTTCGCTCTCATACCAAAGTGCCCCCCCCCCCCCCAGCACATATTCTCTGAACTCCCCAATCACTCCACCAAGTGTACATCTTTTTTAAAGTTTCCTCCTTCCCAGCCATTCTCTCCCCCTCTCCTGTCAGTCTACAAAGCATAGAAAACTTTCTACAGACCTGAGATCAGCACATGTCCCTGCTCCCCCCTCCTGTGTGTGTAAACAGAGTGGAAGAGGAGGAGGCGGAGGCAGCTTGAAGCTTCGTTCTGCTGTGTGAGTGAGACAGGCTGCCAGGATGGCAGGGAGGAGAAACAAGCATCAGACGGACGAGCAGACATGTCATTCTCGCTGCAGTCTGATCTGAGTGATGTGTCCGGGTCTCAGGCAGATAGAAACCTGAACTCATCATTCAAAAACCAGACTGTCCGGGAAAAACCCATACAGTTGGCAGCCTTAACTTTGAGCCCAAAAAACAGGATATAGATTCCCTAAAAGTGTTGGTTCTTTTTATTGCTTCTCTTACTAGAATGGAGTGCTTGCAGTCCTTAATACTCTTATACGAGGGGTCTTCAAAAAGTTTCCACACTTCTATATTCTCATTGGGAACAGTGAGAGCGAGCTGGAGGAGTAGTAATTGTTTGTGTCTGAGAGTGTCATGTGACTAGTCTGTTTGGCAAGCTGGCTGACCTTGCAGTTTAGTATAAAAGTTTTAATTTGTTTTGGAAATTCTTAATAAAAAGAGTTAAAAAAAAGTGTGGAAACTTTTTGAAGAGCCCTCATATTAAAGATGAATATATATGTAGCGATACCCCCAATTAAGAGGGCCGCAAGTTTGATTTGGGTCCCTGAGTACAGCTCCACCAACCCCCCGGCAATCTGCTCTACCCGCTCTGGCACAGTTAATACGCAGATATATGTATATGCACATATAAAATCACTTATGCTCTAAATGTGATGGACTCAGACTCACAGACAAACTGCTAACTGGGATAACTGTCTTTACTTCTGGTAAAGTGGAAAGAAACAGTAGCATACATTAAACATTTGGCTCACAACACACAAGCAAGTCCCTGCAGTGTGTACTACAAACATATGTATATATGTGACTGAACAGCAATGGGGAGAACGGAGCGCCACGTGGGGCGACCGTTTGCTAGGCACCTCTGAGGTGCAACAATCTAACTGTGACTACCTAACGGACCAGGCCTGATCCCTAACAATGGAGCTCAGTCCTTTAGAGAACACAGTATTCTTCACCGGCACAAGAACTGTAGAGGTGGTGCACATGTAGAATTAAATGGTGTATTTGTAATCCACAAGAAAGAAACAACCTTCTGCTCTCTGAGGTAAATAGCCTTGGCAGTCTGATAGGCATAGAGTATAAAACGATGGTATAGGATGAGCTTTTCGCTCGCTCACCACTCCGGATACCGCCCTTGGTTCTGGGACCTCCACAGACTGTGTCCGGCCTTGTTCGTCGCAGCCCCTGCGTTCCGGTCTCCGTTCCGACCGATGGCGACCTGGCAGAAGTCTCTTCGCCACTCAGGCTGGCGGTAGCGTCCGAGGTTCCCCCTCAAACCGCTGCAAGGCCCAGGCTTCAGGCCTTCAGCAGTGACAGTCCGCACAGGTGTCTCCTCTCTCTCAGTCTGCCGCGTCACAAGACTCCCCCTTCAGCCTCTGGGGCGACACCCTCCAACCTCCCGGGAGCCAGGGGAATTATGGGAATCGTAGTCTTATCCTCTAAAAGGGGAACACCCCCGCTACACACTCCCCCCACTTTGAATCTTTGGTCCCCAAAGACATTGTTCAATCTACAAGCCCTTTTTGAAACAATGCGTTCACATAAAACAGACAGAGGAGCCTCCCACCAATTAACATGGGGTGGGGAGCTGTCCTGTCCACAGGTCGATTCAGTGAGGGCGACCTGTCTAACTGTGCCAGAGAGTGAGCTAGGGTTGTCCCCCACTAAATGAACAGTGGGTGGGTCGGAGCATTCAGCACTTCTCCTAGCTGTCATAATAGAGTCCTCTGAGCTGTTCCCCATTTGAGGGTAAGTTAGCTTTTATGGAGGTCTCACAACTCTGCGAGCTCTCTGTTCTCTTGGGACTTCAGTCACTGGCACCACAGGCTCTTCTTCAGGAACACACTCTGGCAACATCACTGGTTCTGGAACATCTACTTCCTCTTCTTCTGAGTAGAGGCCAGAGATATCTTCCCAACACTCGAGCACATCACTGGTGGGAACGAACTCCGTAGCTTCTGGGTTCAATGTTCCATCTTCCACATCCTCAGTAAGTGGAAGGTCTATAGCAGAATTTCCTGAAATGGAAAAAGGCCAAAGCCATTCAAATTCTCCTTTCTCTTCTTCAGCCGGTTGGTGGTCTTGTCCATCCCTAGTTTGGAAGGTCTGAGACCGAGTTTTGGGTCTGGGGGTATCCAGAATGGAAACAGATTCAGGTAAATCTCTCACTGGAGGCATTCTGACTGCTTCAGTAAGTGGGAGCAAGTGATTCCTATGCCAGGTCTTCAAAGGCCCCACTCTTCCTTCTGGCTTTAACTTATACACAGGCAATCCGGGTAGCTTTCTGCAGATGATATATGGCTCTGATCTCCATCTATCAGCGAGCTTGTGCTTTTCAGGGATCCCTAGATTGCGTAACAGTACACGATCTCCAGGCTGTAGGTCTTGTACTCGAACCTTCAAATCAAAATTCCGCTTGTTTCGGGCCCCCCTCTGGTCAGAGGCCGCCTGGGCTTTTTCGAAAGCTATTTTCAAACTGTGCCTCAGTCTGTCCACATATCCTTTGTGAGAGGCCTCAGAGGCATGGTCTAGGGAAATGCCGAAGGCCAGATCCACTGGCAATCTTGCTTCTCTCCCGAACATAAGCCGGTAGGGGGAGAAACCTGTCAGATTACTTGTGGTGCAGTTGTAGGCATGTACCAGAGCTGATATGTGTTGGCTCCAATGCTGCTTCTTCTCTGTCTCTAGAGTTCCAAGCATATTTAGTAAAGTCCGGTTAAACCTCTCAGGCTGGGCATCCCCTTGAGGGTGGTATGGTGTAGTCCTGGTCTTCTCTACTCCCAAAGAGTCCAGTAACTTCCGGATCAGACGACTCTCAAAGTCCCTTCCTTGGTCTGAGTGGATTCTTTGTGGTAGTCCATAATGAACAAAGTATTTTTCTAGGAGCACCTTGGCCACGGTAGAAGCCTTCTGGTCCTTGGTTGGGAAAGCCTGAGCATAACGGGTGAAATGATCGGTTACCACCAGAACATTTCCCAATCCACTCAAATCGGATTCGAGGCAGAGAAAATCAATGCATACCAGATCCATTGGGCCTTGACTCTGTAGATGGCCCATTGGGGCTGCTTGATGAGGTAAAGTCTTCCTCTGAATGCATCGTGCACAGGAATGGCAATATTCCTCCACTTCGGCCCTCATACAGGGCCAATAGAACCGATCCCTGACAAGTTGGAAGGTTCTCTCTGCTCCCAGGTGACCATGCTGGTCATGTAAGGCAATCAGCACAGTCTCCCGATGCTTTTCTGGGAGAAACAGCTGCCACTTATCTTCTGAGCTATCAGAGGGGCCCCTTCGGTAGACCACCCCTTGATGCACCTGTAATTTATCTAACTCTCTCCTCAGCAGGCGAGCCTCTTTGGAAGGGTGGTGTCAAAGTCCCTCTGAACCTTTGTCTTCCAATGCTTCCAGGACCAATCTCCCCATGGGGTCTTCCAATTGGTCACACCTTAACTCCTTCTTGGACAGCTTCGGTAGGCACTCTTCTTCCAGTTGAGTTACCCCACAGTAACATTTTGGGACTCCCACTGTGGTAACTCCTATCTCCTCAGCTCTGGATCCTCCTCTGACTTGGAGTTCAGCCCCCTGACAAAGGGCTTGCACTCCTTCTGGTGCCACTTGGGTCCAGTCTTCCCAATCATCAGCCATTACATGAGATCTTCGGGACAGGGCATCTGCGTCCCTATTTCCAGCCCCTGGCCTGTACTTGAGGCTGAAGTTGAATCCAGATAACGCCGCCAACCATCTGTGTCCAGTTGAATCCAGCTTGGCGGTGGTGAATAGGTAGGTCAAAGGGTTGTTATCTGTTTTTACAGTAAATTCGGCCCCATAAAGATAGTCTTTTCGTTTGTCGACTACTGCCCATTTGAGGGCCAAGAACTCCAACTTGTGGGTGGGGTAGTTCTTCTAAGAAGGGGTCAGGCTCCGGCTCACATAGGCCACTGGTCGCAGCTGATCTTCATACTCCTGGTAGAGTACTCCACCTAGGCCCTCATGGCTGGCATCAACATGTAGCTCATATGGTCTGGTGGGGTCAGCATAGGCCAAAACTGGGGCCGTGGTGAGACTCCTCTTCAGGGTTCTGAAGGCCTCTTCGCACCTTGAGTTCCACTGGTCTTGAACCGACTCACCGGGCCTCCTGGGCCCCAAGCCATCTTCCTCCCCTTCTGTCTTGAGCAGCTCATTTAGGGGTTTTGCAATGCGGGCAAACCCATCCACAAACCTTCGGTAGTAGGAGCAGAACCCCAAGAAAGATCGAAGTTCGGTGACTGTTGTGGGTCTTGGCCATGAAGTAACTGCCTCCAACTTCTCAGGGTCTGTAGCCACTCCTTGATCAGACACTATGTGTCCCAAATAGTTCACAGAAGACTGATAGAACCGACACTTCTCGGGGGAAAGTGTGAATCCCTCTTCACTGAGCCTTCTCAGCACTTTCTCCAATCTGGCTTCATGTTCTTCCAAAGTTTTTCCAAAGACAATGACATCGTCCAGATACACAAGGACTTCTATGAGGTTCATGTCTCCAATAGTCCTTTCCATGAGGCGTTGAAAGGTAGCAGGAGCTCCAGACAGGCCCTGAGGCATCCTGTTGAACTCAAAGAACCCTACTGGGGTTATGAAAGCGGTCTTTTCTCTATCCTCTGGATGCATGGGGATTTGATAGTACCCACTCTTGAGGTCCATCACGCTGAACCACTTGGCTCCAGCCAGACTCTGTAAGGCATCCTCTATCCTTGGTGCGGTGTACTGATCAGGAATGGTCCTCCTGTTGAGAGTTCTGTAATCAATGCAAAGCCTCAACGACCCATTCTTCTTCCTGACCACCACTATTGGGGAGGCATAGGGGCTTCTGGACTCCCGAATCACTCCAGTCTTCTTTAATTCCGCAAGTTGCTCTCTCAGATCCTCCAGATCTGCCAGCGGGACCCGCCTGACTCTCTCTCTAAATGGCTTGTCTTCTTGCATGCGGATTCGATGGGTGGCACTCCTTGCACACCCCAGATCAAACTCATGTTTAGAGAAAATCTTCTCCCATCTGGTCAGCTGGGCCTTGGCTCTCTCCTTCCAAGTTCCAGGTAAGTTCGGGTTCTCCATGGAGAGTTTCTTCCAAACATCTTCTCCTTCACCCGTCCCTTTCACTTCTGACCAGCCAACTGGGACAGCAGGACTCACCTGTCCCAACAGCATCCTGGCAGGGATCTCTACGGGCCGCTCCGTAGAGTTCCTCACGCTCACTGGGACTCTCCCTCTGGCCTTCTTTAGTGTCTTGATTGGGATTACTTCCGGTATCACCTCCAGGCCTGAGTGACCCTCCATTGGGTCGGATTCCAGCATGACAAAGGGGCCAGGCTGCTCCCAGGTAAGCTTCACCGTGGCCCTAAGGCAGGTTACCTCTCCAGGTTGCAGCACCGCTCCTTCTCTCCCAAGTCTCCACACCTTCCCTATCCCCTCACTTGGGGTCTTCTGCTCTAAGACCAACCGCTGGTAGGCCGCCTTCAGCATGGGATGGATCTTGGGAGCTGAATGATTCTGCTTCTTTACCAGGGGGGTCAGAAGTCTTCGGACCAGATCCGTGTTTGTCCCTATAATCAGGGAAGTCTTGCTGGTTCCTGGCGGGCGGGGGCACACAACTGCCAGGGTATCAATCACTTCAGCCTTCCCAGCCACGGATGGGTCAAAGGTCAATCGTATGGGTAGGTAGCTGTCGTAGGTGAAATTCTGAGTTCCCAGCCCCCATATTTCCAGCTCCTCTATCTTCTGAATAGGCAAATGACTCAGGTATCTATCATAGAAGTCCCTGTACAATAAGGTCACTTGTGCTCCAGTGTCTAGGAGAGCCTGTGTGTATACTCCTTCCACTTGGATGGGTACAGTAGGAGATGGACCAACCAGCTCTTCTGGGTAGGGCCGAGTTGATGCTACCTTCTTCTGTGGACTCTTCTCTTTCCAACTGCGTTTGGGCTTTATTCTTTCCTGAGCCTGGCATGCATTGATTTTCTCTCTCTTAACTGTGGGAGTACGAACCCGCTGAGGGATATTATTATTTATCTTCTCTAAAGGTTCTCGCTTGGGAGTACTGTATCTCTTCGGAGGGGTCTTGCCCCCTCTTTCTGGGGTGTATTTTGGTTGAGGAACCCTGGATTCCCTCCGAGGAGTTTGGTCTCCTCTCTTTCTTTTCATCCTATTCTTCTTGGAGCTCACTGAAGGTGATGGGCACCAAGTTGACTCCTTCACCGGGGCCCTCTGGAGTTTCCCGCCGGCTGGCGGCTATCTGCTTTCTTCCTCTTGGGACTGGAACATACAGCTGCAATATGGCCCACTCCCCCACAGTTAAAGCAGATCATCTCTCCCCAGTCTGGTGGGGATGCTGGCGTAGAAACAACTGGAAACAGTTCCCTCCTGCTCATTTCTTTCTTTGGACTGGGCGCCTCTTTTGCCACCAGAGATGTCAGTATCTCCATCATCTGTGACATCTGTAACTTCAAAGCATCTACTTCTGTCTCTCTTTCAGGGGTTAAGGCCGACCTGACCGTTGCCACTGGAAGTTTTGTAGGCCCCATCACTTGTTTTTCCCGTTTCTCTTCCAACATGGCCTCTTCCTCTCTGACCATCCGAATGAGATCGGGGTAGTCCAGGCTCTTCCCATCCTGTCGGGTGCGTAGTACTAGTGCAATAGGGTCTAAGGGTTGGGCTCCCCTCATCACCTGCTGAGCACGGGCTTCATCTACTTTCCCCGGATCTATCCCCTTCTTCAGGATAATCCTATGCAGGATCTTGTCTATACGTCCTATGTACTCCGATAGCTTCTCCCCTGTCTTCTGGTAACAGTGTTCCAGTTGATAGGTAAGCTCCGTGACTTTCTCTGTCCCACCAAACACACTCTCCAGAACGTCTAAGTAATCCTGTGCAGTGCAATCTCTCTTGCTTGTCTTCAAGTTGCGTATGGCCTCTAAGGCAGGCCCCTTCAAGCTCTCAACAATCCTTTGCTTCTTTCTACCTTCTGGGATTTCCCATTCTTCTAAAGCCTGCGTGGCGCCATCTAGCCACTCTTCAAATCCCTCTTCCCCCGCGGGTACAGGTTTCCTTCCTGAAAACATCCGGAGTTTCCTGTATCCCGACATCGGGTAATCTCCGGGGTCCCTTCTGCACTGAGTCACAACTCCCCTAGGACAGCACACAGTTCTGCGCTAAGAGTGGTCTGTACAGGTGCGGGACTTTTTGTGCCCTTCTGCTCTTCCACCTTCGGGGACAGCATGGTTTTCTTTTGAAAACAGTCTCCCTTGCGCGGCAGCGCATGCAGCAATTGATAGGTCTGGCCATCTAATGCTTGTATGCTTTGATCCCTAAACTGCTCTGGGGTCTCACTTCTCCATTCTATCAGAGCGTATGTACACCCGGCATAATTTCTCATGTCCATTATCCGTGCTTTGTGGCATGGGGATAGGGACATTATGAGCTGCTTGACTGCCTCTTCCTGCCATATCCCCGGTAGTTCAATGACTGCTGCTGCAGCTGGATCAGTGCCCCATATTGTGTACCACTGTCCCACTTCTATCGGGTCCATGCCGGTACCTTCTGGCGGGTTTTCCTGCTGTCTCAGGATCCCGGACAAGCCCCCACGTGTAGCGATACCCCCAATTAAGAGGGCCGCAAGTTTGATTTGGGTCCCTGAGTACAGCTCCACCAACCCCCCGGCAATCTGCTCTACCCGCTCTGGCACAGTTAATACGCAGATATATGTATATGCACATATAAAATCACTTATGCTCTAAATGTGATGGACTCAGACTCACAGACAAACTGCTAACTGGGATAACTGTCTTTACTTCTGGTAAAGTAGAAAGAAACAGTAGCATACATTAAACATTTGGCTCACAACACATAAGCAAGTCCCTGCAGTATGTACTACAAACATATGTATATATGTGACTGAACAGCAATGGGGAGAACGGAGCGCCACGTGGGGCGACCGTTTGCTAGGCACCTCTGAGGTGCAACAATCTAACTGTGACTACCTAACGGACCAGGCCTGATCCCTAACAATGGAGCTCAGTCCTTTAGAGAACACAGTATTCTTCACCGGCACAAGAACTGTAGAGGTGGTGCACATGTAGAATTAAATGGTGTATTTGTAATCCACAAGAAAGAAACAACCTTCTGCTCTCTGAGGTAAATAGCCTTGGCAGTCTGATAGGCATAGAGTATAAAACAATGGTATAGGATGAGCTTTTCGCTCGCTCACCACTCCGGACACCGCCCTTGGTTCTGGGACCTCCACGGACTGTGTCCGGCCTTGTTCGTCGCAGCCCCTGCGTTCCGGTCTCCGTTCCGACCGATGGCGACCTGGCAGAAGTCTCTTCGCCACTCAGGCTGGCGGTAGCGTCCGAGGTTCCCCCTCAAAGCGCTGCAAGGCCCAGGCTTCAGGCCTTCAGCAGTGACAGTCAGCACAGGTGTCTCCTCTCTCTGTCTGCCGTGTCACAAGAGAAAGAGGCGGGCCTTCTCTCTCCCTTACATAGCCTCCCCCATCAGCCTCTGGGGCGAAACCCTCCAACCTCCCGGGAGCCAGGGGAATTATGGGAATCGTAGTCTTATCCTCTAAAAGGGGAACATACATATTTAATATATATATATATTCTGTATACTAAACATGAAATGTCTCCATACCTCTATGTCATAAAACAAGCAGTTTGTAATCCTAATGCCATTACACCTAGGTCTGCACCCTGAAGTCTTCTGCTTGTCTTTAGAATTTAGAGTAATGTGTCAATTCTGACTGTGTATTCCATCATTATTCTTTGCACTAAGCAAATAAAAAAGAACCAGTAATAAAAAACAAGTTAACATCAGTAGTTGTAAGAAATAGTTGAAATTGTTTTATTATGTCTGTTTAATAAGTGTAAAAAAAGCCTTTTGATCCTGCCAGGAATCCAGTGGGCAGTGTTATCCAGTAATGTGGAGTACCTCATTCAATACAACATATAAAAGCAGGAATGTTATAATGGTGAGACAGAACGGCAATTACACAAGAATGAATCTTCATAGGCACACCATAAAAGAGCATAAAGAAGGGGACTACTGCACGCCTGTGGGGCATCATTCTCACAACCAGATCATGCTATGGAAGACATGAATGTTTTGGTTCCTAAAGGGAATTTTAAAAGTACTCAGCAAAGGAAACCTTTAAACTATGAATGATACTTCTGTTTGACACATGAAATAATGGGTTGAATAGGTATCTTAGTTTTTAAAGCTGTAATTTTAGTTAAAAAAATTAAATTTCTTTAGTGACCTAACTGATTTGTAATCAAGTATGTCCCTTTGTGCAAGCAGTTAGATCTTGTCAAAATCTTCACTGCAGGGATGTCTTTCCTCTTCCTGCTGCCGAACTTCTGGCACTGAGGGAATTAAAGTGTTACTAAACCCACAACAGTAACATTAGTCTGTATATGCATTAAAGCATGCTTGTTATACTCACTGTGGAACCTAAGGGGTATTGCGTAAAAAGGCTGTTTGGTCTTTTCTTCTCTGATCCTCCCTTTCTTCCAGATTCCCAATCCATCTCCTGATAGTACAGAGCCTTGGGGGCACTCTGCACATGCTCGGTTTGGTGGGTATTGCTAGAGTTTATTTTTTTTGGGAGGGTGCTCAGCACAGGGCCAATCAGCACTGTCCAGACAGAGGGTCAGGAGTCCTGCAGCCTCATAGGACAGTCAGGAGGAGAATAAAAACTCTTCCTACAAGCTTTAACCAGACACTGATAGAAGTCACAAACTTCTATATACTGCTGATGAGAAAAGGTATTTAGCAGTTTATATTTACTAAAATAATTGCATTTCCATGTTCTGTGTACTGTGGGAGACCAGATATATTGAATGCAGGGTCCTGGGTTTAGTAACACTTTAATAGCTCCTGAATAAGCCCCTACTAGGAACCCTCCCCCTCCTCCATCCACTGGAAAAAGTCGTTTTATAGTGTGCACTGCCTGTAACATGATCTCTGAATACCATGTGTTCCGGTCCCGCAGTGCAACTTACTAGTCATTCGTACGCACTTCTCTCATTTTTCTTTCTACACCAAACTTGTTGTTGCCTCGTGCACAGCACCACGCCACACCTTCCCGATAAGTTGCAGTCCCGCCACAGTCCGCAGCGAACCACTCGCATGGCTCACTGTCGCAGGTAAGATTCGTCACCACTTTTCTTTATGTCGTATCTATTCGTTACCATTCGTTGTCTCCCAGGTCATTCATTAGTACCCCCTACGGAACCAGTAAATCGGACGGATGTTGTCCTTAACCCTTGTAATACCCGCTTAGGGGTTCGGTGAACCATCAAACAAGCCAGGTGTTTCTATCCTTTCCTCCAACCCAACTCCCATTTGTTGAGACCCCGCACCCACGCAAAACCGTATCAGCAGCCTGTCACTCTTATTGAGACTCTTGCAAAAAGGCAATATCATCTCAGCTACCCCTCACTCATCCAAAAAAAAAAACATAAAAACCCCCCACCATGCAGTCTCGGACCAGCAACCTGACACTCATTTGACACCCTTGCAAACGCAATACTGCCTCAACAGCCTGACACTCGCAGAGACCCTTGCAACCATGCAATATCATCTCAAAACAAACCTCATACTGATTAAGACCCTTGCAATCACACAATATCGTCTCAGCAGCCGGACACTCACTGAGACCCTTGCGACCACGCAATATTGTCTCAAAAACTAACATCACACACATCGAGACCCTTGTGACCACACTATCGTCTCAGCAAACCAGACTAAGGCCCTTGCGACCATGCAATATTGTCGCAGCAGACCAGACTGAGACCCTTGCAATCACGCAATTTCGTTTCAGCAGCCTAAACACTCATAGTGACCTTCGCAACCATGCAACGTCACCTCATCTCCAGTAGCGTTAAACATTCAGGGCACAAACCAACTTACAAACACACCACAGGGGCACTCAATCAGCCTCGTATGCACGTAGCAACATCCAGTTATACATTTATCTACAATGGCCTACCGGCTACTCATCATCCTCTCTATCTTTTCCTCAGGTCAGTCGAGTTCAGGTTTTTTATCCTACACCACGTTGGTGAAAAAGAGTAGCACAACTAAATAGCAGCAACCGCCGCTCAACTTGAAAGTCCACGTAGGTCTGGTGCAAGTGTGCAGTGCTCGGGAAGCTCCTGGCAGCCACAATAGCAATATGAAGTTGTAGACCAGCACACGCTAATGGGATGCCAAGACTCTTATTTAAAGTGGTAGTAAACTTGGGCATTTAAAAAAAATTAAAAATCACCTGCAAGGTAATGACATCATCTACTAGCACATTATGAAATACTTACTTTAAAACGAAGCCCTCCAGCAGGGTGCTGTCACTGCTGACAGAGCTTCCATCTTCACCCAGTCTTCCATCTAGGTTTGTGGGCTCTGGTTGTATGAATTGCTGAGCTGCGATGATATCACACCTGTGCATGCACACAGAGTCACAGCCCTGGCACAGGTATGCCGTTCCTTCAGAGCGAATACACCGGTGAGTCACTGGCTGCATCCCATGTGAATGTCTCCTAAACAGTCCAAGTTTAAGATATTCACTGTACCTACAGGTAAGCCTATAATAAGGTACAGGTTCAAAAGTGGACTTTACTACCACTTTGACACAGGATTTAAAACGTACGCGCCCTTCCTTGATTACAAATTTCATCTCTGTAAGGGCCTTAATCATAACAGGGGTAAGGCCATAACACACTCCAATTTAAAAGTACTATGAAAAAGAAGGTGCATTTGCAGGTGCTGCTGACACTGTACTAGTCTGTGTCTGGGAGAAGGAGGGGGAGAATGAAGGCTTGGTTATACAATTCAACACCTCCTGCACATATTGTGGCTGTATAGAATGTCCACGGCCAGAAAAGAAAGGCAGACCTGGTGCAGCCCCACCATTGCTTTGGCCTGCAAATGCTCTCCCACTATTGGTGCAGGTGAAACACCTCTGCCTCTCCCTTTAGTAGGGTGACCAGACGTCCCCGTTTACCGGGGACAGTCCCCGGATTTAGGACATGGTCCCCTGAGCCTGTCTGTCCCCGTATCTGTCCCCGGATTGAAGAGGGTGTGCAGGGCCGTCTTTTTGCATGGGCACTGGGGGGACACCTGCCCAGCATCCCCAAAAAGCCCAGGGTCTCCTATTTCTCATGCCCCCAGTGTAAACATCCAGTGATTGGTCGGCAAGCAGGGGCGTGTGCGGCTGCAGTGAAAGTGGAGCTGTCAAATCTAAGCACTGATGTCGGGGATGGGCGGGGCTCCACATCCTCTGATCAGAGTGTCTCTCTCTCCCAGCTCCGCCCCCTTACTCCTGGCTAAAATTTGAAAATGTAAGGTAAGAGTGGGGCTGGGACAAAGGCTAGACATGTTCTGTGGAGGCAGAGTTTACATGTGAGAAGAAGGGGGGGGGAGGTCACATGGTAGCCAGTCTAGAGCACATCGGGCTGTTCTTCCTTTAACACCTCCAGGCTGGAGGCTCCAGTCCAGTCCCTTCGGCAGCACAAGTGATTGCAGAGCACTTTAGAGCTGCCCTGTGATTGCATTCCTAGGCTGCATATACTGTGCTCTGCAGAGAAGTTATGTTAACTCTTCACTTGCTGCCACTTACCGTAACTGCTCTGCGGCCACTACCTTCTATTGAATTCCTAGCCTGCTCATACCTAAGCATAGTGAGGACTAACTGTATGTAGACAATTTTTGAGCATAAGTTTTTTTTTTTATATTACCAGCCCATTCACCAATGGTCACGTGTACTTTTTGAACAATTCATTTAGGTAGGTACAGTCACTATCTATTGAAGTATACGTAGTCGTGCCATTATTCATTTCTCTTTTTGCAGCTGGTGCTCTGGGTTCTTTTCTTTGATTTATGTGACTCTCCCTGTGTACCCGGTATGTCTCTGTGTAGGAGTGCTGCAGCAGCAAATGCATAATTTAAGCCTTCATTGACTGTTACAGGTCTGAGCCATTGGGCTGGTTCACTGTGCCATTGTCAAATCTTGATCGGCAGCATCTCTCTAAGGACATTGTTCAAGTGGCCCTCATACACAATCCCCTATGCAATATTCCATCTTATGGCTGCGCTATTCAATGTATGTGTCAGGAGAGGGATCCGTGTATGTGTCAGGAGAGGGATCCGTGTATGTGTCAGGAGAGGGATCAGTAGTGTAGGGGTCTGGTAGGTCAGTTTAGTGGTCAGCATGGATGGGCACTGGTGAGCCAAGCAGCAACCAGCAAGTGAACCTAACTGTCCGTTGCCCCCCTCCTGTCTCGCTGCCCCCCTCCTGTCTCGCTGCCCCCCTCCTGTCTCGCTGCCCCCCTCCTGTCTCGCTGCCCCCCTCCTGTCCCGTTGCAACCCTCCTGTTTCGCTGCAACCCTCCTGTCCAGCTGCCCCCCTCCTGTGACACTGCCCCCTCCTGTCCCACTGCTCCCCTTTTTGTAACGCTGCCAGCCTCCAGTTTCACTGCCCCCCTCTTGTAACACTGTCCCCCTTCCTGTCCCTCTTCCCACCTCCTGTGATGCACTGTCATCCTGCCCCCCAGTTAGTCCAGAGACCAATGAGCCGCAGTTGACTGTTAGGGCAGCCCCACCCCCAATATGTCTTGTGTTTTCACCCTAGCAGTGGATAGTCTGCTCAGGGTGTCGGTGGTGAATAGGGATGAGCCGAACACCCCCGGGTTCGGTTCGCACCAGAACCTGCGAACGGACCAAAAGTTTTGCGCGAATATTCAAACCCTATTTTTTACAATGGACGCGAACGTTCGAAATAAAAAGTGCTAATTATAACGGCCAATATGCATGTTAATGTCATAAAACAGGTTTGGGGACCCGGGTCCTGCCCCAGGGGACATGTATTAATGCAAAAAGAAGTTTTAAAAACGGACGTTTTTTCGGGAGCAGTCATTTTAATGATGCATAAAGTGAAAAAAAAAAATGTGAAATATTCCTTTAAATATGGTACCTGGGGGTGTCTAAAGTATGCCTGTGAAGTGGCATGTGTTTCCCGTGTTTAGAACTGTCCCTGCAAAAAAAAAAGTGACATTTGTAAAGGAAGAAAAGAAGCCATTTAAAACTGCTTGCGGCTTTAATGTCATGTCTTGTCCTGGCAATATGGCTGAAAATCTTTAAAAAAAATGGCATGGCTACCCCATCACCCCCCCACCCCAGCCCCTTTGGGTCTTGTATGGATATTAAGGGGAACCCCGCACCCAAAATAAAACCCTATACCTACAACCCTATATACTCTGAACAGCAGTATACAGGCGGTGCAAACAAGACAGGGACTGTAAGTTTGTTTTTAAGTAGAATCTGAACAGGTAAATTTTTAAGCGTAGCTCCATGCAAAAAAAAAATTTTTTAAGCTTTTTGGAGAACATAGGGAGGGGTTATCACCCCTGTAACATTTGTTTTGCTGTCTGTGCACCTGTTCAGAACATTTCACCTCACTTTCCGTCCCAATGACAAATGTTTTTGGAAAAGTGGGGTTTTTATTGAAACAAGGATTGGTGATAAAGCATCAGTAGAAAGGAGATACCTTTTTCCCAAATTAAATGTAACAGGATAGAATTTCCCTTCCTAGGGGTAGATTTCCTCTCACTTCCTGTTTTCTCCTTCCGTTTGCAAGTAGGAGTCGTTTGTAAGTTGGATGTTTGAAAGTAGGGGCCTGCCGTATATACTCTGCAGAAATTTGCCCCGTTAGATGTTGGTGTTGCCACAACACTGTAAGCCCTCACAGTTACTCTTGGTGGGCAAAGGAATTGGCCCTGCTGTGAATTATTAGATCAAGATTTGTAATTGCATGCACCTGTTGAACAGGGCAGAAAAATTGGGCCTTTGGTGGTGGTGGTGGTGAACGGTGTTGCCACAACACTGTAAGCCCTTATAGTTACTCTTGGTGGGCACATGAATGGGCCCTGCTGAGAATTATTAAATCAAGATTTGTAATTAAACGCCCCTGTTAAACAGGGGCGGAAAAATTAGGCCTTTGGTGGTGGTGGACGGTGTTGCCACAAGACTGTAAGCCCTCACAGTTACTCTTGGTGGGCGTAGGAATGGGCCCTGCTGTGAACTATTAGATCAAGATTTGTAATTACACGCCCCTGTTAAACAGGGGCTGAAAAATTGTGCCTTAGGCACTGGTGCTGGTGCCACAACACTGCAACCCCTCACAGATACTGTACTTGGAGCACAGCAGTCAGACCTGTTGCGAAGCATTGCTTAAAAAATTGTAATTACACGCCCCTGTTAAACAGGGGCTGAAAAATTGGGCCTTAGCCACTGGTGCCACAACACTGCAACCCCTCACAGATACTGTACTCTGAGCACAACAATGAGACCTGTTGCGAAGCATTGCTTAAAAAATTGTAATTAGACGCCCCTGTTAAACAGGGGCTGAAAAATTGGGCCTTAGCCACTGGTGCTGGTGCCACAAACTGCAACCCCTCACAGATACTGTACTTGGAGCACAGCAGTCAGACCTGTTGCGAAGCATTGCTTAAAAAATTGTAATTACACGCCCCTGTTAAACAGGGGCTGAAAATTTGGGCCTTAGCCACTGGTGGTGGCACCCAGAAACAAAAATGTTGTTCCAAGATATCATCAGGATCATTGAGGAGGAAGAGGATAGTCAGTCAACATAACAGGACAGTCACTCAGCATCAGCATAGGCAGTCTTGAAGGGATGTGACATTATAAATTATTCAGTTATATCAGCTTCAGGTGCCTGGTAGCTGGTGGTGATCCAAGACTGATTCATCTTTATGAAGGTCAGTCGATCAACCGAGTCGGTGGACAGGCGCACCCTGTGATCGGTGATAAAGCCTCCAGCAGCACTGAATGTGCGTTCGGAAAGAACGCTGGATGCAGGATAGGCCAGTAGCTCAATTGCATACTGTGCAAGCTCTGGCCAGTGATCCATCCTCAAGACCCAGTAAGCCAGAGGATTTTCGGTGGGAAAGGTGTCCCAATCTGACCTTGCCCCTAGGTATTCCTGCACCATGTATATCAGACGCTGGCGATGGTTGCTGGAACCGATCATACCTTGGGGCTGCGGACTAAAAAATTGTCTGAACGCATCGGTCAGTAGTCCACCTTCCCCACCGCTCCTTCTGCTACTGACCGAAGCCTCAGCAACTCGTTGTCCAGGACCAGGAGTTTGTAACCTCCCAGTCTCTGGGAACGCATTGCACAGACCTTTCTGCAAGGCCTCCCTGAGATGTCTCATCCTCTGCTCCCTCTGCGACGGCAAGATAAGGTCCGCAACCTTACCCTTGTACCGTGGATCAAGGAGAGTGGCCAACCAGTAATGGTCCCTCTCCTTGATCCGAAGAATACGAGGATCCTTCCGCAGGCTTTGCAGGATCAGGGAGGCCATGCAACGTAGGTTAGCTGAGGCATTCGTCCGGAGTCTTCTGGGTCACTTAGGAAGACATGATCGGCAGCCACCTCCTCCCAGCCACGTACAAGTCCACTGGTTTGTTGGACTGTAAATCATCCCTAAAAGACTGCTGCTGCTGATGCTGAGTGCCAGGCTCCACCTTCATGCGTACACAATCCTCCTCCTCCTCATCCTCTTCCTGTGTGATGGGTGGGAGAGAAGGAACACTGTCTGGATAAAGGGGGCCTTGAGAGGCAAGGAAGTCCTCCTCTTCCTGCCTCTGTTCTGCCTCAAGTGCCCTGTCCATTATCCCATGCAGCGTATGCTCCAACAGGTGGACAAGAGGTACAGTGTCACTGATGCATGCACTGTCACTGCTCACCATCCTCGTGGCCTCCTCAAATGGTGACAGGACAGTGCATGCATCCCTGATCATGCTCCACTGGCGTGGGGAAAAAAATCCGAGCTCCCCTGACCCTGTCCTGGTGCCGTAGTCACACAGGTACTCATTGATGGCCCTCTGCTGCGTGTGCAGTCGCTGCAGCATGGCCAAAGTTGAGTTCCACCTGGTGGGCATGTCGCATATAAGGCGGTTCTTGGGCAGGTTAAACTCATTTTGCAGCTAAGCCAGCCGAGCACTGGCATTATATGATCGGCGGAAATGCACACAGACTTTTCTGGCCTGCCTCAGGACATCCTGTAAGCCTGGGTACCTGCCCAAGAACCGCTGCACCACCAGGTTAAGGATGTGAGCCATACAGGGCACATGGGTCAGCTGTCCCTGTCGCAGGGCAGAGAGGAGGTTGGTACCATTGTCACAAACCACCATTCCTGGCTTAAGCTGGCGTGGCGTCAACCACCTCTCGGCCTGCCCCTGCAGAGCTGACAGAACCTCTGCCCCAGTGTGGCTCCTGTCCCCCAAACACACCAGCGCAAGCACGGCATGGCATCTTTTTGCCTGCGTACTTGCGTAGCACCTTGGACGCCTACGGAGCACCGCTGGTTCCGAGGACAGAGCACTCGAAGAGGCCATGGAGGAAGAAGAAGAGGAGGGGGTGGAGGAGAGAGGTGTTTCACAACCAGTAGTAGCATTTTGGAGGCGTGGTGGCGGAACAACCTCCAACACTACTGCACCTTGTCCTGCATCCTTCCCAGCTGCCAAAAGAGTGACCCAATGGGCCGTGAAAGACAGGTAATGTCCCTGTCCATGCCTGCTGGACCATGAGTCAGCGGTAATATGCACCTAAACGCTGAGCGCCCTGTCCAGCGAGGCATGGATATTGCCTTCCACATGCCGGTAGAGAGCCGGAATTGCCTTCCGTGAGAAAAAGTGGCGTTTGGGAACCTGCCACTGAGGAACCGCACATTAAACAAACTCACGGAAGGGGGCCGAGTCTACCAACTGAAAAAGCAGCAGTTGAAGTGCTAGCAATTTAGCCAAGCTAGCATTCAACCGCTGAGCATGTGGATGGCTGGGAGTAAACTTCTTTCGACGGTCCAGCAGCTGGGGCAGGGAAATTTGACTGGTAGAATCGGACGTCGGTGTACTGCTAACAGAGTGCCCGCAAGTACTTGGCTGTGACACACCTAATTCTACACCTTCATTCCTCTCAGTGCAGCTTTCAGAGAGGACTGAAGGTATAGTGGGGTTGGAGATCCCAGCTGATGAGGAGCAAGGAGAGGTCCGCTTTGTTCTTTGGTGTGGGTCTTTAATGTGCGCTTGCCAACGAGCTGCATGGCAGGTCGACATATGTCTTGTCATGCTTGTGGTGCCCAAGCGGCTGATGTTTTGGACACGCGAGATACGCTTGAGACATATGTTGCAAATAGCAGTGGTGCGATCTGATGCACTCATCTCAAAAAAGGCCCACACCAAAGAACTTTTGTGATAACGTGCAGAGGCAGCGGCCTGCACAGGCGGAGCTCTGCGGTGTGATTCAGTTGGTGTGCTGGCCTCAAGCTGGCCCCCGGAGGGCATCCTGCCTCGTTGGACATGTGCCGCCACCGCCTCCTCCTCCTCCTCTCTCCCTTCAGGCACCCACGTGGAGTCAGTGACCTCATCATCCCCTCCCTCTTCACCACTGGATCAAACCTGGCAGTAAGCTGCAGCTGGTGGAACATGACTGCCTTGAGCATCCCCTCTCTCTGCGCTCACGCTACTGCCTTCCTCTAGCTGGGTATCATCATCCGAGCCTTCAAAACGTACCCAACACTGTGCTCAAACAGTTCGGGGGACTCCTCAGGAGGACATGGTGGGTCTAGGAAAGGGGTGCCTGATGATGCCATTGAGTACGCGTTGGCAGCTGCTTTGCCAGTAGCCTGAGCCTGGGGGAGAGAGAATGAGGAGGATGAGGAGGGCTTGGTCATCCACTCTACCAAGCCTTCAGCATGATGCGGCTCAACATGTCCAGCTGCCGAAAACAAGGACAAGCGTGTCCCGTGGCCACGTGCTGATGACGATGCACCACGTCCACGACCAGCACTGTTGTCTCTAGACACAGAGCCTGCTTGCCCTGTGTTCTTGCCTCGGGACTGTCTGCCTCTCCTTGTCGGTCTTCCAGGCATTGTAGTGGGTAGTGTATATTGTGCTGGAGTCACACAGCACACACACTAACTCCTGCAGATGGCTGCCTTAGATGACAATAACAGGGCCTTACGGCAGATGGAGGCTGAGGTGGTTTACTGTGTGCTGTACTAACACAGCAGACACGCACACGCTAGCTCCTGCAAATGCCTGGACTGCCTTAGATGACAACAACAGGGCCTTATGGCAGATAGAGAGGCTGAGGTGTTTTATTGTGTGCTGTACTAACACAGCACACACGCTAGCTCCTGTAAATGCCTGGCTGCCTTAGATGACAACAACTGGGCCTTGACGGCAGATAGAGGCTGCCTTAGATGACAACAACAGGGCCTTATGATAGATAGAGAGGCTGAGGTGGTTTATTGTGTGCTGTACTCACACAGCACACACACTAGCTCCTGTAAATGCCTGGCTGGCTGCCTTAGGGTGATACTGCCTTATAAAGGTGATACTGCAATGCTGTACTAACAGCACGCACACACCAGACTAATCCCCAGAATCACAGCAGATTAATTTAGACTCAGCAGCAGATAATGTCACCACTCAGCACAGCAGAATGTATAACACAGCACAGCACTGCAGATACTGTCAGCAGCAGTGCAATCAGCAGAATGAATTTAAATTCAAATGATCACTCAGTATGAATCAGCATCAGCAATGTAGAACAGTCTGCCTGTATCATAGTCACCGGAACACAGTACACTAGGCCGCCACAGCGGCGGCCTTTTATAGAGTGGGGCGTGCACTAAAGCCCCTGAGCTATAATTGGCTACAGGCATCTTGCCTGTAGCCAATTATGGCTCTCCTCGCTGCCGTCGCTGTGATTGGCCAAGCATGCGGGGTCACAGTGCATGCTTGGCAAATCAGCCAGCAATGCACTGCGACTGGCGCAGTGCATTGCAGGCAGCTCGCGTCACATGAATGTGATGCGAACGGCCCAAATAGTTCGGGGCCCCAAAGTTGGTTCGGAAAATGTCAAGCACTTTTCTGCAGCAGAAAATGACATTTTCCGACCCGACTTTGGGGCCCCGTATCTCGGAGCCTCTTGGTGCTAGGAACACCAATTTGGTGTGCAAACCCAGTGGAACCAATACTATAACATATCCAAAGATGGGGTTCCTAGCTCTAAGTGGCCCCGAGATACGCCGGTTCGGAAAATGTCATTTTCTGCTGCAGAAAAGTGCTTGACATTTTCCGAACCGACTTTGGGGCCCCGCATCTCGGGGCCACTTGGTAATAGGAACCCCATCTTTGGATATGTTGTAGTGCTAGTTCGACTGAGTTTGCGTACCAAATTTGGGCACAGTGAGGCTGCAAATGGGCATTGTTGACCCTCTTTTCCACTTACAGTAGCTGCGCATTTCTCACCCTAGGCTTATACTGGATTCAATACGTTTTTCCACTTTTTTGTGTTAAAATTAGGTGCCTCGGCTTATATTCGGGTCGGCCTATACTCGAGTATATACGGTATATGTATACCTCCTGCCAAAATAAAAATAAAAACAAATATGAAACCCCAAACAGCAACCCTTTTTTTTTTTTTTTTACAGAAAATTAAAAACATTTGGAAAGGGGGGACCTGTAGCAGCTAACAGCAACAAAAGTTGTTTGCTGACATAAACTAAAACGTAGTCCTAAAAAGGGCTGTTGGGTCATTTCACTATGAATACAAAGAGTGGTATACATTGTAGTGCAATTCTCTGTAGCCAACTATACTGCAACTCACTGTAATGTAGCAATTGACATGCAGATCACTGTATAGAGCACTGTATAGCTCAGTATATAGTACACTAGCACTGTACAGTACCACTGACACAACTGTCTCTCCCTGACATCACTGTCAGTTGTCGCTCACTTCTCCAACTCCAACACCCATTGACAAAAGAAAATGTAAACACATCCACGCTTATGTGAAAAACACCTCTTCAGCTGCTAGCCTAGACCAGTGTCAATATAAAACACTTGCAAATCAAGAAAATAGAAAAAAGACAATGCTGAAATATTCTAAAATAAATAGCTAAATTCTGAAAAATGATTTTTTTTTAAAGTACACAATTGCTTAGTGTCTTAAAGTGCAATATATACAGTTTATGTAACAAAAAAGTATTTATCCAATGTTGGGCAAAATGCACAAAAAATTAAGTGCTGAGAAATCAAGTGCAAAATCTCTGTGTGTGTTCAATGTACAGTAATCCACGTGGCACTCTGTGCTTAAAGCAGGATTCCGCGGACCTATCTTTTTTTTTTTTTCTTGTCATTGTTTTCTGCCAAAACACTAACTGTAGCACTCACCTGCTGCTGCTTCTTCATCCCCGGATCGGCGATTTAGTCATTTACAACAACTTATAAAAATTTGTCCCGGGCGTTTCCATTTTGCTTGTGGGCATTTGAAACCCACAAGCAATTACTTCCGGGATGCGGTGAATGCTGTGCTCCCAGCATTCACCGATCGTTCCCGCGCATGCTCAGGTAACAGCGAGCAGCGCCGTCAAATTCTGGGTTGCCATCACAACGGGCGGCGGCGGCGAAAGTTCCCGCCCCGTTGTGATGGCAACCAAACATATACAAAGATGATAACCAAGGGAATGGCGATTTCGACACGCCCTCATCATGTGACTTTAGCATGACAGCGTTCCGCATTGTATCTTGGGAAGCCTGACACTAAGCTCCAAGGAGACAGTGCGAGCTGGGGAAAGGCAATGAACATGCCTACTCCCACGGGAGAGGAGAGACAGGAAGTGCATCTACAAATTTCAATATAAAGGTAATTACGGCGATATCATTTTTTTAGTGTGGCATTTGAGCATGTGTGACATTACCTGCATGGGATAAGATTAAGTAAAAAATGTGGGTACAACACCGCTTTAACACACAAATAGAAGTGCTCAGTGCTCTCCCCAGTGCTGAAACAAATTATAATAAAAAAAAAAGGTCTGACGGCACCTGGTTTAGGTATCACATGCCAGTAGGGGATTCTTCCACATTACCATTTCTCTCCACTATTACCTTTCTCCATACTCAGGGTCCCATAAAAACACACAAATCAATGTGAAAGCAACATTAAAGTCTCATGCACACAGAGTGCTTTTACAGCTGCTTTTACCAGCGTTAGACGTTATTTTATGCAGCTTAAAAACGCTTCTCCATGTTATTCTATGGCCTCATGCACACACAAGCTTTTGGAAACTGTACGTGGCATAGGCATTTTCAAGCTTCAAAAAAAACCCAAGGCCAGCTCCTTCTGAGGACTGGCGTTACAGCTGTAATGCCCCGGGGGATGATGGGACGGTGATGTCACAAGGGGGCTGGGTCTCCGAATGATGTCACCGGAAGGTCTCGCCCCATGGCTATATAAGTAATGGCACACACCAGACCTAACAACAGTGGAAGCTAGCATCGGGAGAAGACATCAGAGGAAGCATAACCGGAGGCAGCAGAAGAGCCAGGGGAAGAAGACAGTGGAAGAAGACATCAGTGGAGGAGGGAGAAGAACCAGAGAGGGAATAAGACCTCACCGGAAGAGGGAGAAGAGCCTGAAAGAGGAGAAGACATCACCGTAGGAGGAAGAAGAGTCAGAGAGGGGAGAAGACATCACCGGAGAGGGGAGAAGACTGCTTTAATAAAGAACTTTGTCAAAAACCTGTGTACTGTTTTTATAATTTTTTTGTTATACCCTTTTGAGTGAATGGGTAGGGGTACAATGTACCCCTTACTCATTCACATAGAATGGGGGTCAGGGATATGGTGCCCCCCTTCTTAAAGAGGGCTTCCATATTCAGATAAGCTGCCCCCTCCCCTTTCCTGACCTGCCGGGCTGCATGCTCGAATAAGGGTTTGGTATGGATTTTGGGGAGGACCCCCACGCCGTTTTGCAGTATTTTTATTTTTTATTTTGGCGTGGGGTTCCCTTCAAGATCCACAGAGCACCACAATTTGGATCATCATGAGCCGACTTGGATGGGACTTCTATTTAAATCAATGGGCTCTCATAGGGAACCACTTATTTTGAATAGAGGCAGAGAAACGCTGCTAACGCGCATTAATGCCAATGCAGAAAGCTACTTAATGCACGTTTTTACAGCCGCATTTTCCTGGCATTGGTAGTGGCTTTGCAGCTCGTTTTGTTTTAATGCCCTGTGTGCATGAGGACTAAAAGAAACTCACTGACATATTCTGTATTCATACTCGCATACTGCTGTCTTTAGGCACTATACAGATCGTTTAGATGTGTAAAGCACACCGCCACCCCGCTCACCATTCAGATTGTCCCCAGAGCCGCTGTGCGTTCCACTGCCAAGAAAGCTGAAAACCAGAAGTGACCTGCAGTAACCAAGCCTCTACATCAGGGCTCAAAATTTCAAGTCCTGAGCTACTAGCCAGGTCTCAAGGGTTACTCGCCACCAGTTGCCCTGCCCAACCCCTACCCTGCCCCGCCCCTAAACCCGCCCTCAAATTATCTTATTAAATGACACCTTTAATGTTTTATGCAATTAAGTTATAAAAATATTAACAACTTTAATGTTAATGCAGCCTGTGTCCCCCCCATGTGCAGCCTGTGCCCCCCCCATGTGCAGCCTGTGCCCCCCCCCATGTGCAGCCTGTGTCCCCCCCCATGTGCAGCCTGTGTCCCCTCCATGTGCAGACTGTGCCCCCCCATGTGCAGACTGTGCCCCCCCATGTGCAGCCTGTGTCCCCCCCATGTGCAGCCTGTGTCCCCCCATGTGCAGCCTGTGTCCCCTCCCATGTGCAGCCTGTGTCCCCCCCATGTGCAGCCTGTGTCCCCTCCCATGTGCAGCCTGTGTCCCCTCCCATGTGCAGCCTGTGTCGTCCCCCCCCATGTGCAGCCTGTGTCGTCGTCCCCATGTGCAGCCTGTGTCCCCCCCCCATGTGCAGCCTGTGTCCCCTCCCATGTGCAGCCTGTGTCCCTCCCATGTGCAGCCTGTGTCGTCCCCCCATGTGCAGCCTGTGTCGTCCCCCCCATGTGCAGCCTGTGTCCCCCCCCCCCATGTGCAGCCTGTGTCCCCTCCCATGTGCAGCCTGTGTCCCCTCCCATGTGCAGCCTGTGTCCCCCCCCCCATGTGCAGCCTGTGTCCCCTCCCACGTGCAGCCTGTGTCCCCCCCCCCACGTGCAGCCTGTGTCCCCCCCCCCCACGTGCAGCCTGTGTCCCCCCCCCATGTGCAGCCTGTGTCCCCTCCCATGTGCAGCCTGTGTCCCCCCCCCCATGTGCAGCCTGTGTCCCCTCCCATGTGCAGCCTGTGTCCCCCCCTATGTGCAGGCTGTGTCCCCCCCCCCTATGTGCAGGCTGTGTCCCCCCCCCATGTGCAGGCTATGTCCCCCCCATGTGCAGCCTGTGTCCCCCCCATGTGCAGCCTGTGTCCCCCCCCATGTGCAGCCTGTGTCCCCCCCATGTGCAGCCTGTGTCCCCCCCATGTGCAGCCTGTGTCCCCCCCATGTTCAGCCTGTGTCCCCCATGTGCTGCCTACCTGTGGAGAAGAGAGGAGAGCCGCCACTGGGAGATCACAGCAGGGAACATCACTGCTTTCGTTTCATAAGCTGTGTGTTCCCCCGCCACGCGCCGTCACATAAGCCCCTCCCCTTGTCCGGGGAACTTTGATACATGTCACCCGTCCTAGGACTGGACGGGTGATCTGTCTATCAAAGTCCCGGAAAAGGGGAGGGGCTTATGTGACGGCGAGCGGCGGGGGAACACACAGCTTATGAAACGAAAGCAGTGATGTTCCCTGCTGTGATCTCCAGTGGCGGCTCTCCTCTCTTCTCCTCGCCAGCCCTCAAAAATCACTCGCAAAATGCGAGTGTGCGAGTGTAATTTTTGAGGGCTGCTCTACATGATTCATCCAAAATCAGAGTCCTCAGAAGGTGTTTTTTGCAGACTTTGCACAACATTGGAATGACACTTTTATGTTACATACATACATACATACATATATGTATTGCACTTTAAAACGTTAAGCAATTGTTTTTTAAAATATTCATTTATTTCTGTTAGCTCTTTTTTTAGCCCTGCCCTTATTTCTATTTTCTTGGTTTGTAAGTGTTTTATATTGACACACTGACAAAAGGTTGATGAGAGAGCTGACTGATATGGGTAGGAGCAGACAGATTTTCTTTTTTCATCCAACTGTTCAGTCCGATGAGATCCTTCCTCTTCTCCAGCAGTAGATTGTCCTTACTGCTTCACTAAAAAGCCATTGAACAGAGTAATTTCATCCTGAGTGATGATGCTGCCCCGAGGGGTAAAATGTACATATGTTTGGATCGGTAAAGAAAGCCCCTGAGCATAGGACAAAAAGAAAACAGGTGGAGGGGCCACATGACAGGAGCTGGCCAGCACAGCATGGCCGCTTTAAAATGTAGTTCCCCTTTTAAGGAAAGGGGAGGAGCCGAGAGCGGGCAGCGCGCGTTTAGCAAGGTGAGGAAGGGGGAAGTGACGTCAGTTCAGAGGGGCAGAGGAAGAGATTCCCACCCACCCTCCCAATTTTGCTGATAGATGGGGGAGGTAAGGTTTGGTGGTTTTTTACTAAGGCAGTGTTGGGTCGCTGGAGGAGGAGAAGTTTGGGTACATATATGGTACATGTTGTACCCATCCATGAGGATTGGAGGTTTTTCGGGTACTTCCGAGGTTAACAGGGGTTATCCTGGAAGGGTAAAAGTAGGTCACTGTGATGGTTAGGTACCGCCTCCGAGTCCGGGGTTGCCGACTGGAGATATAAAGTTAAAAAGTTGTTTCACAGTGACTAGTGTATGTTGGTTTTTTACATGACCCACAAAATACAGAAGTTTAATGGTTATTTGATAACTTATATATTTTCAATATTTTAAAAAAATATATTTTTTAATAAAATTAGGCCGTTAAGGACATTTACTCCAATAACTTGGTCAAGTCGTTCTTGAGGGAGTTGGAGGGGCGGTTTTAAGTAATGGGGGTAATCAGGACATTGGGGCTTAAGGCCTACAAATGTCATGTAAACACACATTTACCTTATTCACTAAACTAAGTGAGCATTCCCTATTCATTTTAAGAAATCCCTAATAGTATGTATTCCCTTAATGAATGACATTTAGTTTGCTTAAGCACATAATCAATAATCAGTGTGATAATCAATTGCTATTTTTTTCAAGAACTTGTTTCATGAATTTTCATCCTTTGATATATCCCAGTGCTACTCGTCTCCTTCAGCTTATTTGTAGCCATTTCTGGTCTTTCTGGTCTACATCTGTGAAATTTCTCAGAGGGTATTTTTTGTGACAACAGTGAATCATGTCTATTTAATGTGTTTTGAAATGGCATTTTTACTCTCCATCAGAAGCCCCATGACAGGGTGACAATGCAGGAACACAAGAGACAGAACATTGTCAATTTATTGCACAAAATGCCTGAACAAGGACCTTCATGGCAGGATCACTATGTATCATTTTAATGAAAGCTGTAAAGAGAGAGATATGGCAATACAGCGAGACTAGAAAATGACAATTTTCTCTTTACTGCTGGTCACTTTTTTTTAAATATCAATCCCTCTTCTATTCTGCCTGTCTTGAGACAGTTTTTTTTCATTTGGGTTTAACTGAAAAGGCTGCCGTTTCTGATGTAACACACATTGAATAATACTGAGCATTTTATTTTTTATTTTTTCTGTTCATCTGCCATTGATGAGTCAGTTTATCATTCATAATTCATTGCAAACAAGGGTTATCTCAGGTAGATGTCACTCACCATCTGGTTAGATCCACCTGCATAACTTCCAGCCTACGTTGTCTGTCTTGTGATTTTGAAGAACTGAAAATATGCAGACATCAGTTGCAAAAACATAACAAAACCACTTTGCTTTGCAAAATAGTTCCATAAATGTATAGCAAAAATTGTCACGCAAGTATTGTAAGGTAGCATCTCAATTAATACAAAGGACACTTTCCTAAGAGTGATGCAGGAAGCTTTTCATACAGATTAAAGTGGCAGTAAACCACAGTTGATGGAAAAAAATAAACCTTTGAGGCAATGTCATAATGTGCTAGTATGCCAGACCTACAGAGCGCATGCGCAGGTAACGTCACCAGCTGAGTGCACTCTGAATATCTTCTAAACAGTTTAGGAGATATTCACAGTACCTACAGGTAAGCCTTATTATAGGCTTGCCTGCAGGTACAAGTGGTAGAACAGAGTTTTCTACCAATTTAAGGTCACACACTATTACTACACATGTGCACAAGCTGGGCTAGTGCACTTTAGACTCAATTCACAAAACATCAACATGAGGATAAGACTCTCTAGGTTGGCAATGTAACTGTAGTTCTTCCCCAAGCAGTTAACTCAAATCTCTTGAGATGTAGAGCACCTCCCAGAGACTATAGAACAGGGGTGTCCAAACTTTTTTGAAAGAGGGCCAGATTTGATGAAGTGAATGTGCGTGAGGGACAACCATTTTCCCTGACATTCTTTGAACCATTAAAGTTTGGCCCAAGTATGTTCGTCCGAGCACTAATATACTGCCCAACAAGAATTCTCTTGCCATTGTGGCTGTGTGTGGTGAAGAGATGAGCTTGGGCATGTTATTTGGCTATACCATATTTATCAGCATATAACACGCACCTTCACGTTAAGAGGGAATTTTCCAGATTTTTTTTTCATTTTAAATAAATAACTGTGAAGCAAAATAAGGGTCATGAATGCAGCCCCACCGATGCCATGAATGCAGCCCCACCGATGCCATGAATGCAGCACCCCCCATTGCCAGGAATGCAGCACCCCCATTGCCAGGAATGCAGCACCCCCATTGCCATGAATGCAGACTCACCATTGCCATCAGTGCAGCCTGATTGATGCCCATCTGCAACCTTGGATGGGAAAGAGAGGGGGTGGGACGAGCACCAACAGTAGGGATGAGCTTGATGTTCGGGACGAACATAAGTTCAACTCGAACATCGGGTGTTCGCCAAAGAGCGAACATTATGGGGCGTTCGTGGCAAAATTTGAGTGCCGTGGAATGCCCCATAATGCACTGCAAGATTGCTGTATGATGATTGGCCAAAGCATGCACCTGACCTGCATGCTTTGGCCAATCACAGCGCCCTCTGCTAAGAGAGCCATAATCAGCTAAAGGCTCAGGGGGACTAATTCCATGCCCCACACTATATAAGGCTGCTTACACGGCAGTCGTGTGTAGTGTTGTTGGTGTGGACAGAGAGATAGCTTGATTTAGATTAAGCAGGCAGGTTATTCAGTTAGTGGCAGTGTATTTGATATATATAATATAGCACAGACCAGTGTTTCTCAACTCCAGTCCTCAAGGCGCCCCAACAGGTCATGTTTTCAGGCTTGCCATTATTTTGCACAGGTGATTTGATCAGTTTCACTGCCTTAGTAATTACTACAGCCGTTTCATCTGAGGAAAATCCTGAAAACATGACCTGTTGGGGCGCCTTGAGGACTGGAGTTGAGAAACACTGGCATAGACTATATATTCAGTGTTTACTCTATATTCAGTCAGTCCAGGCAGTGTATTTATATATATATATATATATATATATATATATATATATAGTCTCGTATGTGTGTAATATATATATATGTATATACTCTGCATCCAGTGTAACCTATATCTACAGTGCATTCCATGGTGTACTGTTTCTAATACACTTCAGGCGGTGTACACAGTATCTAATACAGTGTGTACAGATTCTACTGCACTTCTGACCTATTTTACCACTCTCATTAACACCCTCTCACGCAGTCCCCATTAAAATCTTTTCTACATTTAATGCTCTACTTCGTCCTCCATTACCTCCACCCACTAACTTACTCACTGCCCAGGAGATTGCTAATCACTTCAAAAATAAGATTGAGACAATTCGTCTCGAGTTCTCTACTCTACAGATATCTCCCTAACTTTACACTCCTTGTCCTCCTGCACAGTCAATACTTTCCTCTTTTAATCCAGCTACTATAGAGGAAGTCACTAAAATTTTTTCTAATGCCCACCTAACCTCCTGCCCCCTGGACCCTGTTCCTTCTCAAATACTACGGTCACCCTCTGACTCTGTCCTACACTCTTTAACTCATATCTTCAACCTCTCCCTCTCTACTGGCATCTTCTCCAACCCTCTAAAACATGCACTAGCATACGCCGTTTATTTACACAAATAGCAGCTTCTGAGGCTCAACACAAACGCACAATGGACGCAAAGACCCTGACTAAACTTTCGAATGCTCGTAGAGATCTACTTCAGATCTTCTCTGAGAGAGCGCTGGCAGCCTGTAACAAAGGACGTCACATACATTACGCTCAAGCGAACAAATGTGGAAAACACCTGGCGCGTATCATACATCCCAGACAGCAACGACAGTCCATCAACCACATTATGTCTTCCTCGCAACAAAAAAAATCCCAAAACTCTGAGATAGTCTCTGAGTTCCGAGACAATTACTCCTCTCTGTACAACCTCCCGTCTCCCCAAGACTCATCCCCCTCCTCTACATGTGATCTATTGCAATACATACAGGACACGGCCCTCCCCTCAATCCCCCCACCCGACGTTGAAGCCCTAGAACAACCTATCACCACAACCAAATTTTTGTCGACGATCAAAGGCCTCAAAATAGGTAAAAGTCCAGGCCCTGACGGATACACCCCCTTATTCTACAAGAAATTCGCACAACAACTAGCCCCAATCATGACAAAAGCATTTAATGAGGTAGACGAATCCCACCCATTATCCCAGCAACTCCTCCAGGCCCAAATAGTGGTCATACCTAAGCCAGGAAAAGATCACACACAGTGTAGTAGCTATCGCCCTATCTCCCTACTGAATGGGGACCTGAAGCTATATTCCAAAATCTTAGCCACTCGCATCTCCCCCCTACTCCCGGACATAATACACAGCGACCAAGTAGGTTTCATACCAGGACGCGAGGCCAGAGACAACACCACCAAGACTCTACATCTTATCTCATACGCCAAACATCACAACATTAAGACATGTTTACTAGCATGCGACGCCGAAAAGGCGTTCGACAGGGTCAGTTGGTCATTTCTACGAGCATCGCTGCAGCAAATAGGATTGGGTCCAAAAATGATCTCTAAAATCATGTCTCTGTACTCGCGCCCCTCAGCAAAAGTGTCCGCCAATGGGGAAACCTCAGGGTCCTTCAACATCGCAAACGGCACGCGACAGGGTTGCCCCCTTTCCCCTCTCCTGTTTGCAATCACAGTAGAACACCTTGCGCAAGCCATACGTCAAAACAACTCCATACATGGTATACCCACCCCCTCAGCCCCCCGAAAACTGTCTCTTTATGCGGATGACCTTCTGCTATATGTTACCCAACCACTTATCAGCATACCAGCCATCCTAACCGAACTCGACAAATTTGGCACATACAGTAACTTTAAGCTAAACATCTCCAAAACAGAAGCCCTGAACATCTCCTTAACTCCACGACAGCTAGAAGACATGCGTGCACGATTCCTCTTTAGATGGCAATTACGATCCGTCAAATACTTAGGCACAGAGATCCCCAGAGAAATACAAGACATCTACCCCCTAAATTTCAGCCCTCTACTGACTTCGATTAGGCGCTCCCTGGAATCCTGGCACAACCTCAAACTCTCATGGTGGGGTAGAATGAATGTTATAAAAATGGACGTCCTCCCCAAAACATTATACCTATTCCAGACACTTCCCATTCTTCTCCCCAAAGCTTTTTTCCTCTCTCTCCGCTCCATCGTAGGGAAATTTATTTGGCTACATCGACCCCCCAGACTCAAACATAAACTCTTGTGTGCCCCCCGAGACAAAGGAGGTTTGGGACTACCAGACTTCCAGACATACCACTCCTCCTCCCTATTCTCCAGACTACTTGAATGGTTTCCTAGACCTCTACTTAAACCCTCAACCTCCACAGAACAGGATATGGCCCAAACTGACCTGAGGGCCCTTTTATGGGGACACCACACTAAATTCCGCACCATTCAGGGGATCTCCCCGCTGACCACGGCGGTCCTCACCCTGTGGTATGACAAAGCCAGTAAATTAGCTCTTTCCTCAGATCCCAGCCCTCTCTCCCCACTATTCAATAACGCTGCCCTACCTACCACCCTCTCTAGAGAACATTGGGGATCTTACACACGGGAACAGTGGCCTACGGCTAATAAATTTGTTCACCCCTCCACGGGACAATTCAGACCGACCGAGGATACACGAACCCCCTCCGACATTGACTGGCTCTCTATGATATCACTGAACCACCTAAGTAGATCACTACATATGTCAGGTCAAGTCCACAGGCAGCTCACTAACTTTGAGGAACTATGTAATCTCTCTCAGACCCCCAGACACACCTTATCGCTCATATACAAGGATATTCAACTGCATCTCAATAAGGCGCCACCAACATACACCCATAAGTGGGCTAGAGATCTAGGAACAGACATATCACCGGCCCAATGGAACACCTCCTTTATTCACACACACCAGGCATCCAGATCAGGCTTTACGCAAGAGAAAAACTATAAATTGATATCTAGGTGGTACAGAGTTCCTTCCTCGGTACACAGGATGTTCCCCAGTTCTACAGACGTCTGCTGGAGGTGCCACGGAGGAGAGGGATCCTACATCCACACATGGTGGGGATGCGCCAAGGTACGCCCATTCTGGGACAAAATATTTGAGGTATATAACGATATGTATCAGTCTTCTCTGTCCCCCACACCCCTGATCGCTCTGTTATCCATCATACCAGGTGCAATCCAAGCACAAAAAAAATGCCTCCTGAGATTTATGCTTTCAGCAGCTTGACACAACATATCCCTATACTGGAAAAAAGATTCCATTCCCCCTATGTCAGGTTGGGTGAGCATCCTAAACGATATGATGCTGATGGAGGAGCTACAAGCCAAAACAGATGACACCTATGATAAATTTAACACCTTATGGTCTATATGGAGGCACCACTCGACTTCGAGCCGGTTCTTAGACAACCTACAGTTCTGAACTTCCCCCAGTACCCATACAAAAACCAAGACACAACTCAGGCTCTCCTATCGCTAGGACACGTTAACTGAGCAGCCTCCCCCCCCTCCCCATTCTTCTTTCCCTTCCCTTTTCCTCTCCCTCTTTTTCCCTCGCTCCCTCTGCCACCATGTCCCCTCCTCCCCTCTTATATAAGAGGCACAGAGATAACTATGTTGACAGTGCTCTGGGTGGTGTCCATAGAGAGACAACGCCACGCAGAGACAAGCAAATAGATTGACAACCCCTGTGCCCAAGTTGCACCTATCGGTTACAGTTGTAGGTGATGTTCACGCACTTTAAAAACGTAAAGCAATAACTCCTTTATGCTTCCCCTCCCACTCCCTTCCACACTACCCCTTCCCTTCCACTCATCCCTAAGCCCCCTCCCCCCCACCGCCTTCGCCCCCCGTTCCCCTCTCTTTCCCTTGATAAAACTGTTTATGTGTTTAAGCTTTACGGAATTGTTCATACTGAAGATATGTATATATTTTGTATGTTTGAAACTTTAATAAAATATATATTCAACCCTAAAACATGCACTAGTCACTCCCATACCAAAAAAGGCCTCAATAGACCCCACCAATCTTAACAACCTAAGACCCATCTCTCTACTCCCTTTTGCCTCCAAACTCCTTGAACGTTTAGTCTACAGCCGACTGAGCGACTACCTCATTGAGAATAACCTGATCCCCTTCAGTCTGGATTTCGCCCACAGCACTCCACAGAAACTACCCTCCTAAAACTCACAAATGACTTACTAACAGCCAAAACCAACGGTCATTATTCCGTACTCTTACTCTTAGACCTTTCTGCTGCCTTTGATACAGTTGACCACCCCCTCCTCCTCAAAAAACTAAATTAGCTTGGTCTCCATGACTTTGCTCTCCGTTGGTTCGAATGTTACCTATCTTATCGCACCTTCAGTGTCACTTACAACTCCACTTCCTCCTCTCCAACTCCTCTTACTGTTGGGGTCCCCCAATGTTCTGTCCTTGGACCTCTACTATTCTCAATCTACACATCCTCCCTGGGTCAGCTGATAGCCTCACATGGCTTCCACTACCATTTATATGCTGATGACACCCAAATCTATCTCTCTGCCCCTCAGCTCACCCCATCAATCTCCTCACGCATCACTGATTTACTAACAGACATATCAGTCTTGGTGTCAAACCACTTCCTCAAACTTAATTTGTCTAAAACTGAGCTCTTAATATATCCTCCCCCACGTGCCCCTTCCCCTGACTTCTCAGTCAAGATCAATGGCACATCTATCAGTCCGTCCCCACATGCCAGGGTGCTAGGGGTAATCCTAGACTCTGAACTGTCCTTTCAGATCCACATACAATCCCTGTCCAAATCATGCCACCTTAGCCTCCAACATTTCCAGAATACGCCCCTTTTTAACTAATGACACCACCAAGCTTCTAACTCACTCCCTGGTTATCTCTCGCCTCGACTACTGCAACTCCCTCCTCAATGGATTACCTTTACATAGACTATCCCCCCTTCAGTCCATAATGAATGCCGCTGCAAGACTCATCCACCTTACCAACCATTCGGTGTCCTCCACCCCTCTCTGCCAATCCCTCCACTGGCTTCCACTTACCCAACAAATAAAATTCAAAGTACTAACAATAATTTACAAAGCCATCCATAACTCTGCCCCCAGCTACATCACTAACCTAGTACCAAAATACCAACCAAGCCGCTCTTTTCGGTCCTCCCAAGACCTCCTGCTCTCTAGCTCCCTTGTCACCTCCTCCCATGCTCACCTCCAGGATTTCTCCAGAGCTTCTCCCATCCTTTGGAACTCTCTACCCCAATCTGTCCGACTGTCCCCTAATCTATCCATCTTTAGACATTCCCTAAAAACCTCTCTCTTTAAAGAAGCCTATCCTGCTTCTAACTAACACTGATTTATTTCCTCCATCAGCTCATCCCCACAGCTATTACCTCTTGTATCAATTGACCCTTTCTTTTTAGATTGTAAGCTCTAACGAGCAGGGCCCTCTGATTCCTCTTGTACCAAATTGTAATGTAATTGTAATGTCTGTTCTTATTTTGTTAATCGCTGCGCAAACTGTTGGCGCTAGCTATATAAATCCTGTATAATAATAATAATAATAACTTCTGATGGGGTACACAGTACATAATACAGTGCAGCCATAGTACAGTTGCTAATACAGTGCAGGCAGTGTACACAGTATCTAATACATACAGTGTAGTGTGGTGTTGCAAAACAAAATATACATCATGTCCGGAAGGCCACCAAGGAGAGGCAGACGCTCACAGGCCACTAAAAGAGGGCAAGCTGCCTCTGTGTCTACAGTCAACAGTGCTGGTCGTGGACATGGTGCATTCTCTGCAGGTGGACGTGGGGCATGCTTGTCCTTTTTTTTTTTCTGCTGCTGGCCGTGTTATTGAGCCAGAACATGCAGAAGAGTTGGTGGAGTGGATAACAAAGCCGTCCTCATCCTACTCATCCTCTGTCACCCAGGCTCAGAGTAGTTTGCCTTCCAACTCAGCTGTCAAAGCGGCCTATTCCACCGGCTCCTTGTCCACAGTCACTCCTTTCGTAGCCCCACCATCATGCTCGGAGGAGTCTCCAGAATTATTTGACGACAGTGTTGGGTACATGCTGCTGGAGGATGCGCAGCGATTTGAAGGCTCCGATGTTGGTTCCTAGGTTGGGGAAGGGAGTAACGTGAGCCTAGAGAAATGGGGGTGCCCAAGAAGGACAAGAAACTGGCAGTCATGTTCCCCCAGCTGAAGCATACTGCCAAGTTTGCTCCAGTGACGAGGGGGGAGGGGATGATGAGGTCACTGACTGTACTTGGGTGCCTGAGAGAAGAGAGGAGGAGGCACAACTCCAACGAGGCAGGATGTCCTCTAGGGGGCAGCTTATGGGCAGCCACCCTATTGCATCACACCGCAAAGCTCCGCAGGTGCAGGGTGCTTCTGACTCCCCGCTGACTTTTAAAAGTTCCTTGGTGTGGGCCTTTTTCGACAAGTGTGCAGTAGATCACACCGTTGCTGTTTGCAACCTATGTCTGAAGTGTATCAAACGTGGCCAGAACAGCAGCCGCTTGAGCACCACAAGCTGGACCAGACATATGACGACCTGCCATGCAGTCCGTTGGCAACAGCACTTGAAAGACCCATACCAAAGAAAAAGGTGGACTTCTCCTTGCTCCTCATCTGGGATCTCCAACCCTACTATACCTCCAGTCCTCCTGCACTGAGAGGAATAAAGGTATCGCAATAGGTGTCCAAAGTACTTGCAGCCAATCTGCTGGCAGTATACATCTGAATTTCCCTACCCCAGTTGCTGAACCGTAAAAAGAAATTTGGTCCCAGCCATCCACATGCTCAGCGCTAAATGCTAACTTGGCCAAATTGCTAGCACTGCAACCGCTGCCTTTTCAGCTGGTAGACTCTGCCCCCTTTTGTGAATTTCCAAAGCGCCATTTCTTTTTCACGGAAGGCCATTCCGGCTCTCTACCGGCATGAGGAAGGCAATGTTTAGGCTTTGTTGGACAGGGCGGTCAGCAGTAAGGTGCATATTACCGATGACTCGTGGTCCAGCAGGCATGGGCAGGGAGACGTTACGTTTCCTTCACGGCGCACTGGGTAACTCTGCTGGCAGCTGGGAAGGATGCAGGACAGGGATCAGTGTCGAGGAAGAGGAGGACTTCCTTACCTCTCAAGGCGCCCTTTATCCAGATAGCATTCCTGCGGGCCAGCCAAACACACAGGAAAAAGAGGAGGATTGTGTCAACATGGATGTAGAGGATAACACTCAGCAGCAGTCTTCAAGGGATGTTTTTCAGTCCCCAAAAACCCAAGGAGTTGTACGTGGCTGTGAGGAGGTAGTTACAGATCATGTGAACCTTAGTGCTGGACATCGTGTTGCTGAGGCTTTGTTCAGTCAGAGGAAGAGTGGCGGAGAAGGTGGCCGGCTGACCGATGCCTTTAAACAATTTTTCCGTCCTCAGCTCCAAGGTCTGAATGGTTCAAGCAACCATCACCAGCGTCTGCATTACATGGTGCAGGAATATCTAGGGGCAAGAGCAGACTTGGAGACCTTTCCAACAGAGCATCCACTGGGTTACCGTGTATGGAGGATGGACCACTGGCCAGAACTAGCTCAATATGCAATTGAGCTACTGGCCTCTCCTGCATCCAGCATGCTTTCTGAATGCACATTCAGTGCTGCTTGAGGGTTTGTAACGGATCAAAGAGTGCGCTTGTCCACAGACTCCGTTGATAGGCTCACATTTATAAAAATGAATCAGTCTTGGATCAGCAGCTATCAAGCACCTCATCCCTTGAAGACTGCCTATGCTGACTATCCTATTTCTCCTCAATCTTTATGATGCTAGCTTCCAACAATATTTTTGGTTTAGGGCACACCTACCACCCAAGGCCCAATTTTTCTGCCCTGTTTAACAGGGGCATGTGATTCCAATTTTTGATGTAATGTTTCACAGCAGGACCCGTTACTGCGCCCAACAAGAGTATCTGTGAGGGGTTACAGTGTTGTGGCACCACCACCACCCAAGGCCCAATTTTTCTGCCTGTGTTTAACAGGGGCATGTAATTCCAATTCTTGATATACTTTTTCACAGCAGGGCCCGTTCCTGCACCAAACAAGAGTAACTGTGAGGGCTTATAGTTTTGTGGCACCATCATCACCACCACCAAAGGCCCAATTTTTCTGTCCCTGTTTAACAGGGGCATGTAATTCCAATTTTTGATCTAATATTTCACAGCAGGTCCTGTTCCTGCGCCCAACAAGAGTATCTGTGAGGGGTTACAGTGTTGTGGCACCTCCACCACCATCCAAAGCCCAATTTTTCTGCCCCTGTTTAACAGGGGCATGTAATTACAATTCTTGATATACTATTTAACAGCAGGGCCCGTTCCTGCAACCAACAAGAGTAACTGTGAGGGCTTACAGTGTTGTGGCACCACCACCAAAGGCCCAATTTTTCTGCCCTGTTTAACAGGGGCATGTAATTACAATTCTTGATATACTATTTCACAGCAGGGCCCGTTCCTGCAACCAACAAGAGTAACTGTGAGGGCTTACAGTGTTGTGGCACCACCACCAAAGGCCCAATTTTTCTGCCCCTGTTTAATAGGGGCACGTAATTCCAATTCTTGATATACTATTTCACAGCAGGGCCAGTTCCTGCACCCAACAAGAGTAACTGTGAGGGCTTATAGTTTTGTGGCACCATCACCACCACCACCCAAGGCCCAATTTTTCTGTCCCTGTTTAACAGGGGCATGTAATTCCAATTTTTGATCTAATATTTCACAGCAGGTCCTGTTCCTGCGCCCAACAAGAGTAACTGTGAGGGCTTACAGTGTTGTGGCACCACCACCAAAGGCCCAATTTTTCTGCCCCTGTTTAATAGGGGCATGTAATTACAATTCTTGATATAATATTTCACAGCAGGGTCCATTCCTGCACCCACCAAGAGTAACTGTGAGGGCTTACAGTGTTCTGGTACCACCAACACCTAAGTCACAATTTGCTGCAGAGTATATAGGGCAGGCCATAAAGTATATATACTGCTGTTCTGAGTATACTTATAGTGCCTGGGGGACCCCCACGCCATATTTTTAAAACATTTGGGTGCAGGGTTCCCCTTAATATTTATACCAGACACAAAGGGCCTGGTAATGGGCTGGGGGGGGGGGGGGGACCCATGCCATTTTTTTCACTGATTTTCATCTATATTGCCAGGACCCGACAATACATTACAGCCGCGAGTAGTTTTAAATGACATTTTCGCCTTTATAAAATGTAATTTTGCTGTGGTATTGTTCTAAACACAGGAAAAATGTGCTACTTGACAGGCATACTAAGGACACCCCCTAAGCACGATATATAAAGGAATATTTTATTTTTATTGTTTCACTTTAAGCATTATTAAAATTACTGCTATCATTTCCTGGCCTGTCAGTTTAGGTGGATGGCTATGTCTTGGTAAGTTTGCAGTTGTGCCATACTCTTTCCATTTTCGGATGATGGATTGAACAGTGCTCTGTGACATGTTCAAAGCATACATTTTTTTTTTTATAACCTAACCCTGTTTTAAACTTCTCCACAACTTTATCCCTAACCTGCCTGGTGTGCTCCTTGGCCTTCATGATGCTGTTTGTTTAATAAGGTTCTCTAACAAACTTCTTCTTCACAGAAAAGCTATATTTATACTGAGATTAAATTACACACAGGTGGACTCTATTTACTAATTAGGCGACTTCTGAAGGCAATTGGTTCCACTAGGATTTAGTTAGGGGTATCAGAGTAAAGGGGGCTGAATACCAGTGTTGGTCATCTTACTTAAAAAAGTAATTAGTTACGTTACAAATTACTTCTCCCAAAAAGTAATTGAGTTAGTAACTCAGTTACTACATTGGAAAAGTAATTAGTTACTCAGCAAAGTAACTGACTTTTTTTTTTAAATATTCTATACGTGTAACTAAGGGGCGGGTCTAGTATTACTGTAACCAAGGGGCGCATTTATTATTATTGTTATATATCGTGTAACCAAGGGGCTGCTCTATTATTACTCTAACCAAGGGGCAGATCTGTTATAGCGTGTAAGCAAGGGGCGGGTCTATTATTATTATATCGTGTAAGGGGCGGATGGCTACAGAAGAGGGCGAATGTTAAATTAATGGGCAGAGCTCGGTATATAACAATAATAATAAATGCGCCCCTTGGTTACAGTAATACTAGACCCGCCCCTTAGTTACACGATAGACGCCCCTTGCAGAGTAGCACGAGCATCGGGAGCGTGCGGCATCGCTTCGTACAATTACATGTTAACTGCGCCTGCGCGGTGTAGAGTTCACTCAGAGCTGTTTAGGTTCGGCAATTTTCGGGAAGCTCCGTAGTCCTTCGTACTGCGCAAGCCCTGCGCCTGCGCAGTACAGGGGGTCCTTATACGGCGGGGGAACTTTTTCGGCAGGACACCGGAATTACACTACTGCCATCTAGTGGCGTTAGATGTAATTGGGGTAACTAAGCCAAAGTAATGGTAACTGAGTTACCATGAGGGGAAAAGTAATTAGTTAGATTACTAGTTACCCTCTAAAGTAACTGAGTTACGTAACTCCGTTTATTTTAACTCAGTTACTTACATCACTGCTGAATACAACATGACAATGTTAAAAATTTCAAGGGGTATAAATACTTTTTCAAGGCACTGTAACCAGTAAGTAGCCACTGACACCAATGATCATGTTAGCTGTCTACAAAGGGAGGCATTCTTCCCACCGACCACTGAGAAAAGGTGCATTCTTTTCACTGACCACTGAGGTAAGGTGCATTCTTCTTACTGAACAAGAATGTAAGGAGATTTTTTCTAATTGAACACCAATGTAAGAAGCATTCTTCTCACTGGGCACCCATGTAAGAAACATTATTTTGACAGGCCACTAATGTAAGGAACATTCTTTCTACTGACCATCAATGTAAGTGACATTCTTCTTACTGACCACTAATGAAAGAAGCATTCTTCCTACTTATTACCAATGTAAGGACCATTATTCCCACTGACCACCTATGTAAGGAGCATTCTTCTTACTGACCCAAATGTAAATGGCATTATTGTCGCTGATCACCAATTTAAGGAGCAATCTTCCCACAGGCCACTAATTTAAGGATCATTCTTCCCACTGACCACCAATGTAAGGGGAATTCTTCACACTGACCACCAATGTAAGGGGAATTTTTCACACTGACTACTAATGTAAGAAGCATTCTTCTTACTAACCACCAATGTAAGGAACATTATTCCCACTGACCACCAATGTAAGGAGCATTCTTCTCATTGACCACCAATGTAAGGAGCATTCTTCTCACTGATCACTAATAGGGATGGGCGAACGGTTTGGCCCGAGCATAAGTTTGGGACGAACTTTGGTTGTTCGGATGTTCGGTGAACAAATTCGAAAGCCGCCGGAACACTGTTAAAGTCTATGGCACAGTAACATGAAAATGCTCATTTTAAAGGCTTATCTGCAAGTTATTGTCATAAAAAGTGTTTGTGGACCCGGGTCCTGCCGCATGTATCAATGCATTTATTTATTTTTTTAAACAGCCGTTTTTTCAGGAGCAGTGATTATTTTAATGCTTAAAGTGAAACAATAAAAATGAAATATTCCTTTAAATATCATGCCTGGGGGGTCTCTATAGTCTGCCTGTAAAGTGGCACATTTTTCCCCATGTTTGGAACAGTACCACAGCAAAATGACATTTCTAAAGGGAAAATTGTCATTTAAACATTTAAAACTGATTGCGTCTCTAATGAATTGTCGGATCTCGGCAATATAGATAAAAATCATTGAAAAAAGTCCATTACTAGGCCCTTTGGGTCTAGTATAAATATTAAGGGAAACCGCAAACCAAAAATTTAAAACAAATTGCATGGGGGCCCCCCCAAAACCCATACCAGGCCCTCCAGGTCTGGTATTAAAATTAAGGGGAACCCTGCGCCAAATTAAAAAAAAATGGTGTAGGGGCCCCCCAAAATCCACACCAGAACCTTCATGTCTAGTATGGATTTTAAGGGGAACCCTGTACAAAAATAAAAAAATGGCGTAGGGGTCCCCCCACCTGAAGGGTCTGGTATGGATTTTGGGGGGGACCCCTACGCCATTTATTTTAATTTGGCACTGGGTCCCCTTTAATTTGCATATCAGACCTGAAGGGCCTGGTATGGATTTTGGGAGGACTCCCACGCAATGTTTTTTTTTTTTTTTGGTTAAATAGTTGCTTAATATTTATACCAGACCCAAAAGGCCTGGTAATGGACTGTGGGGGGGGGGGGGGGGGGGGATCCATTTCTTTTTTTCAATGAGTTTTATCTATATTGCCGAGACCCGACAATTCATTACAGCCGCAATCAGTTTTTAATGACAATTTTTCCTTTAGAAATGTCATGCTGTGGTACTGTTCTAAACACGGGAAAAATGTGCCACTTTACAGGAATACTATAGACACCCCCCAGGCACGATATTTAAAGGAATATTTCATTTTCATTATATTAAGCATTAAAAAAAAAATGACTGCTCCCGAAAAAACATTAGTTTTTTTTTTTTTTATTTGCATTGACATCTGATGTCCCCTGGGGCAGGACCCAGGTCTCCAAACACTTTTTATGACAATAACTTGCTTTTAGTGAGCACTTTTGATTTTTCATGTTCGTGTCCCATAGACTTTAATGGTGTTTGTGTGTTCTTCAGAATTTTTTGCCTGTTTGGATGTTCTGGTGCAAACCAAATCGGGGGGGGGGGGGGGGGGGGTGTTCGGCTCAGCCTTAATCACTAAGGAGAATTCTTGCATTTAACCATTAATGTAAGGGCATTCTTCTCACTGACCATCAATGTAAGGGCATTCTTCTCACTGACCACCAATACAAATGACATGCCTTCTCACTGACCACTTGGGTAAAAAAAAAACTCCTACTTGCCACTGATGTAAAGAGCATTCTTCCCACCACCAATGTAAGGAGTATTTTTCTCACTGACGACCAATGTAAGAGGAATTCACCCTGCTGACCACCAATGTAAGGAGCATTACCCCTTACATTGGTTTCCAGGGGCCTGAACATTTTTGCAAGGGTTCCTCAGAAGTAAAACATGGTTGAGAAAGGCTGTCCTAGGGTATAGGTAATTGAAACTTGGGGGTTTATATATATATATATATATAAATATAATCAATCAGAAATTCTCATAATATACTTATATGTATGTTTTTTTTTTTTTTTTCCAGCCAGATGAGCGCCAAGATAACAGGCTTCTACCAGTACTCAAATTGTAGTCTCTCTGTGGGGTGGGGGAATGTGTTGCAGAATATCTGCCTCATGATGAACCTTTTCCTTATGGGCTTTGCATGTGCAGCTTATAACCTGGCATGCTGGGGTTAAATGTTCCTTTTCTATTTTGTAAATATGGATGAACATATGCTTAAAGGTCATATTGGAAAATGACCATTAACATGCTAATAAAGTTTCATTCAAAACAAAAAATGGTTGATGCGCTAGTTGTTCTGGGATCAGACACAGCCATTTGTTTGGTCAAGAGGTGGGATATCTATATGCCTGGACACATTGAGGAAATATGTATTGATAGCTTACAGCCCTTAGGGAAGACATGGATAATGAGCCATAGGGGGAATACTTGGACATGAGTAATAAGTGGCAAACCTTTCTAATACAGTTGTTATAGTGCTACATAAACCATGAGGCACACTCCTTTAGGCATACAAATGCTAATGAAATGCTTATCTGGCCTGTTATGTTAAAATCAATTTTTACAAATGGGAACCGGCATTCCTGTGGATATACAAAAAGACAGTTGATAACGAACATATGCACAAGCTCTCTTTATGTTTTAGCTATAAGCATACTATATCAGCCTTATGTATGGCTTAGTGTGAGAACTGGTCTGATTCAGAGTGCATACGTTTAAATTATTAGTATCCTTTTGTGAGAATATCAATCCATGCCTCAGACACTGAGACCAGCACAATCAGCTCTATCCTCAGTCAGCATTGTATGACAGCCTATGCATTGAAGTTTGATTAATATCATTTACCTATTGCAGCTTTTAGATTTTACTAATGTATTTGTTATATTGATATAAGATGGACATACTTTAGGCCTCATGGGAGATTACATGACTATTGTCAGTTTTTAATTATGTTGGCTAGGCAGCGTGAGTTAGCCTCTCTTTATTAAGGATTCATTAAGGTGTTGCTTTTTCTAATACTTTGTGTGCAATTTATATTAATTTGCCCAGAATTCCTCTGATGTGCCCCATAGGGACTAAGTTGGACTATCCTGGCACCAAATACATGTCCACAATATCAACTCTACTTTTCCTCTATAGAATTGGGATGGAATAATATTTGCAGCCAGAAATGGAACCCAGTTGTCATCTCTCGTGGTCTATCTGTTAACATATACCATTAGCAATGTATCACTGTATAAATCCTTATGCCGTCTATACTGGTGCCATAACTGGTCTAATATGATTAAATAAATCACTGTGGCATAGCTCCCAACTGTCCCTGACTTTGAGGAACTGTCCCTGATTTAGAACAATGTCCCTCTGTCCCTCTTTCCTTCTCATCGGTCCCTCATTTTGGTCTGATCTATATAATTGTGTATATAAAATTCACTTTTTATCTTTCAAAAAAGTGTTTCCCAGTGCTAAACATTTCATTCAATTTCTAAATAGCTGTATTTGTAAATTCCAAAAGCCAATATAAAGGGATAGTATAATTCTCCTTTAAGGGGGTGTGTCCTATGCCTACATACTTTTGCCAATAGGTGTTCCTGGTTCCCATCTCAAAAAGTTGGGAGGTATGACTGTGGTTTGAAGTTAATGCTATTGTCCATCATGCATACCGTATGGCCTATATGATTTTATTCAGAAGTATGACTGGTGGCAGAATGTGCAGGAGAGGAGTGTGGTCACTGTTGGATGCTACAGGGGCAGTATGTGCAGAAGAGAATTGCAATGGGAATTACAGGGACAGTATTTTCAGAATGTTGTAGGAAAAGAGTGTGGTGGGCAAGACCGAGGGCAGTATGTGCAGGGAAGGAGTTTGGATGGTATTATGGGGCAGCATGTTCAGAACAGGAGTGCATTGAGTATGAGTGGGGTATTATGTAAAAGAAAGGAGAGCAGAGGATATGACAAGGTGCATTTGGGTAGTGTATGCAGGAGAGGAGTGCAGGGAATATGGCAGAGGCAGTGATTGCAGGAGAGGAGTGCAGAGGATATGGCAGGGGGATTATGTACAGGTCTACAGGAGAGGAGTGTGGAGGGTATAAGAGAAGGCAGGATTTGCAGTAGAGAAGCGTAAAGGATATGAAAGTGGGCAGTAAATTCAGGAAAGGAGTACAGAGAAGTGCGGAGGGGATGACACCAAACAGTATGTGGAGGCGAATGCAGGCAGTATGCACAGAAGAGGATTGCAGATTATATGACAGGGGAAAGGACAAATACAGTATGTGAAGGAAACAAGAGCAAAGGCTTTGACAATGGGCAGTATGTGCAATAAGGAGTCCATAGTTATGATGAGGCAATATGAAGAGGTGAGAATTGACCACAGGCAATAGGCTTAGTTTAACAAAGCACACCAGGATAAGTTTTCCTATCCTCACAAAATGACAAAAGGTTCATTTTACCTTTTTGAATGGCACAGCAGGGGAAAAGGGTGAAGGCACAACACCGGAACTGGTCTATCATAGGCAACATTTCAAATCGTTGAAGAACTGGATGTGTGACTCTCATTATACTATTTGGAAGCAGCTTATTTGGGCTTTATAACTGCAGGTAAATACAAATCCAATAATGGATTTAAAGAAGGATAGAAAAACATTAAAAGTTTTTTTTTTTTAAATGTTGAAAAAACTGTGGCAGAAGTTGGACTTTAAATACCCTACTATAAAATCATCAAAGCTACATCTTATAAAAAGCAAAGACTCTATGCTTGCACAAAATACATTCACCGGCCACTTTACTAGGTACATCTGTTCAATTGCTTTGTAACACAAATTGCTAATCAGCCAATCACATGGCGGCAACTCAATGCATTTAAGTATCTAGACGTGGTTAAGACAACTTGCTGAAGTTCAACAGGGCATCAAAATAGGGAAGAAAGAGGATTTAAGGGACTTTGAACATGGCATGCTTGTTGGTGCCAGAGGGGCTGCTCTGAGTATTTAAAAAACTGATGATCTTCTGGGATATTCACACACAACCATCTCTACAGTTTACAGAGAATGATCTGAAAAAGAGAAAATATCCAGTGAGTAGCAGTTGTGTGCAGGAAAATGCCTTGTTGATGTCAGAGTATAGAGGAGAGTTGGCAGATGTTTGAGATGTTAGAAAGGCAACAGTAACTGAAATAACCACTCGTTACAACCAAGGTATGCAGTATACCATCTCTGAATGCACAACACATTGAACCTTGAAGCAGATGGGCTGCAGCAGCAGCAGCAGCAGCAGCAGAAGACCACACTAGGTGCCACTTCTGTGAGCTAAAGATAGGAAACTGAGGTTATAATTCGCACAGGTTTATCAAAATTGGACAATAGAATATTGAAAAAATGTTGCCTGGTCTGATGAGTCTCGATTTCAGCTGCGACATTCAGATGGTAGGGTCAGAATTTGGCATAAATATCATAAAAGCATAGATCCATTCTGCCTTATATCAATGGTTCAGGCTGGTGGTGGTGGTGTAATGGTGTGGGGAATATTTTCTTTGCACACTTTGGGCCCATTAGTAACAATTGAGCATTGTTTAACCTTCCCGATCGGTACATGTACATATACGTCGGCAGGTTGGCAGCCCTGCACAAAATGACGTACAGGTACGTTGGCTCCTTTGCAAACCTTAGCAGGCGCATGCATGCCTGCTGCATGGTGGGGGACCTGATGCACGTGGCCAGCGTTCACGATGACCGCTGGCCACCCGTGATCGCGGGCATGAGAGACAGAACGGGGATCTGTGTGTGTAAACACACAAATCCCGGTTCTGTCAGGAGAGGAGAGACAAATCATGTGTTCCTTTTAGTTATGTAGCGCTACCCCCAGTTAAGAGAGCCGCTGGTTTGTTTTGGGTCCCTGAGTACAGCTCCACCAACCCCCGGCAATTTGGCTCTACCCACTCTGGCACAGTTAGTAAAGGGGTACGTCCCTATGCACATAAAACTTAGCTTATACTCTAAGTGTAATTGGTATGAACTCACAAGCAGACTGCTGAAATAAGAATAACTGGCTTTACTTTGGCAGTAAGGAAAAAAGAATAGCAACATGCATTTGAACATATATCTCACAATACTTTAGCAGGTCCCTGCAATATGCACTTTAAACATGTACACAGGTATATGAATCTAACAATGGGGAAACGGAGCGCCAAGCGTGGCGACCGTCTGCTATGCACCCCTGAGGTGCAATAAATCTATCTGCGCCTACCTAACGGACCAGGCCTGATCCCTAGTAATAGAGCTCAGTCCTTGTACTAGTACAGTGTTCTTCACCGGCAATAAATCTGTAGAGGTGGTGCACATGTAGCTTTAAATGGTGTCTTTGTAATCCACAAAAAGTAACATTGCTGCTCTGAGGTAAATTGCGCCTAGGCAGTTCAATAGGCATAAAACTTGTGTGTCAATGCAGGATTGAGCCTACAGGCTCTCTCACCAATCCTTGGGGTACCGTCCTCCGACCCGGTCCCTCTAATGGCGGCTCTGGTCTCTTCAATGGCGGCGCCCGATCTCCTCAGTCACAGCCCTGCACTCCGGTCATCAGCTCCGTCCGACCGACAGTAAGGGGAAGTCTCCGCTCCGCTGCTGTGGACTCTGAGGTAGGAGAGTCTCACTCCATCGGCTGCAAGGCCAGGCTTCAGGCCTTCAGCTCCGGTCCGCACAGGTGTCTCTGCTGGCTGCAGTCTCCGCGTCACACGCTCTGTCAGCAGAGGCAGGCCAGTCCTGTCAGGCCTCAGAAGAGGAAGTGTCCCAAGAGGAAGAGGCGGTCTCCGCTCTTCCCTTTTATAATCTCCCCCAGCAGCCTCCCGGGCGGAAGTCAGCAGCCCGGGGGCCTGGGGAATCATGGGAGATGTAGTCTCTACCAGAAAAAGGGGTAGAACCCCGCTACACACTCCCCCCACTTTGAATCTTTGGTCCCCAAAGATAGTGCTCAAACTACAAACTTTTTCGGGAACAACATTTTCACATAATTTGGACAGAGGAGCTTCCCACCAATTGGCATGAGATGGGGAGCTGTCCTGTCGACAGGTCACTTCAGTGTGTGCGACCTGCTTAACTGTGCCAGAGAGCGAGCTGGGGTTGCCCTCCACTAAATGGACAGCGGAAGGGTCAGGGCTTTCAGCACTTCTCCTTGCTGTGGTAACAGAGTCCTCTGAACTTTCTCCCATCTTGGGGTAAGTTAGCTTCTTGGGAGGCTTCACACTCCTGCGAGCTCTCTGTTCTCTTGGAACTTCTTCAGGAACACATTCTGGCAACATCTCTGGTTCTGGAACATCATCTTCTTGTTCTGGGTAGAGACCAGGGATGTCTTCCCAGCACTCAGGCACAACACTGAATGGCACAAACTCTGTGGCTTCTGGGTTCAATGTGTTATCTTCCACATCTTCAGTAGGTGGAAGATCTATGGCAGAATTTCCTGGAGTTGAGGAAGGCCATAGCCATTCAAGTTCTCCTCTTTCTTCCTCAGGTTGGGGGTCCTGTCCACCCCTAACTTGGGATGTCTGAGACCTAGTATTAGGCCTGGGGGTATCCAGAATGGAAACAGATTCAGGTACATCTCTTACTGGAGGCATCCTGACTGCTTCAGTGAGTGGGAGCAAATGATTCCTATGCCAGGTCTTCAAAGGCCCCAATCTTCCTTCTGGCTTCAACTTGTAGACAGGCAATCCTGGAAGTTTTCTACAGATGATATATGGTTCTGATCTCCATCTATCAGCTATCTTGTGTTTCCCAGGGATTCCTAGGTTGCGTAACAGTACACGGTCCCCAGGCTGTAGGTCCTGTACTCTAACTTTCAAATCAAAGTTCCTCTTATTTCGGGCCCCCCTCTGGTTAGAGGCCGCTTGAGCTTTTTCATAAGCTATCTTCAGACTGCGCCTCAGTCTGTCCACATATCCTTTGTGGGAGGCAGCTGAGGCATGGTCCAAAGAAATTCCGAAGGCCAAATCCACTGGCAATCTTGCTTCTCTCCCAAACATAAGCCGGTAAGGGGAGAAACCTGTCACATCACTTGTGGTGCAATTGTAGGCATGCACTAGAGCTGAAATGTGTTGGCTCCAGTGTTGCTTCTTCTCGGTCTCTAAAGTTCCCAACATGTTCAATAGAGTCCTGTTGAACCTTTCAGGCTGGGCATCCCCTTGAGGGTGATATGGTGTGGTTCTAGTCTTCTCTACTCCCAGAGAATCTAGTAGCTTCCTGATCAGGCGACTCTCAAAGTCCCTTCCTTGGTCTGAATGGATTCTCTGTGGCAGTCCATAGTGAACAAAGTACTTCTCCAAGAGTACCTTGGCTACTGTAGAGGCCTTCTGGTCCTTGGTTGGGAAAGCCTGAGCATAACGAGTGAAATGGTCGGTTACCACCAGAACATTTCCCAATCCGCTCAAATCGGGTTCAAGGCAGAGAAAATCAATGCATACCAGATCCATTGGGCCTTCACTCTGTAGGTGGCCCATTGGGGCAGCTTGATGGGGTAAAGTCTTTCTCTGAATGCATCTTGCACAGGAATGGCAATACTCCTCCACTTCGGCCCTCATGCAGGGCCAGTAAAACCGGTCTCTGACAAGTTGGAAGGTTCTCTCTGCTCCCAAGTGACCATGCTGGTCATGTAAGGCAATCAGCACAGTCTCTCGATGCTTTTCCGGGAGAAACAACTGCCACTTGTCTTCTGGTCCATCAGAGGGGCCCCTTCGGTAGACTACCCCCTGATGCACCTGTAACTTGTCCAACTCTCTTCTCAGTAAGCGAGCTTCTTTGGAAGGGTGAAGGCGAAGTCCCTCTGGACTCTGGTCTTCCAGGGCTTCCAGGACCAATTTCCCCATGGGGTCTTCCAATTGGTCACACCTTAACTCCTTCTTGGACAACTTTGGTAAGCACTCTTCTGCCAGTTGAGTTACCCCACAGTAACACTTTGGGACTCCCACTGTGGTAACTCCTATTTCTTCAGCCCTGGATCCTCCTCTGGCTTGGAGTTCAGCCCCCTGACAAAGGGCTCGCACTCCATCTGGTGCCACATGGGTCCAGTCTTCCCAGTCATCGACCATGACATGGGATCTTCGGGACAGGGCATCTGCATCCCTATTTCCAGCCCCTGGTCTGTACTTGAGGCTGAAATTGAATCCAGACAACGCCGCCAACCATCTGTGTCCAGTTGCATCCAGCTTGGCGGTGGTGAATAGATAGGTCAAGGGGTTGTTATCTGTCTTTACAGTAAACTCGGCCCCATACAAGTAGTCTCTCAACTTGTCAACAACTGCCCACTTGAGGGCTAAGAACTCCAACTTGTGGGTGGGATAGTTCTTCTCGGAGGGGGTCAGGCTCCGGCTCACATAAGCCACTGGTCGTAGCTGGTCTTCATACTCCTGGTAGAGTACTCCACCTAGGCCCTCATGGCTGGCATCAACATGTAGCTCATAGGGTCTAGTGGGATCAGCGTAGGCCAAAACTGGGGCTTGAACAGAGTGACGAGGAGTATGTGGACCAAGAATTGGTTGCTTCAGCGTGACCAGTTCTCGCACATGCCTTTGCTTCGTGAGATCCGGGAGAATAATCCTGATGATTTCAGGAACTTTCTCAGGATGACGGACCCCGATTTTCACCGTCTTTTGGCTTTGCTGACCCCCTTTATCAGCCGGCAGGATACCTGCATGAGACAAGCCATTACTCCGGAGCAGAGGCTTGTTGCCACGTTGAGGTACTTGGCGACAGGGAGAAGTCTTCAGGATTTGAAGTTCTCTTCAGGTATCTCTCCCCAGGCCCTGGGAATCATTATTCCAGAGACCTGTTCTGCCATCATTCAGGTCCTGCAGGAGGACTATATTAAGGTAACATTTATACTTTACTATTCCCTTCTATGTATGCTCTGTTTGCTAATGACTTGTATTTTTGACCTCCTTCCCTAATTACCATGATTGCAATATGTTCTAATATGCTGTGCCCCTTTTCTCCTTCATGCATTTTTCCCTTCACTTACCTCACCAGCATGCTCTTCTGCCCCAATAGACACCTATGGCCTAGTCACTTAAGCAATGTCTTTTGTCTGCTGCATAGTATTGTTTGCCCCAAAACACCCCCTAAAATATGGACAAATGTTTGCTGTGTGGTTTACTTCATGTAGAGCCCCCCTTTTTTTGTTCTTTTGGTGGGGGGGGGGGGCAAACTCATTAGGAACCCCCTCCCCCAACTGCTCTGTCAGATGGTACCAATCCTTTATCTGCTGGCTTTCCCAAGGTCCATACACACTATATACCTACCTCTTTATAGTGCGCATCTTTAGGGATGAATTCAGCAAAGCATGTAGTGCAAGGGACTGCCTCCATACATTCCATTTCCTATTTTTTTGTCTTCTTTCCCTCCTATTAGCTTGCTTGGTAATTTAATAATGTCACACTGTGCCTGCCTTTTTTGGGGGTGGGGGGGGGGGGGTTGAAATGTTATTTGTTCTTTCCTGTGGCCTGCCAATAGTGTTAAGTACAGAGGGTCTGGCCAAACTAGCCCACATTATTGAGCCATTTGCCAATCAATGAAGTGCAGAGGGTTAGCTGTCCACCACCCCCCCCCCCCCAAAACCCCTAGTTATTGCCAATGGCCCATCAGAAGTGGGGGGATTGATGGGGGGGTGAGTAATCTGTGAAGGGGAGCCTCTACTTTTCTGTGCAAATACTTTCCAGCCTCCAATTTTATACAATGCTCTTGTTCCAAGATGTTGATTGTCTAATCTGCTTGCAATGTTTAGGTGCAAAGTGACTATTTTTTTTTCTTGTTTCACTCCACAGTTCCCTTCCACGCCACAGGAATGGCAGACTGTGGCCTCCCACTTTGCCAGCCGTTGGGACTTTCCTAACTGCGGAGGGGCAATTGATGGGAAACACGTCCGCATCGTCCCACCGCCCAACTCGGGGTCCTACTATTATAATTATAAAGGGTTTAATAGTGTAGTGATGTTGGCGGTGGTGTCGGCAACATACGAGTTTATGTATGTGGACGTGGGGATGAACGGCCGGATATCGGATGGTGGGGCCATTACGCACACGGAGTTCTACTGGCGTCTCCAAAGTGGCAGTCTGTGCTTGCCACCTCCAGAGGAGAATGCCGAAGGACTCCCCTTCGTCTTTGTCGCAGATGAAGCGTTTGCGTTGACTCCCCATGTGATGAGGCCGTTCCCGATGAGGACCCTCACCCCGGACCAGAGGGTCTTCAACTACAGGCTGTCCAGAGCCAGAAGAGTTGTGGAGAACGCTTTTGGCATCCTGGCCAGCCGCTTCCGCCTGTTCCTGACGGCATTTAACTTGGCGGAATACAAACTGAACCACATAGTTCTTGCCTGTTGCATATTGCACAACTTCCTCAAAAGACATAACAGGAACTATGTGGTGCCCGTTGGCCCAGATGTGGAGGGCCCTCCAAATGCCGAACTCACAGCCCTTCGAGTGGCACGTCCAGGCTTGCCCCCTCTAAATGCCCGTGTGGTCCGGGACCAATATATGCAGTACTTTGTGGGTAGGGGGGCCATTGCTCTGCCTGACGATGTGTGAGAGGCATTTTTTAATAAATCTGATATTTTAACCAACCTATGATTTCATGTCATTTCAGTCTTCTTTTTAGCTTATTTTACTTTGACATTTTTTCCCTTTGCCTTCGACAGTGGGAATGCACTTTATGGTCAAAAGGAGGTAACAGTCTCTTCTTCCCAAAAAGATTATTCTCATGTTGTGTGTTTGCTACCTAATCTTTGGTCTAGAGAAGGTTTGTACTGCATAACTGACACCCAAAATACTCCTTTTCATCACCAGGTCTGACATGTGTGTATTCTCCAAAATGCTGTGCTCCGTGTTTTCGTACAAAGCACTGTGGGTGTCATTTACATAAGTCAAATCCGCTATGCTCTACAAGTGCATTGAAAAAGTTCCCCGGGAAAGAAAATTGGAGTGCAAAGTGGATTTGCCTTTAGTAAATAACACCCATTGCCCCCCATATCCTTTTCATTTTACATACATAATGCATTGTGTTTTTTAAATAAGGAAGCCACACATTTAGAAAAATAAAAGTTTACTAGGAAAACATTCCCAAGTGCGTTTACAATCTTCACGCCAAAACTGACAACATCTTGGTTATTTACAACATTGTTTACAAACATTCCGCAATTGGTAAAACCAGGCATGGAGCAAAACAGAACCTAGGAACTTGGAAAGTTCAACTTTGTAAAGTGAAGACAAGATCAGACATGACTATATGTTCAAAGTGTGTTTGATCTTGCCTTCATCACATGGGGGGGTCACCCCCGAAAAGTGGAAATTTGGAACATGCACACAATTTGGGACTGAAAATGGTCATTAGATGGTAAAACACATGCCTAGAAGCTTCAAAAGTGCCATTTTCCATCATGGGGATGAATGGACGTTTTTTGGGGGTGCAACCCCTTCACCACAACCACTTTCGAAGTTCGTAAAGTGTTTGCACCCCCAAAAAAACGTTGCCATTCATCCACCATGGTGGGAGCTAGCACATGTGGACACAATGTGTGCATGTTCCAAATTTCAGACAGTTTTTAAGTTGCAAATGTGTTCTGAAGCTGGCACAAATGTGTGTTAATTACTTGGTGCGTTTTCATATTTTTCCTAAAATATCAATGATGTTCTTCAATTTTTGTTGAACATCATTGATGTTTTGCTTTATGTAATCTAGATCTCTATTGCAGACCATTATCTCTCCGATGAGTACGTGGGCACTCTCTGTGGTAAAGTGCGATTTTTCTTCCACAACATCCACGTCACCTAAAAACCACAAACAAACAAAAATGGGGTGTTGGAAATGAGGCAGCCATACATGGATTAGCTTACCAGTAGCTGTGTTCTCCCACACTCACCTGTTGTGGTGACAATTTCTCCAAGTTCGATGATCTCTCCTTCCTCCTCCTCCTCCTCTGCTTCTGCTCTTTCCCCTTTTTTGGTAGGTGTTGGTTTGGGGGTTTCCTCAGACGGCCCAAGTTTTCGCTCCCCTATGAGAATGTCCAAAAGGAAGATTTAGCAACACAAGCTATTGAGGGCAGAAATAGGAAATGACAAACATTGCTTGAAAGTGACGGACACTATTTTAGTTTGGCCAGTTACAAATGTCAACTACATGAATGAAGTCACTTTGTAAAGGTGCTAAACTGACTAGCTTTTTGGTAGAAGTTTGTGTGATGGAGACCCCCCTCTAGTATCCACTGGAGCACATGTGTGGAAAAGCATAATAAAAAGGGGGTTTGGGTGTCCCAGCACTAGTGCTCTAGAGTCCAGATGGGTAAACAGCTACTGAGTGACCTCTCCTTTACATTGAATAAATTGGCTTTACATTCTTGATGACATTTCTAGTGAGAACAAACTTCCTTTCCCCAAAAAAAGACCAAACATCGTATTATAAGTGGCCGAACGATCGAGGTTGCGTACGATCGAATGCACACACACACGACCATGACAGTGGCAGAAAGATCGAGGCTGAGTACGATCGAATGCACAGACGAACCTGAAAGTGGCCATTTTGGAATGTACAACTTGGTAAAAATCAAAACACAATGGAGCAGTATGCAAGCAAGAAATCAAACACAAAACACAACTACTTACTTTTTTGAAGAATTCTCTTGATCTTTCTGTACTGATCGGCCTCCCTCAGTTTCAGGTCTGACCAGCGTTTCCGGAGTTGCTCCTTGGATCGTTGTACCCCAAAATTATTGTACAGCCTTCTCACAACTTTAGACATGATCTTGGCCTTGCGGACATTGGGGTTGAGGTAAGGCCCATACTTCCCATCATAGTCGCTCCTCTTTAATATGTCCACCATCTCCAACATTTCTCCAAATGACATATTGGAGGCCTTGAATTTCAGGTTCCGGGATCGGGACGTTTCTGCCTCCGGACTTTCCTCGTCCTCCTCCTCGTTGGTGGGATATTTGTGGCGCACCTGCTGTGTCCCCGCCATGTGCTCTCCCCACTACGCCGTAAAGAGAAGGGGTGGGGAATAGACGAGAAAGATCGTCAGGGGCGGGCGGAGTTTGAAGCATGCGCAGTGTATATAAAACGTCACACGCCTGTGTCGTAGCCACGATCTGGGAGACGAGGGGAGAGAAAACTCACACGAGACGATCGCTACAAAACGAAGGTACAATTTAACGTTGGTACATAACTAGCCTAGACTGATTTGAACTTGAGGCTTCTTTATGGAGAAGATTAGGAGAGTTTAGCCTGACATAATTTATAGGGTTTGGTGTGTTGTTGTGTCTTGCAGAGATTGATATGAAGGGATTCAACGACATGAGTTTTCTCCCCCTCTTCATTGCCAAATACAGGGATTTTCCCATATTGTGGCAGGGTATACACCCACATTACACCAACAAACCAAAGAGGCACGCAGCCCTGGAGGAACTTGTGGAATTTGTCAAGCCAAGGTTCCCCACGGCAACTGTTGATGATATTAGAAAGAAAATTGGCAGCCTGAGGAGTGCGTATATCAGGGAGAGGAAGAAGGTCGTGAAGTCTGAGGAAACTGCAACTTCAGCAGATGAGGTCTATGTCCCCAAGCTCTGGTACTATCAGAGTCTCCATTTTCTGAAGGACCAGGCTGATGTCACGGAGCCAACCTCAACTCCTCCTTCCACGCTTCCTTGCGCACAGCCCACCCCTGATGAGGCTTCCGAGGAGCAACCTGGGCCTTCCAGTCTGGAAGAGGTGGAGGAGCCCAGCTTGTTCCAGGTATAGTAGTTTTGTTACCATTTATGGGAATAATGAATGATGTTCACTTAATTCAGGATCGCCAATTGGTTAGTTCCTAACGTGTTTGACATATCAACAGACAGTGGTGTGGGAGACATTTGGGGCCAGAATCTAAACTGCTGGGCTGAGAATTGTATGGTTTTCTATTTGTAAACATTTTGCACCAGTCACTAGATGAGAATTGTGTGTGTTTGATGAACAAATAACTGAAACTATGTCCCTTTTTCCTACACAGGAAGACCTCAGCCAGGAGGTGGCTGTGGAAGGTGGCAGTCAGGAGGAGGCAGGGGTTAGTGGCAGCCACCAGCTGGGTAGTGGCAGCCAAGAGGGGGCTAGGCCTCGGAGCCTGACTGACACCCAAACCCCTCCCCTCCGCCCTCCGTACAAAAGGGCGAGAAGGGGGGGTTATGCGGCACAGTCAGCGCTCCGGATGATCAGAGAGGCTTCAGACTCCCTACATGCCACACCCGCCGACGAGGAGACCTTTGGCTCGGTGGTTGTCACAAAAATGATGGGTATGGAGGTGGGGCAACGCAACATGTGTGAGGGGCTCATCCTCCATGTCCTAAATAAGGGTAGGGCTGGGGAGATGACCCCACTCACACATGTTTGCCATAGTTACCATGCTCCGCCTCCTCCTCCTCCTCCTCCTCCTTCTGCCACCCCACCAGCACGACAGCCACAGCGTGGAAGGAAGCGTGGAAGGAAGACCTGAGAGTGACGACCTGCAATCAGTCTGGTGTGAGAGAAGATGGAGCCTCTTGTAGTACCAGAGCCTGGGGACCTAGATGGCATCTGCTGCAGTTCCGGATACTTTGGACTTCACGACCAGATTGCACTCCCCTTAATATACGTACTCCTCAGGCCCCCAATTTTCTACGCTTGGACAATGATGGTTGCCGTGGGGGGCCAAGACTTTGCAAATTCCCCAAGTTTCACCATGGCTGCGTTCCTCTTTGGTTTGTTGGTGTGACCTAAATAAAGGTTTTTTTGATTTGAAATAATCATTGACTATTGTGTTTTACTTTGCTACAATGACAGTTTTTCTTTGAGTAGGCTGGTACATTTCACTAATCCTAAAGTAGAATTAACAAGGGGCAACAACAACAAACAACCTCCTAGTAAATTTAAGCAAGAAATACAAATGTAAATAATGTGTTTTTGGTAATTTGAGACACACAACCCCCCTCCAAAAAAAAAAAAAAAAAAAACATTCAAATATGTATTCCCCAAAAAAAAAAAAAAAAAGACAAATCATGGTAAAAAAATAACAAAGATTCTTTTCCGTTCAGAGTAAAAATAAACATGTAGTGTATAAATGCTGCAAAGTAATAAAGAAGTAAGTTTGTGAGAAGTGCGGGTGAATAGGAGCAGCTAAAAGATGTCATTCTTGTTGCATTGTAAAGAAAAAGAGAATGCGCTGCATTAAAGACATTTTAACATTGCAGCGTGACGAATGTGCTGTGTCGATTAGGAAAGGTAGTTTTACCTGACCGAGCGCTTCCGTCACAGAATTTCTTCTGAGCATGCGTAGCACTTTGTCCGTCGGACAAGCGTACACACGCTCGGATTTGGTGTGATCGGACCGGGTTGACGGGAAATCTTTCCAGCAGGAGATAAGACTTTGTCCGACGGACAAACCGACGAACACTGTCCGATGGTGCATACACACGGTCTGATTTTTCAACAACCTTGTCCGATCGGACCAAATTGATGAAAAAGTCCGACCGTGTGTATGGGGCTTAAGACAAAATACATAAAGAAATAAATCAAAAGTCCATATAGTGTCCACAATGTATGTTTAAATAATCTGTAAAATATCTTCTTGTTCCTTCCACCACACCACAGTGACAGGTGGTTCCTCTCCCTTAAGAAATGCACTCACCGACAAAAAGCGCTTTAAAAACAATGTAAGCAGGTGTCAAGACGAATCACACAATATACACTGTATATCCAGAAATTCTCCACATGTAAATAAAATAAGGTGCTCCAATAGTGTAAATCATATAAATCAATTTATTCATTCACTTAAAAAGCTTCAACCTTCACACTCACATTTCCACAATAAAAAGTCAGCAGAAGGGGCGTGGCCTGGACGGAGACTGAGATGGCTGCTTAATCTTTGAGCTCCTGCGTGACCGGGACGAAATACCTACCTAACCGGGAGCCTACCGGTTCTACCTTGCTATGCACAGGTCCACCAGAAGCTCGTCCACCTCCCGCACCCCCAAGGACCCTCATACTCACCTGGGGAGGAATATCCCGGACATTTTTCGGTCCCAAAGGCCGCAAGCACCCGCGCCATTACAGGCCCAAACCGCGGCCTTGCCTGACGGACTGTCATCCGCACTCATGCCGGGAACGGCGTCACCTAGCCCCAGCGGGGCCCTTCCCCCCAGCCTCTTCGACCTGGAAAAGGTTGCATCTGACATAAAAAACACGGTAACGGCGGCGATTGCAGACCTGAAGGTGGATATGCAGGCCGTCGCTCACCGCATCGACAACGTGGAGCAGACCACGCAAACACATGCGGCAGCCATTCGCCAAGTACAGTCGGCGTACGACTCCCAGCTTGCCCAGGTTTTCGAGCTACACAGACACGTGGAAGACCTCGATAACCGGGGAAGGAGGCATAATATTAGGGTGCGGGGTGTCCCCGAGAGTGTCGATCCAGGCGCGATACAGCAAACCATCAGCGCCATTTTCAACGATCTCATCGAACGCCCCGCCGACTCTCCTATTGACATGGAAAGAGCTCATCGTGCTCTCCGTCCCCCACCACGCGACAATGAGCCTCCGAGAGACATCATCTGCTGCATCGTGAACTTTCCCCTCAAAGAAGAGATTCTCCGCAAAGCCAGGGAGAGGGGACGCATTCTCTTTAATGGGACGGAGGTGAAGTTGTTTCAAGACCTTTCACAAATTACCCTCCAAAATAGAAGAGCTTTACGTCCACTACTAGATACATTAAGATCCAGAAACATCCAGTATCGCTGGAAATTTCCATTTGGTCTGTCTGCATCTGCAAGGGGGCGCTCTGCCCTGCTACGCACGCCAGAGGACCTTCAGGCATTCTGCGACCAACTCGATCTACCTAGCATTGAGCTTCCCGAGTGGTACGCGCTCTACTTTCCGGCGGAACCCTGGCTTCCTGTTTCACTCAACCCATCGCCGAAAGCCTCCCGCCAGAGATCGCGCCGCCGCAGACCGGGACCGTTGTCCCCGAACGCCCGCTCCTCACGACGAGACCTGCACCAGCACAGCCCCTCGCCTCCGCACATGAGACGAGAAGAGTCGGAAGATTGAGCGATGGCGCCACGGACTGTGATCTACAACCTGTGAGTACCCTTCCCTTCACACCCTGAGCTTCCCACCCTTTACCACACCAGAGACCCTGGACGCTCCTCCAAAAAGACCCATTAGGCCTCTTTTGAATCCATCGGTTCCCCCACCCGGTTATGTGGCCTCTCCGGCAACCGACCATGCACCATCCCAGATCTTCGTGATGTCCGGACGACTACACGTGTAGTTCCCTCCCTGGGCCCTGCCACGTTCGATCCCCAACCATGACCACACTGTCTCTATGCAACGATCGGCTAGTGGCCCGACCATGGAACCAGCCCTCATGGAAGACGGAAAATACGCCAATTGGGTCGAAACCTGCAACCCTACTTTCGACGGTTCACTGAAACATACACGCCCGCAGGTCGGTCACCCCCATGCTGCCTTTAGTCCTTGACCGGTCTCTCCTGAACTATGGTATTGCCTGAATCTAGGTAAACCTGCCTGTGCCTGCTGAGGCCTCTCCACGGACACCCAGCGGATGCCTCTGACCAGAGATTGACTTTGACTCATGCTACCCGGTTGACTTTGGCACAATTCCCCCGAAAGGCACCTCCATGTACTAATATACCCATGTGGGGAGTTTTTTTCTTTTTCCCCTTTTTTTTTTTTTCTTTTTTTTTATTTGCTTTTCCCTTGTCGCTAGGCAGATGGACCCGCATCAGCTCCTCATCCCTCAAGCTCGCCTTCTCCGGGACCGCCACTGCCCGATACCAACTTTACCTCGTCTCAGGCAATGTTTTTCTTCCTTTTTATTTATGTATTTATGTATTTATTTATTCTATTTTTTTTTTTCTTTGCTTTATTGATTTTGGGGGTGCATTTCAGGAATCTATTTACCCTCACACGATTTTTTGCCAAATTGCAATTCCTACCCTGCAAGATTCCAGGCAGACCCTGAATTGATGCCCCATGACTCACACCATATCACATGGTCCACTCATGGCGCTCTAACCAAGTGCTGCTGCCAGGGTGCCCCTCATACCAATCCCCCGCAAAGGGCCTCCTCAAGCTCCAACCCCCCCCCCCCCCTTCCTTCCATCTTCCCCCCTCCCCTCCCCCTTCAACTCCCCCCCCCCCCATTCCCCCCCTACCCCTTCCCCCCTCCCCCATACTCTTTAGCCTTTTTATTCCCTTGGAATTGCCCCCTAGATGGTCCCTGGAAGACCAACATCCTACCTTCGTTTACTCATAGGTTGTGGCTCCCACCCTTGTCCGTTTTGCATTTACTGTTTCCGAGTTGTATATTGGTTCTGTAATGTTTATTTACACTGACTCAGGCCCAGTGGCCTAAGCTTACAAGGTTATGTTGCTTAGACTGTTATGTTACCCACGTTGCTTTCTGCTACTGCTTCACATTTACGGTAGGCTCCCTAATACGCTACAATGGACCTCATATCTGATGAGGTCCTTCCTCACCACCTTTTGACTCCCGTGTCCGCAGTTAGGCTGTGGTCACCGTTCACCTTACTTCCCCCACACAGCGGTCTCGCCGAGACTTTGCTGACACACCAGGAATCTCTCCCAACCCTCCCAGGTGGATAGCAAAGCTACACCCACCTCTGGTACTTCTATCCCCCCCTGTATCTATTACTTGCTCCCCCCCCCCTCACTTCCTTTCTTGATCCCACAACTACTCTTCTTTGCTTCCTCTCTCCCCCTTTCGTCCCCCTGACCCCCCTTCCTCCCTCTCTAACCTTCCCCTCCCTCCCACTCACTGCCCACCTTATTCCTTTCCCTCACCCCACCTACCCTCCCCTCCTAGGGGAGTGACCCTCTCTTACAGCCTCTACATAGTACCCAACTCGTGAGATAGCAGGGAACAAATCCCTCCCCTCTCCTGAACCTTCCACAATGCAGACTAATCCTACTTCTAGTAGCCCACTGACGTTGAAATGTATATCACTTAACGCGAAAGGCCTGAATGTGCCTGAAAAGAGATCTCAGGTCTTATCCTCCCTTACCAGACAAAAAGCCCATTTTATTTTCCTCCAGGAAACTCACTTTCGATCCGATGCTATCCCCAAGCTCTCTAACCACGTGTACCGCTCTGCCTTCCATGCTACTAATCCTGACGCGAAATCAAAGGGCGTCTCAATCCTGGTCTCAAGACACGCAAACTTCCTCCTGACCGATTCCCTAGTGGATCCAGAAGGCAGATTTATCTTCATTAAAGGTACATACGCCTCTAAACCAGTCACCCTGGCCAACATTTACTGCCCTAATGAACATCAAGTTACCTTTTTCCGCAAGACCTGCGCACTCCTGTCCTCATTTCAGAGCGGACTGGTTCTCCTGGGTGGCGACTTCAATGTGCCCCTGAACCCACTGCTGGATACTTCCACGGGCACGTCCTCTCTTACTTACAAGGCCCTACGCCAGATCAAGTCCCAACTCCAGACTCTGACTTTACATGACGCCTGGCGCACCCTCTATCCCTCAACCAAAGACTACACTTATTTTTCACCCCCCCACCAGAAATACTCCAGAATCGACTTCTTCTTCCTGTCCCAGACTGACCTCCCCGCCCTATACCAATCTTCCATTGAGCCAATGTTCCTCTCAGACCACCACCCCATCACAATTACCCTTTCTTTCCCGGAATCCTACCCTAGATCTAAAGTCTGGCGCTTCAACCCTGCTCTATTAAAGGACCCAGTCACCCTGGAACAGATTCGATCACGCATTAGATTGTACTTCCAGGAGAATGCCAGCCCGGACATGTCCCCTATCTCCCTCTGGGAAGCGCATAAATGCGTAATACGGGGGGAGCTGTTAACCCTCACCTCCCAGGCCAAGAAACGTCATCAGGAACGAATCAATACCCTTCTTAAGTCACTGCGTGCGCTAGAACTATCTCATAAACAGACACAAGCACAAAACACCCTACAGGAACTAATCCATACCCGCACACTCCTAGCGGACGAGTTGGGTAAACGCACGCGGAGACGTTACATTCTTGGCCAGAGGATATTTTATGAGCATGGCAACAAGAGTGGACGTCTCCTGGCGAGGTCAGTTCAATCTGCCAAACCATCATCCACCATACATGCCATACGTGACCCGAGGGGTGTCATGCTAGCCAAAAGTGAGGAAATTGCAAAGGAGTTTGAAAGTTTTTATTCTAAGCTTTACAACCTTCACCCCAGCCACCCGCCCCGCACGTCCGGAGAGACACGCCAAACGCTAATCGCAGATTTTCTTTCCCGATATAGCCCCAAACCCATCTCCTCCCAACAAGCACAATCTATGGAAGGGCAAATATCATCCCTGGAATTAGAATCTGCACTAAAGCAAATGAAATTGGGTAAAAGCCCTGGCCCTGACGGGTTTACACTCCAGTACTATAAATCCTTCTCGGATGTCCTTAACCCCAACCTCCTACAGACCTTTAATGCCCTAGCCAACCCACAAAATCGTCCACATAGGTTACTGGAAGCACATATCACGGTGATCCCGAAGGAAGGGAAAGACCCCCTCCAGGTAGCCAACTACAGGCCGATCTCACTCCTTAACGTGGATATAAAAATTTATGCCAAGATACTCGCCAACAGACTGATGCCCCTGATTCCCGGCCTTATTTCCAATGACCAGGTGGGTTTTGTCCCGGGCAGGGAAGCCCGAGACAACACCTCCCGAACTCTCAATCTACATCACTGGCTCACCTCCACCAACACACAGGGATTCATACTTTCACTCGATGCGGAGAAGGCGTTTGACAGAGTGGCCTGGGACTATATGCGGGCAGCACTATCAAGCCTGGGCCTGGAAGACCGCATGCTCTCTTCTATAATGGCACTATACTCCGGCCCCACGGCAGCTGTGAGAGTCAACGGCCACCTGTCAAACGCCTTCCCCATTAGCAATGGCACACGCCAAGGGTGCCCCCTCTCCCCTCTGATCTACATCCTCACTCTCGAACCCCTTTTGAACAAACTTAGAGAAAACTCGGATATTAAGGGGGTGATGGTCAAAGGTAGGGAATTTAAAGTTGCCGCTTTCGCGGATGACATCTTGCTTTCATTGACATCCCCACGCACCTCACTCCCGTCTCTCCTGCAGGACTTGGAAGCCTTTGGTGCAATCTCGAATCTTAAGATTAATTATTCAAAATCTCACGCTCTAAATATAACCCTCCCCTCCCAAGAAGCTACACACTGCCAAGAATCCTTCCCTTTCCACTGGGAAAAAACTGCCATCACATACCTCGGAATTCGGATTCCTCCCCGCCTCTCAGATCTTTACGCTCTTAACTTTTACCCTGCCCTGTTGAGTGCCCAAACTCACCTCAAGGAATGGTCGGCTCTGAATGTTTCCTGGTTCGGACGAGCCGCCCTGATTAAAATGATCATCTTACCGCGATTATTGTACCTGATTCAATCCATTCCAATGGCCATCCCCTCAAGCTTCTTTTCATCCTATCGAAAGGCCTGTTCTACCTTCCTCTGGAAGGACTCCCCTCCTAGAATTAAATACACTAGACTCACGCTGCCTAAATCCAAAGGTGGCATTGCTCTCCCAGACCTACACAAGTACTATGTTGCTTGCCACCTTACCAGGATCGCAGACTGGAACATACACTCCCTTGAAAAGGTCTGGGTTTCCATTGAAAACGCCTTTTCGCCCACTCCACTACATCTCCTTCCATGGCTACTCTCAAAACAATGGCCCCAACCGTTAGCCTCTCACCCATTTATCTATACATCATTATCTCTATTGAGGAAATCTCCAACGGGTAGAACCCTTGCGCCGACCCCGGGCCCAATGACTACGTTGAGAGGGAATCCAGACTTCCCCCCGGGTCTTTCACCAAACTTCCTCAAACAGGAGTGGCCCTTCCAGGACATACTCGCCGCCCAGTTCTTTGTTGAGGGCAAACTTGCCTCGATAGAGTATCTTAAGAACTTATCTAACACACTGACCTTCCCTTTCTGGACCTACAGACAACTGTGCCACTTTCTATCCACACACACTACCCAAGACAAATGGACGAGACAGCTCACCCCATTTGAAACCCTGTGCCACCGAAAGACGCCTCAACGACATCTCATTTCCCTTCTTTACGCCCTACTTGTAGAACCCAATGACTTGACCCTCTCCCCATCTCAGATCTCTTGGAATAAGGACCTGCCCGTTCCCCTGACATCTCTGGAATGGTCTAGAGTACATGAATACACACACAGGGGCTCGTTGAACGTCGCCATCCAGGAGAACGGATATAAAGTGCTGACTAGATGGTACAGAACCCCCTCCCGCCTACATAAGTTCTCACCAGCAATACCCAACACCTGCTGGAGATGTAACGCAGAGGTTGGTACCATGCTACACATCTGGTGGAGTTGCATACATATCCAACCATTCTGGAAGGAGGTTCATAGACTCATTTCCTCAATTAGCACCTATACTTTAGATTTTTCCCCAGCGCAGTTTCTCCTACACCATACATCTTTATCCAGAAAGGCCTATTACAAATCCCTGGCTATGCACATGGTCAACGCGGCCAGACTATGTATTCCCAAACATTGGCGTACTAACCAAAAGCCATCACTTAAAGAATGGTTTATGACCATTTCAAAAATATGTGACATGGAAGAGCTGATCCACATCTCACAGGAGAGATTGGAGAAATTTTCGACCACCTGGGCATGCTGGTCTCACTTCAAAACAACCCCGGAGTACAGACAACACATCCCCCCTGATTAGAGGAAATTCCCTTAGAGGGGTGGCTTGCCCCCCTTCCACCTGCGGAGGCCCGTCTGAGGGGTCACTCCCCTAGCCCATGTCCCTACCCCCCCTCTTCTTCATCCCCCCACCTCCCCTCCATCTCCCCCCCTCTATACCTTTTTTCTACTCTTACTTGTCCGTACATCCCCCGCTAACCCCCCTCCTACTCCCTTCCTTTTTCCCCCTTGCCCCCCTCCTCCCCCTCCCCTCTCCCATCCCCCTACTGCTTTGTGCCCTCCCCCCCCTCCCATCGCTCTAGCCGGCTTCCCCTCTCCCCCTTGTCTCCCCTTTACTATCCTATGATTGCCTTTCCTCAGGCACCCAACACTTTCAGTTATATAGCAAGGTTAATTTGCAGTCGGAACTGAAATCGAGATAATAAAGGCTTCGGCCCTACTGTTCCCCGCTAACTGTCCACATGTGTTCTGGAGACATCTTCGGGCTTATGGTTTATGCTTTTTTTTTATGCCGTGTCTAAAATGCAGATATGTTCTGACTTTCTTTTGTATTCGGTACATTGTTCCTTGTTACTGCTACTCAATAAAAACTTTATGGAAAAAAAAAAAAAAAAGTCAGCAGAAAGCAATCAGCAGACCACAGCAAATTACACTTCTGAACTTCACACTCAATGGATTGCAGTCACGGCAGACTCGAGGTGTGCAGGCACAGCAGTGTTTGTTTAAATCTCACCCCTTCCTCAATGCCTGATTGCAGCAATAGTAATCCATCTCCACGTCCAGCTCCCAGTCTGAAGCTTTACTGGAGATGATTGCCGTACAGCCACGCCCCTGACATGTTTCGTTTAACCAACTTATTCATAGGGTAGGCTGTATGGCACAGCAATCACTTTGTCATGGTTAACCAATAGAGTTGTCTGCTTACCTGTCTCCATGTGTTCATCTCTAGAGACCAGCCGACCATCATCTGACTGCTTTTATAATCCCTCCTCTGGCAGGGCTCCACCCTAGCTCCTATCAGAGGACTCTATATTAACCTGTGAACTGCAGGCCAAACCTGCTGATCAACCTTTGTGTGTTTGGCTTTTTGTTACCAGCCGTGTGCAATTCAGTGTTCTGTTACCGACTTTGACGTGTCCATGACTATCCCTGTTTGACTGTGACCCTGACCTTCTGGCGTGTCCCTGACTATCCCTGGTTGCCTGTGACCCTGAACCTTGGCGTGTACCTGGTTGTCCTTTTCTGCTTGTGGCCCTGACCTTGGCTTATCCCTCACTATCCCTGTCCTCCTGTTGCCTACTGTGGGTGTGAGCTGGGGGACCCTGGGGGTCGCGACCTGGAGCCAGTTGCAGCCCAGTCCATCCTCACCACTAGAGGCTCTGGTGAATACCAGCTGGCTCTTAGACTCCACGCCCCAGGGAATCTCACGCTCTAACCCCGGTGGGATCTGTCTTGGTGTCCAGCGGCCTTGTGTTCCGAATCACCTGGACTCCCGTCCGCTGCAGTCAGTCATAGGGTCCACTACCTTGCGGTGCACTCCTGATCCCTACGGTGTGCATCTGTCACCTAGCCTCAGGATGACCTGACAGTTTGATCAGCCATGGACCCAGCTACTGTGCAGCTCCCGGCAGTCGATCCTTTGCAGGGCATAGTTCGGCGACTCGAGACCCAGGAATCCAATCAGACTCAGGTGATGCGATTCCTTCAAGATCTGGCTTTCCGCTTCGAGCAGCTGCAAGCTTCCTTGGGAGCCCTGAACCCGCAGCCTCAAGTACAGCCAGCAGCTGCACCTATTGCACCAGTCACATCCACGCATTCATATCTACTGCCAGCTCCGTCCCGTTTCTCTGGGGACTCCAAGGCCTGCAGGGGCTTCCTCAGCCAATGCACCATTCATTTTGAGCTCCAGCCACAAAACTTTCTGTCTGATCGGGCAAAGGTTGCCTATATCATTTCCCTCCTCTCCGGAGAAGCTTTAGCTTGGGCTGCCCCCCTGTGGGAGAAAAGTGATCCGGTGGTTTCCAGCCTGTCCGACTTCTTGAAGCTCTTTCGAAATATCTTTGAGGAGCCAGCTCGGGTTTCTTCTGTGGCTAGTGCCCTTTTACGCCTTCGCCAAGAATCTCGTTCAGTGGGACAATATGCACTTCAGTTCCGTATCCTCACGGCTGAGTTGAGCTGGAACAATGAGGCCTTGGTCGCAACCTTTTTACATGGCCTCTCTGACCGAGTGAAGGACGAATTAGCAGGAAGAGCTATCCCTGCCGGTCTGGACGATGTATTTTCCTTATGCAATCAGATTGACATTCGTTTCCAGGAGAGGTCCTTAGAAAAAAGACGCCATGTGTTCATCCTAGTCCTAGTCAGCCTGAACTCCTTCCCCATCGCCCTGTGGAGCATCCCCTGTCTGCTGAGGAACCCATGCAGCTGGGCCGGACCATACTAACCCCCGAAAAACGTGCTAGACGCAGAACTTTGGGCTTGTGTCTTTATTGTGGGGGCAAGGGTCATTTTCGTGACTCCTGCTCGCTTCGTCCGGGAAACACTCGGGTCTAATACATTTGGAAGGTGGAGTATTGGACCCAGAAACATCACCTTCTCATCTTCTTCTTCCGGTGTTCCTCCATGTAGGCACTTCTCCCCAATCGGTCCTAGCATACCTGGACTCCGGGGCTGCCGGCAATTTCATGGACTGGAGAACTACTTCTTCTATGAAGCTTACCCTTTCTCCCCTCACTACACCACTGGTAGTCTCGGCTATTGATGGCACAGTGCTTCCAGGGGGCCCTATCCGTTTTCAGACGCTACCTATTAGGATGTCGGTAGGGATACTCCACCAGGAGTGGATTTCCTTCCTCATTCTACCCAAGGCCTCTACCCCCATTGTATTGGGCCTTCCTTGGCTACAGCTCCACTCCACACATGTGTACTGGGTCTCTGGGCAGATCCTGGCTTGGGGTCCTTCGTGTTTCTCGTCCTGTCTTCTCATGGTGGTCCCCAAGTGGAAACTTCCCATTGCTACCATATCCGTATCGTCTGATCTTCCCGCGGCTTACAGCGATTACTGGGATGTGTTCTGTAAGAAGTCTGCTGAGGTGCTTCCTCCCCACAGATCTTTTGACTGTGCTATTGATCTTGTCCCTGAAGCAACCCTTCCCAGGGGTCGTACCTACCCTCTGTCCATTCATGAGACCCAGGCCATGTCTGAGTATATCGCCGAGAATCTGGAGAGAGGTTTCATCCGGAAATCCTCTTCGCCTGCAGGAGCAGGGTTCTTTTTCGTTGCCAAAAAGGATGGGACCCTCAGACCCTGTATCGACTATAGAGGTTTAAACGCAGTGACTATCAAAAACCGTTACCCCTTACCTCTAATATCTAAACTATTCGACAGGTTGAAGGGGGCTTCCATCTTCACTAAGTTGGATCTCAGAGGTGCTTACAATCTCATTCGAATACGAGAAGGTGACGAATGGAAGACTGCATTTAACACTAGGGACGGGCATTACGAATACCTGGTTATGCCTTTTGGGTTGTGTAATGCTCCTGCTGTCTTCCAGAATTTTGTCAATGAAATCTTCAGGGATCTACTGTACCAGTTTGTTGTCATTTATCTGGATGACATTCTCATCTTTTCCGAAAATCTGCCTGCTCACAGAAACCATGTCCGCACCGTACTTCAGCGCCTTAGAGAGAATAATCTATATGCCAAGATGGAGAAATGTTCCTTTGAATGTTCTGAGGTCCTGTTTCTGGGATGTTTTGTTTCTAGTTTGGGTCTTCGCATGGATCCCGGAAAAGTCTCAGCCATTACCAACTGGCCCCTTCCCGCTAGCCTCAAGGCCACACAGCGCTTTCTTGGCTTCACAAACTATTACAGGCAGTTCATAAGGAATTACTCTTCCATTGCTGCGCCTATTATCGCTTTGACCAAGAAGGGTGCGAATGCTAAAGACTGGCCTCCCGAGGCTGTCTCCACGTTTCACGATCTGAAACAGGCCTTTGTCTCTGGACCTCTCTTGAGGAGACCAAATCCTGGGGATCCATTTTTTATCGAAGTAGACGCTTCTTCAATTGGGGTGGGAGCTGTGCTTCTTCAGTTCTTTGAGAAGAAACGTCAACCATGTGCGTTCTTCTCCAAAAAAAATTCTCAGGCAGAGAGAAATGATGCCATTGGTGATCGGGAACTAAATTGGCGTTGGAGGAGTGGCGTCATCTCTTGGAAGGTTCCCCTCACTCCATAACGATCTTTACTGATCACTAGAATTTACAATACCTACAGAATGCTAAACGTCTGAACCCCAGACAGGCCAGGTGGAGTCTCTTATTTTCCCGTTTTAAATTCACAATCACGTACAAACCTGGTTCCTGCAACGGTCGGGCTGATGCGCTCTCTAGGTCATTTGACACTTTGGATGAGGAGTCCACCCCTGATCCTGAGCCGATAATTCCTACCTCATGCATTATTGCCCATTCTACCACCCTGGAATCAAAAATTCCTCCTGGCAGGACCTTTGTTCCCATGGAGCTAAGAGCCAAGATCCTTCATTGGGGACATGATTCCAAGGTGGCAGGTCATGCTGGAATCCTCCGATCCTTCCTGCTTATCAGTCGTCACTACTGGTGGCCTAATCTCCGCTCGGATGTTAAAGACTATGTTAAGGCTTGTCACGTCTGTGCTCAGTCTAAATCTTCCACGCAAGCCCCTGCTGGTCTTCTCATGCCCTTGCCCATTCCTAAGGAGCCCTGGTCTCATATCGCCATGGATTTTATCACTGATCTTCCACCATCGGAGAATAATACGGCCATTTGTGTGGTGATCGATCGGTTCTCCAAGATGGCTCATTTTGTTCCTCTTCTTGGTCTCCCTTCTGCCCCTGCCTTGGTGCCCATTTTTGTATGAGAGATTTTCCGCTTTCATGGTGTTCCTTCCCATGTCATTTTGGACAGGGGTGTGCAGTTTACTTCTAGTTTTTGGAGAGCCTTTTCCAGATCCCTCGACATAACCTTGGATTTTACCTCCTCTTACCATCCTCAATCCAATGGCCAGACCGAGAGGGTTAATCAGGAGTTGGAGGTCTTTCTCCGTACCTTGGTCTCGGCCCATCATGATGATTGGGTATCACTGTTACCGTGGGCTGAGTTCTCCCACAATAATCATGTCAATGTCAGTTCTCAGAAAACACCCTTTTTCACTGTTTACGGAAGACATCCTCAACTCCCTCTTCCTATGACTTGTTCTTCTGACATTCCAGCTTTGGCTACTGTTCAGAAATCATTCAATTCCGTGTGGGCTGATGTTCATGATTCTCTCCAGAAAGCTGCCAATAAATTCAAGAGTTTTGCTGACCGTCGCAGACGTAAGCCACCTTCTCTTCTGCCAGGAGACAAGGTCTGGCTCTCCACCAGGAACATCAAACTCCGGGTTCCTTCTCTCAAATTTGCCCCAAGATTCATTGGTCCGTACACCATAACTTCTAAACTGAACCCGGTTTGTTTCAAGCTCCAGATTCCCAAAAGCCTCAATCTCTAACTCCTTCCATGTTGCCCTTCTGAAGCCTTTAGTCCTCAATAAATTCTCTCGTCCTTTCTCTACCGTAGCACCGGTCTCTGAGGATAATCAGGAGTACGAGGTTAGCCAGATTTTGGACTCCAGACTCTGTAGAGGCATTCTCCAGTACCTCGTGCACTGGAAAGGGTTTGGTCCTGAGGAGAGGTCGTGGATTTCGGCTTCCGAGGTCTTTGCACCTCATCTGTTGAGGAGGTTTCATTTGAAGTTCCCCTCTAAACCTGGTCCCAGGGGAGGCCTCATAAGGGGGGGGGGGTACTGTCATGGTTAAGCAATAGAGTTGTCTGCTTACCTGTCTCCATGTGTTCATCTCTAGAGACCAGCCAACCATCATCTGACTGCTTTTATAATCCCTCCTCTGGCAGGGCTCCACCCTAGCTCCTATCAGAGGACTCTATATTAACCTGTAAACTGCAGGCCAACCCTGCTGATCAACCTTTGTGTGTTTGGCTTTCTGTTACCAGCCGTGTGCGATTCAGTGTTCTGTTACCGACTTTGGCGTGTCCCTGACTATCACTGTTTGCCTGTGACTCTGACCTTCTGGCGTGTCCCTGACTATCCCTGGTTTCCTGTGACCCTGAACCTTGGCGTGTACCTGGTTGTCCTTTTTTGCTTGTGGCCCTGACCTTGGCTTATCCCTCACTATCTCTGTCCTCCTGTTGCCTACTGTGGGTGTGAGCTGGGGGACCCTGGGGGTCGCGACCTGGAGCCAGTTGCAGCCCAGTCCATTCTCACCACTAGAGGCTCTGGTGAATACCAGCTGGCTCTTAGACTCCGCGCCCCAGGGAATCTCACGCTCTAACCCCGGTGAGATCCGTCTTGGTGTCCAGCGGCCTTGTGTTCCGAATCACCTGGACTCCCGTCCGCTGCAGTCAGCCATAGGGTCCACTACCTTGCGGTGCACTCCTGATCCCTACGGTGTGCATCTGTCACCTAGCCTCAGGGTGACCTGACACACTTCTTTTAAATCCTTCTATTCCCGCCCTCACCAGAATATCCGTACTGCACATGTGCACACCTCGTGTCCCCGCTGAGCACATATTCCGGATCTCTGAGCACTATATCAGCATTACATTTAACATTAAGCTGTCTATTTACCATAGACTGAGTTCTAAATTGGATTCTCAACATTGCAATCTACAGCATTTAATACATGTGCACTAGGGGTGCAACGGATCGTCGCCGATCCGTGATCCGAACGAGTCACCCTGTTCGGATCGGCACACCCCGCGATCCGCCGAGCACTCCGCGGCCTCGGCCTTGGGAAAGGCCGCGGCTTCAGCCTAGCTCCGGAGCGGCGGCCATCTTGGTACACCCAGCGGCCTTAGGAAAGGCCGCGGCTTCGGCCTAGCTCCGGAGCGGTGGCCATCTTGGTACACCCGGCGGCCGTTTACAATGTGATCGCTCCGTCAAATGACGGAGCGATCACTTGTAAACATACTCTGTATTACACCCTGCCAATACTCTGCATACTCTGCATTACACCCTGCCAATACTCTGCATTACACCCTGTCAATACTCTGCATACTCTGCAATACACCCTGTCAATACTCTGCATACTCTGCATTACACCCTGCCAATACTCTGCATACTCTGCATTACACCCTGACAATACTCTGCATACTCTGCATTACACCCTGCCAATACTCTGCATTACACCCTGCCAATACTCTGCATTACACCCTGCCAATACTCTGCATAACACCCTGCCAATACTCTGCATTAAACCCTGCCAATACTCTGCATTACACCCTGACAAAACTCTGCATTACACCCTGCCAATACTCTGCATACTCTGCATTACACCCTGCCAATACTCTGCATTACACCCTGCCAATACTCTGCATACTCTGCATTACACCCTCCCAATACTCTGCATACTCTGCATTACACCCTGCCAATACTCTGCATACTCTGCATTACACCCTGCCAATACTCCGCATTACACCCTGCCAATACTCCGCGATACCCAGGCAATATTACAGTGGGGAGATGGCGTGGATATTACAGTGGGGAGATGGCGTGGATATTACAGTGGGGACTATATAGTGGTGGAATTTTCACAGGTTTTTGCAAATTCAATTATTTGCTGATCCGAAAAATTATCCGATCCGTAACTCTGATCCGAGGATCGATCCGATCCGTGAGTTTATTGATCCGTTGCACCCCTAATGTGCACTATTTATAACCTTAAATGCATCTGAATGTTTAAAATCCCGCTAATCCATCCTTGTTCTCAGTTGACACACAGAATAAAATGATGGCAATTAATCCATTGCATACCACACAATTCGTGATTGTATGTACTGAATTATCTCCAGCTTCCACACATCACGAATGTATGGTCTATTGAGTTGCCTCAGCCAATTCTAATTGCGATGGCACTCATACACTAACCAATTCATATGAGAGATCAGGTGCAATCCTCATCATTAGTCCTACAGCTTCATTAAGCAATATTACAAACTATAAAAGCTGAATTCTAATTAAATATAGGAGTGGTTGGAACTCACTTACAGTGGTGTGAAAAAGTGTTTGCCCCCTTCCTCATTTCCTGTTCCTTTGCATGTTTGTCACACTTAAGTGTTTCGGAACATCAGACCAATTTAAACAATAGTCAAGGACAACACAAGTAAACACAAAATGCAATTTGTAAATGAAGGTGTTTATTATTAAAGGTGAAAAAAAACCAAACCATCATGGCCCTGTGTGAAAAAGTGATTGCCCCCCTTGTTAAAACATACTATAACTGTGGTTGTCCACACCTGAGTTCAATTTCTCTAGCCACACCCAGGCCTGATTATTGCCACACCTGTTCACAATCAAGGCATCACTTAAATAGGAGCTGCTTGACACAGTAAGGTCCACCAGAAGATCCTTAAAAGCTACACATCATGCCGAGACCCAAAGAAATTCAGGAACAATTGAGAAAGAAAGTAATTGAGATCTATCAGTCTGGAAAGGGTTATAAAGCCATTTCCAAAGCTTTGAGAATCCAGCGAACCACAGTGAGAGCCATTATCCACAAATGGCGAAGACATGGAACAGTGGTGAACCTTCCCAGGAGTGGCCGGCCGCCCAAAATTACCCCAAGAGCGCAGCGACGACTCATCCAAGAGGTCACAAAAGACCCCACAACAACGTCCAAGGAACTGCAGGCCTCACTTGCCTCAGTTAAGGTCAGCGTTCATGCCTCCACCATCAGGAAAAGACTGGGCAAAAATGGCCTGCATGGCAGAGTTCCAAGGAGAAAACCACTGCTGAGCAAAAAGAACATCAAAGCTCGTCTCAATTTCTCCAGAACACATCTTGATGATCCCCAAGACTTTTGGGACAACATTCTGTGGACCGATGAGACAAAAGTGGAACTCTTTGGAAGGTGTGTGTCCAAGTATATCTGGCATAGAAGGAGCATTTCAGAAAAAGAACATTATACCAACAGTAAAATATGGTGGTGGTAGTGTGATGGTCTGGGGCTGTTTTGCTGCTTCAGGACCTGGAAGACTTGCCGTGATAAAAGGAACTATGAATTCTGCTGTCTACCAAGAGATCCTGAAGGAGAATGTCCGACCATCTGTTCGTGTACTCAAGCTGAAACGAACTTGGGTTCTGCAGCAGGACAATGATCCTAAACACACCAGCAAGTCCACCACCGAATGGCTGAAGAAAAACAAAATGAAGACTTTGGAGTGGCCTAGCCAAAGTACTGACCTGAATCCTATTGAGATGTTGTGGTATGACCTTAAAAAGGCCGTTCATGCTCGAAAACCCTCTAATGTAACTGAATTAGGACAATTCTGCAAAGATGAGTGGGCCAAAATTCCTCCAGGACGCTGTAAAAGCCTCATTGCACGTTATCGCAAACGCTTGGTTGCAGTTGTTGCTGCTAAGGGTGGCCCAACCAGTTATTAGGTTTAGGGAGCAATCACTTTTTCACACAGGGCCATGATGGTTTGGATTTTTTTTCACCTTTAATAATAAACACCTTCATTTACAAATTGCATTTTGTGTTTACTTGTGTTGTCCTTGACTATTGTTTAAATTGGTTTGATGTTCCGAAACACTTAAGTGTGACAAATATGCAAAGGAACAGGAAATGAGGAGGGGGGCAAACACTTTTTCACACCACTGTATAGAACAAAATTTTAATTCAAACATTAATGATCTAAAGGACAGAAAACAAAAAAAATATATATATATATAAAATATATATATTTCATACCAATATATTATATATTGAGCACATTGATATATAATTTATAATCATACAATCATTAATGTGCTCAATAATAATGCTCAATAATGATTATCAATCAATAATGTGCTCTGCTCGCTCGATTCACACAGTGCCTGAGTGCCGCTGATCTCCGTTCCCTGCGACGTTACGACGCACGGGAGCGGAGATCGGCGCCAAATTCAAAAAAGTTAAAAAACACAATACACATACAGTACTGTAATCTTACAGATTACAGTACTGTATAAAAAAATACACATCCCCTTTGTCCCTAGAGGTCTGCCCAGTGCCCTGCATGTCATTTTATATACAGTAATAAATAGATTATTTTCTGCCTGGAAACTGGAGATTGTCCATAGCAACCAAAAAGTGTCCCTTTATGTCAAAAGTGGTTGTAGACCAGCTAGAAAACACAGATAATAAATTAGAATCACAATTCATCATCAAACACTAAATTTAATGACAGCGACTATTCTGCAACTGAGCAAATTTTTGTGTTTTTTGATTTGATTACATTATTGAATAATGTTTATATATATTTTTATTTTATTATAATTTATGATTTTGTGTTTCAAACTTTATCATACCCGGATGTCTACTAGACTCTGGTTTGGACAGATTTAAGTGAGTTATTCATAAGAATTGCATGCCTACAATATAAAAAACGCCAAATTTCCATGAAAAATAATTGTACCGCTTTCAGCACAAAATTCCAGACAGAATCATACCGCCAGGGAGGTTAAAAGGGATTCGGCACCATGCCTGTTTTGAAGCTGGGTCAGCCAGCCAGGGACGGAGCCACAGGGCACGCTTGGCGGTGGCAGATGAAAGCATGACCCGGGCCACCAGGCGGATGATATCGATGGAGGCCTCCCCCAGAATATCGGATGCTAGCCTCAGTTCTTGGATAGGAGAACTATTTGCTACATCTTCCAAGATGTTCCTAAGTGTCTTGCCCACACTATCAATCTAGACCTCCATGGCCTTGAACATAGCCGCCAAAAGCTAATGCTGGCTTACAGGCCATACCTGCTGTAAGATAAACTCTCTTCAGATCAAAATCGATCCGTCTATCTAAGGCGTCCTTAAAGGAGACTGTATCCTCCAAGGAAAGTGTCACATGTTTTACCAGCCTCATCACGACTGCATCCACCAATGGGGCTGACTCCAAATGCTTGACCTCTTCCTCCTTGAAGGGATAGAGCTTTGAAACGTTAGATAGAATGGAGTTCTTCTACTCCACCTTGCCCCATTCGTCTGTAATGACTTCACCAAGTCAGCGGTAAATGGAAAATTGACACGTTCTTTCTTTATTTGTTTGAAGAATTTCCTTTGTTTGGAGGGAGCGGCCACAGGATTCTCCCAATTTAAGGTTTCTCTAATGGCCTTAACCAATGGGGAAAGCAGAGCAAAATTGAACCCCTCACAGGGACTCTCTTCATCAGAGTCACTATCCAAGATGGCAGCCAAAGGATGGCTTGGCAGAGAGGATGTATCTTGAATTTGTGTCTCCCCTACTGGAGAACGTGGAGGCTCAGCAGGAGGAACATAGGACTGGCCAGTCTCAATACCCCTGAGGGACTCCTTAACAACTTTTTCGACCAGGGTCTTAAGCTGCTGGTCCACATCCTCTCTTTCACTAGATGCCTTGGCGTAGCAGAGATCACATAGAGATTTTCCTGCAGGTACTTGTGCTATACAGCCCCAGCAGACAGAACTAGCTGAGTGACTGGAGTGAGCCATTGAAGAGCGAGACCATTCCTCGCTATGGTGTCCCGATCTTGAGAGTGAACCATAATGCTTAAACCTGGAAGAGGAGCGACAGTGATATGATTTTAAAGAGTCACTTCCTCTGTGAGAGCTGTGTCGTTGTTCTGACCTAGAAGGGCTGAGGAAAGAAAAGGAAAAAACAGGGAACACAATAGTCGTTTGCGACTAGCGACATTTTGCTGCTATCGCGCATGAGCGAACCAAGCCTCATTCTTGTAACGGACTCTCGCCTGCGCAGTACGGCAGAGAAACTAAACAGGAAGTAAACGGCGGCTGGAACGCAGGAGGAACCAGCCGCCATGCCTGTAAACTGCACAACATAAACAGGGAAACAGAAGGGAACACAAAGACGGGGAACAAAGAAACTAAAACTGCTGCCATGTAAAAGAGGAAACATCTCACCACTCCCACTACGATCGTCACCTGGGCCAAAGATAAGAATAATACACCAGACTTCTTGGGGGAATAGGGTCACCTGCTAATAGCTGGCTATACGACCAATGCGCAGCCTGCCTGCCAGTGGCTAGGATTCTGGCTTCTTCTAGCGCCTCTTCCAGTGCCCACTCCATACCCTGCTAATAGCTATGGCTACCTTTCACTCCTAAAGTCGCAGCTCGGGTGACCTTGATCGTGGGAGAGGGAAAGTTCGGGTAGGAAGACCACCACTAGATCCTTTGGAGGAGAACAAACAAAGAACACGGCCGTGGGCAGGGAGCAAAGATTTATGGGAGTAGTGTCCTTTAGGGTAGTAGAGGCGGGACTAAACCCACACGTTGCTGCCATGGAGTCTGTCAGGATTTTTTTTTTTAAATTGTCGTTGATAGCGGAAAAAAAAAAAAAAAAACAGTGCCGCCTATCAGTGCCCATCAATGCTGCATATCGGTGCCCATCAATTCTACATATCAGTGCCACCTTATCAGTGCCAACTCATCAGTGCTGCCTCATCAGTGCAGCTTCATCAGTGCCTGTCAGTGAAGGAGAAAACTAAATTTGATAACAGAAACAAAGAAAAAAATTATTATTTTTTTCAAAGATTTTGTATTTTTTAGTTTCTTTAGCAAAAAATAAAAACCCCAGTAGTGATCAAATACAACCAAAAGAAAGCTCTATTTGTGGGAAGAAAATTATAAAAATTTTGTTTGGGTGCAGCTTAGCAGGACCGCACAATTGTCATTCAAAATGCGACAGCGTCGAAAGCTGAAAATTGTTCTGGGCAGGAAGGGGGGAAAGTGCCCGGTATTGAAGTGATTAAACATCCTCCTGATTTGCCTCTTTGTCACCATGTTCCTTTTCAGCACGTGAATATGATTGGCTCTTTGTGCTGTCCCTTTTGCTTCAGTGCTGTTGTACAAGGGATTCAAGTATTTACACTAGCTGCATATAGAAACCCACTTCATGATATTTCAATCAATAAATAACTGCATAATTTTGTGTATTTTTCTAACCACCGAGTTCACCTTTAACACCCAAAATTAGCTTGCTGCAATTCCCTACCATATTTCTTGCAGAGCTACAGAGGTGACTTGATTTGCAAATCTGTGACTTTTGGATTGAAGACACTGGAAGCTTTCTGTATGTACACATGTGAATCAGCCATTCCTATCAGCAAGAGAGTGACCTCACCTTTATATAAAAGGTTTCCGAACCTTTATGTTAATAGGGACAGTTCAGGGAAAGTTGTGACTAGGCATGTGTATTTTGTTTAGTTACGAATTCATCATCAGATAAATTTATACTAGTTATTTTCACTAACAGACAAAATTGAAATACCTATAATTTATTAATTAGTTATTATTAGTTAGTTATTTTGAATTTTTAAAGTTTCGGATTTTCGCGCTTTCAAATTATCCGATTTTCCTTTCGGATTTTCGCGCTTTCAAATTTCGAATTTCATAATTTTCAAATTCCCCCAAAAAAACAAAAAAACGAATGAAACAAAAACAAATAAATTTTTTCGGCAGTGCACATTGTTGTGGCATGTGGCAACATTATCTAAAAAAATAAAAAATAAATTAAAAGCAAAATGGAGAAGTCAGAGAGAACGTGAAAAAAAAAAAAAAAGAGATAAGACAGCATCTGCTTGCAAAAAAACAAAACAAAATAGAGATATGCTTTTCTTCTCGTGAACTGTATTTCTGCACAAGCTGTACTACCTAAAAATGTCCCCTGTACCAAAATAGTTCTGAACAATAACTTACTTCATTGTAAACACTCTGTCATACAGAGAAGAATACAACTATAAAAATACGGAAACTAATTGTTAAAGAAGATCCATAGTTCTAAACTTTTATTTCCTGTTTCAATCCAACGACGGATTGGCCTCGGGCGACCGACATCGCAGGCTCGCTGGACAGGTAAGTGTCCTTATTAAAAGTCAGCAGCTACAGTGTAACGATATCACGTAATGGACATGAAACGCTGTGGCTGGTTGCCATGTTGGAATTCAGCCATCACAGCTTTTCTGTAACATTACAGAAAATTCTGAACTCCCTCCTACCTCCTCCCTCTCCTTGTTTTAGGAATTCAAAGCTTTTAAAAGTTCAAAAGGAACAAAAGGTTATCTCAGCAGAGGAAGCAGACCCTGGCTGGGTCAGTGAACACAGCTCATGTCTCCTGGCAGGATATCAGGCCTGTTGTAAAACTGTCGCCCTCCCCATTCAGAGAACCAACAGATATCTGTCGTAAATACCTAAAACTACATAAGCATGCAGACAGTCAGTTTGGTCATGAAATTACAGCATGTTTCATAACTTCCAAAGTAATAACAGCATAGCCATAATGTGGACATATTTAGTTTCCTCAGATAAATTGTAACATTTCAAGTCCAGACACCCCTATGTCAGGTCATATGGGAAGCCACTGGGACCCCTTATTCCTCCTAGGTAACCCTGAATTCGGAAACCTGTCATGTGTGTACTCATTTTGAAGCAAATATCACGCTGATCACTAAAATGAATACCTGAATATGTATCACAAAGTGTACCTGGGACAGGGTCATGAGTGTAGACACCTCCCAGCAACCAACCCCTAAACAAGATGACCAGACGATTGGGCACTGGTCGCTGTCAAAACCCCCTTTGATTTGACAGAAAAGAGAAGATGCCAAGACCATAAAGAGTTCTTTTTCTTAACATCCAAGCAGGAAGATCTGCCAAGTTTGAGAACCGATTACCTTTGCTTATCGATCGAGCTCTGATCAACCCTCGGACATTAATTGCAAGTATTCCCCTTCCTAATTCTACCTTATCTCTTTGTGGCTGGATATTGTCTTTATATTTTGAAACATCCTTTTTCTGTAAATGTTTTATTTGCATCAACTTTTACCTTTTCATAATAAACCCTTATGTTGAAAAGTGTTAACCTTGTCTCTAAAGCTCTTAATGCAAGCTATAAACAAACCTGCCTCTTAGAAGGGCGCTACTGTTGTAGAATAAGGCTTCTGAGCAGACCTGTCTGTGGTGGCAGTGTGTGTTGTAGACGCTTATTCTAAAATTATAATTGGTATTGCTAATTGCTAGTCCCCCCGGCTCGGTCTTTTAAAACGGGGGTGGTGGCAGTTAAAAGGTTAATTGTGTAATTAGCCCAGTGACAATCGCTCTCAGGCTGCTTGCACATAGATTGTGGTCCCGCAAGCTGGAAAATCTTTGTGCTGGGCGCTGCTGAGAGTGGTATTGTTACGTAAGTGACAGCGTGGTGTAGGGTTGGCCGGTCCTTCCTCGCAAGTTAGCGAGGAGGGCAGGGATCTGACACCCGCGTTCGTCACATATTGGCTGGCAGCGTAGCGGGATAGTTTTCGCATTAGGAGCATTCAGTGCATTGTTAGGAATTAGCTCTGCACTGAAGGATTGTAACCTTTGTGGAAACAGTCCTTAGAGACAAGCTGGTGCATATTTTTATTTTTTATTTTTTTTTTAAAGAGAGATATACAGCAACAACTCCTTTCTACACCTTCTTCCTATCTCTGCTTTCTGTTCTATCTTTTCTGCTTGCAACATGTCTGGGTTATCAGCATATAAAAAGATGAGCAAAAATGAACTCACTGCTGAGTGCACAGAAAGAGGAATTGACGTTGGTGGCAAAAATCGCGAAGGCTTGATACATGCCCTACAGGAGTTTGATATCCGTGCAGACCACAACCTGGGGGAAACTGGACCAGAAAGGGTTTCCGCTACTCCAGAGCCCAGTGGTTCAGAGGCGGCCTCACCAGATGGGCAAGCAGAGACTGACACTGGAAGACCATGGATTGTTACCTCCAAGCCACCGCAAGAGCAGGCCAGCATCAGATTGCCTGAAACCAGCATAGACTGTCCTCAAATGCAAGAAACGCTACAAAACCTCAGGGAGATGGATCCTCTGGTGTACCTGCAGTTTCTCGAGCGCCAGGCTGAGAGAGAGGCTGCGGAACGCAGGGCTGAGAGGGAGGGTGCGGAACGCAGGGCTGAGAGGGAGGCAGATCGTCGGCACGAACTGGAGATGGCTAGGCTCCAGCAGCAGCGACAGGCTCAGAACCTCGGATCCCTAGAGCACAGGGATGCCTCTCTGCCTGTGACCCCGGCAGCCAAATTTCCAGTTATGGAAAAGGACAGTGACATTGATGTGTATCTACTGTCGTTTAAAAAACTTGCCGTCAGTACCATCTGTCCCCAGCACAATGGGCCCGGTACCTGACGCCAGGGCTACGAGGAAAGGCCCTGGATGCTTATGTTGAACTGTCAGAAGAGGGCAGGTGATTATGAGGCCCTAAAGGCTGCAATCATTCAAAAGTTTCAGCTAACCCCGGAAGTGTACCGGAAGCGTTTTAGGTCCTTGCAAAAGGGCCCTGGGGACTCATACCTGGATGTAGTAAGTCGCTTACGCACCACATTCCGGTAGTGGACTAAAGGCTTGACAGCCAATTCTTTTGAGTCCCTGGAAGATCTTATGATTGAAGATCAACTTTTACACATCTGTCCCACAGATGTCAGACAGTTTGTGCTGGAGCGAAAGCCAACCTCTGCCAAAGCAGCAGCAGAACTGGCAGATACCTATATCCACTCTCGGGTATCTGACCATCACAAGGCTCCTCCGAATGGCTGGAAATGAGGGAAATCACACATGGCAACCCCTCCTCTGCCTACCAACCAAGTTCCTCAGCGGCCGGAACCTGCAGCTCCTGGAGCCAAGGCCTTCCTGACTGACAACCGCAAATGCTACACCTGTGGGGCAGTCGGACATCTCCGGACACAGTGCCCTAAGCAGGAGAAGATGACAACCCCTGGCCATCCGGCCAGCAACCCTTCTGCTGTGCTGTTCGTCAGTGGGAAACCTCCTGGAACCAATGCCAACTTGTAGCCAGTCATCATAGGCCACCGGACTGTAACGGGCTTTCGTGACACCGGAGCTGAAGTCACTCTGGTCAGACCAGAGGTAATAGAAGAAACAGACATCATCCCAGAGAAGTTCCTTACCCTCACTGGAGTTGGGGGAACCCTTTCCCATGTACCCCATGCCTATGTTTTCATCGATTGGGGTGCCGGAAGTGGGATGAGAGAGGTGGGTGTCTCGGAGGAGATCCCCACTGCTGTGTTGTTGGGTTCTGATTTAGGGACCCTTATTTCTTACTATGCCCCTGCTAAGAGCACCCAGGATGTTCCCACAGAACTCTCTGGACCTACCAAGGTACTGTTTACAGATGTTGGGGTAATATCTGGGCAACCTGTGGATGGACAGAGGGAGGGGGAGGGTGGAGTTGAAGTGCAAGGTCCTCCTTCTTCAGAGACAGGAGAGGAGGCCCCCTTGCTAGTGAAGGTAACTGATATATGTTCCAATGATGCTGAACTGATAAAGGTTAAATGTGATGATGATGATGATGATGATGATGCATTGCCAGTATTGGTGGTCACTCGCAGTGCTGCGAAGGCAGCCGAGGTGCAGGCCCTGATCGCAGAACAGCAGGAGGAGGTCTCTGGGCCCTCTCCCTGTTCTGACCCAGTGGACTCCACCTCTGTTGAGCCTCAGCAGCCGTCCTTGTTTGCCACAGGACTGCTGGCTGGGACTTGTTGTTCTGCCTTTGAAACAGCACTGCAGACAGACCAAACACTAGCACAGCTCAGGAGTCTAGCTGATCGCCCCCCTGCAGAGAATGACAAACAAAAAGTCTACTGGGACAAAGGGAAACTGTACAGAGAAAGTTTGCCTGCAGAGGGGGATGAGGCTGACATAGGTAGCAGGCAGCTGGTGGTACCCAGTGAATTCAGGGGACCGCTGCTAAAAGTGGCCCATGAGATTCCCCTCGCAGGGCACTTGGGGATCACTAAGACCCGAGGGCATATGGTACATAAATTTTATTGGCCTACGATGCTCGCAGACATAGCTGACTACTGTCGGTCCTGTGTTACCTGCCAGCGAGTTGGCAAGGCAGGGGATGTACATAGGGCTCTGCTAAAACCTTTGCCTGTGATTGACAAACCTTTTAAGAGGGTGGCAGTGGATATCATTGGGCCTTTGGCCATCCCTAGCAGTTCAGGCAAACGTTATATCCTTACAGTTGTCGACTATGCCACGCGTTATCCAGAGGCGGTGGCTCTCTCCTGCCTCCGGACAGACAAGGTCGCTGATGCTCTGCTGGGAATCTTCACAAGAGTGGGATTCCCGGCCGAGCTCATTAGCGATCAAGGCCCTCAGTTTGTGTCCCACTTGATGCAAGCGCTCTGTCAGAAAATACAGATGACGCATATCATGGCCAGTCCTTATCACCCACAAACAAACGGCTTGTGCGAGCGCTTCAATGGCACCTTGAAACAAATGTTGTGCACCTTTGTGCACTCCCAGGGCAAGGACTGGGAACGATATCTGCCTCATCTGCTGTTTGCTTACAGAGAGGTGCCTCAGGAGTCAACAGGCTTTTCGCCATTTGAGCTTCTGTACGGACGGAGGGTAAGAGGGCCCCTGGACCTAATCCGTGAGAACTGGGAGGGCAAGATTGCCGACTCAGAGGTCTCTGTTGTGGATTACGTCCTAAAATTCAGAGATAAAATGGAGACACTGGTGGAAATTGTGCGGGAGAACATGACCGAGGCCCAGACCAAGCAGAAAGAGTGGTATGACCGTAATGCTAGGGAGCGGACCTATGACATTGGTCAGAAGGTGTATGTTCTGCTTCCCCTGCGGCAGAACAAACTCCAAGCAGCATGGGAAGGCCCGTACACCATCAACCAGCGTCTGAATGATGTCACCTACTTGGTCAGGTTGGGAGAAGGGAGTAGACGACAGAAGGCCATTCATGTGAACATGATCAAAGCCCATCATGAGCGCACGGCCTATGTCATGCCAGTCTGCAGCAGGCCAGAGCCTGAGGAGGCTGATCCACTTCTAGACCTGCTAGCTGACACCAGGGAGGTTGACTCAGAACTCCTGATAAACTCCAAACTTACCCCCACCCAGGTACCTGGACTGAAGCGAGTGCTGGCAGTACACGGTAGCAGGTTTACAGGAAAACATGGGAGGACGCACCTCGCTGTCCACCAGGTGGACACTGGGGCACATCCTCCCATTAAACAGTCGGCCTATCGCGTCTCCCTGGAGGTGCTGGCTGACATGAAAAGGGAGGTGAAGGAAATGCTGCAGCTGGGGGTGATTCAGAAGTCCCAAAAAGGACCAGACGACCAGGTTCTGTGTGGACTACCGGAAACTGAATGCCATCACCACTGCAGATGCCTACCCCATGCCCCGGATTGATGAGTTGTTAGATAGACTGGCGGCTGCCCACTATATCACAATCATGGATCTGAGCAGGGGGTACTGGCAAATTCCTCTGGCCCCTGAGGCTCGGGAAAAGTCGGCTTTCATCACCCCATTCGGCTTGTTCGAATTTACCGTCATGCCGTTTGGGATGAAGAATGCCCCAGCTACCTTCCAGAGAGTCATGAATGACTTACTGGAGGGCTGGAAACCTTTGCAGTAGCCTACCTGGATGACATCGCCGTGTTCAGCCCTACCTGGGAAGAACACCTGGTGCACCTGTCACAGGTCCTGGACAAACTGAGGAGGCACCCTGAAACCCGAGACAGGGAAGGTTGATGCCATTCTGGCCTGGCCTACCCCCCAAACGAAAAAGCAGGTTATGTCTTTCTTGGGGACCGCTGGCTACTATAGGAAGTTTGTATGTAACTATAGTAGCCTGGCAAAACCTCTGACTGACCTAACCAAAAAGAAACTGCCGGGGGTGGTGTCTTGGACACCAGAATGTGAGCAGGCATTTCAGGCCTTGAAGGAGGCGCTGGCCCGCGCCCCTGTGCTACAGGCTCCAGACTTCACCCGCCGTTTCCTAGTGCAGACGGATGCCTCTGCCTATGGATTGGGTGCAGACCTGAGCCAGGTGGATGATGCCGGAGAGGAGCATCCCATCCTCTACCTGAGCCGGAAGCTGCTTCCCAGGGAAGTAGCATATGCCACGATCGAAAAGGAGTGTCTTGCGATCGTGTGGGCCCTCCAGAAGTTACAAACGTACCTTTATGGACGGCACTTCACTGTGATCACGGATCACAATCCCTTGAGCTGGCTAAATCGTGTTGCTGGGGAGAATGGCAAACTACTTCGGTGGAGCTTAATTCTACAGCAATACGATGTCACCATCCAGCATAAGAAAGGCAGCGCCCATGGCAATGCTGATGTGCTGTCACGACAAGCCGAGCCCGCAAGAGTCAGTTGCGTCAGGAGGGAAATTGTAGTTCCCTCCCCATGCAACCACCTAAGGGGGGAGGTGTAACGATATCACGTAATGGACATGAAACGCTGTGGCTGGTTGCCATGTTGGAATTCAGCCATGACAGCTTTTCTGTAACATTACAGAAAATTCTGAACTCCCTCCTACCTCCTCCCTCTCCTTGTTTTAGGAATTCAAAGCTTTTAAAAGTTCAAAGGGAACAAAAGGTTATCTCAGCAGAGGAAGCAGACCCTGGCTGGGTCAGTGAACACAGCTCATGTCTCCTGGCAGGATATCAGGCCTGTCGTAAAACTGTCGCCCTCCCCATTCAGAGAACCAACAGATATCGGTCGTAAATACCTAAAACTACATAAGCATGCAGACAGTCAGTTTGGTCATGAAATTACAGCATGTTTCATAACTTCCAAAGTAATAACAGCATAGCCATAATGTGGACATATTTAGTTTCCTCAGATAAGTTGTAACATTTCAAGTCCAGACACCCCTATGTCAGGTCATATGGGAAGCCACTGGGACCCCTTATTCCTCCTAGGTAACCCCGAATTCGGAAACCTGTCATGTGTGTACTCATTTTGAAGCAAATATCACGCTGATCACTAAAATGAATACAGGGGGTCCCCGACTTACGAACGCCCGACCTACGAACATCCCCTACTTACGAACGAGGCGCTGCGGGGACCCTCCGCCATTTTCCGCCGTGTTCCGCCGTGTTTTGGCCGTTCTGCGCATGCGCGGCCATTCGGAGCCTCGGAAAACTTCGGAAATGTCCGTAATTTGCCGCGCATGCGCAGAACGGCATTGGACGGAACATCGGAAATGTCCGGAAATGGTCGTATTTGTCGGTCTGCGCATGCGCGGCCGACTTACGAACATTTCCGACTTAAGTACAGGCGGGCAGTCCCTAACGAGTTCGTAACTCGGGGACCCCCTGTACCTGCAGTCTATAAACAGTAGAGAGGCAGAGATATGAATATGTATCACAAAGTGTACCTGGGACAGGGTCATGAGTGTAGACACCTCCCAGCAACCAACCCCTAAACAAGATGACCAGACGATTGGGCACTGGTCGCTGTCAACACCCCCTTTGATTTGACAGAAAAGAGAAGATGCCAAGACCATAAAGAGTTCTTTTTTTTAACATCCAAGCAGGAAGATCTGCCAAGTTTGAGAACTGATTACCTTTGCTTATCGATCGAACTCTGATCAACCCTCGGACATTAATTGCAAGTATTCCCCTTCCTAATTCTACCTTATCTCTTTGTGGCTGGATATTGTCTTTATATTTTGAAACATCCTTTTTCTGTAAATGTTTTATTTGCATCAACTTTTACCTTTTCATAATAAACCCTTATGTTGAAAAGTGTTAACCTTGTCTCTAAAGCTCTTAATGCAAGCTATAAACGAACCTGCCTCTTAGAAGGGCGCTACTGTTGTAGAATAAGGCTTCTGAGCAGACCTGTCTGTGGTGGCAGTGTGTGTTGTAGACGCTTATTCTAAAATTATAATTGGTATTGCTAAAATTACGAGTCCCCCCGGCTCGGTCTTTTAAAACGGGGGTGGTGGCAGTTAAAGGGTTAATTGTGTAATTAGCCCAGTGACAATCGCTCTCAGGCTGCTTGCACATAGATTGTGGTCCCGCAAGCTGGAAAATCTTTGTGCTGGGCGCTGCTGAGAGTGGCATTGTTACGTAAGTGACAGCGTGGTGTAGGGTTGGCCGGTCCTCCCTCGCAAGTTAGCGAGGAGGGCAGGGATCTGACACCCGCGTTCGTCACAACAGTGTTTGTAGCTGTTGACTTTAAAAAAAAAAAAAAATGCTGCTGGACCACCACTTTAAAGATGTTGTAAACCTCGAAAAAAAAAAAAACTCTGCAAGACAAAGGCATTATGAAATACTTACCTCACAATGATGCCCTTAATCTGAGTCGGCACTCCAAGTACAGAGCTGACATCTATCACCGGAGTTACTTCCGGGTTTGCGACTCCGGCGCTCTGATTGGTCGGAGCCTTGATGACGCCACTCCCACGCGCGGAAGCTGCAGGTAATGGTGCGTCTACTGAAGAAACTTCACCAGCTGCCTGTTTCTTTAGTGCACATGCGCCGATGATGTCGGCAGCAGCGCATATACAGAATATCTCCTAAACTTGCTTTTTTATGTGTTTTTGATGCTTCTGTGATGCTGCTATGATGTTTCAGAGATGCTTTTGTAAAGCTTTAATGAAGCTTGGCAAATGCCCTATGTGTGTGTGTTGATTTTCTATTTGTTTTAAAGGGGCCCAGTAGAAACCCAGCTCAATAGTACTCCCATTCAGCAGATCCCCAGCTCATTAGTACCTCTGTTCAGCAGATCCCCAGCCCATTGGTACCCTCATTTAGCAGATTCCCAGCTTAATGGTATCTTTGTTCAGCAGATCCTGGTAGTACCGCCAGCTCTGTTGATGCCCCACTCAGTAGTAACCCCCAGCTCTGCTGGTCCCCTGTTCAGTAGTAATCCCCAGATTTGCTGATCCCCTGCTCAGTAGTAACCTCCCACACTGCACACCATGTGTGACATTTCTAGTTTCTTCTGCTCCATTCCCCAAGCTCTGCTGATAATCTGCTGCTCAGTCCTCTTTCTCCGGTTACCGCTCACCTTCCACTATAGCGTTCCCATGTTGCACACCACATGTGCCATCTACTTGTTGCTCTACTCCAGTCTGGATCCCACTCACCTAAATAAAAGCCTCTCAACAGCTGCAGGGGTTATTAGTGAGCTTTGTCATATACAGCACTTCTACGGAGGCTTTGGAGACGCTTTGAAGCTCCAAGAAAGTGACATAGGGGACAATTTTTGAAGCAAAGCAAAGACAACATATAAGTAGGCAGTGGCGTAACTAGAACCCTCAGGGCCCCGATGCAAGAAACCATGGAGGGCCCCCCCCCCCGACCTCCGGACAAAGCTCTTTACTCCGAGCCCGATGTTGGAACACCAGGGCCCGGTCACAAGTGGGTGGCTGCATATAAAGGAACCGATTTCTTAATTTTTATATAAAAACACACACACACACATAAATGCACATATAAACCAGTGACAGCTGGTGCTCAAAATTTTTAGGGGGGCGCAGGCAAACAAAAAAAAAAATCACAAATAAAAATATCAATTACAGCCACTGTACCATCAAATGTCGCCACTGTGCCCATCAAATGCTGCCACTGTGCCCATCAATTGCAGCCACTGTGCCATCAATTGCAGCCACTGTGCCCATCAATTGCAACCACTGTGCCCATTAATTGCAGCCACTGTACCATCAAATGTCGCCACTGTGCCCATCAATTGCAGGCACTGTACCATCAAATGTCGCCACTGTGCCCATCAATTGCAGCCACTGTACCATCAAACGCCACCACTGTAGCATCAAGTGTCGCCATTGTGCCCCTTTAAATGCTGCCACTGTGCCCATCAAACTCTGCTGCTGTGCCATCAAATGCCGCCAGTGTGCCCATCAAATGCCGCCACTGTGCCATCAAATGCCGCCACTGTGCCCATCAAATGCTGCCAGTGTGCCCATTAAATGCTGTCAGTGTGCCCATTAAATGCTGCCGGTGTGCCAAATCCCCACTGCCCGCTCGCACACCCACACACATATGCATACATCCCCCCACACACACACACATGCATGCACCCCCCCCCCACACACACATATGCATGCACCCCCCACATGCATGTACCCCCCCACACACACACATGCATGCACCCCCCACACACACATGCATGCACCCCCCCACACACACGCATGCATGCACCCCCCCACACACACACACATGCATGCACCCCCCCCACACACACATGCATGCACCCCCCCCACACACACACATGCATGCACCCCCCCCACACATGCATGCACCCCCCCCACACACACATGCATGCACCCCTCCACACACACATGCATGCACTCCCCCCCACACACAAATGCATGCACCCCCCCCCACACACACACACATGCATGCACCCCCCCACACACACACATGCATGCACCCCCCCCCCACACACACACATGCATGCACCCCCCCCCCACACACACACGCATGCACCCCCCCCCCACACACACACATGCATGCACCCCCCACACACACACACATGCATGCACCCCCCCCACACACACACACGCATGCACCCCCCCCCCACACACACACATGCATGCATGCACCACCCCACACACACACATGCATGCACCCCCCCCCCCACACACACACACATGCATGCACACACATATAAAGACACATACAGATACAGTAGATAGTCTTATAAAAAAAACGTCAGACATACCTTCTTCCTGCCGGGTATTGCACTGTAGGGAGAGACAAAGAGCACAGCACAGCACACAGTGCTTTCACTTTAGGTATGTGAGGAGCTCCCTGCACAATGCCATTACAGCTCGGCTGACGATCGGGGAGCTCCTCTCAGCCTCCCCTCCTATCAAAGAGTACAGGGGGGCCTCAAGGCCCCCCTGCAGCAAGGGGCCCGGTCGCCATGGCGATCTCGGCGACCCCTATAATTTCGCCACTGTAAGTAGGTCTGAAAGGTAACTATTTTTGTTTAGTGACAGGTGCTTTGATTGGCATTCAGAATACTTTAAAAAGCATGTCCAATGACACATTTTGAAGCAAGTGTAAACAAGCCCTAGGAGTATTGTAGCACAATCCTTTAGAAGATCTGTTCATCACATGAAGATAAACAATAGTTCAGACTCTTCCTTCCATTGGGTGAAATGGCACTGGAGCTTCTTTCCAAGACAAAAAAGGAGAAAAATGCAGTGTGGCTTAGCAGGAACGGTATGAGGGTCCACTCAACCAAACTCTTGCATTCCATTTATTGCTTAATCACCTGGGAGACCCTGCCACTTTGTTTACATCCTATGTCATCCATTTAAAATGAGTAATTGGTAGGTTTTTTTATTTTGTCAGTGGGCATCATTCATCATGATCGACAAAGAAGTACATTACTGGACAACTTTATTGAAAATGGATTTACATTGTGGGACATTTTTTGAGGGTTTTTATATATAAAAAATAAATAAAAGACTTGTCAAAAAGTGTGTGTTTTACTACTTACATTTTGCTTTGTGAATGAGTAGCTTTACTATGTACTCCTTACTCATTCATGTAGGGAGATGCCAGTACCTGGGACCCCAGGGATTCCAGATTCCAATAGGTCTCCTAACCCACGGACCCCCAAAACTAATGGCATGGGTGTGGGGAATTGGTCCTTGTTACATAGTAGGTAAGGTTGAATAAAGACAACAGTCCATCCAGTTCAACCTGTGTAGGTGTGTGTGTAGAAAAAAAAATAAAAAATTTCCCATATCCCCCTATATTGTTTTCGCCAAGATGCACGTCCAAGAGTCTTTTAAAACTAGTTATACTTCCTGCAGACACCACAGATTGTGGAAGGAAGTTCCACATACTTATCGCCCTTACAGTGAAAAACCCCCTACGCAGCTTAAGGTTAAACCGCCCCTCTTCTAGTCTCATCGTGTGGCCCAGTGTCCTCTTACACTCCCTGAAACTGAAAAGTTTTATACTTATACTGGGATCACCGTTGAGATATTTGTATATAGCTATCAAATCTCCTCTCAAGCGTCTCAACATGAGGACAAGGTGCTTTGCCAGGGGCATCCCCCTGGCAAGGTACCCTCCCCATATTAAGGGCATGTAGCCTGGTATGGTTCAGGAGAAAGGGAGGGCACATGCTCACCCCCCCCTTTCCTGGCCTTATGATCGCGGGACACGCGAACGCGCCCGCAAGGCGGCAAATTAAAAGGGACGTACAGGTACGCCCATTTGCCTGTATGAGCCATTCTGCCAATGTATATGTGTGTGCGGCGGTCAGCAAGTGGTAAAAAGAATTGTACATGTTTATTTTTGTTCTTTACACATTCCCCCCTAAACAAACAAAAATATATATATATTTTGCTTTTACGGGTTCCCCAGGGCAGTGTCCAGCCATTCAATGACATGAATGTTTAAAACCCAGAGGACATCACCACCAGCACTTGTTACTGCTCTTGATGCCTATTATAGCCAATACTCATCCAGAAGTCTTATTTTTTTATATCATAACTGAAGTAACAATAAAGAGGGGGGAATCATAAAAATGTCAATACGTAGCATTTTATTGGTTCTCTTTACAGTCCCGTCCCTCATCCCGACACCAGAAAACTTGTTTCTACTTTAATTTACTCCTAGCATTACCAGTATGATAAAACAGCAGATTCTGGTACTGGGATAGTGGAACTAGTATCTTTTTGTGGTAGATGTTATTTTTTTGGGCACAGAGGATCCTGACACAGGAGAGGAGTGTATATAAACTAGGGGTTAAATTAGGGACAATAGGACACTGATGCCAGATTCAGGTGTAATATGTCTCCCAGTGCACAACTAAATTCAATGACTGGGTATATATACAAATCAAAATACCATGTTACGATGACTACATTAAAAAATGTTCTCCAGAACTTTAAGGCATTGTGGACTTTATTAAATTTTTTTTATTTTTTTATTAAAATAAAAAAAGATGCTATGCTTACCTGTTCTGTGCAGTGGTATAGCATAGAGGATATAGCATAGAGGGGTCCCCAGGGGCGGACTGACAACTCATGGGGCCCCCGGGCAATAGAAGATCATGGGGCCCTCTTGGTCCCCGCACTCAAGGGGACCAAGCGCACACACAGGGGGGGGGGGACACGCACACACAGGGGGACACTGGAGGGAGAGCACACACAACGGGGGGGACACGCACACAGGGGGACACTGGAGGGAGAGCGCACACACAGGGGGGGACACTGGAGGGAGAGCACACACACACACAGGGGGACACTGGAGGGAGAGCGCACACACACACAGGGGGACACTGGAGGGAGAGCACACACACACACAGGGGGACACTGGAGGGAGAGCACACACACACACACACACAGGGGGACACTGGAGGGAGAGCACACACACACACAGGGGGACACTGGAGGGAGAGCACACACACACACAGGGGGACACTGGAGGGAGAGCACACACACAGGGGGACACTGGAGGGAGAGCACACACACACACAGGGGGACACTGGAGGGAGAGCACACACACACACAGGGGACACTGGAGGGAGAGCACACACACACACACAGGGGGACACTGGAGGGAGAGCACACACACACACACAGGGGGACACTGGAGGGAGAGCACACACACACAGGGGGACACTGGAGGGAGAGCGCACACACAGGGGGACACTGGAGGGAGAGCGCACACACAGGGGGACACTGGAGGGAGAGCACACACACGGGGGGACACGCACACAGGGGACACTGGAGGGAGAGCGCACACACAGGGGGACACTGGAGGGAGAGCACACACACACACAGGGGGGACACTGGAGGGAGAGCGCACACACACACAGGGGGACACTGGAGGGAGAGCACACACACACACAGGGGGACACTGGAGGGAGAGCACACACACACACACACACAGGGGACACTGGAGGGAGAGCACACACACACACAGGGGACACTGGAGGGAGAGCACACACACACACACAGGGGGACACTGGAGGGAGAGCACACACACAGGGGGACACTGGAGGGAGAGCACACACACACACAGGGGGACACTGGAGGGAGAGCACACACACACACACAGGGGGAACACTGGAGGGAGAGCACACACACACACACAGGGGGACACTGGAGGGAGAGCACACACACACACACAGGGGGACACTGGAGGGAGAGCACACACACACAGGGGGACACTGGAGGGAGAGCGCACACACAGGGGGACACTGGAGGGAGAGCGCACACACAGGGGACACTGGAGGGAGAGCGCACACACAGGGGGGGACACGCACACAGGGGGACACTGAAGGGAGAGCGCACACACAGGGGGACACTGGAGGGAGAGCACACACACACACAGGGGGACACTGGAGGGAGAGCACACACACAGGGGGACACTGGAGGGAGAGCACACACACACACACAGGGGGACACTGGAGGGAGAGCACACACACACACAGGGGGACACTGGAGGGAGAGCACACACACAGGGGACACTGGAGGGAGAGCACACACACACACAGGGGGACACTGGAGGGAGAGCACACACACACACAGGGGGACACTGGAGGGAGAGCACACACACACACAGGGGGACACTGGAGGGAGAGCACACACACACACACACAGGGGGACACTGGAGGGAGAGCACACACACACACACAGGGGACACTGGAGGGAGAGCACACACACACACACAGGGGGACACTGGAGGGAGAGCGCACACACAGGGGACACTGGAGGGAGAGCGCACACACAGGGGGACACTGGAGGGAGAGCGCACACACAGGGGGGGACACGCACACAGGGGACACTGAAGGGAGAGCGCACACACAGGGGGACACTGGAGGGAGAGCACACACACACACAGGGGGACACTGGAGGGAGAGCACACACACAGGGGGACACTGGAGGGAGAGCACACACACACACAGGGGGACACTGGAGGGAGAGCGCACACACAGGGGGGGGGGGGGACATGCACACAGGGGGACACTGAAGGGAGAGCGCACACACAGGGGGACACTGGAGGGAGAGCACACACACACACACAGGGGGACACTGGAGGGAGAGCACACACACACACAGGGGGACACTGGAGGGAGAGCACACACACAGGGGGGGGGGGACATGCACACAGGGGGGACACTGGAGGGAGAGCGCACACACAGGGGGACACTGGAGGGAGAGCACACACACACAGGGGGACACTGGAGGGAGAGCAGACACACACACATGGGGACACTGGAGGGAGAGCACACACACACACACACACAGGGGGACACTGGAGGGAGAGCACACACACAGACAGGGGGACACTGGAGGGAGAGCACACACACACACACACAGGGGGACACTGGAGGGAGAGCACACACACACAGGGGACACTGGAGGGAGAGCACACACACACACACACAGGGGGACACTGGAGGGAGAGCACATACACACACACAGGGGGACACTGGAGGGAGAGCACACACACACACACACACACACAGGGGACACTGGAGGGAGAGCACACACACACACACAGGGGGACACTGGAGGGAGAGCACACACACACAAAGGGGGACACTGGAGGGAGAGCACACATACACACAGGGGGACACTGGAGGGAGAGCACACACACACACAGGGGGACACTGGAGGGAGAGCGCACACACAGGGGGGACACGCACACAGGGGGGGACACTGAAGGGAGAGCGCACACACAGGGGGACACTGGAGGGAGAGCACACACACACACAGGGGGACACTGGAGGGAGAGCACACACACACACACACACACAGGGGGACACTGGAGGGAGAGCACACACACACACAGGGGACACTGGAGGGAGAGCGCACACACAGGGGGGGACACGCACACAGGGGGGACACTGAAGGGAGAGCGCACACACAGGGGGACACTGGAGGGAGAGCACACACACACAGGGGGACACTGGAGGGAAAGCACACACACACACACACACACACACACAGGGGGACACTGGAGGGAGAGCACACACACACAGGGGGACACTGGAGGGAGAGCACACACACACACACACACACACACACACAGGGGGACACTGGAGGGAGAGCACACACACACACACAGGGGGACACTGGAGGGAGAGCACACACACACACAGGGGACACTGGAGGGAGAGAACACACACACACACACAGTGGGACACTGGAGGGAGAGCACACACACACACAGGGGACACTGGAGGGAGAGCACACACACACACAGGGGACACTGGAGGGAGAGCACACACAGGGGGACACTGGAGGGAGAGCACACACACACACAGGGGGACACTGGAGGGAGAGCACACACACACACACAGGGGGACACTGGAGGGAGAGCACACACACACAGGGGGACACTGGAGGGAGAGCACACACACAGGGGGACACTGGAGGGAGAGCACACACACACAGGGGGACACTGGAGGGAGAGCACACACACACATGGGGACACTGGAGGGAGAGCACACACACACAGGGGGGCACTGGAGGGAGAGCGCACACACAGGGGGACACTGGAGGGAGAGCGCACACACAGGGGGGGACACGCACACAGGGGGACACTGAAGGGAGAGCGCACACACAGGGGGACACTGGAGGGAGAGCACACACAGGGGGACACTGGAGGGAGAGCACACACACAGGGGGACACTGGAGGGAGAGCGCACACACACACAGGGGGACACTGGAGGGAGAGCGCACACACAGGGGGGGACACGCACTCAGGGGGACACTGAAGGGAGAGCGCACACACAGGGGGACACTGGAGGGAGAGCACACACACACAGGGGGACACTGGAGGGAGAGCACACACACACACACAGGGGGACACTGGAGGGAGAGCACACACACACACAGGGGGACACTGGAGGGAGAGCACACACACACACAGGGGGACACTGGAGGGAGAGCACACACAGGGGGACACTGGAGGGAGAGCACACACACACACAGGGGGACACTGGAGGGAGAGCACACACACACACAGGGGGACACTGGAGGGAGAGCACACACACACACACAGGGGACACTGGAGGGAGAGCACACACACACACACACACAGGGGGGACACTGGAGGGAGAGCACACACACACACAGGGGGACACTGGAGGGAGAGCACACACACACACAGGGGACACTGGAGGGAGAGCACACACACACACAAGGGGACACTGGAGGGAGATCACACACACACACAGGGGGACACTGGAGGAGAGCACACACACACACAGGGGGACACTGGAGGGAGCGCACACACACACACACAGGGGGACACTGGAGGGAGAGCACACACACACACAGGGGGACACTGGAGGGAGAGCACACACACACACAGGGGGGACACTGGAGGGAGAGCACACACACACACAGGGGGGACACTGGAGGAGAGCACACACACACACAGGGGGACACTGGAGGGAGAGCACACACACACACGCAGGGGGACACTGGAGGGAGAGCACACACACACACAGGGGGACACTGGAGGGAGAGCACACACACCCAGGGGGACACTGGAGGGAGAGCACACACACACAGGGGGACACTGGAGGGAGAGCGCACACACAGGGGGACACTGGAGGGAGAGCGCACACACAGGGGACACTGGAGGGAGAGCGCACACACAGGGGGACACTGGAGGGAGAGCGCACACACAGGGGGACACTGGAGGGAGAGCGCACACACAGGGGACACTGGAGGGAGAGCGCGCACACAGGGGGACACTGGAGGGAGAGCACAGACACGGGGGGACATGCACACAGGGGGACACTGTGGGGTGGGGGGGACACTGTGGGCTAGGGGGACACTGTGGGCTGGGGGACACTGTGGGCTGGGGGGGACACTGTGAGCTAGGGGTGACACTGTGGGCTGGGGGGGACACTGTACCACCCCCCCATCACTTGTGGCGGTCCTGGTAAATAGACTCACCGATGCCGATGCTCCCCGCCGGCCCCTCCACTCTTCTCTTCCATTAGGGGCCCGGACTCGGCAGGTTGAAACGGCTGTATTACATGCCGCGATGCCGCTAACAATACTGCTAACGGTGTGCGGCTCCCCGCCGGCCCCTTCTTCCCTCCCGTCCGTCCCAGGCGCTTCTACTGTATGCGTCGTGACGTCACCTGGGACGGACGGGAGGGAAGAAGGGGCCGGCGGGGAGCCGCACGCCGTTAGCAGTATTGTTAGCGGCATCGCGGCATGTAATACAGCCGTTTCAAGTGGCCCCTCATGTGGCCGAGTCCGGGCCCCTAATGGCCCCCGGCCCTCGGGCGGCGCCCGAGTCACCGACCTGTCAGTCCGCCCCTGGGGGTCCCTTACCTCCTCTTTTGGAGTCCCCTGCCAGTGCTTAGGGGCACACATTCTGGCACACTCCTGAGCCGCCTGGTTGCATCCTTAGAAATAGACAGTGCTACTCAGCCACACCCCTGGCTCCTTCCTCACAAGAACCATTGGCAACAGTTAGCAGGGAGTTTTTTTTTTTAAATATAATGCAGCAGGAAATACATGAAGGAAAAAGGAGACTTTGGAACCACTTTAATTATATTTTCTCCTGTTACTAGACTTGCTTGCTTATGTACTAACCTTCAGCTGGAATCCTGGTTTGATCCTGGCTTATTTCCAGACCTCGTTTACCAGTTACTTTCCCAGCCACTATATGACTGCCCTGTAGTGGCAGCTGGTGCTCAAAATTTTTGGGGGGGGCCCAAACAAGCTGAAAAATTCTGAAAAAACAAATCATCAATTGCAGCCTCACTGTGCCCATCAAAACAGCCACTGTGCCATCAAACGCAGCCACTGTGCCATCAAACGCAGCCACTGTGCCCATCAAACACAGCCACTGTGCCCATCAAACACAGCCACTGTGCCATCAACACAGCCACTGTGCCCATCAAATGCAGCCACTGTGCCCATCAAATGCTGCCAGTGTGCCATCAAATGCAGCAACTATGCCTATCAAATGCTGCCACTGTGCCATAAAATGCAGCCACTGTGCCCTCAAATGCTGCCACTGTGCCCATCAAATGCTGCCACTGTGCCATCGGATGCCGCCACTGTGATCCCCCCCCCCCCTGCTCGCTGACTGCACGGCACTTACCTGTTCTCGGTGGGGCAGCGGGTGGCGGCAGCGAGTGGTGTCCTCCATGGGTCTCCTCCCATCCTCTCCTCTTGATAGGCGCCTCCAATCTCCTCAAATCTCCTCCAATCACAGCGCCTGTCATTTCAGCATTTCAGGTGACGGGTAACAGACCCGAGCACCTGATTGGCAGAGAGGTGGTTCAGTGTTAGGAAAGCAAATATTCATTCACTGTTCTAACACACCTGGGTGAACACGGCGCTCGCAGGTCACCTTTTTTGACGCCTAGGTCTATGGCTCCAATCAGATGCTTTAAAATAAAAAAAACGCTGCTGTATTTCAGGTGCCCCAAAAGGGGCCGGGCACCTGAATAGGGGGTGGTAGCAGCGGGCATGGATAGATTGATGCTATACATTAATCTATCCATTGGTCATAGAGGAGGTGGCTGGAGAGAGGAGGTGGCGCCCATGCGCCCCTATGGATGCACCGCCACTGGGCGGGACACTGTTACTGCAGTCCGGGCAAATCAATTCAATCACACACGGAGATTTCAGCTGATGCGGACACAGGTAGGCTGCATATGACGGGCACTGGTAAAGCTGCTGGGCACTGGCAGGCAGCATATGACAGGCGCCAGTGGGGCTGCAGGGCACTGGCAAGCTGCATATGATGGGCACTGGTGAGGCTGCTGGGCACTGGAAGGCTACATAAGATGGGCACTGGTGGGGCTGCTGGGCACTGGCAAGCTGCATATGATGGGCACTGGTAGGCTGCATATGACGGGCACTGGTGGGGCTGTTGGGCACTGGCAGGCTGCATATGACGGGCACTGGTGGGGCTGTTGAGCACTGGCAGGCTGCATATGATGGGCACTGGTGAGGCTGCTGGGCACTGGCAGGCTGCATATGATGGGCATTGGTGGCGGTGCTAGGCACTGGTGAGGCTGCATATGACGGGCACTGGTGGGGCTGCTGGACACTGGCAGGCTGCATATGACGGGCACTGGTGGGGCTGCTGGGCACTGGCAGGCTGCATATGATGGGCACTGTTAAGGCTGCTGGGCACTGGCAGGCTGCATATGACGAGCACTGGTGCGGCTGCTGGGCACTGGCAAGCTGCATATGATGGGCACTGGCAGGCTGCTTATGACGGGCACTGGTGGGGCTGCTGAGCACTGGCAGGCTGCATATGATGGGCACTGGTGGGGCTGTTGGGCACTGGCAGGCTGCATATGATACTGATGATGTCATTATACAAGTATGGCAATGTCCATATTTGGGAACTGAAGAACGGAAGGTGGACCCGATAAGGAACTAGTCCGCCACAGCCACTGTTGGATGGGCGGAGCTTGATGGGGAACTAAGACAGCAAATGGGAGTGGGCTGATTGACAGCAAATGACATTCGCTTTTGGACTGAACAGCGGGTATGGATTTGCCCACTGCCATGCACTGTCAATCAAAAGGAAGGTGGACTTGATCATCCACCCCTTCTACAAAACTACTTGGTCATACACCTATCTTTGTGTAGAGGGCAGTAACCAGGGAGAGGGTTGCACTGAAGAAGGAGTGTCCAGTATGGACAATCCGACTGTGTTCACACTATCTTCGCATGCGGCTCATGGCATCCCTGTTCTCCATTTCAGGAATGAATCAGGCTTCCGAATTTTTGCCTGAATTGGGGCCTGAAACAGAGCCAAAGACGCACATGACCTCTGTGCAATTCGGTCTGCAGCCGCCACGGAGATGTGTGAAACAGCTCCATTGAGAGACGGTCACAATCTCCTGTCATGCGAATTGGATGCAAGGAAACTCACATCCAATTCGCACTAGTGTGAACCCAGCCTCCAACCTCACTGTCAGCCTCCAACAGATGCCTGTACCTGTTTCTGAAAGTATTCCCAAAGTATTTTCACTGAACATGCACCCGTCCTTTAGGCGGGGGAGGGGGACAAGTTATATTAAACACCCTTTTTCGCTGTTAACATTTCTTTTTAAGCCACTCTTCTCTTTATTCTTCTCAAATTGGTGATAGCATTGTTGTCACAGCTGGTAGGTGGAAGGTGGAAAGTAGAGTTATTTTTGCCATAACTGGAGTATTAAATTGGGTCTTATTACTGATTCATTTTGTTCTAGATTGGGCTATGCGACCCACAGGCTAAAAGAATGGCACAGGTCACTTTGATTATGTGTTCATAGATGACCTGATTTAACAGTTTAGACAAGAGGAGCAGACCTGCTAATCATTAACTTGTGTAATTACGTGTTCTGTTTGACAACAAATAGTTGGCATAAAATACGATATTTTGTGTTAATGATTTGATTAAAAGTTGCACATTTGCTGTTCTGCAGAAAGTATTCTGTTTATGTTGCTATTGATAAATGTTAAAGGAATGGTATTAAGTTGTATCTATCAAAGCTGCTCCAAAATGTATATAGCTAGGAGGGGATTGCCTGTCATGGGGAGGACCAGGGTAAGGTCTGTAGCAAGGGGCATAGGGTAAACAACTTGGCTCAAGAATTATTTTGTGATGAATGTCATCTCTCTTCAAGGCATCTTCACATGCACCATAGAATCTATTCATCATGGCTTGTAGGTTACATGTTTGCTGCTGTCACAGCAGGCAGACATAAAGCAAGCTATTATTACTGTAATTGTGACAATACCCAGAGTTATGTTGCCAATTTATTTTGCTCTAGGTACAGCTGACTGACTGTCTTGGCTTGGGGAAAATGCTATTTTGATCATAGATTTATTAGTGACCTTTTTGCCATTTATGGCATAGGTATAGGTCTCATCCAAATGTTTGACTTTTTTTAACCTTTTTATGTGTTCAGTATACATATACAGTATGCAAGACGTGTATGATTTTAAAATAAATGACCTTATACTCAAGGCAGTCACAGACGTATTTACTGCATCTGTATGTTGCTTTCTTCAGGAGGTCTGGACACTGGCAATACAAAAAAGATAAGCCAGCCCATGCCTAACCCCTCCTCAAACCACCATGCCTCATTTTTCTGCTAGCGTCCTAGGAGGTTACATGCTTTTTCACAGCTTTGCTGTTAAAAAGCCTTATTCACTTTTCTAAAAAAAAATTATCTTCATTCAAGACATGTCAGAGCTGGGCTCAGCCCTTCCTTCACAGAGCAGGCCACTCAGCTATCAGTTAATTGCCATCTCTAATCTTTCCACAGTGACTCACCTGGTGATGATATCCTGCTCGTCAGTCCTGCTGGTTACTTAAGTTGTTCCATCCAGATCCTCTCTGCCTTCGCCTTGGTCAACATATCAAGAGACTCTCTCATGTGTGCCTGTTAAAGACTTGCTTGGCTGACGTCCCTTCTGGTTCCAGATCCTGGTTGCTGTTCCACTAGACTGATTCTCTGGTTTCCTGATTTCCTGGCCTGTTCTGAAGTACAGTGCAAAATATGAGGGACAAATGGCGCTCCCTGTAGGTAATAAGTATGGTGAACCTAAAAGGTATAGGTGAAAAAGTGCGTACCTATAAAGAGTATCTCCCTTATTAATCCTGCTAGGTGTAAAGTAGATGTTATGATATAGGTGGGGTGTGCCACCCTAAACTTATCCACCCTGTAAATAACAATATTATTGAACTGCTCCAATCTGTGAATCCCAGTGCTAGTGAGCGTGAGCACTTAATAAATAGAAAATAAATAAATAAAAAATATAGAAACACAAATATAAATGATGTGTAGTGTGTATTATAAATGTGGCTGATTAGATACGTGGCTAGACCACAGGGGAAGGGAGGTAGCAGCTGACCAGCTAGCATGTATCCTCTACCCAACTAGTAGTGTATCCTAGCACTGGGATTCACAGATTGGAGCAGTTCAATAATATTGTTATTTACAGGGTGGATAAGTTTAGGGTGGCACACCCCACCTATATCATAACATCTACTTTACACCTAGCAGGATTAAGAAGGGAGATACTCTTTATAGATACGCACTTTTTCACCTATACCTTTTAGGTTCACCATACTTATTACCTACAGGGAGCGCCATTTGTCCCTCATATTTTGCACTTTACATATAAATTGCCCTCTAGTGGGTTAATTTTTTTACGGACAGGCCGCACACTAAGGATGAGCCCGGTGTTCGATTCGAACCCATGTTCGAATCGAGCACCGGTGTTCGCTCGCTCGGCGAGCCCAGAACTATTGGGGCCGCTCGCATCAAATTCGTGTGATGCGAGCGGCCCCGCAATGCATTGCGGCCCGCGCAGTGCAATGCTGGCTGATGATGGCCAAGCATGCACTGTGACCCCGCATGCTTGGCCAATCACAGCGCCGGCAGCGAGGAGAGCCATAATTGGCTACAGGCAGGATGCCTGTAGCCAATTATAGCTCAGGGGCTTTAGTACACGCCCCACGGTATAAGAGGCCGCCGCGCCGGCGGCCTCGCATATTATGTTTCAGTCAGTGTCAGCGTGTCAGTGTGCCGCTGACTGCTGACAACAATATGTGCTTTATTTCTGGGGATTTGTGTGTGCATGCCGTTAGAACAGCATTGCAGTATCACATCTGGGGGGTGTCTATAGGTGGCCTGTGAAGGAGGGCAGGTTTCCTGTGCTTAGAACTTTCCCTGCAAAAAAGTGTCATTTTTGCAGGAAGAAAGCTATTTAAATCACTCGCGGCTAATGAATTGATGGCTCCTGTAACACAGAGAGCTGTCATTCATTAATAAAAAACAAAAAAAAAAGCGTAGGGGTCCCCCCAAATTCAATAACCAGGCCCTTCAGGTCTGGGATGGATATTAAGGGGAACCCCAGCCAAAAAAAAAAAAAAAAAAGGGCGTAGGGTCCCCCTCAAAATCCATACCAGACCCTTGAGGTCTGGTATGGATTTTAAGGGGAACCCTAGCCAAAAAAAATGGCGTGGGGTCCCCCTCAAAATCCATACCAGACCCTTATCCGAGCACGCAACCTGGCAGGCCGCAGGAAAAGAGGGGGGGACGAGAGCGGCCCCCCCTCTCGCCTGAACCGTACCAGGCCACATGCCCTCAACATTGGGAGGATGCTTTGGGGGTCTAAGACCCCTAAAGCACCTTGTCCCCATGTTGATGAGGACAAGGGCCTCTTCCCCACAACCCTGGCCGGTGGTTGTGGGGGTCTGCGGGCGGGGGGCTTATCGGAATCTGTAAGCCCCCTTTAACAAGGGGACCCCCAGATCCCGCCCCCCCCCCTGTGTGAAATGGTAAGGGGGTACAAAAGTACCCCTACCATTTCACCAAAAAAGTGGCAAAAATGGTAAAAATGACAGGAGACAGTCTTTGACAATTCCTTTATTAAAATCTTCTTTCTTCTTTCTTCATCCTTCGGTTTCTTCATCTTCTCCTTCCTTCATCTTCTTCCATCTTCTTCTTCCATTTTCTTCTTCCTCCGATCCGCTTCTTCTTGCGCTGGTCTTCTCGTCCTTCTCGTCCGGCATCTTCTTCTGTCGGCGTCGGCGTCGGTGTCGGTATCGGTGTCTCTGTCTCTTCCTGGGCCGCTCCGCGCAATGGGAGGCTCCCGCTGTGTGAGGCTCCGCTCCGTCTGACAGGTCTTTTATAATGGAGGGCACCTGGTGACCCCGCCCCCTCTGACGCACAGGGACGTCATGGGGAATTCCATGATGGCTTTCCCCATGACATCAGAGGGGGGCGGGGTCACCAGGTGCCCTCCGTTTTAAAAGACCTGTCAGATGGAGCGGAGCCTCACACAGCGGGAGCCTCCCATTGCGCGGAGCGGCCCAAGAAGACACCGACACCGACACCGACGCCGACGCCGACGGAAGAAGATGCCGGACGAGAAGGACGAGAAGACCAGCGCAAGAAGAAGCGGATCGGAGGAAGAAGAAAATGGAAGAAGAAGATGGAAGAAGATGAAGGAAGGAGAAGATGAAGAATCCGAAGGATGAAGAAAGAAGAAAGAAGATTTTAATAAAGGAATTGTCAAAGACTGTCTCCTGTCATTTTTACCATTTTTGCCACTTTTTTGGTGAAATGGTAGGGTACTTTTGTACCCCCTTACCATTTCACACAGGGGGGGGGGCGGGATCTGGGGGTCCCCTTGTTAAAGGGGGCTTCCAGATTCTGATAAGCCCCCCGCCCGCAGACCCCCACAACCACCGGCCAGGGTTGTGGGGAAGAGGCCCTTGTCCTCATCAACATGGGGACAAGGTGCTTTAGGGGTCTTAGACCCCCAAAGCATCCTCCCAATGTTGAGGGCATGTGGCCTGGTACGGTTCAGGCGAGAGGGGGGCCGCTCTCGTCCCCCCCTCTTTTCCTGCGGCCTGCCAGTTGCGTGCTCGGATAAGGGTCTGGTATGGATTTTGAGGGGGACCCCACGCCATTTTTTTTGGCTAGGGTTCCCCTTAAAATCCATACCAGACCTCAAGGGTCTGGTATGGATTTTGAGGGGGACCCCACGCCATTTTTTTTTTTTTTTTTTGGCTGGGTTCCCCTTAATATCCATCCCAGACCTGAAGGGCCTGGTTATTGAATTTGGGGGGGACCCCTACGCTTTTTTTTTTTCATTTTTTTCATTTTTTTTATTTTTTATCAATGACTTTTTTTTATGAATGAGTTTCAATGAATCACTGTTCTCTGTGTTACGGGAGCCGTGAATTAACATTAGCCGCAAGTGATTTTAAATAGCTTTTTTACTTTCAAAAATGACACTTTGCGCAGAGACAGTTCTAAACACGGGAAACATGCGCCCCTTTACAGGCATACTATAGACACCCCCCAGGTACGAAATTTAAAGGAATATTACACTTTTATTGTTTCAATTTAAGCATTATTAAAATCACTGCTCCTGAAAAAACGGCCGTTTTAAAAAAAAAAAATTTTTGCATTGATACATGTCCCCTGGGGCAGGACCCAGGTCCCCAAACACTTTTTATGACATTAACATGCATATTAGCCTTTAAAATTAGCACTTTTAATTTCGAACGTTCGCATCCATTATAACTAATAGGGTTCTAAAGCTCGCACGGACTTTAGGTCCTTTCGCGGGTTCTGGTGCGAGCCGAACGGGGGGGTGTTCGGCTCATCCCTACCGCACACCTTATTCCCGGTCCTAAGCGCGGAGATCTTCCATAACAGACTGTTCTGAAGTACGCTGTTCCGGTTACCAAACTCTAGCTATGTTTTGACTACGTTTGCTCTATTTACCTTTTACCATCATTATTATTAAACAGTGTGATTTTAATGCACTTCTGTCTCAGTCTGATTCATGGTTTCTGACAGTAGGCGAAGGCCATTAATTCAGAAAATGCAGTTAATCCACTTGTTGGTAAGATTTTTTCCAGATTGGATGAGCAGGATAACCGCGTGGATCAGTTTGCCATAGTTTTACAGATGCTCCTGAATCGCACAGCTCACCTGCAAACTATGGCTGCTCCAGTATAACCTGTGTTGCTGGCCACCTCTGCTGCTTCAGGCACCCACCTTGAGTATTAATTAAGAGGTATGTCTGGTTCTGCTCCGCTTCCCCAGCGATTTGGGGGTGATCCAGTACAATGCAGAGGGTTTCTCAACCAGGTTGAGATATACTTTGAGATGCTGCCCCAGGCATTTCCCACGGACAGAAGAAAAGTAGGTTTTGTGATATCTTTGCTTCCTGAGAGAGCCTTGGCCTGGGCAAACCCCCTATGGGAGATGCACAAACCCATTGTCCTGAGTTACCCTGAATTTGTGACTGCCTTCAAAAGGGTATTTAACTGTTGCCGATTATGCCATTGAATTTTGTACTCTGGCAGCAGAGGTTGCTTGGAACAATGAGGCCCTTGTGGCTGCCTGTTCTCATGGTCTCTCAGATACCATCAAAGATGAGATAGTAGCCCGAGGTATACCTACTGAGCTGGAGAAGCTGATCACGTTTGCCATCCTCATTGACTCCAGACTCAGAGATAGACTCTCTTTTAAGGAGCACTTGCGGAAGCCTCCCTCACCTCCCGTGCCTCCTGGTACCGAGTCGGTCAGTAAAGTGGAACCCATGCAGTTGGGCTTCACACGTCTCTCTGTGGATGGGAGAACCCTTAGGAGGAGGGAGAGGTTGTGCCTTTATTGAGGCCAGGCAGGTCACTTTTTGAAATCTTGTCCTACCTGTCCAGGGAATGCCCAAACCTTGAGGTCCTGTAGGGGACAGACCTTAGGTGGCATTGTTTCATCCCCAGCTATCCAGAAGGATAAGCCCCTGGTTCCAGTTACCCTTTCTTGGTCTGAGATACAGGCTCTAATTGTGTCACGTGGCTGTCTGCTACTGTCACGTACCTGGTGGTGCGAGCCCGATATTGCAGAGAGAGACCTCCCTTGCGTCTCCCACTCCTGGCTCCCTGGTAGGGGGGACAGGCGACCCAGGAGTGAGGAGGAGCACGGGTGCCTGGCAGGATCAACAGACCGGTGGAGTAACAAGGTCAACTCAGCGGATGAGCTGGTTCAGTCTAGTAGGCAGGATAGCAGAGCAGGGTGGATCTGGATGGACAGCTCAGCATACTGGATAGCAGAGCAGGCCAGAACTGGACAGGTAAGCTGGTTCAGCAAACACACAGGATAGCAGAGCTGGCTGGATCTGGATGGACAGCTTAGCAGACTGGATAGCAGAGCAGGTTGGATCTGGATGGACAGCTTAGCAGACTGGATAGCAGAGCAGGCCGGAACTGGACAGGTAAGCTGGTTCAGCAAACACACAGGATAGCAGAGCTGGCTGGATCTCGATGGACAGCTTAGCAGACTGGATAGCAGAGCAGGTTGGATCTGGATGGACAGCTTAGCAGACTGGATAGCAGAGCAGGCCGGAACTGGACAGGTAAGCTGGTTCAGCAAACACACAGGATAGCAGAGCTGGCTGGATCTGGATGGACAGCTTAGCAGACTGGCTAGCAGAGCAGGTTGGATCTGGATGGACAGCTTAGCAGACTGGATAGCAGAGCAGGCCAGAACTGGACAGGTAAGCTGGTTTGGCAAACACACAGGATAGCAGAGCTGGCTGGATCTGGATAGACAGCTTAGCAGACTGGATAGCAGAGCAGGTTGGTTCTGGATGGACAGCTCAGCAGACTGGACAGCAGAGCAGGCCGGAACTGGACAGGTAAGCTGGTTCAGCAAACAAACAGGATAGCAGAGCTGGCTGGATCTGGATAGACAGCTTAGCAGACTGGATAGCAGAGCAGGTTGGGTCTGGATGGACAGCTTAGCAGACTGGACAGCAGAGCAGGCCGGAACTGGACAGGTAAGCTGGTTCAGCAGACAAACAGGAAGCAGGACTTTGGAACAGACTGGATCAATACAGGTGATCAGACTTGGCACAGGAAACAGAACCTCAGAACGGGCTGGAGCAATACAGGTGATCAGGTTCATCACAGGGAACAGAACTGCAGACCGGACTGGAGCAATACTGATGATCAAGTTCATAAGAGGAGGTCAGGTGTCAGGCTGGCATCAAGATACTAGGGGATCAGGCAGAAGGATGGTCACAACAAGCCAGGGTCGGGTACAGGCGGATAGCTGGATAGTCTCAGGTAAGCCGGGTCAAACAGGTCAAAGGAGAAGTATCAGGATCAGGTAACATACACCACAACGCTGTAGACCAGACAGTGGGGACCGTCTGCCCAGGCCAGGTTTAAATAGGTTAACTAGCGCTAACTAGAGCACGCACCTGTCTCCCTGTGCGCGGCCGCACACGTGCACGCGCCCGGGCGCGCATGCGCAGTGGCGCCTGTGGGCTAGGACAGCCAGGGTTTAGGTTTCTGGCAGGATCTTCATGACAAATTGACTCTGGGGCTGCTGGCCTGTTCATTGATGCTGCCTTTGATTCGAAGCACTTGATTCTGCTGCAGCTTCGTGCCACTCCACTTGCCATTGAGGCTCTTGACAGGAGACCTCTACAGCCTGCCCATGTGAATCATGAGACTGCTCCATTGTCCATGGCCCTAGGGGCTCTTCACCATGAGATAATCCATTTCCAAGTGATTTTCTCACCTAAGTTTCTGGTGGTTATTGTTTATCCTTGGTTACAGAGGCACAACCCCTCTTTTGATTGGCTTCTTATTGAGGCTCTTTCCTGGTCGCCACAATACAGGACAAGACATGTTTTCAGAATGTGGCTAAGGTCCTGTGCACCTCTTTACCCTCCTCCCTGCCGGAGGAGTACCGCGATTTTAGCGATGTCTTTGACAAAGGTCAAGCCGGTAGTTTGCCTCCACACCTGTTGTATGATTGCTCAATTGACCTTCAACCTGGTGCCATACCCCCTCGTGGCCGGGTTTACCCTTTTTTCAGTCTCGGAGGACAATGGCATGGAGGAATTTGTTGCAGACGCACTTTCTTGAGGATTAATCTGAAAGTCCTCGTCTACTGCTGGTGCTGGATTCTTTGTGAAGAAGAAGAGTGGTGAACTGAGGCCTTGTTTTGATTATAGGGGTTTCAATCATTTTACGATTAAGAATGCTTTTCCTATTCCATTGATTACAGAGTTATTTGACCTTCTCAAGGGAGCAATGGTTTTCACGAAGCTTGATTTGAGAGGGGCATACAATCTCGTGAGAATCAAGGAGGGCGATGAATGGAAAACTGCCTTTAATACCAGAACAGGCCATTATGAATACCTCATAATGCTACTTGGCCTTTGCAACGCTCTGGCAGTTTTCCAGGAATTTATCAACGATGTCCTCCAAGATTTGTTGCAGCTATGTGTGGTGGTTTATCTTGACGATATCCTCATATTTTCCAAGTCCCAAGGAGAGCCACCACACAGATGTCTGTCGTGTGCTTCAGAGGCTGAGAGAAAACAATCTGTATTGTAAATTGGAGAAGTGCGAGTTTCAACGTGAACAGGTTAAATTCCTGGGTTATATCATTTCCACTGCTGGTTTTTTGATTGATCCAGAGAAACTTTCAGCAGTCCTACAGTGGCCCGACCCTAGGGGTTATGCCCTCTGCAATGTTTTCTTGGCTTTGGCCAATTATTATCGGTAGTTTATTCGTAACTTCACGTCTCTGGTCAAGCCCCTGACTGATATGACCAGAAAGGACGGTAACCCACAGAGTTGGCTTCCGGAGTCCATTAAGGCCTTTGAGAGTCTCAAGGCTGCCTTTGTTTCTGCTTCTTTATCATTGAGGTTGATGCTTCTAAGTCTGGAGTTGGCACCCTTCTGTCTCAACATCCTACCTCTGAGAGCGCTATGCATCCTTGTGGCTACTTTTCCAAGAAATTGTCACCTGCAGAATGCAATTACGAGATTGGGGACAGAAAGTTGTTAGGAATCATTTTAGCCCTAAAGGACTAACCATAAGAATCTCACATTCTTGTCTAAACGCTAAACGCCTCTCTCCCAGAAGGGCGCGATTTGCTCTTTTCTTGTCAAGTTTCAACTACATAGTCTCATTCTTACCCGGTACTAAGAATGTAAGGGCTGATGCTTTGTTGCAACAGTTTTCCTCCACTTCTAAGTTGGAATCAGTTCCTGTTCAGTGATTCCTCCTGATCGTATCCTGGCTATGGTTCGCACCAATCTCACTTCTCCTTTGGTGACAAAATTCTTGCCGCACAGATCCATGCTCCTTCTGAGAAACCTTGTGACCTCTGCTTTGTCCCTCAGAGTCTCCATACTGCCGTGCTCCAGACTTACCATTCTCTTAAGGCTGCTGGCCACCCAGGAAAGATTCAGCTCTTTTGGGCCATTTCCCAACAATTCTGCTGGCTTAGTCTAGGTGTTGATATAGCTGCCTTCAAAGCTGCCTGTTCCGTGTGTGCTTTGAGCAAGACACCACCACACCTTCCAGTGGGCCTCCTACAACCCATACCCAATACAGAGAGTCCTTGGACCCACCTGTCCATGGATTTCATTGTGGAGTTACCCAAATCTCAGGCCAACACTGCTATCCTTATTGTGGTTGACCGGTAGCCGAACACCCCCCAGTTCGGTTCACAGCAGAAAATGCGAACAGGTGCGAACAAAATGTGTTCGAACACGCGAACACCGTTAAAGTCTATGGGACACGAACATGAAAAATCAAAAGTGCTCATTTTAAAGGCTTATATGCAAGTTATTGTCATAAAAAGTGTTTGGGGACCTGGGTCCTGCCCCAGGGGACATGTATCAATGTAAAAAAAGTTTTAAAAACTGACATTTTTCGGGAGCAGTGATTTTAAAAAAAAGCTGAAAGTGAAACAATATAAGTGAAATATTCCTTTAAATTTTGTACCTGGGGGGTGTCTATAGTATGCCTGTAAAAGTGGCGCATGTTTCCCGTGTTTACAACAGTCCATGCACAAAATTACATTTATAAAGGAAAAAAAGTAATTTAAAAGTACTGGTGGCTATAATGAATTGTCGGTCCCGGCAATACACATAAAAGTCATTGATAAAAACGGCATGGGATGTATCCCTACCATTTCACAAAAAACGTGTGAAAATAGTGAAAATGACATGACACGGCTTGGGGACAAGTCCTTTATTAAAAAATAAAAGTCTTCTTCTTCTTATCTTGCTCCGCGACAGACCGAAAACAAAAAAAAAAAACCTGCACGCCACCACCGATCCGCCTCCATGGGAGGCACCCGCCGTAATGACCGTCCTCTCAGGTGACAGCTCTTTTATAACTGAGGGCGGGGCCACACGGTGACTTCGCTGGGTGACCCCACCCCCCTCTGATGCACGGGGACATCCCTATATGTCTTTGTGCATGTGTCTATATATCAAGAATGATTTACGGGTGGTAGAGAGGAGTGACATTGTAAACGGGCAAGGGGGAGGTGAAATCCATGTAGGTGGAACTTCAAAGGTAAGTGGTAGGTTACAGGCCGCCCAACCTGAAGGAGTAGCTGGACCTCCTACCACAGTTAGACATGGCAGCAGGACAGGGAAAGGGACTTCAATTATCGTGATATTGACTGGGCAGAGGGGACAGCTCACTCATTAGTCTCGTCATTTCTTAAATGTCTTACGGGACAACTTCATATCCCAATTGGTGGATTCCTTGACTAGAAAGAATGCAATACTATTAATTACCAATGATCCAAATCTGATCACAAATGTGGAAATATGTGACAAGTTGGGATCTAGTGATCACAGGATTATCACATTTAGCCTAAACTATAGGAAAAAGAGGCACAAGGGTTTCAAAGGAGCAAACTTTTCTGAACTGTGCTCAATACTACAAAACGTCTGGGACCAAATCATCTAGAAGAGCGAAGGTTAAACCTGGGTGGCTAAGCCATAACGTAAAAAGTCTTATTAACCACTAGCCGACCAGCCGCCGTCATTATACTGTGGCAGGTTGGCTCATTCTCGCAAATCCCTGTAGCTGTACGTTGACCCTTTAAACAGCTACAGCAGGTAGGCGTGATGTCCGCCGGCGATGCGTGATCATGGGCATGAGAGCCAAAACGGGGATATGTGTGTGTAAACACACACACATCCCTGTTCTGACAGGAGAGGAGACACAGATCGTCTGTTCCTACTAAGTAGGAACAGCGATATGTCTCCTCCTCTAGTCAGTCCCATCCCCCCACAGTGAGAAACACACATGAGGGAACACATTTAACCCCTTGATTGCCCCTAGTGTTAACCCCTTCCCTACCAATGACATTTACACAGTAATCAGTGCATTTGTATAGCACTGATCGCTGTATAAATGTCAATGGTCCCAAAAATGTGTCAAAAGTGTCCGATCTGTTCGTGGCAATGTCGCAGTCCTGCTAAAAATTGCAGATTGCCACCATTAGTAGTAAAAAAAAAAAAGTTATAATAAAAATGCCCTTAATCTTTTCCCTATCGTGTAGACGCTATAACTTTTGTACGAACCAATAAATATACACTTATTATGCTATTTTTACCAGAAGTATGTAGAAGAATATATATCAGCCTAAACTGATGAAGAAATACATTTTTTTACATTTTTTTTGGGCTAAAATTTATTATAGCAAAAAGTACAAAATATTGTTTTTTCTTTTTCAAAATTGTCGCTCTTTTTTTGTTTCTAGTGCAAAAAGACGTAAACTTTGTTTGGGTACAACGCGCAATTGTCAGTTAAAGCGACGCAGTGCCGTATCGCAAAAAATGGCCTGGTCATTAAGGGTGCCAATCCTTCCGGGGCTGAAGTGGTTAAAGAGAAAAAAATAATATCGCTTCTGGACTGAAATTATTTTTTGTTACACATATGTACAACAGTTTCAGTCATTACTTTCCTTCCCTCTTTATTTTTTATTTTTATATATTTAATTTTTTTATTCTTTATTTTTATATATATTTTTTTATTTTATTCTTATTTTCATCTTATTTTATTATACTCTAAATTACTCAGTTAGAATGGGTTTTTGATAAGGAATCTAGAATTGTTAAAATGTTAAACTGTAAAATGGTCCAACTGTTCATCCATGCTTACGTTAAGAGTACAAATTATTATTATCAGAGGAACCATTCTTCCAATATAAGTGTTGTTTGACACATTCTGTATAATCATTTTGTTTGTACAAATTATCCAGTGAACAATAAAAATTATGGGGAAAGAAAAAAGAATAAAATGGCATTTAAAAAATATAAAGGGCAGAGCACATTGGCCACATAAAAGACGATGAAGGAGGGATGGTTATGGATGACACAATGAAGGCAACTGTACTAAATGCTTTCTTCTCTTCGTTTTTTACACAGGAAAAAGAGGGGTATATTGACCACGACTGTATTGTTACAGAGCATATCACTATGTTCACTCTCCTGCACTGTGTGGTAAGTCCCAACATGTTATCAGACTCTTATCTTTACATGTTAGTATATACGTGGATAATGCAGACCCCGCTGCTTTCCGACTAAGAAACAAGGAAGCTATATACAGCAGCGCTAAACGGAGAAGCACTGATTCTTTTTTTATACTCTTTAATTTTAATTTTTATTTTGAATGTAAGACATTTACAAGCAAACATTAAAACACACGTGATCCTTAGGGATATAGTGGTAGATGATTAATGGTAGTGATTAAAATTCAATACAAAAGATCACTTCGTGTTACCTGGTCAAGTGCTCCCCTCCCTTGTCCCTCCCATGATCCCCCCCCTATACACACACTACTGGTTCCCGGGTTCGAAAAGTCGGCAGGACGGGCGCGCGGGCCAAGGGAGGAAAGGGGCCCCCGGGCCCACTCCGCCGCCAGGGTAGCCATGGTGACTTTGAGGGATTTATGGGTGCGGGGGCGCCGGGGGGGGGGAAAAACTGTCCACCCCGTCGCCTCCCACCCTTGGCCTGTGGCCCAGCTCACCCACCCAGGGACTCCATATACGGGCAAATTTCTTAAGGTTATTCTGCCGAATAAACATTGCCCTCTCACACCATATCATAGAGTTAATCACCTCAGACCAACTCGCCGAGGAAGGAGGGGTCCTAGCCTGCCAGTTTAACGCTATTAGGCGCCTTGCCTGGTACAGGCATCTCAACAAGGCAACTTTGGTAGGGGATGATATGTTACCCTCCTCAAAGATTCCCAGAAGGCAGATCCTAGCCTCTGGTTCCAGGGTGGTCCCAAAGATTCTATTCAGGCTGTCCACTATTTCTACCCAATACCGGAATAGCTTTGGGCACTTCCATACCATATGAAGAAGATCGCCTGGCGCCTTGCATCTTGGGCATTCGTCTCTGGGCTTTCTACCGAATTTAAACAGTTTTTGGGGGGTGTAATAGGCTCTGTAAATTAGGAACAGGTGGGAAACCCTTTGCGAGGGGGATGTTGACACCAGGCCACCCTGTTTGAGGACCCGATCCCATTGTTCCGAGGTAATTGGCCCTAAGTCTTTTTCCCATCCCTTCCTACTACTATCAGGTCCCTTGGTACTCATGGCTCTGTTTCCCAGGGTATCATATATCCTGGAAATCAGGCCCCTCATTGATCTCGGCTTCGTTATTTCCTGGAATAGGGGGGTCTTAACCCAATTAATCGTCGAGGATCTAAATTGGGCCTGAATACCGTGTCTGACCTGCAGGTATTTGTAAAAAGACCTATTTGGAATATTAAATTGTCGTCTCAGGTCCTCGAATGACTTCAAGTGGTTTCCCTCATATAGCTGGATTAACCGGCTGATACCCTGCCTTTCCCACTCTGGAGATCTCTCTATGCCCTTTATTTCCCCTAGATTCTTGTTATACCATAGGGGGGTATACTCATTCAACCCATTGTATCCCATTATTGACTTTACTACCTTCCATACTCTGGTCATCATGTCACTCGTCGGACACCTATGGGTGAACGAGTCTGCCTCCAGCACCTCTATTAATGAGTTGTGGGGAGCGCCCAGTATCGCCAATCTACTGCCACCACACCCACTTGCCAAGAGCCCACCATTTGCCATTTGCTGAAGTTGAGCCGACAAAAAATATAGCCGTGGGTGCGGAGTCGCCGTCCCCCCTCTCCCAACAGGGAGCTGCAATGTTTGCAAGCCGATCCAGGCTTGACCCTTTTTCCAGATTAAGTCCCTAAACAGGGATTCGATCTTCTTAAACCATTTCTGGCTAATCCAGACTGGAGAATTATGGAGAATATAGAGAACTTGCGGGAGCCAGATCATCTTAATTAAATTGCAACGCCCTGCCATGGATAGGGGGAGGCGACTCCATATCTCCACTTTTTGTTTTAGTTTGGTCAATAGCGGGGCTAGGTTATCGCGGATATAATGGTTTGTGTCGCTAGAGATCCACACCCCCAAATATTTAAGCTTGGTCACCACTTCGAGGGCCGAGGTTATAGTGGGTGTCTGGTCAGCACACCGAACCAACGGTAGCAGGGCTGACTTGCTCCAGTTGATGGCTAGGCCGGAATGTTGCCGAAATTCCTCCATCATGCGCATCACTACCTCGAGTGAAAAGTTGATATCGCCGATAAAAAATAAAACGTCGTCGGCAAAAAGTGCGATTCTTTCCTCCCCCGACTGGCGCCGGAATCCCTGGAGATCCGGACGCATTTGCGTCAGGATCGCCAGGGGTTCCATTGCCAGTACAAAAAGGAGGGGGGACAGGGGGCATCCCTGCCTCGTCCCCCTTTCCAACTGAAACAGCTCGGAGTAGTCCCCGCCCACTCTGACTTTAGCTCTAGGCTCATTGTATAACAGTTTAATCCATTTAATGAAAATAGGCCCAAAACCAAATCGCTCCAGGACCAGCCATAGGTAGTCCCATTCCAGGCTGTCAAACGCTTTAACAGCATCCAGGGCCAAAATGGCCCTGGGGCTTGTATTGTCCGTTGGAGTTTGCATATTAAGAAAGACTCTTCTGATATTGGTGCTAGTTGACCTGCCTGGAATGAAACCTGACTGGTCCGGGTGGATTAGCTTGTGTATGCATTTATTTAGTCGAGTCGCCAAAACCTTTGCTAAGATCTTAATGTCGGAGCATAGCAGCGAAATTGGGCGGTACGAGGTAACTTCCTGCTGGTCCTTCCCCTCTTTAAGTATCAGAATGATATTAGCCTCAAGCATCGAGGTGGGCAGTCTACCCCCATCCAATGCCCATCTCAAAGTTGCCAACAATTCGGGCAGCAATACCTCGCCATACCGTTTGTATAGCTCTATTGGCAGCCCGTCGGGGCCCGGGGACTTTTGATTGGGCATTGCTGCCACTGCTAGTCTCAATTCCTCTATAGTTACTGGCGCCTCCAATTCCGTTTTATCATTGTCGGATAGGTTTGGGAATGTTATCTGCTGTAAAAATTCAGATACTGCTGTCTCGCTCCCTTTCCTAGAGGATTTATAGAGGGTTTTGTAATAGTTGCCAATAAGGTTCGTTATCTCCAATGGATCGGTGACCAGATCCCCGTTTGCCCTCCTGATTGCTGGGATTGCTGAAGGGGAACTGTTGGTTTTTACCAGAAGAGAGAGGGTATGGCCTACCCTTTCACCCTCGCCAAAATAATATTGCCGCTGAAAGATTCGCCTATTCTCCATTTTCTTAGTAAGTAGCATTTTATAGGTTTGTTGTTTATTGAGCCATTCCCCCATACTAGTAGGGGTCGGGTTTTCTACATAGCGGCGTTCTGCTAGGGTTACCTCGCTACTAGCTTCCTTTTCTTGCTCTCTCGACCGCCGCTTAATTGCTGCCATCTTCTGGATTAACAGTCCTCTTGTATAGGCCTTTAAGGAATCCCAAATCACCCCAGGCGGCGCTGAACCAGCGTTTATTTGTATAAACTCCCTTATGCTAGTGGTCAAATCGCAGGGATTGTCAATCAGTTCAAGCCAGCAGGGATTGATCTTCCATTCCCTATAGCTGGCTCTACCCCCAGTGCTTATGTTGAGCGTCAGCGGGGAGTGATCTGAGATCCCCCTCAAGCCATACTCTATATCTCTCACCAACAAGTTCACCTCATCATTCCCCAGGGCCATATCGATTCTAGAGAGGGTACGGTAGGAATCTGAAAAGCAAGAGTACTGCCTATCATATGGGTGCCGCGTACGCCATATGTCACTTAACCCTATTTCCCTCAGAAACCGTGACAGGCGGTTCCCCTCTCCCGCCCTAGGTCTAGCGGGTACAGGGAATCTGTCTAGTCCCGTGTCTAACACCTCGTTGTAGTCCCCTAGGGCTATCATTGGAATACCTGGTTTATCCAGAGCGAACTCAAGTAGTTTATACAGAACCTCGAGCTTAAAAGGGGGAGGTATATAGATATTTGCTATAATGTAGGGCTGACTACCAATCAAGCAAGACAGGAATATATAGCGACCCTGTTCGTCAATAGAGATTCCACTACAGGAAAAAGGTACTCCTCTCCCTACCAAGATGCTCACTCCCCTAGAGTAGGAGGAATGGAATGAGTGGTATTGGGCCAAGAACTTGCGACTAGATAGCTGAGAGGCTGTATCGGGAGTAAGATGCGTTTCCTGGAGCAGCAGTATTCCGGGTCCCTTCCCGTCCAATGCCGACAGGACTAACGCACGTTTATTTCAGCTACCCAGGCCCCGGGTATTCCATGAGACCAGCTTTACTCCGTCACCCGCCATAATAGGTCCAACTGCAGGACACAGGGGGGGGGGCGGGGGGGGGGGGGGGGGCCCAACAGCGAACCGGTGAGCCCACCCATCCCCTCCCCACCCCCCCCCAACTCCCCCACCACCCCCGCCCACGCACCAGCCCCCACCGACCTTATAAGAACCAGCAGTGTGTGTTACCCCAATCCTCCCCAAACCTACCCACCCCCCCCCTCCCAACCCCCCGCCCCCCTCCCCCCATGCCCAACTGGGCCACTCCCATAAGGCTTGTGTGCAACCCAAACATACACCTCCCACCCAGCCGCACAGGTGTCCCATCCCAACCATAATACTGTATTAAATAAACAATCCTAGTCCGACCCTTCCCCGTAGTATCGACCTTAGATAATAATATACAAACAGTTAACCTACCCTCCTAAACAGGGTGAGGAGAGGAAAGGAGGGGGAGGTGTAAGAATCCCCCCCCCCCCAGCGCCCACCGTGATCCCATCCCATTGTGCAATTGGCAACGTGTGATCCATTGAGATAAAAGAGAAGGAGAAGCAGGGGCTTCCACGGGTACCCCGCCCCTGCCCCTTGATCCCAGTCCAGTACCGGTGGAGAGAGAAAGAAAAAAAGGAAACCCCCCCCCCCGCCATTATAAAACAAACAAAGGCCCATAAAACCAACATATAACAAAAAAAATAAACAACCTAGGCCCTCCATCGACCCCCCCATAACAAATGTCCCCGGCTCTCTCAGAGATCTTATCTATGTTCCTCCATCCATCTCTCAACTTCGGCAGGCGTGTTAAAATACAGGGTCGAGCCCATGGCGGTCACCCGCAGGCGGGCAGGGTACAACAGGGCATATGCGATTTTATGTCGCTGAAGAGTACGTTTAACTGGGATGAATTGTGCCCTGAGTTTCTGGAGGTCCGGGGAAAAATCCGGGTAGAAGGAAACCCTAGCCTTATTGAAGAAAATGTCCCCCAATTCTCTAGCCTTGCGGAGTAAAATCGCACGGTCGTTGTAGTTTACAAATTTCAGTAGTAGTGGGCGAGCCCGCTCGTCGTTTTGTCGGGGTCTGGTAGGGACTCGGTGGGCTCTCTCAATCGCGAATAATGGCGTAAAAGAGGAATCCCCAAATATTTCCTTAAGCCAGGTTTCCAAAAAAACTACTGGATTGGGGCCCTCGCTCCTCTCAGGTAGGCCTATTAGGCGCACGTTGCTTCTGCGACTTCTATTTTCTAATTCATCGAGCTTAGCGGCCTGTTTGGTCATTTGCTTCTGTAGGTCTATGATTTTTTCCTGTAGTGGGGGGAGTTCGTCATCGATCGTGCTTAGCCTCGCCTCAAGCGCCGTAGTCCTTTCCACTGTGCTAGTCAGTAACTGACTCATTGAAATTAACTCGGTTTTTATGCAGCTCAATTGGCTATCCAGGCCAGATATAGAGTCCTTGCAGGCATTAACAGCGTCAAGTATGGCCCTAAGTGTGGGTTCATCCTGGCCCCCTATTGTAGGGCATGCCAATGAGCTTGCTGCCGCCTTACCCTCCCCAGGGTCTTTATTGTTCGTAGTTCCTCTAGCAGTTACAGTGGTGGCGTTCAGTGATAATTGGCTGGAGTTTCTTCTATCAGATGCCACCCCCTGGGTCTTTGCATGTGTCACTGGTAATTGGTGCCCCCCTTTGCTTGGTGATTGTGTGGGAGCATGAGCAAAGCGCTCGAGTTTTGCTGCGGCAGCGGCAGCGGACACCTGATTTGCTTTCTCCTTGGCTGAGCGGGTTTTTTGGCCCCCTTCCGGGTGCGCCGTCTCGTCGGCGGCACGTTTGCTAAGCATAGTAAAATTTCCACAAAATGGCGGGTAGCCAAAAAAAAAAAAAAGAGAGGGTCTTTCCCCCTCCCTACTCCTTCCCTCCTGATGGTGGTCCAATTTAATCCAATTTAATCAATGATTTGTGGCAACCTTATAGTCTTCAGACCTGATGTTCATTTTAGGTAATATCGATGGGAGGTCAAAGAACACTAAAAAAAAAAAAAAAAAAAAAAAAAAGAAAAAGGAAGCGCAGCTTAGCAGTCCAGCACCACTGGGGAGCCCTTCCCAGCAAGGCAGCAATGCACTAGTGTAAACAGCAGCGGTCACACTTGAGGGTCCCCAAGCTCTCAAATGTACCCCAAATTATCACATTGCCTCTACCAGGCGGCACACAGTCAGTTCACTCAAGCCAGGGGGGCGTCTTAGGCGCTTAGCATATTGCCCCCTTTCCCGGGCTCACCCCGTTACCTCAATCATATGGGCCGTCCATAGCCCATTGTTCAAGCGATATGGGGATCAAACTATCCTAGGGAGGTACTGCAAAGGCTTCTATTGAGTCGGGACTTTACTCACGGCTCCACGCAGGCAGGGATCCAGCACTCAGCAGGGATGGACGAGGCAGAGCACGTCAGCTCGATCAGTTGCAGGTCCCGCACGAGCTACCCTCAGGTCCACACAGGTACACGGGGGTCCGGCAGTCAGCAGAGGGGGTTGGAGAGGGCTGGAGAGGGTTAAGGAGACTGTCCGCTACGTGTCCCGCCACATCGCCGGGAGGAAAGGCAGAGAGGAAAGCGGGCGGCGTCGCAAGCAAAGCGAGCGCTTGCCTCACTTCAGGTACAGGCACAGCGTGTCAGCATCGGTGATTCGTCCGGCGGGGCGCTCAGAGTGATAGGAGATTTTCAGGCGGCATCTAGCAGACTAGGGGAGCGGTTGGAGGAGCGGAGGTGGGACGGAACACCTAAGCTGCGGCTCACTCACTCGCGGCTACGCCCATCCCCCCCCCCCAACCGAGAAGCACTGATTCTGACTGAAAAGTTCCTTGTCAACACTAAGAGACATATAAACAAGGCTCTGAAGAAGAGGGAAACCTTGAAATGCATTGGCCAATGTGACTACAAGTATTGTGGATTTTCTCATATGGATTTAGGCGGATGATTTTATGATAATGCTATGACACAAGTACTGGTTTGTGAGTATATTCTCCTCTATTTTATTAAATAAAAACATGTATTGAGGATAATGCACTAGGTCTAGACGACTGTATTGTTAGTAACACGTTGCAGGATAGCTTACACCCGAGAGTCCTCAAAAAAGGCTATAGCCAGACAATTGTTCCTAATCTTTATGAACAGCATATTGACAGGAATGCTACCAGCTGATTGGAGAAAACCCTAAAAAAAGCAGAGACATGTACCTGGAAACTACAGGCCAGTCAGCCTAACATTAATAGTATGTAAACTGTTGGAGAGGATGATAAGGGATTATATCCATGAATTTGCTGATGACCAATCTGTTGACATTCTACGAGGAGGTGGGCTGCCCTCTAGATAGGGTAAGGCCTGTGGATGTGGTGTATCTGGATTTTGCAAAAGCATTTGATACAGTTCCCCATAAACGCTTAATCTACTAGCTGAGGTCTGTACTCTGTAGGCATAGACCATAGAGTTTTTTCATGGATAGAAAACTGGTAACAGGGGTGTGTCCAAAGGGTGGTGATAAATAATGCATACTCAGACTGGTCTGGAGTGGTAAGTGGGGTACCCCAGGGCTCTGTCCTGGGACCAATTCTGTTTAATTTATTCATAAATTGTATAGAGGTCATTATAGACAGCTTAATCTCAGTTTTTGCAGACAACACAAAAATAAGCAGGGCAAGAACTTCACATCAGGATATAGAAATTTTACAGAAAGACCTGAATGGAATAATGGAGTGGGCAACTACATGCCAAATGAGGTTTCAAGTTGAAAATGTAAAGTGATGCACTTGGGGGCTAGGAATATAAATGCAAACTATTCACTTAGGGGAGAACCTCTGGGGGAATCAAGGATGGAGAAAGATCTGGGGGTCCTGGTAGAAGACAGACTGAGCAATAGCAGGCAATGTCAAGCTGCACCAAACAAGCAAAGCCGGGTTGCATAAAAAAAGAGAATTTGCTCCAAAGATTAAAACAATTATTCTGCCACTTTATAAATCTCTGGTTCTGCTACATCTGGAGTATTCCGTCCAGTTCTGGTCACCAGTCCTCGGGAGGGATGTGGTGGAGCTGGAGAGAGTCTACAAAAGGGCAACTAAATTGATAGGCAGTTTGGAGGACCTCAACTACAAGGAACAACTGTAAGCACTGATTTTGTTCTCCCTGGAGAAGAGTCTTTTGAGAGGAGATATGATAGCAGTATACAAGTACCTCAATGGTGATCCCAGCGTAGAAAAAAATTGATTCAGTCTCAAGCAGTGTAAGAGGACATGGGGCCCCACAATGAGATTGGAAGAGAAGAGTTTTAACCTTAAGCTGCAGAGGTTTTTTTTTTTTTACTGTCAGGGCGATAAGGATGTGGAACTCTCTTCCACAATTGGGTAAATCAGCGGGAAGTATTAATAGTTTTAAAAGACTCTTGGATGTGCATCTTAGTCAACACAACATACAGGGATATGGGAAATGATTATCAGCATAGACACACATATACCTACACAGGTTGAACTGGATGGACATTGTCTTTATTCAACTTTACCTACTATGAAACTACGAAGATGGTGTGTCTATCCTGAACGGACTAAGGAGGATTAAGGAGGGGTTTTCTGAGGAGCTACTATACTAGGATTATAGATAAGAGTGTGTGTTACAAAATGAAGGTGAGCATGTTTTTTACCTGGTGGTGGAGATGCACAAAAGCATGAAGAAATGGTGAAGACACTGTGGTGTTTTTTTCTTGTCACTTTATGAACACTGGACTATTTTTTATTTTACTATTGGAATTTTCTGGCTTTTAAATTTTTGATTTTATTGTATATTTGATCTTATATTTTATTGTCACTGCTTGCATTGTGGTAATTGATATGTTTACGGTATATACAGTATCTCACAAAAGTGAGTACACCCCTCACATTTTTGTAAATATTTTATTATATCTGTAACAACACTGAAGAAATTAAACTTTGCTACAATGTAAAGTAGTGAGTGTATAGCTTATATAACAGTGTAAATTTACTGTCCCCTCAAACTAACTCAACACACAGCCATTACTGTCTAAACTGCTGTCAACAAAAGTTGGGCCCAATTAGCCATTTTCCCTCCCTGGTGTCATGTGACTTGTTAGTGTTACACGGTCTCAGGTGTAAATGGGGAGCAGGTGTGCTAAATTTGGTTTTATCACTCTCACTCTCTCATACTGGTAACTGGAAGTTCAACATGGCACCTCATGGCATAGAACTATCCGAGGATCTGAAAAAAAGAATTGTGGCTCTACATAAAGCTGGCCTAGGCTATAAGAAGATTGCCAAGACCCTAAAACTGAGCTGCAGCACATTGGCCAAGACCATACAGCCGTTTAACAGGACAGGTTCCACTCAGAACAGGCCTTGTCATGGTCGACCAAAGAAGTTGAGTGCACATGCTCAGCGTCATATCCAGAGGTTGTCTTTGGGAAATAGACATATAAGTGCTGCCAGCATTGCTGCAGAGGTTGAAGGGGTGGGGGGTCAGCCTGTCAGTGCTCAGACCATACGCCGCACACTGCATCAAATTGATCTGCATGGCTGTCATTCCAGAAAGCCTCTTCTAAAGATGATGCACAAGAAAGCCCACAAACAGTTTGCTGAAGACAAGCAGACTAAGGACATGGATTACTGGCACCATGTCCTGTGGTCTAATGAGACCAAGATAAACTTATTTGGTTCAGATGATGTCAAGCGTGTGTGGTGGCAACCAGGTGAGGAGTACAAAGACAAGTGTGTCTTGCCTACAGTCAAGCATGGTGGTGGGAGTGTAATGGTCTGGGGCTGCATTAGTGCTGCCAGTACTGGGTAGCTACAGTTCATTGAGGGAACCATGAATGCTAACATGTACTGTGACATACTGAAGCAGAGCATGATCCTCTCCCTTTGGAGACTGGGCCACAGGGCAGTATTCCAACATGATACAAACACACCTCCAAGATGAACATTGTCTTGCTAAATAACCTGAGGGTAAAGGTTATGGACTGGCCAAGCATGTCTCCAGACCTAAACCCTATTGAGCATCTGTGGGGCATTCTCAAAAGGAAGGTGGAGGAGCGCAAGGTCTCTAACATTCACCAGCTCTGTGATGTCGTAATGGAGGAGTGGAAGAGGACTCCAGTGGCAACCTGTGAAGCTCTGGTAAACTCTATGCCCAAGAGGGTTAAGACAGTGCTGCAAAGTAATGGTGGCCACACAAAATATTGACACTTTGGGCCCAATTTGGACATTTTCACTTAAGGGTGTACTCACTTTTTTTGCCAGCAGTTTAGACATTAATGGCTGTGTGTTGAGTTATTTTGAGGGGACAGCAAATTTACACTGTTATACAAGCTGTACACTGACTACTTTACATTGTTGCAAAGTGTAATTTCTTCAGTGTTGTCACATGAAAGGATATAATAAAATATTTACAAAAATGTGAGGGGTGTACTCACTTTTGTGAGATACTGTAATTGCATTTGGAAGGTGTTGCGCTACACTATTGGTTTGTAAATTATATTTTTAGCAAAATAGATAAATCAATAAAAATTCCAGTATATATACCAATCAAAAAATATGTAGCAGAATACATATTGGTCTAAATTTATAAAGAAATTTGATTTAAAAAATAATAATTTATTGAATATGTTTTATAGCAGAAAGTAAAAAATATTTTTTGTTTTTCAAAATTGTCTGCCTTTTTTTGTTTATAGTGCAAACAATAAAAACCCAGTGGTGATAAAACACCCCCAAAAGAAAGCTCTATTTTTGGGAAAAAAAGGACATACATTTCATTTTTATGTACAACTTTGCATGACCACACAATTGTCAGTTAAAGTAACACAGTGCCGTATAGTAAAAAATTGCCTGGTCATGAAGGGGGGGGGGGGGGGGGTGGGGGGGGGGGGGTAAATCTTTCGGAGAGCAAGTGGTTAGAGCACTATCAAGACCTAGGTCGGGCAAAACATGTCAGAGGGGTGTGGCCTAAGGGCAGGGACTGTCTCAACAGCCAGCTACACTGTACACACAATAAACTTACCAGTGGGATTTACAGTATGTGTGGTGCAGCCTCATTTTTTAATTTTGCTATCCATTACCTTTAGTTCTGTGTCACTGTGGGCATAGTCTCCAAGTTCAGAGCAGAGACATGACTGCTTTTCTGGCTCATCCCTGTCTACTATCATTGTAAAACAGACTCCCAGAATGACTAATTTGATCTTTTCCTCTGTGTAAATGTGGAATACCTTCCCACACTTCACTGAACTGGTGTTTTTAGGGTGATTATGAACTGTGACCCTAGAACTTTTGGAAAAAGCTTCTAAGCTTGTCCCTCTCATGAGCTGAATGTTCATTTATATGCATAGTTAACTTTGACTCTATACCTGGGAAGCTGATGATACCCATAAGGTACATTTAATTTCCTCTCTTATCAAGGATAGACACATTTTTGGCTTTATAATTTACCAGATGTTTCCACTGTGGGCAATCTGTTGATGAAGTAGATAAACCTCATAGATTCTCTGCTTTTATAGCAATTCCTCGTAGATGTATATAGTCTTTTTCTCATGCCAATGGTAGATCTCAAGACCTTGTCTGTTCAGCCCTCTACCTAAGACCCATATTTCAATTAGGAGGCTTTTCCCTGTTGGATCACTTGGAGATTCCAGGAGACAGGCAGTTACTCTAGAAGAGCTGGACAGAACCATAGAAGGTCCTTAACCTAGCAGAAGGACCGGTATCTGCTTCTTTGTGCAAGGACAGGATGAGCACTGCCATAGCCTTATAAAATTACCTCCAGCAGGCCACTGGTGTGAATGTCTCTGACCAAACACGTCCTCTAATGGGCCCTGTGCTCACTGCCCAGCACCATGGAGCTCAATTGCCATTTGCCATTGAACACCAGAATTGACAGGTCCACCACGGGTGCCCAGTGCTTTTCACAGATGAGAGCAGGTTCACCCTGAGCACACGTGACAGACGTGAAAGGATCTGGAGAAGCCATGGAGAACATTATGCTGCCATTAACATCGTTCAGCATTACCGGTTTGGTGGTGGGTCACTGATGGTCTGGGGATGCATATCTATGGAGGTACGCACAGACCTCTACATGCTAGACAATGACACCCTGACTGCCATTAGGTATTGGATGAAATCCTTGGACCCATTGTCAGACCTGATGCTGGTGCAGTGGGTCCTGGGCTCCTCCTGGTGCACGACAAGGCCTGGCCTCATGTGGCGAGAGTATGCAGCCAGTTCCTGGAGGATAAAGGAATTGATAACATTATATGGCTCCCATGTTTGCCTAATCTAATCCAGTAGAACACCTCTGGGACATTATGTTTCGGTCCATCCGCCGCCAGGTTGCACCGCAGTCTGTTCAGAAGCTCAATGATGCCCTTGTCCAGACCTGTGAGGAAATACATCATTTGTCTTCTCATTAGGAGCATGCCCCGATGTTGTTAGGCATGCATACATGTTACTGAGTAACATTTTGAGTTGCTGCAATGAAATTCCAGCAAAATGGACTAGCGTGCTCCATAATTTTTTCACTTTATTTTTCAGGGTGTCTTTGAATTCAGCCCTCTGTAGGTTGATAATTTTCATTTCCATCAAACGATGTGGCATCCTTTTGTTCCTAACACATTACCCAGTCCATATCAGTATAGATATCCAGAATGGTATTTTTCCCCATTGAGATCTGATGTAGTTTCAAAGTTTTCCTCAAATTTTTTTGAGCAGTGTATATTTTTCTCTTATGCCGCGTACACACGATTGGGAATTCTGTCAGCAAAAGACCGATGAAAGGTTTTGGTCGGAAAATGCGACCGTGTGTATGCTCCTATCGGACTTTTGCCACCATGTTCTCAATTTTTCAGACGTAAAAAAATTTGCGTTTTTGCAATTCCGATGTGCAAAAAAACACGCATGCTCAGAATCAAGTACGAGATGGAGCCGCTCAATCTGGTAAAACGACCATTCGTAATGGAGAAATGTTTTAAATAGTTTAACCGCTTAAGCCCCGGACCATTTTGCTGGCCAAAGACCAGAGCACTTTTTGCGATTCGGCACTGCGTCGCTTTAACTGACAATTGCACGGTCATGCGACGTGGCTCCCAAACAAAATTGTTGTCCTTTTTTTCCCACAAATAGAGCTTTCTTTTGGTGGTATTTGATCACCTCTGCGTTTTTTTTTTTACTTTTTGCTATAATAAATATCCCCAAAAAATATATAAAAAAAAAAGTTTTTCCTCAGTTAAGGCCGATACGCATTCTTCTACATATTTTTGGTAAAAAAAAATTGCAATAAGCTTTTATTGATTGGTTTGCGCAAAAGTTATAGCAAAAGTTATAGCGTCTACAAATAGGGATTCGTTTTATAGTGTTTTTATTATCTGCGATTTTTATCATGACTGCGACATTATGGCGGACACATCAGACAATTTTGACACACTTTTCTGGGTCCATTGTCATTTTTTCAGCGATCAGTGCTATAAAGTTGCACTCATTACTGTAAAAATGACACTGGCAGTGAAGGGGTTAACCACTAGGGGGCTAGGGAGGGGTTAAGTGTGTCCTTCGGATTGATTCTAACTGTTAGGAGGCATGGCTACGAATGACACTTCAATGATCATAGCTCCCAATCACAGGGAGCTATGATCATAGTTACATAGTTACATAGTTAGCTAGGCTAAAAAAAGACACAAGTCCATCCAGTTCAACCCTAAAAAATAAATAATAAATAAAAATAAAAAATATCGTACAATCCAATATACCCAATTCTATACCCACAGCTGATCCAGAGGAAGGCAAAAAAAAAAACAGCAGAGCATGCTCCAATCTGCTACAGCAGGGGAAAAAAATCCCTTCCTGATCCCCCAAGAGGCAATCGGATTTTCCCTGGATCAACTTTACCTATAAATGTTAGTACCCAGTTATATTATGTACATTTAGGAGAGTATCCAGGCCTTTCTTAAAGCAATCTACTGAGTTAGCCAGAACCACCTCTGGAGGGAGTCTATTCCACAACTCTTAAGCCCCATACACACGGTCGGACAATCCGCGGACCAGGTCGGTCGGATCCTGTCCGTCGTACTTTGTCCGATGTTGGTGTTGCGTACACACGGTCGGACTACGTTGTCGGAATATCCGGTCTGCAAGAACGTCGTGACGTAAGTCGTCGTCCACGAGATTAGAAAAGGGAAGTTCAGCACCACGTCAGGCACCCGTTGGGCTCCTTCTGCTGATCCCGCGTTTATCGCGAGTTAGTCGAAGTTTGGTGACTTAAGATTCGCGCTTCTCAGTTTTCTGACTCAGATCGTTACTGCTCTTCAGTTTGTGCTTGTCGTGCGTATCTGTTTATTAGTGCGTGTAGTCAGTTCGCATTTGTTGGTCATTGCGGCCTATATCTTGATATAGGACGCTTTGATTTGCACTGCTTATTGTCTGCTCGTTTCTGGTATTCATTTCGTTCTTTCAGGCCTTGCTGTTTATTGGTGCTTTCTGTTTGTCCGTTCTGACCAGCCGACCTTTTGTGACCTTGTGAGCGATGTTTCCCATGCGTACTCGTCGCGGGGTTCGTGCTGTACGCAGAATTGGTGTCGGGCTTTTAGCTTTGACCCAAGACCCGTCCATGAACAGAGTGACGAGGAGTATGTGGACCAAGAATTGGTTGCTTCAGCGTGACCAATTCTCGCACATGCCTTTGCTTCGTGAGATCCGGGAGAATAATCCTGATGATTTCAGGAACTTTCTCAGGATGACGGACCCCGATTTTCACTGTCTTTTGGCTTTGCTGACCCCCTTTATCAGCCGGCAGGATACCTGCATGAGACAAGCCATTACTCCGGAGCAGAGGCTTGTTGCCACGTTGAGGTACTTGGCGACAGGGAGAAGTCTTCAGGATCTGAAGTTCTCTTCAGGTATCTCTCCCCAGGCCCTGGGAATCATTATTCCAGAGACCTGTTCTGCCATCATCCAGGTCCTGCAGGAGGACTATATTAAGGTAACATTTATACTTTACTATTCCCTTCTATGTATGCTCTGTTTGCTAATGTCTTCTATTTTTGACCTCCTTCCCTAATTACCATGATTGCAATATGCTCTAATATGCTGTGCCCCTTTTCTCCTTCATGCATTTTTCCCTTCACTTACCTCCCCAGCATGCTCTTCTGCCCCAATAGACACCTATGGCCTAGTCACTTAAGCAATGTATTTTGTCTGCTGCATAGTATTTTTTGCCCCCAAACACCCCCTAAAATATGCACAAATGTTTGCTGTGTGGTTTACTTCATGTAGAGCCCCTTTTTTTTTGTGTTTTTGGTGGGGGGGGGGCAAACTCATTAGGAACCCCCTCCCCCAACTGCTCTGTCAGATGGTACCAATCCTCTATCTGCTGGCTTTCCCAAGGTCAATACACACTATATACCTACCTCTTTATAGTGGGCATCTTTAGGGATGAATTCTGCAAAGCATGTAGTGCAAGGGGCTGGCTCCATACTTTCCATTTCGTAATTTTTTGTGTTCTTTCCCTCCTATTATCTTGCTTGGTAATTTCAGAATGTCACAATGTGCTTTCCTTTTTTTTTGGGGGGGGGGGGGGGGGGGGGGGGTTGAAATGTTAGTTTAGCTTTCCTGGGGGCTGCCAATAGTGTTAAGTACAGAGGGTCTGGCCAAACTAGCACACATTATTGAGCCATTTGCCAATCAATGAAGTGCAGAGGGTTACCTGTCCAACAACCCCCCCCCCCCCCCAAACCATAGTTATTGCCAGTGGCCCATCAGAAGTGTGGGGATTGATGAGGGGTGAGTAATCTGTGAAGGGGAGCCTCTACTTTTCTGTGCAAATACTTTCCAGCCTCCAATTTTATACAATGCTCTTGTTCCAAGATGTTGATTGTCTAATCTGCTTGCAATGTTTATGTGCAAAGTGACTAATTATTTTTTTCTTGTTTCACTCCACAGTTCCCTTCCACGCCACAGGAATGGCAGACTGTGGCCTCCCACTTTGCCAGCCGTGTCCCTGGAAAAGAAACTTGCAGTGCAAAGTGGACTTGCCTTTAGTAAATAACACCAATTGCCCCCCATATCCTTTACATTTGACATACATAATGCATTGTGTTTTTGAAATAAGGAAGCCACACATTTAGAAAAATAAAAAAGTTTACTTGGAAAACATTCACAAGTGCGTTTACAATCTTCACGCCCAAACTGACAACATCTTGGTTATTTACAACATTGTTTACAAACATTCCGCAATTGGTAAAACCAGGCATGGAGCAAAACAGAACCTATGAACTAGGAAAGTTCAACTTTGTAAAGTGAAGACAAGATCAGACATGACTATATGTTAAAAGTGTGTTTGATCTTGCCTTCATCACATGGGGGGGTCACCCCTGGAAAGTGGAAATTTAGAACATGCACACAATTTGGGTCTGAAAATGGTCATTAGATGGTAAAACACATGCCTAGAAGCTTCAAAAGTGCCATTTTCCATCATGGGGATGAATGGACGTTTTTTGGGGGTGCAACCCCTTCACCACAACCACTTTCGAAGTTCGTAAAGTGGTTGCACCCCCTAAAAAACGTTGGCATTCATCCACCATGATGGGAGCTAGCACATGTGGACACAATGTGTGCATGTTCCAAATTTCACACAGTTCTTAAGTTGCAAATGTGTTCAGAAGCTGGCACAAATGTGTGTTAATTACTTGGTGCGTTTTCATATTTTTCCTAAAACATCAATGATGTTCTTCAATTTTTGTTGAACATCATTGATGTTTTGCTTTAGGTAATCTAGATCTCTATTGCAGACCATTATCTCCCCGATGAGTACGTGGGCACTCTCTGTGGTAAAGTGCGATTTTTCTTCCACAACATCCACGTCACCTAAAAACCACAAACAAACAAAAATCGGGTGTTGGAAATGAGGCAGCCATACATTGATTAGCTTACCAGTAGCTGTGTTCTCCCACACTCACCTGTTGTGGTGACAATTTCTCCAAGTTCGATGATCTCTCCTTCCTCCTCCTCTCCTCCTCTGCTTCTGCTCTTTCACCTTTTTTGGGAGGTGTTGGTTTTGGGGTTTCCTCAGACGGCCCAAGTTTTCGCTCCCCTATGAGAATGTACAAAAGGAAGATTTAGCAACACAATCTATTGAGGGCAGAAATAGGAAATGACAAACATTGCTTGAAAGTGACGGACACTATTTTTGTTTGGCCAGTTACAAATGCCAACTACATGAATGTAAAGGTGTAAAGGTGCTAAACTTACTAGCTTTTTGGTAGAAGTTTGTGTGATGGAGACCCCCCTCTAGTATCCACTGGAGCACATGTGTGGAAAAGCATAATAAAAAGGGGGTTTGGGTGTCCCAACACTAGTGCTCTAGAGTCCAGATGGGTAAACAGCTACTTGATGACATTTCTAGTGAGAACAAACTTCCTTTCCCCAAAAAAAAACACCAAACATTGTATTATAAGTGGCCGAACGATCGAGGTTGCGTACGATCGAATGGACACACACGATCATGACAGTGGCAGAAAGATCGAGGCTGAGTACGATCGAATGCACAGACGAACCTGAAAGTGGCCATTTTGGAATGTACAACTTTGTAAAAATCAAACCACATGGAGCAGTATGCAAGCAAGAAAGCAAACACAAAACACAACTACTTACTTTTTTGAAGAATTCGCTTGATCTTTCTGTACTGATCGGCCTCCCTCAGTTTCAGGTCTGACCAGCGTTTCCTCAGTTGCTCCTTGGATCGTTGTACCCCAAAATGATTGTACAGCCTTCTCCCAACTTTAGACATGATCTTGGCCTTGCGGACATTGGGGTTGAGGTAAGGCCCATACTTCCCATCATAGTCGCTCCTCTTTAATATGTCCACCATCTCCAACATTTCTCCAAATGACATATTGGAGGCCTTGAATTTCAGGCTCCGGGATCGGGACGTTTCTGCCTCCGGACTTTCCTCGTCCTCCTCCTCGCTGGTGGGATATTTGGGGCGCACCTGCTGTGTCCCCGCCATGTGCTCTCCCCACTGCGCCGTAAAGAGAAGGGGTGGGGAATAGACGAGAAAGATCGTCAGGGGCGGGCGGAGTTTGACGCATGCACACTGTATATAAAACGTCACACGCCTGTGTCGTAGCCACGATCTGGGAGACGAGGGGAGAGAAAGCTCACGCACGAGACAATCGCTACAAACGAAGGTACAATTTGACGTTGGTACATAACTAGCCTAGACTGATTCGAACTTGAGGCTTCTTTATGGAGAAGATTAGGAGAGTTTAGCCTGACATAATTTATAGTGTTTGGTGTGGTGTTGTGTCTTGCAGAGATTATGAAGGGATTCAACGACATGAGTTTTCTCCCCCTCTTCATTGCCAAATATAGGGAATTTCCCGTTTTATGGCAGGCTAAACACCCCCATTACAGCATCAAACCAAAGAGGTACGCAGCCCTGGAGGAACTTGTGGAATTTGTCAAGCCAAGGTTCCCCACGGCAACTGTTGATGATATAAGAAAGAAAATTGGCAGCCTGAGGAGTGCGTATATCAGGGAGCGCAAGAAGGTCGTGAAGTCGGAAGAAACTGCAACTGCAGCAGATGAGGTCTATGCCCCCAAGCTCTGGTACTATGAGAGTCTCCATTTTCTCAAAGACCAGGCTGATGTCACGAAGCCACTCTCGACTCCTCCTTCCACGCTTCCTTGCGCGCAGGCCACCCCTGATGAGGCTTCCGAGGAGCAACCTGGGCCTTCCAGTCTGGAAGAGGTGGAGGAGCCCAGCTTGTTCCAGGTATAGTAGTTTTGTTACCATTTATGTGAATAATGAATGATGTTCACTTAATTCAGGATCCCCAATTGCTTAGTTCCTAACGTGTTTGACATATCAACAGACAGTGGTGTTGGAGACATTTGGGGCCAGAATCTAAACTGCAGGGCTGAGAATTGTATGGTTTTCTATTTGTAAACATTTTGCACCAGTCACTAGATGAGAATTGTGTGTGTTTGATGAACAAATAACTGAAACTATGTCCCTTTTTCATACACAGGAAGACCTCAGCCAGGAGGTGGCTGTGGAATGTGGCAGTCAGGAGGAGGCAGGGGTTAGTGGCAGCCAAGAGGGGGCTAGGCCTCGGAGCCTGACTGACACCCAAATCCCTCCCCTCCGCCCTCCGTACAGAAGGGCGAGAAGGGGGGGTTATGCGGCAGAGTCAGCGCTCCGGATGATCAGAGAGGCTTCAGACTCCCTACATGCCACACCCACTGACGAGGAGACCTTTGGCTCCGTGGTTGTCACGAAGATGATGGGTATGGAGGTGAGGCAACGCAACATGTGTGAGGGGCTCATCCTCCATGTCCTAAATAAGGGTAGGGCTGTGGAGATGACCCCACTCACACATGTTTGCCATAGTTACCATGCTCCGCCTCCTCCTCCTCCTCCTCCTCCTTCTGCCACCCCACCAGCACGACAGCCACAGCGTGCAAGGAAGCGTGGAAGGAAGACCTGAGAGTGACGACCTGGATTCAGTCTGGTCTGAGAGAAGATGGAGCCTCTCGTAGTACCAGAGCCTGGGGACCTAGATGGCATCTGCTGCAGTTCCGGATGCTTTGGACTTCAGGACCAGATTGCACTCCCCTTAATCTACGTACTCCTCAGGCCCCCAATTTTCTACGCTTGAAAAATGAAGGTTGCCGTGGGTGTCCAAGGCTTTGCAAATTCCCCAAGTTTCACCATGGCTGCGTTCCTCTTTGGTTTGTTGCTGAGACCTAAATAAATGTTTTTGGGATTTGAAATAATCAGTGACTATTGTGTTTTACTTTTCTACAATGACAGTTTTTCTTTGAGTAGGCAGGTACATTTCACTAATCATAAAGTATAATTAACAAGGTGCACCAACAACCAACAAACTCCTAGTAAATTTAAGCAAGAAATACAAATGTTAATAATGTGGTTTTGCTAAGTTGAGACACACAACCCCCCTCCAAAAAAAAAAAAAATTCTCCTTCAAATATGTATTCAGAAAAAAATAAATAAAAGACAAATCATGCTAAAAAGATAACAAAGATTCTTTTACGATCTGAGTAAAAATAAACATGTAGTGTATAAATGCTGAAAAGTAATAAAGAACTAAGTTTGTGAGAAGTGCGGGTGAATAGGAGCAGCTAAAACATGTCATTCTTGTTGCATTGTAAAGAAAAAGAGAATGCGCTGCATTAAAGACATTTTAACATTGCAGCGTGACGAATGTGCTGTGTCGATTAGGAAAGGTAGTTTTACCTGACCGAGCGCTTCCGTCACAGAATTTCTTCTGAGCATGCGTAGCACTTTGTCCTTCGGACAACCGTACACAAGATCGTATTTGGTGTGATCGGACCGTGTTGTCGGCAAATCTTTCCAGCAGGAGATAAGACTTTGTCCGTCGGACAATCCGACGTACACTGTCCGATGGTGCATACACACGGTCTGATTTTTCAACAACATTGTCCGATCGGACAGAATCCATGAAAAAGTCCGACCGTGTGTATGGGGCTTTACTGTGAAGAAACCTTTCCATATTGTGAGATGAAATCTCTTTTCCTCCAGCCGTAAAGAGTGCCCCCTTGTCCTCTGTGTTGACCGTAAAGTGAATAACTCAACACCAAGTTCACTATATGGACCCCTTATATATTTGAACATGTTGATCATACACCCCCTTATTCTCCTCTTATCAAGAGTGAATAAATTCAGTTCCTCTAATCCTTCCTCATAGCTGAGCTCCTCCATGCCTCTTATCAGTTTGGTTGCCCTTCTCTGCACTTTTTCTAGTTCCCCGATATCCTTTTTGAGAACTGGTGCCCAAAACTGAACTGCATATTCCAGATGAGGTCTTATTAATGATTTGTACAGGGGCAAAATGATATCTCTCTCTCTGGAGTCCATACCTCTCTTAATACAAGAAAGGACTTTGCTCGCTTTGGAAACCGCAGCTTGGCATTGCATGCTATTATTGAGCTTATGATGTACCAAAACCCCCAGATCCTTCTCTACTACGGATTCCCTCAGTTGTACTCCCCCTAGCATGTATGATGCATGCATATTCTTAGCCCCCAAGTGCATAACTTTACATTTATCAACAGTGTCACTAGGCAGAACGAGAAGATGCTTGTTTACATTAGCATCTCCTTGTTCTTCAGCTCCGTGAGGTGATCGCGGGTATCCTCGTGGCGATCGAGTCCGCGGGGCACGTGACCACACGGCGGCAAATTCAAAGGGATGTACCTGTACACCTATTTGCCCAGCCGTGCCATTCTGCCGATGTATATGTACATGCGGCGGTCAGCAAGTGGTTAATGCAGCGCATTTTCTTCTTCTTTATAATGCTAGAAGAATGAAGTGAATTTGCTGCTCATATTCACACAAACTTATTTCTTTTATTTCTTTCTTAATTCTTTTATTTTTTTCTCGTGATCTCATGAATAATCTTTTTTGTTTTTAAAGCCAGATCTCCATAATAATGTTTTGAATTTTTTTTTTTAATAGTCATTTATTTTATTTTTTTAATCAAGATCTCCTGCTATTATTTTATATCTCCATATTGTTTTTTTTTGTATGTCACGTTTCCAGAACACCATTTTATCTTGTATTTGTAAACCTCAAGGAGGTTGCTTGGTGTTGGTGTTCCTTGTTAATTTGACAATATATTTTTGAAATGTACCTGCCTACTCACAAAAAACTGTCCTATTTGAAGAAAAACACATAGGCAAGTATTTTCATAACCAAAAATATACATTTATTCTGGCTCATAATAACAAAATAAAGAGGGAAGGCAACGCTGGAGAAACAGCTGAAATTTGCGAAGCCTTTGGCCCCCAGGGCAGACATCAACTCTGTGGCTAAAAAAATTGGTAGCTTGAGAAGTCCATATAGAAGGGAGCACAATCTGGTCCAGGACTCCCAGAGATCAGGAACAGCAGCAGATGACATATATGTACCCAGGCTGTGGTACTACAACAGGCTACATGTTCTGTCAGACCAGACTGAAGCCAGGCAATCACTTTCTTGTCTTCCGCGCAACCTTCCCTCCATGCTTCCATGCAGCCTTCTCTGGAGGCTGTGGCTCTGGAGGTGGACTTGTGGCAGGAGGAGGATGGGCGAGCGCACATAAGTGGATGTCATCCGACATTTGGCTGGCAACAAAAATTATTTTCTCGCAATTGAGGCATTGGCCCTCCTCCATTTGCTGCAAATTTGAGGCTATATAGATGCCAAAGGCCTCTACAGCTTTGAGGGGGCTTTCAAGGCCGCATTACCCTCCTTTATGAGGGCAAGTGCTGCCTCATCCACGTTCCTCCCCTTCCTGGGCCTTTTGGGTGGAAGGTGGAGGGGAGGCACTTAATATTGGGTGAGACTGGGCCCCGCCACCTCCTGGCTGACACTTACCCCCGTCTCCTCCTGTGTGCCACATTCCAGAGCCTCGTCCTGGCTGAGGTCTTCCTGTGTATGAAAAAGGGATATAGTTTTAGTTTTTGGTTGATCAATCACACATCATTTTCAGCTCATGACTGTTGCAAATTGAATGTTAATAAATAGAAAAGACTATCATTCTGACCCCAGAATTTTTCATTCTTGTCACAATAATTTTTGGCCCCTACTGTCTATTGATAGCTTTCTGGTAGTGCATATATATATGTGGTAGAAAATCATACTATTTAAAAATATTGACTTATCATACACTATATTACCAAAAGTAAATACTGCCTTTACAAGTACATGAAATTTAATGGCATCCCAGTCTTTGTCCGTAGGGTTCAATATTGAGTTGGCCCACCCTATTCAGCTATAACAGCTTCAACAGTGTCTATTGGAATGTTTGATCATTCTTCCAGAAGCGCATTTGTGAGGTCAGGCATTGATGTTGTACAAGATGGCCTGGCTCACAGTCTCTGCTCTAATTTATCCCAAAGGTGTTCTATCAGGTTGAGGTCCCTCTGTGTAGGCCAGTTAAGTTCCTTCACCCAAACTCGCTTATCCATGTCTTTATGGACCTTGCTTTGTGCACTGGTGGTCACAATGTTGGAACAGAAAGGGGCCATCCCCAAACTGTTACCACAAAGTTGGAAGCATGAAATTGTCCAAAATGTCTTGGTATGCTGACGCCTTAGGAGTTCCCTTGACTCGAACTAAGGGGTCAAGCCCAAGCCCTGAAAAACAACCCCACACCATAACCCCCCCTCCACCAAATGATTTGGACTAGTGCACAAAGCAAGGTCCATAAAGACATGGATGAGCAAGTTTGGGGTGGAGTAACTTTTGGTAATATAGTGTATGTAGGATTGCTGGTCATGCATTGTAACTACAAAGCAGAGAAGAAGGTGCTTTGAAGTGCAATAATAAAACACTTTAATGGCATATAAAACAGGCATATAAATCAACCCATAATGTCCAGGGGGATGCCTCCTGGGAGTAAATACAGCTGCGGGACAAAAAGGCAGGGAGTGGGCGGGACTGATAACGACTGCCAGATCATTACATGGCAATATGCAGGGGAATATAATACAGAAAAATAAAGTAAAAAGCTTGCTGCAGTAGAGGTAAAGATACACAAGACAAACACTGACTGGGACAGAACTGCAACAACTAAAACATAGATACATTAAATACCAATATTAAGACAGACACTGTAGACACTCACATGGGATGCAATGTATGCAGGGTGGGACTAGAAGTGTCAGCAACACCATAAATTGGGGAAATATGACAACAAGTATAATAAAGGTAATTTGATGGATGTAAATACTGTGCAGCAGGGGACAGCAAGTTTCAGCAACGTTACAAGGAAAACAATATATAAATAAATAAAATAAATAATAAAAAATGCAATACAATATGATCATTGCTGTGAGCATATGAATATGGGACAATGTAAGTGTGGTGGATCAGTTGATATATCCAGAGGGCTGCCCCAGGAGAGTCTCCTTCCATTTCATACCCACACAGGCACATACGCAAGATCCATGGTGCCAATTAGCATAAGTGGGCATGTTTAGGGGCTAGTACAGCTGCAGTGGCTTGATGCCACTTAAGTTTTTATAACAACTATAATAGAGTATACATTTCCAGCTCATCATTCAAACCTCCAGGGGACAAAACATTCAAGGTGTATATCCAATAGGTCTCCCTATGGCAGAGCTTGCGGAATCGCTCAGCCAGAGGGGGGTCACTGGGAGCGGCCTTAATGACCCAAACATTTAAATCTTTGGTGGATTTATGGTGGTGTTCCAAGAAATGTCTGGGTACACTATAATGGTCCTTTCCTTCTGAAATTAAGTGGCAGTATTCTCTGAAGCACTTGCACAGTGTTCCAATGTGTTCCAATGGTTCTACCCACATAATCGAACAATTAATCGTTAATTTCCGCAGCCCTAATTTTTTCATTATATACCTTATATTACACTAAGGAATGCCATTATTGATGTGATGATGGGGTGGGCCAGCAAGGTGCTATATAGCATCAGGGGCTGTGTCGCCTCCCATTTCCATCGCTGCCGCAACCCCTATTCATGCGTCCGACCCCTTTCAGGATGCCTGGCGCATTAATTATAGCTGTGTTTTTTTTTTAAGCACCTGATTAGAGACAGAGCCTCTAATAGGCTTCAAAATAGGATGGGCTCAGAGCGCAATGCTCTGCGTCTGGAGCCCACCCTATTTTGAAGCCTATTAGAGACTCTGGCTCTAATCAGGTGCTTAAAAAAACCCACCACTGTAATTCATGAGGTGTGTTAGAATAGCAAATTAATATTCGCTATTCTAACACTGAATTGCCTCTCTGCCAATCAGGAAGCGTGGGTGTGAGACGCGTTTCCTGAAGTGTTCTGATTGGCTGCCGAGGAGGAGGGAGAAGATGGAAGCCACCAAACGGGAAGGAGATGTCCGTGGAGGAGAGTCGGGGAAGCCCCCCGTGGTTGAGGTAAATGCACCGACCGACCCGACCCTGGGGGGGGGGGGTTGGGGGTGGCACCTGGCTTGTGCACTACCACCAGCCGCCACTGCATAGGGTACTTAAACAAACAAAATCTCAGCACTATGCCTATTGTAATAGGCTGGCTATTGATGAATTATGCAAATATTTAAATGCCTACCGCACACTGCTATCTGACAAAGCTGGATACATATAACGCAAACTGACAGCACACAGTGGAGAGGGGACATGACAAAGTGCACACAGGATAGTAAACATGATAGCCTACACAAGCCCTACCCTCTCCTCTTCTAAATGCAGCCAGGACCAAACTGCAGCTCTTCCTGTATTGCAGCCCTGTGCCTCTTCTGCTATACCCCCCTGAAAGCTTCATTATAGTGAACAAACTTCTTCCTACTAAACAGTAAGACTGAGTCTAGACTTGCCTGTCCACTGCCAGCTATGCTGCGGAGAGTGGAGTAAAAACTGTTGGCTTGTGTTGTGAATAGTAGCCCTTGGAGACATGCGCTATCATTCACAAAAACACAAACCACACAGGTAACTACTCAACTACTCTACCTTAGATGAGTGTAATAGCTGGCTTGTGTTTCTGTGGGATTGTGTTTTTGTAAATTACAGTGCTTTATCTACAGCAGCTGTCATTCACACCACAAGCCAACAGTTTTTACTCCACACTCTTCTTTTGCATAGCTGGCAGTGGGAGGGTGTGCAGCCTGGTATTCTTGATATCCCCATAGCAAGGAAGCAGTGAGCATGCAACTACAATGCTATGTTGATACCAGCCCACATGCCCTTTAGCTTAAATGGATGAAGGGGGATGTAAAGATAGACTTTACAAAACATTGTTTTTTAAATTTTTACATATCTGCATGCTTCAGTTCACTGGAAAGGGAGTATCAGGGGTGCCAAGGATCCTGGTTCCCGTCAGCATCGGGCTAGGGTACTTTCTTGGGGGAACCCCTCTCAGAGCAACCTGCTGAAGGGCGTACCTGCTTGTGCCAATATAGCATGGGAGCAACCTGCTTCCTCCAGTTTTGTTTGATGCAATTATTGATTGGTGAATCTTGATTAAAAACAGATGAAAACCTGATAAATATAAAGAATGGGGAGCATTGCATCTTGTTAAAAAAATATTGAATATTTGGAGAATGTTGGTTAAATCAATGATACATTCTTGACCAAGTAATTGCTTGGCAGTATAAATTTATATAAAGATATATGTTTTGTATTTAAATAGTATTTTTTAATAAATTAAAAAAAAACAGCTGGTACTTTTTCGTGTGTTTTAAAATATCTCCTTTTTGTGTTTCTGTTTGCAAAGTGACATAGAAAGAAATGTTATATATTTTTTGCTTGTGTCATATTCTGGCTCTGGGTCAAAAAAAAAGAAAAGAGAAAGAGCCTGTGGGTAAGAAGGGCAAATAAGAAATATGCAGCAAGATAAGGAATGGGAGAGGAGACAGAGTCTGTCACGTCCACTGTGATGGCTTTTTCCTAGAGCCTGAGTTTATTTGTTTCAAATGGTTCCTTATTTCTTATATCTTCTTATTTATTATTTATTTAATGTAGTACCAAATGGCACTGGATGGGTTACAGAGGAATTCAAGTTTTAAAGCTCTAGAGGCAGTTTAAAGGCTAAAACAACCACTGTGGATAATGTCTCCTCGTCTCACAAATTGTTTTGTCAATTTGAAGATATGGAAGCAGACACATTTAAAAAAAAATGCTTATCCTTAATAGTTTCCTTTATACTCAATGTATGCAATGTGATATTTCTCATTTCAATATTGAAAAATTAACATTGATGACTGGCTGATACTAATAAAGCTAAGAGGACCTCTTATTTTTAAAGTAAGTGTATAACAATTCTAAACTGAAATCTAAAATATGGTATGAAAGTAAAACAGGCAATAAAGACCAACTGATTAAGTCTTCTTTAGGGAAATACAACATGATTCTGAGGTTAATTAAACTTAAAACTTAGAAAATTAGATTAGCTGAATGATTCAACCTTAACCTTAATTGGAGTCTTTGTGAATCTTAGAAGCAATCTGGACAAATCAAAGCTAATCTATTTGATACAGCAATAATATTACTGCACCTCCTCTCCTTCTGCATAGAAATATTCTACACAATGCATGTGTGTGTGTGTGTGTGTGTATGTATATATATATATATATACATATATATATATATATATAGATAGATGGGCACTAATATGCAGCACGGATGGGCACTGAAAGGCGGCACAGATGGGCACTGATAGGCAGAATGGATGGGCACTGATAGGTGGCACTGTACGCTAATAAATGGTACTGATGGACGCTGTTTAGAGTTTTTTACTTAATCCCCTGCAGGTTTTACCTATGGTCGTCCCATCTTTTCCCCTCTTTTGAGTGAATATTCCCCATTACCCAGTGCCGCAACTACTTCTGCTGCTGGTGGAGGGATATTTGGATGCTATCCAGATCGGGGGCCACCCTAGTGGAGTGAGGACCTGACAGTTTGGTGTATCATCTGATAAAAAGGCCCTGGCTGGGTAATAGCCACAGACGTCAAAGCACTTCGATTTGGTAAGGGCTTAATTCACTCGGTGGTGGGAAGCACTTAATAAGGTCACTACAACTGAGGAAACCACTTTCAACAGTTTTTCAGCTATCAGGAGCTTTGGACATTATTTATAAGAACGTTATCCTTGCTGTTTTTTACAGGATTCCTTACAGGCATTTGTGTAATCATAAGAACATTTGTTTTTGAATCACTGAGTATTACACTAAAGGAATGCTATTGTAATTTTTCCTTACAGGATCTTTATAGGCATTTGTGCTATCACAAAGACATTTGCTTTTGAGATTTTTTTCACATATATTTCTTCACATATATATATATATATATATATATATATATATATATATATATATATATATATATTTTACAGTGCATTTTTTTCTTTGAATATATATTTACTCCCTGTGCCTTGGTGTGACGAGATCAATCCCTATTCATCTGTGTTGTGTTCTGGGCTTTAACACAGGACGCCATGTGGTGTAGAAGCCATGGGAGAGGCAGAGGACTCTGCTGCTGTGGAGACTGTCAGCGATCTGGGAAGGCAGGGAAAGAGATCACTAGGAGGTGTGAATGGTGGCAGAGTGTGTTTGTCTGCCTGCTGCAGTAATAGACCCAGCTCTGTGTTGTCTTCCATCGTGGCTGATTGACGGGCCGGTGCCATCTTGGAAATTTCGGGTTGTTGTGGTCGCAGATAGCGATCCATGCTGTATGGGGTAGCGGCAGGGTAACGGTCTATCTTCCTGGACATTCAGGGTTCTAGTGGGCACCTGTAGTGTGCGGTATGTCTGCTCGGATAAGCTGCGGGAGATCTCTCTGTGAGAGAACGTCCTCACGCCGCCATGTCTAGACCGCCCCCCCAGGAATGGCTTTTAATCATGTGACCACTGTGACAGCCAATCACAGCGAACACAGTTACATAATTGGCAATCCTTTTGCCCCCTGGAGGTATAGACCGTATATAAGGTGCGATGGGGCTGGACGGGAAGGGGTTGATTTTAATATTGTTAAAAATACTGTTTATTTTGTATATTTGTATATTTGTCCTGAACAGCTGCATGATTTGTATCATAAATATGTATCATAAAGAAAAAAAATTAAATAAAACCAAGCTCATCTCCTTCTATATCATACCTTATTAAATAATATCCCATTTCAAAAACCATACAACATTTCACACAAATAATAATATAATAGTTCATTGAAAAACAGTTCCAAAGTGTCTTTCATGTGCATAAACAATTACCGGTATGTGCCCAACTGCAACATAAATAACAATCTTCTCAAAGCAAATGCAAAACAAAAAAAAATAAAATCCTCTTATCCTACCATGAAAGTACTTTCCCCACACCTGTGGTTGATCAGACTCACCAGATCTTAATGGCCCATACACACAATCCGAATATCGTACGAAAACTGTCATCAGAGGAAAAATCATACGATTTTCGGATCGTGTGCACACTACTTTCGACAGCCGATCACAACAGTTCATCCGATATTATTCGATTGGACAGGCACGAAAATTGTCCTCGTACGATTCCAGATCGTACAATTTTCGTTTAGTCAGTATAGTTGTCATCCGAATATACAATACAAATACATTACAACACAAGACATCACTTCTGATTTTTTTTTCCTGTCGTACAAGAATTTTCGTGACTTTATTTTCCTATTCAATTTCTACTTGAGACTATTAAGCGAAAAAGGTTGTACGATCTGTCGTACAATATTTGGATCGTGTGTACAGGCCATTAGACTTTACTTGATTATTTTTCAGCTGTGTTCAAAACAGTTTGACAGAAGCTCATGTATAATAACAGTATTACTTCTGCTATTACACATGACAGCTTCTCACTGTCAATGGATGCAGGTGGGTGCAAGCCTGGCCCTTTAAGTTTTAAGGAGTACACAAGGTCTCTCTAAAAATCCATACCAGACCCTTGATCTAAGCATGCAGCCTGATTGGCCAGTAAAGTGGGGGGGGGGGGCAATGTGCACCCTCCTCCTGAACCATACCAGGCCATGTGGCATCAACATAGGGAGTACCTTGCCAGGGGTGACTGCCCTGGCAACGCATTGTCCCTATGTTGACAAGGACAAGGGCCTCTTCCCCACAACCCTGGCCATTGGTTGTGGGGGTCTTCAAACAGGGGGCTTATTGGAATCTGGGACAATAAGGGGGCAATCAGATATGACCCCCCTCCCCCAGTAAACACATGTTTTGGTAGCAGCCTTTTCTTTTTGGTGGGTTGGCAGGTGTTGGTCACCATGACTGTTCCGAATCTGCACAATGGGATTGATGGATTTCTGAAGAGGGACATTTTTAGGGGTATTTTTATTATTTTATCAAAGGACTTTGTTTGGTTGTCTCTATTTCTAGGTCACAACTTGAGGACAAGGTGCTTTGCCAGGGAGGTCCTCCCTGGCTAGGTTCCAACCCCCCCCCCCCCCCATGTTGATGTAATTTGGCATGGTTCAGGAGAGGGGACTGCATGCTTGTCACCCCTTTCCTCAACAGCCAGGCTGCATGCTTGGATTAGGAGTCTGGTATGGATTTTTAGGGGACCCCCACAGGTTTTGTTTGCATGAGGTCCCCCTTTAATGCTATATCAGACTCAAAGCATTGGGTATGCATTCTATGCATTTTTTTTTTCATTAAAACTGTAGCATGTACTACAGAAAAAGTGACATTTACAAATAAATAAATTTAAATAAATTACACAGTTTAATTGCTGGCTAATGACATCTCATTGCTGGCTTCTTAAAAAGAAAACAGCACACAGACCCCTCCAAAGGTCCACCAAAATACAAAACAAACCATGGATGGGTTTGTGTGCTTTTTTTTTTAAACAAGCTGTCAATGACATGCATAGGTGTGCACAGGGGGTGGGCACACCCTAATCACTATGTGCATTGCTGATTCCCCCTACTGCCCAGGCTTCCCACCAATTGTAGGCCTCCCTGCCCTGCAGCACCGCTGGCTTCCTTCCTCCCCTCTCCCCTCGGCTACTGTGGCTACTCAGGATGGAGAGCGGGGAAGGGGCCAGTAAATATGTAATTTACTGGCCCCTTCCTTTCCTAAATGAACACACTCGCTCACTGTGTTCATTCGTAACTGAAGCATAGTAGACTGTGTTTACTATGCTTCAGTTTGTGAATGATCAGGGCACTGCCTTGTGCAGCTGAGGCTGCAGAGAAAGGCACGTGTGCCTGAGCTTTGGAGTTCACACCCTAATGCAATAGGCTGTGCACACCTATGATTACATGTCATTTGCTGGCAATTTAAAACGTTTTTTCTTTATAAATGTCAGTACTACTGCAGCACTTTCTGTACATCACAGAGATGCACCCCTTCACAGGCAGAATTAGCATACCCTCGGGCATGTTATTTAAAGGAAATGGACATATTCCTTTTTAAGTATTTAATAAATCACTGCCTCTGGCCAAATTAAGTTTCTAATTATTATTTTTTTTACATGTTTGTACATGTTCCTTAGGGCAATGCCCACCCCCATGCTATTATTTTTTGACACTCCATTGCCTGTTAGCCCAGAAAATGGCCACTTTTAATTTGACAGATTTGAATCCTACTGGAGCTTGGGATCTGAACACATAAAAAACAATTTTTTAACCACTTAAGCCCGGACCATTTGGCTGGCCAAAGACCAGACTACTTTTTGCCATTCAAGACTGCGTCGCTTTAACAGACAATTGTGCGGTCGTGCGGCGTGGCTCACAAACAAAATTGACATCCTTTTTTTCCCACAAATAGAGATTTCTTTTGGTGGTATTTGATCACCTCTGCGGTTTAAATTTTTTGCGCTATAAACAAAAAAGAGCGTGAATTTTGAAAAAAATGCATTATTTTTAACTTTTTGCTATAATAAATAGCCCCCAAAAATCTATAAAAAAATAGTTTTTTCCTCAGTTTAGGCCGATACGTATTCTTCTACATATTTTTGGTAAAAAAAAATAAAAAAAATCGCAATAAGCATCTATTGATTGGTTTGCGCAAAAGTTATAGTGTCTACAAAATATTAGGGCTGTTACTAATTAAAATTTTCGTGTTCGATTAATCTTTTTTTTTTTTACTGATTAATCGACTAATTTCGATTAATTATAACGCACATACAAATCCAACTACTTTTAGTTGATCTCCTTGCATTGCAACTCTGAATTAGTCAGTGACAAATGTGGTATACACTATATACAATCACCCAACACTAGTTAGGGGTTAATGTAATCCTAGTACGTGTTCTAACTGAAGGGGGGGGTGGGACTGTGTAGGGAAACTAACAGATTGCTGCCCATACTCTGTATGAACATACCATCTGTCAGTTCACTCCTCAGAGAACTGGAAAAACTGTGTGTTTACACACACAGCTCACGGTTCTCCGTGTGCCCCAAGCGATCGCGGAAGCCCGGCGGTGATCAAGACTGCTGGGCACTCGCATCGGCTCGGGGAGCGAACGGGCGCCCCCTAGTGGCCGTTCATGGTACCGACGTACCATAACGGTGATTCTCGCGCGCGCCGAGCCATGTTGCCGCAGTACAACTGCGGTGGCTGGTCGGCATGCGGTTAATGTGTCCTATTCCCACCACATACATGTTGCATTTTAACGCAACACAGATAAACAGTATTGTCTCAGCTTTTCTGCATTCAAACATAAAACCAAATATGTACATAGCATAGTGTTGTTGATTAATAACGTGTGGGGAGAGCACTCTTGTCTGCCACATTTGTATTTGGTGCGGGTTGTAACACCAGTATGTGTGAATGCATATTTTTTAAGTTTAACTAATTTTCTCTTTTTATGCATTTCTTTAATCTGGGAGAAAGAAAGGAAAGATCCATACTTGCTGCCAGGCTGTTGTCAACAAGCATTAGACCTTCTTATTATTAAGGGGACCTTTTGCCTAGTGAATGCGAGTGGCCACTGGGGAGATCCTAGGAGTGGTGAAAGAAGCGCTATTAGGCATGACTAGATTTTTAATGAGATTGTAGGACCCACTTAGACCTTATAAACCCACCAAACATAAATTAAATAAACACCAACAAGCCATTTTTCTTTTGGCAAAATAATTGGCCGCGGCACCTTTATTGGTTTAAACATATTAATATAACTCTTTTATTCAAATCATCAATTCAACCAACACCGAATTCTATCTGCTCAGTTTTTAGAACTCGAGCAGTACCACCATTTTAAATATAATTAACCGTCCCCCCCAGAATCCGGGGTGACCCTACCACATAAGGGTGCACGCGACAGGGCGGGAGGGAGGGAGCTCCAATCTTTTGCTGATCCAAAGGGAAAGAGGGCAAGCCCCTTTCCTGATATCCTTATATAGCCTCCACAGACTTCCAGAAAATTCCTTACTCCCTGATTGGCTCTTCCTGACTACCACTCTCTCTACCTTAAAGGGACAGCAACATATTAAACTGACACTGAAATAAATGCTATTTTACCTCACAAAAAGAAAAGGGGGGGGAGGGGGAGTCCACAATCTCAGGAAAGTGGACCCATATTGTGTCCCCTTTTTCATGAGATTGTAGGACCCACTTAGACCTTATAAACCCACCAAACATAAATTAAATAAACACCAACAAGCCATTTTTCTTTTGGCAAAATAATTGGCCGCGGCACCTTTATTGGTTTAAACATATTAATATAACTCTTTTATTCAAATCATCAATTCAACCAACACCGAATTCTATCTGCTCAGTTTTTAGAACTCGAGCAGTACCACCATTTTAAATATAATTAACCGTCCCCACAAGCCGGGCTTGAGTAACAAGGACGGCCCACCCCCACCACCGCGGCCACTGCATTCTCAATGCTATTTTGCAAACCAAGGTTAAATATATCCAGCCCCACTTCTGATAAATGAACCCCATCAGGCCTATATAGCCCTGGGAAACCACCCTCGAGATCTACATGACGGTAAGATAAACCGCCAATTTGAGGCATGAATTTCTCCATCGCCTTGTTAACCCTTTTCCTCATTTTTTCCATAACCCTCCTCTGGCCAGAGGAGAGCCAAGAAAAACGAGGAACTATTTCAGAAAATATGAACACTGTACCTGGGAACGTGATACTAAAACGAAGGAGGTCCCTTTTTATCATAAATAACAAATCCAACGTTCTAAGGTTACCTATGTCATTCCCCCCTACATGAATAATCACTATGGAAGGCGGGGGCCACATCTGACATAACCTAGTTAACTGAAAATAAAGTTGATACCACTGAAGTCCTCTCACACCCTTCCAAAATAACTGAAAGGATTCTGGCTGCAGAGACAGATTCAATGAGTAACTGCGTTGAGCCGCTCTTTTTTGTGCCCAATATATAAACGAGTGTCCCAGGATCCATACCGTGTGCTGGGTACCTGAAATTAGATAAACAAATTAGGACGAACATATAACTTATAACATTGGGACCTCCACCTCCCCATTTCTTTAATATCAGACTCCGGGACCCCTAAGCGAGCTGCTTCGGAAGCTGCACCTATCCTAAATGAGTGTGATGAAAACTTGAACCCTCTCAAGCCTAAATGCGTCAGGCATCTATGGAAGACTACATCGAACTGGTATTTCGTTAAAGGGATCCCATCCTTATGAATAAGAAAATTACCCGACACAGATGGCCTAATTACCAGGAATTGCCTGACGGCCGCTACTGGACACACAAATAAGTCCCCCTGCTCCCGCAAGTGGACCCAGCTACCCCTGCCACATTGATCTGTTTTGGAATGATGTAACCTAATATGCACTCCCTCGCTGTCCATTACCAATTGTTCCAACCTAATTCCAGAGCCTCCCCGCTTATTCGGGGGAACCAGCTCCGAAATGCGGAATGCGCCAAAAAATGCAAGCGCAAATGCCGTTCTAAATAGCAAGGCCTCATATGCCGAGAAGCAAATGACTTCGGTACTTCTACAAAGGCCACCAAGGATGTCAAGTGAGATTGGTCGTCTGGCATCGGCCTCAAATGTTGACCGCCTGTATCCCTTTAGTGCCTGTTTCACCGAAAAATAATAAGAACAATGCTGTAAGCCAAACAATTTAAAGAAAAAGGAAATGCCGGCCAGCGTTTTCGCTATATAACTATATGAATACCGCTGGCGCATAAGGCCTGCCAAAAAAGCCAAAATCAACTCCTCTGACGGCATATTAAACGGAAAACTTTCATTGTTAGCAAATGACAACCAGCTCTTCCATGCTGCTGAGTAACTGGCCCAAGTCTTGGGGGCCAAGGAACCCTGAATAGCTTCTGACACTATACTGAGATCACTTCCCACAAATGGTCTGGGCATGGGATGCCATCCCGGTCTGCCTCTGGAAGTAACAGCCTGAAACGGTCCATCTGAAAACGAGACAGAGAATCGGCTATATTATTCAATATTCCGGGCGTATATTTAGCTTTCAGCCAAATGTTGAATTTGAGGCATCTAAAAACCACCTGGCGCAGTACTTTAATCACCCACACAGAGCTGGAGGAGAGACAATTTACTGCATAAAGTACGCCTTTATTATCCGTTTCCACCAGGATACGCTTGTTTGCTAAATCTGACCCCCATAACTCCAAAGCCACTAAAATTGGAAATAACTCCAATAAAACGATGTTCTTAGTTGCGCCTAATTGTACCCAGGCATTAGGCCAATTGGAACAACACCAGTGTGTGTGCCAAATGGCCCCAAAACCTTGGGAGCCCGCTGCATCAGTAAACAACCTGAGATCAGGGGCAAAAATGAATTCAGATTGAAAAAACGACCGCCCGTTGTAACAATCAAGGAAATTTGCCCAAATTAACAAATCCTCCTTAAGAGGAATTGTCATGCGAATGTGGGCCCTAGGGGACTTGTAACCCGAGATGGATAAATAGAGACGACGCGAAAAAATTCTGCCCACTGGCATAATACGACACGCAAACGCCAAAATACCCAGGAGAGATTGCATCTCTTTCAACCGGATTTTTTTCTTCTGGAGAACCCCAGCGATCAGCCATTTTAATTTGCGCAGCTTTACCTCGGGCAAACGAAATTCCATTCTATGGGTGTCAATTTCGATGCCCAAAAACTCTAAGACCATGCTGGGCATACATGTCTTTTCAGCCGCTAGCGGAATACCAAACTCAACCGCCAGTGCCTGAAAATCCATTAACAAATCAGCGCAACGCGTGGAGTCCGCCGGACCGATAAATAAAAAATCATCTAAATAATGAATAACGCTGTCCGAACCCGACCGCTCGTCTAAAGTCCAATGAAGAAAAGTAGCGAATGCCTCAAAATATGCGCATGATAATGAACACCCCATAGGGAGACACTTATCAAAAAAATAATGTTCCTCAAAGAAAAACCCCAATGAATTGAATGCCTCTGGAGCGATAGGTAAAAGGCGAAAAGCCGATTGTATATCAGCTTTTGCCAAAAAAGCCCCCTGACCGCACGACCTGATTTTTTTAACCGCGTCGTCAAAAGTTGCATAAGAAACTGAGCATAAGCTTGCATCGATGTCATCGTTTAAGGAATCTCCCTTTGGAAATGACAGATGGTGTATTATGCGGAACGCATTGGGTTCGCGCTTAGGGACTACCCCCAATGGGGAAATCCGAAAATTAGGGAAAGGCGGCTGCTTAAAAGGCCCCTCAATACGCCCCTCTGCAAGTTCCTTGCACAATTTGTCCCTTACCACCTGGGGAAAAAAATCGACCGACTTTAAATTCTTCATAACTGTACAACCAGACCCTGAAAAAGCAGGCAAAGGAAAACCTTTGGAAAAGCCCTCAGTGAGAAAATATGCCTTCTCCCTGTCTGGGTATCTGTCCAGCCATGGGCGCATTTTTTCCAGCCTCACTGGAGTGCAGGCTTTTTGGAAAAATATCCCTCTGCGCAGGACTTTGACTGCCATTAGCTTTATTTTTGAAACATTTAGCTGCTGGATGCGCACCCGCACAAATAGAACATTCATGCCTATATTTACAGGTCGCATTCCAACGGCACTGACTTTCATTAAATGCAAAACAGCATCCTCTTCTGAAAGCAGGATTTTGAGGGTTAGCCATGGAAGGTTTAGGTGCCGCTATCCTCTGAGGCAGAATTAAATTGAGCCACAAACCCACGTCCTTCATTCCCCATTTTAACGATGGGTGTATAGACAATTTTTGACGAAAAGATTCGTCGTAGTAGAACCATCCCAGGCCCCCAAAGTTCTTATAGGCCTCTAGAATATGGTCCAGATGCTGGAAAAGGCCTCCACACATTTCAGGATGCTTGTCAGCCAATATACCTGCATAAATACAGAAAGCCTGCAGCCAATTATTAAATGACCGAGGAAACGATCTGCGTCTATCCTCCTCACCCTTCTCCTCCCCCTTTCTTTCTGTTCTAGACACAAAATCCTTATGTGAAGGCAAAAGGGAAAGAATTTCTATATATTCCCCCTTCCATATTTTATCTTTAATCGCTGCGCTCAAATGACAACCCAAAGGTGACATCTCACAAGGCATTACCCCTTTCATGCATGTCTCTGGTATATTTAGTTTAACAGGTGCAGCCGTGTACAGTGACTCAGGGCAAATAATGTCATTCTGCAATCCCACATTAACATTCCTATCATGCACAGCCAGACTGACAGGGGGAGGAGATAGCACAGCAGCAGGAGAGTTAAATGGCAGAGCTGCCATAGAAGAAGAAACAGGTACAGTCACCTGAGACAAAGATTGAACTAAAGAAGACAAAGATCCTATTAAACCATTTAAAATAGATAATTGGTTCAACTCACCAGCTGCTGGAGGCTGTCTGTCTCCCTCCAGCAGCACTGCAGGGTCTGGGACTTGAAACTGCTGCCCAACCTGGGACTGATAAGACACCTCAGGGCGCTGAGTGTCATGCTGCACTGTTTCAGATGTCTGCTGCCATGGATGCTGCGGCGTCGACTGTCTTCCCCTGGCTTCACTGGTGGGCTGCTGGGCTATGCTCATCCGACCGTTTCTGCCCGCTGGAGACTGGGAACAGGACCTCCTCTTCTTGGGCCCTCGGCGGCCCCGAACCGACCGGCCGGCGTCCGAACGTTCCTGAGGCGTGCTTTCTTCTTCGGTTGCGGCCGCAACCTGGCGAAAACGTTCGGGAGGAATGCTCCTCCTAGTTCTCATACGCAAGGCGGGCTCTCCTTCATACCGCCCCACGCCATTAGGGTCCGCCTGTTCGCCGCCTACCGCAGAGCCTCCGCCTTCAGCCATGACACAGGGCTCCTCCTCTTCATTGGCAGACGCCAGGCAGCGGCGAAGCCATGCCTCTCCTCCTGCACTGCCGGCTTTCTCAATCAGCTGATGTAATAGTGACTCCATCGCAGGACAGGTAGGAGCTCCAATCTTTTGCTGATCCAAAGGGAAAGAGGGCAAGCCCCTTTCCTGATATCCTTATATAGCCTCCACAGACTTCCAGAAAATTCCTTACTCCCTGATTGGCTCTTCCTGACTACCACTCTCTCTACCTTAAAGGGACAGCAACATATTAAACTGACACTGAAATAAATGCTATTTTACCTCACAAAAAGAAAAGGGGGGGGAGGGGGAGTCCACAATCTCAGGAAAGTGGACCCATATTGTGTCCCCTTTTTCATTATCATTGCAGTGCTGTTTGGACATTGTGCATAATGGGTTTAAAGGATTAAAAGGAAAAAAAATGTTATGTTATATCATGGGTGGATGAAAGCAATGAACTGCGCTCATTTATTGCACATTTTATGAATTAATGTGTATATACGGTATGTATAAAATATATACTGTATATATCATTTTTTATTTTTTTTTACTTGATATGTACTGTATTTATGATATATCTTGCACAGGATATGTGATTTGTGTAAAGGTATTGGCAAGCACTGGAAATTGTTGTTATTCGCTTGGGGATATAAATACATATTGATTATGTTGGATCTTATATTTATTTTTGGGAACACACAATTATTAATTTATTTGTAATTTATGGTTTAGGTTAGTGAGCGCTTCAGTTGTGGTATTCATTTTTTTTAATTTCAATAATTACTGCGCTTGTCCCAAATAATCTGTGACATAAATTGTGATTTGTGATACAATTAAAATAAGTATAGAAAGAAAGCAGCGACTTCATGCAAGATACACACATCAATCAACAATTTTCCAAAATCAAGTTGCATTATATATATATATATATATATATATATATATTGTAACCTGGGGGACAGGTAGCAGGTACAAAGCTCACGGGGATGGGCTGTTTAGTAAGGCACAGATACCAAATCCACTTGAGGTAGTGAAAACAGTGCTGGGTTTATTTGATCTAAATACAAGTCCATACACAGGTGCTGCACAGTCTTCCAGAAAACACATCAAAACAGAAATAACCAAACAAAAGTCCTAGCCGTGTCTCGGCTCTAACTATAACATACACCGTCTCTAACTATCAGGCTGAGCAAGCCTACCGCTTGTCAGCTTCTGTAAAGAGTTTTTAAAGGGTTTTACCAACCTTTTGGCTCCTCACAAACCATCCCTGTTTGTGTGTCCCAGGCAGAGAGCAAAGGCTGTTTGCTCAGGTGAGCTTAAATTAGCCTGGAAAGGAGGACTAAGATCCGAACTGGATCATGTTTCAGAGACCTCTGAATGTATATGAGAGGAGCCTGGGAGATGTATAAACCCCGAACAAGACTTCTCCTGGCTCTCTCTGGGACGCTCTGCTACAATATATATAAAGTGCGACTTGATTTTGTTTTTGTTTTTTAATATATCCTTGTGATATAGTGCAGTGAAGTGAAATGAATGAAGTGAAGATTTTAATAACATTTAATTATACTGTGAGACAAGACATGTAAGGACTTGCACAGAGGTACCTCTGCTTAAAAAGGAAGTAAACTCTCCTGGTTTGTTTGTACCTATATTGTTTGTGCCTATATAATTAGGCTTACCTATGGGTACTGTAAGTACCTCCTAAACTTGCACTGTTTAGCCAATATTTACTGTATACGCCGCTGATGACGTCATCGGCGCATGTGCTCTTCAGAACCCTGTGCCGTGACCAGCGGCTCCCATACACACGCATGCACGGTAGTGACGTCATTGCGGCTCTGGCCGCTCACAGCGATGAAGCCTGCAAACCTGGAAGAAACACCGGGGAAGATGTCAGCCATCTCAGCGGGGTGTGGGCGCTCCTGGAGGGCTTTGTTACATATATATCTCAGTATGCTTTTGTCTTACAGGTTTTTTTTTTTAATGAGATTTACCACCTCTTTAGGCTGGGTTCACACTACTGCGAATTGGATGCGGGTTTCCCCACATCAAATTTTCATGTCAGGAGACTGTGACCACCTGTCTATGGAGCCGGTTCTCACATCTCTGGAGCGAATTGCACAGGAGTCCTGTAAGTTTTCTGGTCCATTTCAGGTCCGAATTTAGCCAAAAATTTGGACTGAAATCGGACCTGAAATGGTGAACAGGGACACACCGGACCCCTGCTGTGAGCCACTCCATACAGCAGTGTGAACCCAGCCTTAAAGTGATTGTAAATGATCACCTTGCAAAACAACCCATTCAGTTTAAAATAGAAATGAAAGGAAAAACATTTATGTATAGATATAAAAAAAACATTATTAATACCTTTTTTAACTTTTTTATAAGTGATTCTTAGCTGCATAACAGCAGGGGGGAGGAGAAAAAGCAGCAGCACACTGGTCTTCCCAGTAAATGTCTGTGCGGGGGGGGGGCATGCCAGGACAAGTCTGATCGTTGGAGGAGAGCAGGCTGAGTTCCCAGCACAGCTAGAGAACTGACAACGGTGTGCTCTCCTGCTTAGTGTGGTCAGTTTTTAGTAGTAAAGGAGAGGGACTGGCAGAAACACCAGGGATTTCACATAAGGGAAGCAATACAAAGAGAACAGGATACTTTCTCATACAAGTACATAGTACAGCAGGCACATTTCAGGATAATGAAGTGATTGGGTAACAAACGCTTTAAACATCCTGGTCAGTTAGAGAGAAAGGGGGGGATTTGAAGCTCACACATTGAAAAAAGGCCCTGGGGCACTGCGCCCATATAAAAAATGGGGATCAGATACCAATTTAGCCAAAAGTGACATCAGATAAATCCATCGGAGGCTATTGAAGCATTTTTTTTTTATGTCTTATGGTGCCCATACAATAGCCAAGTTCGAAAATCTGTCATTTGGACAGTTGCCTCATTTTTCATCCAGTTAATGGGCGCAAATCGAAAATCGGTTATGAATTTTTGAGGCAAAAATTGAAGAAAAAGTTTGAAAACTTCTGCCGAACGGACGATAAATTGAAAGGTAATGTTTCTCGCGCATTAAAAATTGAACTATTGGTACTGCGCATATGTGACCCAGAAGAAAAAAACAAACAAGAAACTGATTAAATTATGTCCACTGAACGATTTATACCTCAAAATTTGGTCATTACACGATGGCAATAACATTTACTGTGTGTTAGTTTTTTTAAAAAGCGAGTTCAAATGATTTTTTTGCCTGATGTATGGCTAGTATAAGGATAATAAAAATGCTGGTAGTTTTCATGTTTGTGAACTAGATGCAAGATGCGCCTGATATTGTCTTCTGCCTGACGATGTGCCATAAAGCAATATTGTTTCTTCCCTAACAAGTCTAAAATTCCCGTATTTATTCTATTCGAGAGTATTAGAAGTTCGATTTAACATCTAGATTTAGAATAAATTTAGACCTGTAATTATTCCATGAGGCATGACTTTGGCAGCATGCAGATGTCTGATGTAAAAGTGTTGGGCCCAGAGATTCCAACCTAGGATGAGGGTACATTTTTTTTTTATAGTGTTTTTTGCTGTGAGGCCTTCTGGTCCTAGCATTTATTTGTTTTTCAGGTTTGTACTGCCCATTGTATTTCAGTAGCATAAACTGGGGATTAAAGGGCATCCTGAAAGTCTTTTGGGGTGGGAAGGAAGGTGAAATCCGGACAGGTATGTCTCTGTGTGGGACTACTAAAGGTAGAGGTTGTGATTAGCCAGTTTTATCACCCTTAAGGTAAAATTTATTTTAAAGACTAGTGCAATTATTTCTTTGCTTGGTCTCTAGGGCATAATTTGAGCTGTTGGTTAGGAGGTTCACAGTTTGCATTTAAGGTTTGGGTTGGTTTTGTTTGTACTATGTAGAAGGGTTGTAAATTGCATTTCTATTTCTCTAGTCAGCTTTTTTTTTTTTTTTTGGGGGGGGGGGGGGGGGGGGGGGGGGGGGGGGGACTAGTTGGATGAAGGCTCCTTTGATTAAAGACCTATGGGCATTCCAGACAGAGATTTCTTTTTGGTAAACATAAAATGCCAGTCAGCGCTCCAACAAAGTTCATAAAAATAAATTGAAAATTAAAAAAGCATATACAGTATATGAAATGAGCTGCTAGCAATAAACAGTGTAATACACTACCACCTTAACACATAAATAAGCGCTTTACATATCAATCTAAAATCATATAAAGTGCATCAAATCATATAACGTGCATCTCATGTGCAATCAATCCCAATAGAAAATATATCAAATAAATGTCCCGATATGTGCAAATCACAGTTCCAATCACAACGCAAACCAAATCATCTTCCAAAGAGGTAAGTGTCCATTTTCATATCACCATATAAGTGCTCTAAATGACACCAGGACTACTGTCCAAATCTCCTCCACCGAGTGAGTAAAGTGCACTCACCAAATGGAATGGCTGCCAATGCGCTTACTCTCCTGTAACCATCTCAGGTCTGCCTGGAGTTCCAGATTCCCATCACTCTTCAATTGCTGGCAATAGACTATCAATATCCTCCACTTCTGGCTCCACTCATATGTTTATATAACAGCTTGATTTTTGGTGCAGAAATAATCATATTTGAACATGACATCCCTTGGGGGGGGGGGGGGGGGGGTTCTCAGGCCTACATGTAGTCAGAGCCCTGTGTGCCTTGCTCCAGCCATTAGTGATTAGTGGAATCTCTTGGCACAAAGCAGACTGTATTGATGCTTGATGGATACTGGATCTTTGGCTATACTTTTTGGTATCCTCAAGCTTATAGTTAAGGCTCTGTATTTCCAACTTCAGATTGGCAATTTCTTCTTCATGCTCCTTGAGAGCGCAGTTGCCAGGGATGGCTGAGGATTTTTTTTTTGGGGGGCTTGCAGTGTTGGTATTGGGAGTAAAAGTTGGGGAGATAAGTCCCTGAATAACCCTGTAATAACATAAAGAGAAATGCTTAATCAAGAAATTAAAGATGTAATGTTACTATAGAAACTATTCATGGTGTAATAAAAACACAGATTGTAGCCCCTTTTAATCACAGTGACATGTATAGTGTAGTGGTCAGAAGTACTTTTTGTAACAGTGTCTCTGGCCTCTGGTCAGTAAGTGCAAAAATCTGTTCTGTAACTGGTGTCAATGGGCTTAAAAATAAACAAAAGTTGCCAACATTTTCGGAGTGACACCTTGAAGGGATTGAGATAAAAATAGCTTTCCATTTGTGTTTAAGGACAAAAACGAGGTGTACATTGTGGGTATAACCAAAAAGTGGGCGGGATCAATAAAGTACGTGTTGCTTCACAGTGTATGGATTGTTTTGTGCAGCCTTTTCCCCATTTGCTTGCTATAGTGTAGACAAAGGGCCTGGGGGAACAATGACAAGAAGCCATATTGTTGGTGTCAGTGCCAGCAATAATAACCTTCAGCATTGGTGTCAGAACCACCAATGATAACTCCTACCATGTGTCAGGGCCAGCAATATCCCCAAGCATTAACGCCCAGTAAATGGCAGGGCCTACAACAATCTTTAGCAGGTTCCAGGTCCAGCAATGATAACTCTTGGAAATGTTAGGGTCAGCAATAACCCCAGCAAGTGTCAGAGCCATCAATAAATCCAACTAATGTAACGGCAAGCAATCATAATTGCTAGCAAACACCCCCTGCAAGTGATCACCCTCAGCACAATAATAACCCCCAGAACAATAATAAACTCCAGTACAAAAGTACCCCTGTAGCATCAATTATTGGCATCAGCGGAGTATTAAAAGGGTTTTGTAAATTACCAGCTGCAGCAGAGGCAAAGAATAAAGTTTTTATTCTGTGAAGAGTACATAGGCCAGTCAGCCCAGCAGTCAGGGGGTACTACATCCCACAATGCTTCATACCATATTCCAACCCAGAATTCAAAGTGGACTTGCTTCAGACTGTGTTCAGACTGTCCCCCACTTTTTTTTTTATATATTTGGAGGCACATTTTGGAAACCTATGTGAATCAAAGAGGACTAAGATAGGCACATTAGGTCAGCTTCAGTATCATTTTGTGAGTTTTTGCTGCGCACCACATATTTCTGTTAGGAATCATAGAAATAAATCAAATTCATTGTATAGTGGTTTTGTACTTATTTTGCTCAGGACAAAAAAATATTTTCTTTAAAAAAAAAAACTTTTTTTAAATTTAGCCTGGAAATTATAAACGATTTCTTTTTTTATTGTGTTCTTCTTTAGAGCGAGCAGGTTGAGATTTGAGCATTATTACACCATTTCACATTTTCTGGGGACTCAATAGCCCAACTGTTGCAAATACCCTATTTATTTTACAAAACTCAATACATGTCATGTATTAAATGCTTATTTTAAAACAAGGATAGTGTGAACAGAGGTAAAACATGATATTAAAGACTTTTACTGTAGATTCAACAAATGATTTTTTTTCTATTGATTTTTACAATCCAGCCATGTCTTTGAGACATACGGTAATTTAGACACCTAAATGCACTTATCTCTAAATACACACTGATAGACATTCTAATATCACACAATTCTAAAGGGTAAATTTCCAGTCTATACTCCAACATTTACCAAATTGGGTAACACTCCCCTGGCAGTCAAATCTAAATGGCAAATTCAGGAGTCAACAATGGGTTGACCCAACTGTATATTATCCACCAAACGTCTTTATCTTTTACTTGTTTACATAAAATGTGACGCATGTTTACCCTTAACTGTTTGAGATGTACTCATCCTTATGGCCCATACACACGATCCGAATATCGTACGACAGATTGTACAACCTTTTTCACTTAATAGTCGCAAGTAGAAATTGAATAGGTAAATAAAGTCATGAAAATTCTCGTACGAAAGAAAAAAAAATCAGAAGTGATGTCATGTGTTGTAATGTATTTGTATTGTATTTTCGGACGACAACTATACTGACTGACCGAAAATCGTACGATCTGGAATCGTACGAGGAAAATTTTCGTGCATGTCCGATCGAATTATATCCGAAGAACTGTCATGATCGGCTGTCGAAAGTAGTGTACACACGATCTGTAAATCGTACGATTCTTCCTCGGATGACAGTTTTCAGACGATATTCGGATCGTGTGTACGGGCCATTAGGCAGACTTCAGGCATCTTATTATGTATTGTCCTGTTCATTTCATAATTTTTTTTAAACAGGTTGTTACCCTAATTATCAATCTATTACAACAGCCCCTTCCCTGTACACTTGAAATCTTCCTTTTAGGTTTGCTGGCAGAGGAATGTTGGCCACACTACAATATTTCTAATGGAAACACAAATTATGTCCCGCAAAACTATTGCTATCAAATGGATAAACCCATTACATCCTAGTGTATTTCAATAGAAAGGATTAATTAGCCAGATCATACCATATGAAAAAGTCATAAATGGAAGAAGAAACCATCCTAGGTGTCAAGAAGTTTGGAACCTCTGGTTTAATATGCCCGTAAACTGAGTTTAACCACTTGAGCTCCGTAAAATTTTACCCCCTTCATAACCAGGCCATTTTTTGCTATTAAGCACTGCGCTACTTTAACTGCTAATTGTGCGGTCATGCAACACTGTACCAAAACAAAATGTATATATTTTTTTATACACATAGGGCTTTCATTTGGTGGTATTTGATCAACCACTGGGTTTTTAATTCTTTTTCGATATATATAAATGTAAAAAGACTGACAAATTTGAAAAAAGAAAAAAAATATAATAACAATATACAGTAAACATATCCATTTAACCACTTGCAGCCCGCACACCATCAAATTACCCGTGGGGGCGTGCAGTGCGGCGATCGTGGCCGTGACATCTTGTTAGGAAATGGCAGGACCCCATAACCATGTGATCGGCTGTGTCCAATTACAGCCAGTCACATGTAAACATGAAGATGGCGGTAAACCGCGCTCATCGACTCACACTGACAGCAACATCTCCTCAAAGAGGACATCTAGGGATGTAATCAAGTGCTCACCAGTGCCAGCCATGTGTGCCCACCACTGCCAGCAATCAGTGCCCACCTTTGCCCACAAGTGCCAGAAATCAGTGCCCACAAGTGCCAGCAATCAGTGCCCACAAGGGCCAAAAATCAGTGCCCACAAGTGCCAGCAATCAGTGGCCATTAGTGATGCCAGTCAGTGCAGGCTATCACTGCTGCCCATCAATGCCTATCACTGTTGCCCATCAATGGCACCCATCAATGCCCATCAGTGCCACCTTTCTGTGCCCACCAGTGCCACCTATCAGTGCTCATCGGTGACATATCAGTGTCACCTATCAGTGCCCATAATTGCGGCATATTAGTGCCTACTCATCAGTGCCACCTAATCAGTGCCCATAAGTGCCGCCTCATCAGTGCCCATAAGTGCCACAACATCAGTGTCCATCAGTGCAGCCTATCACTGCCCATCAGTGCGGCCTCATCAGTGCCCATCAGTGAAGGAAAAAAATTACTTATTTACAAAGTTTACTGACAGAAACTAAGAAAAACTATTTTTTTTTTTTTTCAAAATTTCTGGTCTTTTTTTTTTTTTTTTTGGAAAAAATAAAAAACCCAGAAGTGATTAAATACCACCAAAATAAAGCTCTATTTGTGGGAAGAAATTATACAAATTTCACATGGTTACAATGTAGCATGACTGCGCAATTGTCATTCAAAATGTGACAGCACTGAAAGCTGAAAAATGGGCAGGAAGGGGTTGTAAGTGCCCTGTATTGAGGTGGTTAAAACAAATCTAATTTCTCCATAAATTTTGACCAAAATGTATTCTGCTTCATGTCTTTGATAAAAAAGATAAAAAATACCAATATATGTATACTGATTGGTTTGCGTGAAAGTTATAGCACCTACAAACTATGTTATATATACTGGAATTTTTTTTTATTTACTTATTTATTTATTTTTATACTACTAATGGCAGTGATCAGGTGACCTAATGGGACTGTATGGTGGAAAATCTGGCACTAACTGACATTGGGGGAAATTGATTAACTGCCACTGACACTACCAGTAATCAGTAATAATACTTTACACTGTTGCTGTCCTAATGACACTGGCTGGGAAGGGGTTAATATCTAGGGTGATCAGGGGGTTAAATGTGTGCCTATGTATAAAGTATGCTGTTTTTACTAATAGATCTCTTTGCATTGCAGGGATGAGAAACCTGGACATCATTCCCTCTGTGCAAAGCTCTGTGTAAATTGTCAACACAGAGCTCTGGGCTGTGATTGTACACAGCCAATCAGCAGGTCCCAGCTGTGAATCTTTGGGACTGTGACTTGATGACTGGCTCCTGCCACAGCAGGTGCAGGCGGGGGATGGGGTTAGCACGGATACGTGCACCCTAAACCCGGAAAAAGGGATCGTTGCTTTGCCTGTGCGGGCCACCCGTCCGCACGTGGTTAAGATATCTTACACTGGCCCCAATACCATTACAACTTTACATGCTGTATGCTTACCCTTATGTATTACATAACTCAACACATGTATGTTATAGTGACATACATAAGGCTGTTTGTGTTTCTATGTTACTAAATATTTCTTATCACACAATTTTGCACCATTAATGTCATATACTTTACACTTATTCACTTTGAGATTTAGGAAAACTGTTTGAGATCATAAAAGAGTTTTTTTTTAAAATAACATTGACCCAAAACCATGATCATTTCATTTTACTGATGTGTTCGTATTCTCTTACGATTATTCAAATGAGTCTTAATTCTAAAATCCTCTAATCAACTTGGTGGGTTTGGATATATAAAATACCAAGTCAAACTAGCTGTATGGATTCAAATCAACCAAAAATGTCTATATATTTCTCCAGCATACTTAGAAGAAACATATTGAACTAGATATTAAATAGTCTACATTCTTCCAAGGCTGAGAATTATGCTTAAATTGTGCTTGAATTATGATTCTCATCTTGAAAGACACAGTCTTTTGTACTTATGGCATATACTATATAAGACATATTAAAAGAGGAACTTTGCCCTTATCATAAAAATTGCAATAAAGCATTCAAACTTTCCCTCATTTGAAGGGAATGACCTTTAAGAGCCAAATCTATCCAACCTTGTCCCTCATTTTGTGTCTAGAACTCTATAAGATAATGTACAATTTAACTAACAAAAATGTATGCTAGACCTTTCATTCAACATCTAAATGATTGAAATATGGAAATAGTTTTTTTGAAAATCCAACATAAACAAAAAACAATGATGAATAAAATCACTTGTGGATGTACCTAAGTGATTAATCATTCATTGTCTAGGTAATTAGGGGCACAGCAGAGGATGAGTTCTTTTTCTACATAGTTTGTAATGAAAAGCTTCCCTTTTTTTCATGTCAGTAGGTTCGCAGGTATGACTTAAGCCTTGTACACACAATCGGATTTTCCGATGGGAAATGTGTGATGACAGGCTGTTGGTGGAAAATCCAAGTCCGTCGGACAAAAGTCCAAAGTACAAACATGCATGCTCGGAAGCAAGGACGAGCCAGAAGCGGTCGGTCTTGTAAAACTAGCGTTCGTAATGGAGAATTAATATTCGTGCCGCGGCAAATTATGAAATCTCTAAATGCAGCACATTCTCTTCTTCTTTAATGGGATAATAATGAAGCTGCTTTGCAAACAAATTTTCAAAGGCTTTTTTTTTCTAGTGATATCAAGAATAATATTATAATTTTTTTTTGTTTGTTTTTGGGCAAGTTACCACAACACCATTATCCTGTAGTTTTTAAGATCAAAGATACAACTATGTTGGTGTCCCTTGTCAATTTTACATTGTATTTTTTTAAATGTAACTGCCTACTCCCAAACTGTCATTTGAATTAAAACACATAGCCAAGTATTATTCTACACAATTTTTTTTATTGTGCATTAAAAAAAGAAAACAAATAAAATTAGATATGCTATCTGCCAATAGAACTTAACCAAAAAGTGAATTCTATGCATCCAAAAATATAGAAAATATACTTCTGCTTTTTAATATAGGGGGTCAACAATGCCAAGAGTTGGTGAAAGCAGGGGGTCCGTCATCTGGAGATAATTCCAAAAACATCTGGATTATTCTCCTGGAGCTCCAGCAGCAAAGGCTAATTGGTCACGATTAATAAAGCAACCAATTTTTGGTCCAAGAACTCCTCCTCCTCCTGTTCCTGGACTAGACTTGGGTCAAAGCAATAACTCCAAGGCCAATAATAAATAACACGTTATCTCCTCTGATTTCGCAACATGTCTGGTTGACAAACGGTCGTTCAGAAACAAACTGAAAAGCACGAAATGAAAAGCACAAACTGGAAAGCGCTAAATGAAAAGCGCTAATGAAAAGCGCAAATCAACACTCACCAAACTAGCACGAAATTAGCAAAAGGAGTCCAAAGGGTAGTGCTAAAGAGATGAAAAACCATGTAGTACATCACTACCTTCGTGATTGATGGCCGACAATTCCTTGCCGTTTGTATGCAAGACAAAATCCAGGCACACGCCTTTGGACAAAAGTCCAAGGTTTTGTCTGCGGAAAATCCGATCGTGTGTACGAGGCTTTAGGCATCTTTGTAATGGCAATCTACAAATAGATATTTATAGGTTATTACAAGATTTTTATTATTTGCACACCTTATTTTTATTTTCTTCCCCATTCCTCTCACAATGGCCATTTTTGCTAAGGGCAGGCAAAAACCTTCAATTCCTGGAACTCTGTCTGGAACTTTGGGTTTCCCTCCTGGAGCTTGTCAGGAACATTCCATGATGCATCTGTGAGGCCAGGGTTACATCACCTGTGCCTCACTCAACCAGGAACTGGAAAAGAGTGATTGTAAGTAAAAGCACAATGTTTGTTTACCTAATACATGGCATGTAGAACTGTATGCTGCTGTGATTTTTGATTAAAGGAGGGAAAGATCCAGTTTCCAAATCAAGTGAATATATACAATGCTCAAAAAAAATTAAAGGAACACTTTTTAATCAGAGTATAGCATCAAGTCAATTAAACTCCTGGGATATCGATCTGGTCAGTTAAGTAGCAGAGGGAGTTGTAAATCAGTTTCAGCTGCTTTGGTGTTAATGAAATTAACAACAGGTGTACTAGATGGGCAACAATGAGATGACCACCAAAACAGGAATGGTTTTACAGTTGGAGGCCATTATGTTTCCCTACTCCTCTTTTCTGACTGCTTTTCACTAGTTTTGCATTTGGCTAGGGTCAGTGTCATTACTGGTAGCATGAGCCGATACCTGGACCCAATAGAGGTTGCATTTGCAGTCCAACTCCTCCAGGATGGCACATCAATACGTGCCATTGCCAGAAGGTTTGTTGTGTCTCCCAGCACAGTCTCAAGAGCATGGAGGAGATTCTAGGAGACAGGGGGTTACTCTAGAAGAGCTGGACAGGGGTGTAAAAGGCCCTTTACCTATCAGCAGGACCGATATCTGCTCCTTTGTGCAAGGAGGAACAGGGTGTACACTGCCAGAGCCCTACAAAATGACTTCCAGCAGACCACTGGTATAAATGTCTCTAACCAAACAATCAGAAACAGACTTCATGTGGGTAGCCTGAGGGCCCAATGTCCTTTAGTGGTCGTCCAAAATACTATATGCAAAAGAGATAAGAAAGGCACGTGGCTTGATTCATGAGTCTTTTTTAAAGCGTTTATTTCAAACAGATAAATATGTACAGAAAATATCACATATTCATAGGTTACGAGAAAATTTGCACTAAAACAAATAGTATTGCATGTAAAACGATGCCCATATAAGGGGTGAAAAGGGAATAATCGGGTTATTCGCTAATGCATTTTGAGGATAATCCTCCTCCTCCGAGCCTTAGAGGACCAGGTCTGGTCTGTGTGTTATAATAGTGGGGGGCCAGATGGATGATGTATCACAGGGTGAATATTGAGCAACCTTTTTTCCGTTAGAAATGTCATTTTGCTGTGGTACTGTTCTAAACATGGGAAAACTGTGCCACTTTACAGGCATACTATAGACACCCCCCAGGCACAATATTTAAAGGAATATTTTATTTGTATTGTTTCACTTTAAGCAATATTAAAATCACTGCTCCCGAAAAACATCATTGATACATGTCCCCTGGGGCAGGACCCAGGTCCTCAAACACTTTTTATTACAATAACTTGCATATAAGCCTTTAAAATTAGTACTTTAGATTTTTCATGTTTGCGTCCCATAGACTTTAACGGTGTTCGTGCGTTCGTCCAAATTTTTCACCTATTCGCATGTTCTGGTGCAAACCGAAATGGGGTGGTGTTAGGCTCAGCCTTCATAGAATGCCTAGTGTTAGATTACGTTATGTGCCCCAATGTATGTTCTTTATAAAAAATAAGCAGTTTTATACCTTATTTCAGAGCACCAGCTTGGCGCTCACATGACTGCCCGCCGCTCTCATCCCACGATCTGAGAACTACAGCGGGGGGGCTGAGAATCCCCCGCTGACATAATCCAGGAGGAGAGGAGGAGAGTGGCGGGTGGTCATGTGAGCGTCCAGCAGCACTCTGAAATAAGGTATAAAGCTGCATATACACTGGGGCATATAACTTATTCTAACACTGGGGATTCCAGTAAGAAAACAAGTTATTTTAGCAGCAGGAGGGAAGGGGCAGGGAGCAAATTATTATTTTTTATTTTTTTAGGGTTACAACTACTTTAGGAAGAATGCACAATAAGCAGTATAAAAAAATTGAAACACGCCTCTTGGTTTTTTTGGTTGTATTTAGAAGCATGTTATCTCCTAATGCTAAAGCCACTGGCAGATTTAATAAACCCACTGGTTCTTTCTTAGCAGTGTAGCATATGGATTATTTCAGATTAAAAGATAAAACAAGACTCATAAATAATGTAGACATGTAGTATTTTTGCTAAATAAATTTTGGTATTCTTGTGATCTGTTAGAAGGATTTAATCAGCTAAGCTGTGCATATGTTGGTGTTCTCTAGTCACATGCTAAGAATCCTGGAGCAAGGTGTGCTAGAGATAAAATAATTTGTGAAATCTTGACTGATCTTGAGTCCTGGAATTACTATATTCTATTCAATAGATGGATTAAGGCATTTACTTATGCCCATGAGATAGGAGTCCTGAGAGCACATTGAGTTGGTGTTATTTTATCACCTGAACTACAGTTAACATTATGTGTGTTCTTCTACTTCACTGTGAAGATTTTTGATACTTTTGCACTTTACACATTGGACTTTTATATATTAGCCTGAGGATTCTTAATTTCTTATAAGCATATGGATTTTATTTTATATTTATTGTTGTCACTATATATTCATCACTTTATATGTTATTCATCATTTTCATTGTTTGATCATTAGGATGTTTAGTATCACTATTATGATGCTTTGATCACGTAGGTTATGCGCAGGATCACATATAATTCTTTATCTTTATTTTTGTGCTAGAGATAAAACTCTGTGTTAAAGTGGAACCTTATGTAAAAATTAAAAGGTGACCAAGCACAATTTTACTGCATACTTTGTCTCTTTTGAAATAAAGATCTCCTAATTGCCCGTTTGTCTTCTTTCATGCGCAACTCAGTGTACAATTTCAGCATATGCCAGGATTAATGAACTCCTGCATATGCATAGAAGATATGTCATCTGGAATGGCCAATCAAGATGGCTGAAGATCCCAAACTTGTATGAAAACTGGGCAAAGATATGTAATAGTCCGTCAGGTTGGCTAAACCCCCTCTTGTTCTTTTTTTGGGCAAAGATATGGTTGCCGGCAATGGAGCTTGAAGCGGAGTTTCGCAGTTTTTTTTTTTTTTTTTTTAACGTCAGCAGCTACAAATACTGCAGCTGCTGACTTTTAAAATAAGCACACTTACCTGTCCAGGGCACCCGCGACGTCGGCACCCGAAGCTGATCTGTCCCTTGGCTCTCGGGTGCTGCTGCCGCCATCCTCGGTAAGAGAATCAGGAAGTGAAGCCTTGCGGTTTCACTTGCTGGTTCCCTACTGTGCATGCTCGACTCGCGCTGCGCTATCCCACTGGTCCCTGCCATTTTCTGGGACCCGTGTGTCTCCCAGAATACAGCTGGGGGGGGGGGGAGTGGCGTAGATACCCGCGGGTGGCTCGGGTATCTATGCCTGGAAATGGGAGCAAAATACCTGTATTAGACAGGTATCTGCTCCCCCCTTCCCCCTAAAAGGTGCCAAATGTGACACCGGAGGGGGGGGGGGACATTTGCACCTTTTTTGGGTTCCATTTTTGGGTGGAACTCCGCTTTAACGACATAGCATCACTGAAAGTATGGGGGCCTGCTGTGCATGCTGGGGGAGATATCAAAAGCCTGATGCACTTCCTGGTGCATTGTCTTTCCTTTAGAGTGTCTTGTTTAAGAATTCAGGCCTGAAAACATAGGAATCTGCAAGGATCTCCCCTCCTAGGATTAAACTTTAAAGACAATGGCTGCCATGAAATGCTACATCCATATGGCCTGGGGGAAGGAGACTAATATTTTCTTCCACGAGAAAACCCAACAGGGGCAGGGGATTTTGGAGGGGACTGCAGAGTAGCCTCTTGCCTACTAACTATGGGCCCTGGCATTTAAGGGAGCTACAAGAATTCAGGAACATGTTCTGTTATACAATGCAAGATGACATTACCACATTTAACAGTCAAGGAAGCCATGATGCCAACCTAAAACCCAGTGACAAGATGCACATCAAAAGAAAGCTGGTTAATGAGATTTAGACAGCCCTGGGTCTTATTGAATACTAGTGCTAAACTGTCTGGGTGGGCACTGACACCTAGGCTAATCGTTAAATTACAGTTTATTTTAGCTGTTCATTAGATGTACTGCCATTACAACTCTTATCTGATATATTCTGTGTGAGCTCACAAAAAAGTCAGTTCCAGTTTGCACCTAAGCTAGTGTTGTCTAGTTATTGGGTGCAATGTTTAGCTATAATACCTGGTTCCAGACTGGAGGAAACTGTATCTTGCCAGAAGCAACCAAGCGGGGTGCTATGCGGTAAATACAAAAACCTTTTCATTCTTCTTTTGCCTCAAATTCTAAGACTGAGATCCCATTAGATTCTCAGTTGTCAGGGAGCCATCTTAAAGTTTATGTGTCCAGCCAATATGGCTCTGTGAAAGAGGGACCCAGAATGTTAGGAAGACATGCAGACGCAAGAACTGTTTTTCAAGTGTAACTTGTATCCTGCCCTCTTTCTTTTCCTATTTTCCTAAGCTCATGTGCAATAAATCTGGTGGTCAGTGGTTCCCCCCTCCTTTCTGAAAATCTTTGGTGTTCAAAAGGTGTTCCCTCCCCCCTTCACTCAAAAGGATTGGCGTTCAGTCATCGTCCCCCCTGCAAAAAAAAAAGAAAAATTGGAGTTCAGTAGTGTTCCCCCTCTTCCCAATGACTAAAAAGCAAGGTTATTCAGTGGGAGGCACTGTGTTCTGCACCACTTCCTGTGCTGTGACATCTCTACCACCACTAGGCTTCTCCTATTGATCCTGCAGAATCTGGGAATGGTTAGGAGGTATGGGTAAGTACACTACCTGCACACAACCCCCAAGCAGCACACCTACCCACACACAACCCCTGGCAGTACACTACCTGCACACAGCCCCGAAGCAGCACACCTACCCACACACCACCCCTGGCAGTACACTACCTGCACACAACCCCCAAGAAGCACACCTACCCACACACAACCCCTGGCAGTAAACTACCTGCACACAACCCCCAAGCAGAACACCTACCCACAGACAACCCCTGGCAGTACACTACCTGCAGACAACCCCCAAGCACCCACACACAATCCCAGGCAGTACACTAGCTGCACACAACCCCCAAGCAGCACACCTACCCACACACCACCCCTGGCAGTACACTACCTGCACACAACTCCCAAGCAGCACACCTACCCACACACAACCCCTGGCAGTACACTACCTGCAGACAACCCCCAAGCAGAACTCCTACCCACACACAATCCCAGGCAGTACATTACCTGCACACAACCCCCAAGCAGCACACCTACCCACACACAATCCCTGGCAGTACACTACCTGCACACAACCCCCAAGCAGCACTCCTACCCACACACACAACCCCTGGCAGTACACTACCTGCACACAACCCAGAAGCAGCACTCCTACCCACACACACAACCCCTGGCAGTACACTACCTGCACACAAACCCCAATCAGCACACCTATCCACACAAAACCCCTGGCAGTGCACTACCTGCACACAACCCCCAAGCAGCACACCTACCCACACACAATCCCTGGCAGTACACTACCTGCACACAACCCCTGAGCAGCACACATACCCACACACAACCCTTGGCAGTACACTACTTGCACACAACCCCCAAGCAGCACACCTACCCACACACCACCCCTGACAGTACATTACCTGCAAACAACCCCTAAGCAGCACACCTACCCACACACCACCCCTGGCAGTACATTACCTGCACACAACCCTCAAGCAGCACACCTACCCACACACCACCCCTGGCAGTACATTACCTGCACACAACCCCCAAGCAGCACACCTACCCACACACAACCCCTGGCAGCTCTGATTGCAATGGCCGATGTTACAGTGGGTGTCTTGCTAAATGTTGGGAGTTATTACATAGTTACATAATAGGTGAGGTTGAAAAAAGACACAGGCCAGATAGGAACATGGTCCACCTCAAGCTTCTCCTCTTGCTGTCATTACAGCTGTTATGGAGCCCACACCAGCCGCCACGCTGCTTGCTTCATGTCCCGCGACCGGAACCGAAAGCCGCGGGTCAAACAGAAGTGCCCGCTCCCCACCCGAACTGACGTCACCCGCCATCAGGCCAAGCCTTGAGCTCCACGCTGGCTGCCATGGAGCGAGGGGGACTCGGATACTTCCGCCATCACCTTCCCCAGGCAGCGCCCTTGCCACCACCTCCAGCCAAGAGAGAACAGCGCGCTACACAGGTAACGGGCTCCCCAGCCCAGCTGCCGTGCATGAGAGACCTCTGTCCCCCCTTTCCAGGACAACACTGGCCTCAGCCTCCCCAGCTGAAATGGCCCTGGTTCCTAGCGGTGTCTCTCCGCCAAAAGTAACACCGAAACTGATGGGCTGGAGGGGGATGAATGGCTTAAAGCTCTTGTGGAGGCAGTGTTTCCTGAGAAGGGAGGAGCCAAGATCTCTCAAAGGTGGCTGTCCTAAAGGACGAAATACTGGGAAGGGAAAGGGAAATACTGAAATAAATAAAGAAAAAGGCCAACATGCCCCGGCATGAATAAATGTGACATGAGCATGTGACCCCGCCTCCTTGTCCCTATATAAGTCACAACACAGCGCGGCTCTGCCATTCCGGCCAGAGAGAGCGACGAGTCAAAAGAAGAAGAAGACGGCGCAGAAAGCGGCGACAGCGGCAAGAACAGAAGAGACCCCGGTAGACCCCCGAAGGCGGATCGAGACCCCCAGGTGACGGCGGCGACAACGAAGAAGGAAGCCGGGCTCCTCCGCTCGGTAAAAGAGCTAGGTAAAATAGCGGAGGAGTCGGCGAGAAGACCCCCAAGACGGAAGAAGACCCCCGAAGCAGTGCAATAAAATATTTTTAAAAAATTGTGTGTTTTTTTTATTTACACTTTACACCTTAGGTGAATGGGTAGGGGTACATCGTACCCCATACTCATTCACATAGGGTGGGGGCCGGGATCTGGGGGCCCCCTTATTAAAGGGGGCTCCCGGATTCCGATAAGCCCCCCGCCCGCAGACCCCGACAACCAACGGCCAGGGTTGTCGGGAAGAGGCCCTTGTCCTCATCAACATGGGGACAAGGTGCGTTGGGGTGGGGGGGCCGCATGGCCCCCCTTTCCCCAGGGCACCCCCCATGTTGAGGGCACGCGGTCTGGTACGGCTCAGGAGGGGGGGCACTCTCTCGTCCCCACCCCCTTTCCTGGCTGGCCGGGCTGCGTGCTTGGATAAGGGTCTGAAATGGATTTGGGGGGGACCCCCACGCCTTTTTTTCGGCGTGGGGATTCCCTTTAAATCCATACCAGGTGACGGGGCTAGCGTGGCGGCATTCACTGCCTTCGCTAGCCCCGTCTACCTGAAGTCACGTTCTAAACGAACGGACTTTCCGATGATCGGCAAGTCCGTTCATTTCCAAAAGTCCGGCGGACTAGCATACAGACCGCGGGATTGTCCGCCGGACTGCCGAGTCCAGCGGACAATTTTAAAACAAAACTTAAAACTTAGTCCGCCTGACTTTTGGCGGGAAAAAGTCAGCCGGCCCCCCCACACGGGCGGATTGTCCGACGGATCAAGTCCGATCGTGTGTACAAGGCATAAGCAGTACTTCACAACATTTTCAAAACTCAGATCATAACAGCTGAAAATCTTTTATGGTAAGCTCTAACATTTTGGTGGACTTTAGTACTGGACTGTGGACTGTAGGACTGTAGTAGGACTGTCTCATTAGAAGAAGGGGTGGTGAGGAGGTATGATAAATTCTGAATGTGTAATAACTGTGTGACAGACTTATTACAAAGGGAAGGTTTTCATCAATGACATACATCTCAGCTATTCAAACTACCATTAATTATGCTGGGTTTCTGTGGCGGCGGATTCTGGAATCTTCTCAAGAGTTCAGCAAAAGGGTAATTACATATTTATATACATAAAACACCTAAGCTGGCTGGCTGAAAACCATTTTTCTCCTTTTTATTCAGTACTAATGCTAATCTGATGTCAAATTCTTTATCTTTTTAACATTCAGTGCTGTCATTTTTTCTCTGTTCTCCAGAGCTTTTTATTAAACATCTTATTGTCATAGCTTAGGGGTTGGTTTATAAAACATTTTCATAGTTATTCGCCTAGTGACAGTGCACATACATTCATTCTGTGTTAGTAGGGGAAACAAATGTAAATAGACTATATCCCGTGCTGTTAGAATGTAACATTATTGATTTAAAAGGGAAAATAATGCACTTTGCCAGTAGATGGAGCTAAACATTATAGGAAATTTCTATGGTGATACTTAGCTCCATCTAGTGGTCACGTGCAGTATTTTCCCATTTAAATCAATAATTTAAGTTTCTAACACAGATCTGGGCATATTTCAGCCCCAGGGCCACATCTGGCCCTTTGGCTGTCTCTGTCCAGCCCACAATGCCTCCAATTTCAGCATGCTTCTCTGAGACCCTCAGCTTCCTCACTGAGGAAGCTGAAAGGTTTAGAGAGGCACGCTGAAAGATGTCTGTGTGGAGAGTGTCATGAACTGTAGGAAATGAGCCTGAGGAGCTGATTGACACAGCGGCGTCCTGTCTATTAGGACCCCCTAATCCATGTGCCCGGCCCCAAATCTACATGCACTGTGCCGGACGCATGGATTTCAATCGTTTTTTTTTTCTTTTTTTAAACACCCAATTGCATAGCTCCCAACTGTCCCTGATTTTGAGGGACTGTCCCTGATTTGGACCAATGTCCCTCTATCCCTCGTTTCTCCTCATTTGTCCCTCGTTTTACTCTTATCTATATAGTTGTATATAAAATGCAATATTAATCTTTCAAAAAGTGTTTTGTAATGCTAAACTTTTTTATACAATTTTTAAATTGTTGCTTTTGTAAATTTCAAAAGTCATTATAAAGGAATAGTAGTGGTAAAAAAAAAAAAAAAGCACTTGTGGGTTTACAAATACAGCAATTTTGAATTTGGATGGAAGGATTAGCACTGGGAAAAACTTTTTGATAGATAAATAGTGCATTTTATATACAACTATATAGATCAGACCAAAATGAGGGCAAATTAGGAGGAAAGAGGGACTTTGTTCCAAATCAGGGACAGTCCCTCGAAATTAGGGACAGTTGGGAGCTATGCTGTTCTTCACTGCAGGTCAGAATCTGCAGAAATCAATGCTATACAGATCTCAGGCTCTTTCCTTCCAGTGCTTGCGGCTCTACCAGTTATCTCCCTGAGCCTGCCAGTCACACATCGACGCCCTGAACAGAAGATCAGTTAATTGACCCCTGTGCCCATCAGCTCCCTCACTGCTTTTACCAGCCTGCCCTACACCAACATTGTAACCAGTGGATCCAATAGAGGCCATTTCTTCACTACAGCTTCTACTAATGGTGAGTGTTCACAGCATTCCATGAGTAGTGGTACCTAATATTCCTAGCACCAGGTGTTTGATATATGTTTACATACTCTGACCTTCTCCGTCTAGTGGTGTTCACCTAAGGCTGCTGGTTTAATCAAAAGATTTTTTTATTACACACTAAACTTTGGTTTGACCCTGCACATCAGTCACAGTTTGTAAGCTTCTAGCACATTTATACATGCAGTATCTCAATTTATTTTCACGTGACTGCAAACATCACAGTTAACCAACATTGTTATAAACTATATGTCATACATACCTCCCAACATTTGAACTTCAGAATGAGGGACACTTGAGGGAAGGAGTGACCTGCTACGCACGCTACGGCAAAGTGTGGGTGTGGCTAAAGTCTTACCAGTGGGAGGGGCTTAATGGGCGTGGTTAAAAAAAGCCAAGGGTTTATTGTACCTAAAATATGCTTTGATTGCTTTGTCTGAGCCTACATTAAAGAAGAAATTCATTAAAACAGTCAGGGGCTTCAAAGCAAGCAGCAACTGTTGAGACAATAAAGACTGAGAAGAATATAATGTATAGTACTGTGTATAAAGTACAGGAGTGTGTAATGCAGAGCACAGGAGCTGGGGAGTGCTGTATTTGGTTTAGGATGCACAACGCTGACAGCAGGGGTCCAGGGTCTGTAATGCAATGTGTTTAAGGATCAGGAGTATGTAACGCACAGAGGGCTATAGTACATGACACACAGAGCAGGGTCCAGTAGTGTTATCCACATAATGCAGGGGACATGAGTATGTAATGAACAGAATGCAGGGGACAGGAATAGGTAATGCACAGAATGCAGGAGACAGGAGTGTTATCCACAGAGTGCAGGGGCCAGGAGTATGTAATGCACAGAATGCAGGAGACAGGAGTGTTATCCACAGAATGCAGGGGCCAGGAGTGTGTAATGTACAGAATGCAGGGGACAGAGGTATGTAATGCACAGAATGCAGGGGACAGGAATGTGTAATGTACATAATGCAGGGGACTGGAGTATGTAATGTACAGAATGCAGGGGACTGGAGTATGTAATGCATAGTAAGAGTCAGGTGTACAAAACCTTGCCAACCACTCACTCCTCTCCAACAAAAAAAAAGCACTAATTTGCACGATAAACAACCCTCCCCCCCTCCCCCCCTCCCCCAAGTACAAATCCTTTTTCCCCCTCCCAGAACAAATCCTCCCATGCAAATGCCCCCTCACAACACCAATCCTCTTTTCCCCCAGTACCCCTCTCATAATAAATCCTCATCCAGACCCCAAATCCTCATCCGAGCACAATCTCCCATTTAAGTACAAATCCTCTCCCACCCAATTCTCCCTTTCCAAATGCCCCAGCACAAATCTTCTTTCCACCACCAATCCCCCTTCCCAGCACAACAAATCCCTCCAAATTTCTTTTCCCAGCAAACATGTAACTATGTAACTATGTAACATCCCCCAATCCCTATTTTAACACAGATCCTCTTCCTCCCAGCATAATTCCTTTCTCCACTTCTAGCAGAAAGCATTTCCCGCAAATCCCCCCTCCCAGCACAAACTCCTCATCCCTGCACAAATACCTCACCCCCAAAATACCTCCCAGCACCAATCCTCTCCACCCTCTATCCCTGCACAAATCTTTCTTCTTCAAAACCCTCCAGGACAAATCCTGCCCCCCCCATCCCCAATTCCCCCTCCTAGCTAAAATCTTCTCCCCACTTCTTGTACAGATCCTCTCTCCCAAGTCCTCCCTTCCAGCACAACCCCAAAGCCCCCCCCCCATCCTCCCCAGAACAAATTCTGTCTCCCCCAAATCCCACACACCTGCACAAATTTTATTCCTTTTCCCCAGGACAGATTCTCCTCCACCACCCCCAAATCCCCCCTCCCAGAACAATCCACCTTTCTTCCCCATCAGTGTACACTCCTGTCACTGTGCCCCCCCCATCAGTGTACCCTCCTGTCACTGTGCCCCCCATAAGTCTTACCTCCTGTCACTGTGCCCCCCCTTAAGTGTTCCCTCCCATCAGTGTACCCTCCTGTCACTGTGCCCCCCATAAGTCTTACCTCCTGTCACTGTGCCCCCCTTAAGTGTTCCCTCTTGTCACTGTGCCCCCCTTATGTGTACCCTCCTGTCACTGTGCCCCCCCTTAAGTGTTCCCTCCTGTCACTGTGCCCCCCTCAAGTGTACCCTCCTGTCACTGTGCCTCTTAATTGCTGTCCTGTACTGTTTAACAAAGCTACTCCACAGCTCTCACCAGGTGGCAGCCAATAACAGACAGAAAGCCAGAGCCAGATGTGGGGGGTGGAGCTGAAATTTCCTGGAGCCGGAGGCGGGGCCGCGCTGTCATTTCCTGAAGGCAGAGGCGGAGCTGCAATTCCCTGGAGGCGGGGTGGAGCTGCAATTCCCTGGAGGTGGGGGCGGAGCTGCAATTCTCTGGAGTCGGAGGCGAGGGGCGGAGCTGTCATTTCCTGCAGCGGGGGGCAGAGCTGCCATTCCCTGGAGGCAGAGGTGGGGGCTGTGCTGTCCGTCCCTGGAGGTGGGGGGCAAAACCACTGCAACAGAGCATGTAAGTATAACATGTTTGTTATTTTCATAGAAAAGAAAAAAAGAGACTTTGCAATCACTTTAATGTTGGATGAGACAATCTTGCTCATGATCTTCAATAAAATTCACCCCAAAGTTTGTTAGGGTTGAGATTAGAGACCACTTTCTCCACACCAATCTCATCAAACCCTGTATTAATGGACCTAGAGCATAAGGTTCGCTGTCAGGTTGGAACAGAAACAGGGGTTTAGTTAGCACATATTTGCAAACACATGCATAAGCTGCAAGGCCCCTTCACTTCACCCTGTATCACTTTCAGTCCTAACCCTTCTAAAGTTATGAGAGTCTCCACAGTGGAAGCACATGCATTCTAATGGTTAAATAAGGGGCTAATGGATAGATAATGTGTTCTAACTAAACCCCTGTTTTTAATGCATACTTTTGGACAGGTTAATTTGGTTGGTAAGCAGACTGGTTGGTGAGTTAAACTGGGAATTTTCTCTGGTTTTGCCTTTTATGAGTTGCCCTTCCATCTGCTCCTTGTTGTGAAGGCCAGTTATAGGAAGGGGCAGGGGCCATCTGTTTGTTACTGGTGTAAATTTGGTGAGGGGACACACTGGGCACCTTCACTGCCATTATGCTATGTGCTGGGTGTCCATTGTGCCCCTGTGCCTTTAAGAAAGGAATGGGCTACCTCCAGGCCGACCTGTCCCTTATCTATCCTAGGGTGACCACATTTCCAAACTGCCATTCAGGAACACCCCCCCCCCTTCTTGAGGGACCTGTTTCGTGGAACAAACTTTTGCCAATGACGGGGGGTGGAGGCAAGTGGCGGATGGGTGGTGGTGTGCGAGGTGGTATGTAGTCTCGGGAGTAGGCAGGGAATTTGGCGGGCAAATGGCTGGTGTTAGCACTTTAATTGTCTTAACACCATGCTTGATATGGTGTCAGGATGATCAAATCACATTATATCTATTACTACATTGTAATATATAATGAAATAGTTCAACTCACCATAATGCAGAATCAGTGGGAACCCTGAGCTTGTCACTTGCTACCAGATGCAGCATGTCCAATTTGTCCACTGCAACATCGCAGTCCCGCTATAAGTCGCTGTTTGCCACCATTACGAGTAGAAGAAAAACAAATGTTCCATGTAGATGCTATAAACATATAGACGCAAACCAATCAATATACACTTATTGGGATTTTTTTTTTTACCAAAAATATGTAGCAGAATACATAGTGGCCTAAATTGATGAAGAAATCAGATTTTTTTCTATTTTTTTATTGGATGTTTTATAGCAGAAAATTTACGCAATTTTTTTGTTTATTCTGCAAAAAATGAAAAGTTCTATTTGTGGGGAAAAAAGGGACATCTTTTATTTTTATTTGGTTACAGCGTTTCATGACTGCGCAATTGTCAGTTAAAATAACGCAGTGACTTTTTGCAAAAAATGGCCTGGTCATTAAGGAGGGGGTTAATCTTTTGGAGAGCAAGTGGATAATAAGGAGCGTTTCTTTAATGGACTGTCTATAACATGGACCTTCTCTGTACATCAGGGACTGCTTACCAAACAGGGATTAGAACTATGATAGTTACACTTGGTAGAGGGACAGAAGACAATGAAAAGGACAGAGGGGCTGGTTTATAGACATGGGAACTGTCAAAAAATGTGTTTTGTTTTGTTTCGTTTTAAAAAAAAATCGTCATTCGTAATTCGTGTACGAAATTCAGTTCGAATTCGTACAAAATCCGAATTTCGTACTAATCGTTAAATTTTTTTTAATCGCTTCAAATCGTTACGAATCGTTACGAATCGTTAATAATCACTCGCGGCTAATGAATTGCCGGTTCTCGTAACAGAGAGAACAATTTGAATCCAACTACCAAATATCGAATTTCAACTAATACGAAAGAAATTATTATAGCGGATATAACAAATGATTCGAATGAATTTGAGATTCAGTATATCTAATATAGAGAACTGTCCCTGCACAAAGTGTCATTTTTACAGGAAAAAAAGCTATTTAAAATCACTCGCGGCTAATGAATTGTCGGTCATTCATTGAAAGTCATTGATAAAAAAAAAAAAAGCGTGGGGGGTCCCCCCAAATTCAATAACCAGGCCCTTCAGGTCTGCTATGGATATTAAGGGGAACCCCACTTCAAATTTAAAAAAAATAAATGATGCGGGGTCCCCCCTAAATATCCATAACAGACCCTTCAGGTCTGGGATGGATTTTAAGGGGAACCCTGGCCAAAAAAAAAATGGCGTGGGGTCCCCCTCAAAATTCATACCAGACCCTTTATCCGAGCACGCAACCTGGCAGGCCGCAGGAAAAGAGGGGGGGAGGAGAGCGCCCCCCCCTCCTGAACCGTACCAGGCCACATGCCCTCAACATTGGGAGGGTGCTTTGGGGTCCCCCCCAAAGCACCTTGTCCCCATGTTGATATGGACAAGGGCCTCATCCCCACAACCCTGGCCATTGGTTGTGGGGGTCTGCGGGCGGGGGGCTTATCGGAATATGGAAGCCCCCTTTAACAAGGGGACCCCCAGATCCCGCCCCCCCCACCTGTGTAAAATGGTAAGGGGGTACAAAAGTAAAATGGGGAAAGCCATAGGGAAGTCCCCATGACGTCCCCATGACGTCCCCGTGTGTCAGAGGGGGGGCGGGGTCACCAGGTGCCCTCCGTTATAAAAGACCTGTCAGACGCAGCAAAGCCTCACACAGCGAGGAGCGGCCCAAGAAGAAACGCCGACGCCATGGAAGAAGATGCCAGACGAGAAGACCAGAGCAAGAAGGAGCGGATCGGAGGAAGAAGAAGATGGAAGAAGAAGATGCCGGAAGGAGAAGATGAAGAAACCGAAGGATGAAGAAAGGAAGAAAGGAAGACCAGAAGAAAGAAGAATTTAATAAAGGAATTGTCAAAGACCGTCTCCTGTCATTTTTACCATTTTTGTCACTTTTTTGGTGAAATGGTACCATTTCACACAGGGGGGGGCGGGATCTGGGGGTCCCCTTGTTAAAGGGGGCTTCCAGATTCCGATAAGCCCCCCGCCCGCAGACCCCCACAACCAATGGCCAGGGTTGTGGGGATGAGGCCCTTGTCCTCATCAACATGGGGACAAGGTGCTTTGGGGGGTCTCAGACCCCCCTCAGACCCCACGTGATTTTTTTTAAATTTTAAAGTGGGGTTCCCCTTAATATCCATAGCAGACCTGAAGGGACCTGGTTATTGAATTTGGGGGGACCCCCACGCTTTTTTTTTTTTTTTTTTATCAATGACTTTCAATGAATGACTGTTCTCTGTGTTACGGGAGCCGACAATTCATTAGCCGCAAGTGATTTTAAATAGCTTTTTTTCCTGCAAAAATTACACTTTGTCATTCGAATCATTCGATATATCCGCTATAATAATGTCTTTCGTATTAGTTGAAATTCTATATTTGGTAGTTGGATTCGAATAATTTGGAGCCGAATTTCGTAAATGGACTTTTTCCTGCAAAAATGACACTTTGTCATTCGAATCATTCGAATTCATTCGAATCATTCGTTATATCCGTTATAATAATTTATTTCGTATTAGTTGAAATTCGATATTTGGTAGCTGGATTCGAATAATTCGGAGCCAAAATTCGTAAAACAGAATTTCGTATTCCGTACAGAATTCGTATTCGAAAAAATTCGTACTACGGATTCGTACGAATGTACGAATTTTGAAAAATTCAGACGAATTTCGAATTCGTACGAAACTAATCGCACATGTCTACTGGTTTATAAAACAAGGACTGTCCCTATAATTCAGCGATAATGCCATACACAGTAGTGGGTGAAGCAGAGGGACTGGTCTCCAGGTCAGGGACTGCCTCTCTGTGTACAGTGACATGCTGTGAGTGGGTGAGCAGTCTCTCTGCACATAGCCAGTTTTGTCTCATGTCTCAGTGTAGCCCACACACAGGCAGTAGACATGTACAAACACACTGACAGCTGTACAATCCCCTCTCCCTCCCGAGCACTGGTTCATGGTCCCCTCACAGTGATTTATGATTCTTCTAGCATAGCCACCGCGGAGCATTCCAAGCAGGCAGGTTAGGGAGGGGGGAGGTGAAGAAGAAGGATAGAAGAGGTGGGAGAACACTAGGCGCGGAGGAGGAAGTTAACTCCTCCTCCGCTTTGAGTGCTGAGCAGGGAGTCGCATCCATTACGTCACTGGTTGCTACATGCCAGGCGGCTGTAGCAACCAGTGGCCAGTAGAGTATGGGGTGGAGGCGGAGGTGGAGTGAGCACCAGCGCTACAGGGGGGTTTGCTCCCTCTGTCAGTATCACTCCGGGACACTGTATTGTCCCGGAATGAGGGTGCCCGGGACCCAGGACAGACCTGCTAATTGCAGGATTGTCCCGGGCAATCCGGGACACGTGGGCACCCTAATCTATCCATTAGAATACATGTGCTTCCACTGTGGACAATCTCATAAATTTAGAAGGATTAGGACTGCAAATGATACAGTGTGCTGTGAAGGGGCCTTGCAGCTTTACTCATGTGTTTGCAAATGTGTGCTAACTAAACCCCTGTTTTTAATGCATACTGCTGGATAGGTTAATTCGGTAAGCAGAACAGGATGCACAAACAGAGGCAATTGCCAAGAAGCTCAGAGACACCGTCAGCTTCCAACCAAAGCTATCCTGCTAATATCAGCTGGGGCACTAAAACCACAGATGGTTATAAAATAGCTCTGAGTGGCGGGGGGTGGAAGGGTACAGGGTGCAATTTGCATATATTGCGTGCTGCAGGAGCTTCAGGTGGAGGTAGCTGTAAATAAACTAGAAGGAGAAGCATGCAAAATAATTAATACCCCAAATTGAAAAATGTATAGCATCGATTAAATCACACATATTAGAAGGCATTTACTCAGGCACTGCATCACTGCCTGCAATTTTCAAAAGCTGTATAGGAAGAGTTCAAAAGGATACAACGTATGCTAACGCTGTACAAGAGATGCTACAAATAATAGGACAAGAGAATTGCCTGGAAGAACTTATTTGAAAAAAAAGTGACAACAAGACCCAAGAATTTAATTTTTACAAGCTCAGTAGTCTTCTGTTTATCACGAAGAGGAAATTATAGAACTAGTCTTTAAAGAAAATCCCAAACAACTCCTATTATGCCCATTAAAGGGAAAATGTTATTCTGTGTTGGTACAGGGCTTTTATGACTCCCAATTTCCCATTGCAGTTTACACCTTGCTTCAAGGTGCTTCCCATACTTAAAGAGTAACTTCACTTTCATTGTGAAAAAAGCAATCTCCTCTGAGGGGTCAATGTAAATTGCGGGGATTTTAACAAAAATTGTAGCAGATTCCTACATTTTGTTGCTGCAAAGAAATAGCTGTTTGTTGCAGCAGACTGATTAAATACTTATTCTAAATGGGAGGTACGTGTTCATTATATTTAGCTGATGCACACTGGGGGTTGATTTACTAAAGTCATGTAAACTGTGCATTTTGCAAAGTACAGTTGCTCCAGAGCTTAGTAAATGAGGTAAAGCTTCACTTTGTCAAGAATACCCAATCATGTGCAAGGAAAAAAAATGCATTTTTGCTTGCATATGATTTGGATGGTGGAAGTTAGAAGAGATTCTTTTCATTTACTAAGCTTTGGAGCAACAATTTATTTGCCTTTAGTAAATAAACCCCTCTGTGTTATAATCAGGAAAACTACAGTAATTAACTACAGTAATTAACTCTTGGGGAGTATTTTACCAAAGCATAAACTCCTCTTACAGGTGATTCCTAAAATATGACTTGTAGCTTAGTTCAGACTTCTGGGAATTGGGAAAACCACTGAGCCTATCTCAAGTGGGAAAATACATTTATGGAGGCATTCTGTACACCAGTATTGTACAGAAGGCCTCTAAGTTACCTATTACATTGAACTGAATTGAATTGCAGCAGCTCCCCCCCCCTTCAGCCCCACCCTCAACCCTCAACCCACCCCTGGCCCCTCGCCCTGCCTTAGGATCCAGCGAAAGGACTGAGATGGGTGGAAGGGGTTAATGATGCCAAGAGGTGCCCATGTCTTACTTTGTAAACTTGCAATCTGTTTATTTATGTGCATTATATTAAAGTATGCAGCAAAGTCAGTATAACTGGCAGAAGATGCAGATTTGTAGGCTCTCACTGAAAGGAAATAAATCAAGATTAGGGGTCTTTGCTTTCTCTGCTTTGGTATGCTGTGCAATTCCGAAACCAGATCTGTGAGATTTGCCCTTTGAGATAAAGAAACATATACACAGCAAGTTTCTCTCCGAGCTAATCTAAATCTTTATTCTTGGGTGTGAATATAAGAGGGGCTTTCAGAAAGTACCGCCCTTTAACAGATTATCCAATCATATACAGAGACGCACAAGTACAGTCTGACGCCCACAGTGAAACTAATTATTTCTAAAATATCACGTGCTTTACAAGAAATGAAACTCAACAGAAGATTACAGTATTATGGAAAAACGAAACTAGATTAGCAAGACTTGAGCATATTTCACAAAATGGATGTTAGAGACACACAAAATGGAAGCTGACTATAATACAAAGAAGTAGTTAAACTAAATATCCCTTCAATCCCCTCTTAGATCATATAAGATGATCTCTACATTCTATGTCGTGCTTTAATACTTCTTTGGGGCTGTGGCATAGATTGCCTGATGACTCTTCATGTATGTCATGTGAGATAGAACCTTATCATCAGGAGATTGAAGGTGCGCAATTATGTAAGTGCAACATTTAAAACAGAGGTAAAGAATCAGAACAAGGATAAATACCATAACAAGGACAATGTCTTTTAACCATAAAAATATACCTCCAAGCCCAAATCCTGCATTGGCAAATGGGCTCCATGTTTTAGCAATGTCCCTAGCTTCCTGCTGGAGCTGGCCTCTAGTGGATGTCCCCTTTTATAATCCCCTACCACTCCCATGACAGATAACAAGGATGCAAGGTAACACCATCCCTTAACATGGAGGGGCACCCAGGGATAACACACTTTCCTACAACATACATAGATACTTTGTCCCAGTGCAAAAGGTTTCTTAGCGACAAACTCATGAGTGTACTTGTCCTGTGTTGCGATTTATAAATTAGTGTAATATTTCACCTATATTTTTAGAGAAAAAGAAAAGTTATGCAAAGTACAGTTTAACCCTGGGTCAGATACTTGAAACAGTGAGCAGGCAGGGGCAGAGACTCCGGATTCGCACATGGAGATATTAAATATTGACCTGCTGCAGAAAGAGGGGTTAGTCTGTGTCTCATTCCCTAAATTAAAACACCAATCAGGGGAATGACTTCTACCTGCTATTGCAAAGGTAACAATGTTGTTTTTGTACAGAGTGGATATGTTAGTCAAGAATACAGGAGGAGTCTCATTGAGAAAGGAGGAAACATTTAAAGGTACAGCCAAAAGGGCAATTCGGGCAGTACTAGGATGTAATATTATTATTATTATTATTATACGGGATTTATATAACAGTTTGCGCAGCGCTTAATATGCTACATATTCAACATTCTTCATACCCTGATTTTTTAGCATAAGCATACTTAAATTTTAGCAAAAGCATCTTATCAGTAAAACTATCTCCAATCTCTCTCTTGGTTCTAGCTTGTGTCAATATAATGTTCTTGTGTGTGTGTGTTTGTGTTCCCACAGATACTTTTAATTGCACCCAAATCTTCAGGGTGGTAGATACAGTTAGTGGTGATCCAGGTGGGTAGGAACACTGTTAGAGAGATCAGGATTAGTGGGCAGAATGCCTTGTCAGAAGTCTGTGGTAAAGTAAGCGAGGTCATCTTCTCTGGCCGGACCTGCTTTCCCAGGAACTCCTTCATCTGCTTGGACTTCTGCTTGAGGGCCTCCTGTATCCAAGATCTCCTTCCTGCTCTTGGGGCTTTGGGCAACCTTTTTTTTACTCTGTTGGCATGGATCCAGGACTGGCAATTTTCCACTAGGATGGCTGTTCTGGTCACTGCAACCACTGTGGTAGGAGGTCCAAAGGGATACTCTTGCTTCTGATTTCTGTTCAGCTGTTGGACCACCACGGTGTCTCCCAATTTGAAGGGGTGAGTAGTTTCCTGTGAAGAAAAAGAAAAGGTGCGAGCAACATTTCTCTCAACTGTTTACAATGTTTCAACCAATTACCTTACATATTCTTCCTGTAATAAGTCTAAATCTCCCTTTTCTATCATTAAATGTGCTCTGGCCCATGGGGTGGAGAAAGGTCGACCCATCAAGACATCAAAAGGTGAATACACTGTTGTCTTGGAAGGGTCATTCTTATTTCTGCCAGGACTGCTGGGAGGACCTTCTTCCAGTTGGCAAAGGTTCCTCCTGTGGCCTTTCTTATTTTGTCTTTTTATTGTTCTGTTTATTCTTTCTACTATCCCTGAGCTTTGAGGGTGTTAGGGAATGTGAAACTTCCGTTCTATCTTGAGAGTTTTTACCCAGTCCTGGCAGACCCTTGATACAAACTTAGGTCCATTGTCTGTCTGAGTTTATAAGAAGTGGGCATCCCCATTTAGGAATGATTTCCTGAACGAGGATCCTCACTACTGTTTGTGCATCTTCTTTTGTGGTGACAAAAAGTTCAACTCAACTTGAGAACTTGTCCACAATTTCCAAAAGATATTCCTGTCTTTTGCCTAGTTTGGGCATGTGTGTGAAGTCAATCTGCAAATGTGTAAAAGAAGTTGTTGGATATATCAGGTGTTCATGTTCGGCCTTGTGTGGGTTGTTCCTGATACATGTGATGCATCTTGCTACATAAAATTGGCCAGGAAAGTTCTGTAATGTAAAAGTCTTTCTCCAATAGTTCACACGTGGCTTTCCAGCCTCTGTGACCTATTCCATGGAAATGGGAAATAAAAATGATGCATAAAAAGTGATGCACTAGCTACAAAAAGTGATGCACTAGCTACTGGTATACATGGCTTCCCCTCTTTGCAGAGAAGTCCAGTCTTTGGACCTTTCTGCACACCTATTTTGTCCCAACCTCTGAGATCAGCTTCGTTTGCCATACCTGCAAATCTGAAGGAACCTGATCAAAAAACAAAAAACAAAAACAAAACAACAAGTCTGGTACTAGCATGGGCATTTGGATCTGTGCATTTTGTGAAGTAGCAGCTTATTTAGCAGCTAATCAGCCAGAGCATTTCCCTTGGCTATCTGTTTGTTGGCCTGTGTATGCTCTGCAGTGTTGTGGGTGATGTGTGTTAGTGAATGAGGTCTATGCAATCATGTTGTGGCACAACCTCATTCCGCTCTCCTTTTAATCCTAAAAGGGCATTTGTATTGGTGCTGGTCCTGAAGTGGGAGAAGCATATTTGATGTGCAATTTTGGATTGGACATCAAGATCAACTCATAGCTACTCAACCTATGAGCAGACATGTGCTGTGTATGTACATTTTTCATACATTGTGGGTGGTGTGAAGTGTAGTGTCGTGCCCCAGAGTGAAAGAAGTGGCCATCTCAAAACCATCATCGAATAGGATGCCTCTGAGACACACAGGCATGCCTTGAACCTGCACCGGAACCATCTTTGAGAAAAAAATAGGGCGCAACTTGTCTCCATGCTCCTGAGCGAGGACACCTGACACGTCCTTACAATTTTCCCTTGCAAACAAATGAAACATTTTTCCTGCAAACAAATTAAACATTTTTCCTAGTTAGGGAGGCCGAGCCCTGGAGCCATTACCATAGCATTTTTCAAATACACAAAAGCATTGCACATTTCATTTGACCATTTTATACAATCTGGCATGTGTAAACCTGTGGCTTGTCTCAGGAGATTGTAGTAGGAACAGTCAGGTAATCATTGGCGGCAGTAACCAATCGTACCAAGAAAGGTGAACATGTCTTTCTTAGCAAGTGGGCGGGGCAGACCCACAAGAGCCATAGCTCTTCTGTGATTGACTTTCCTTTCTCCTTTTGAGAGTACAAAACCAAGGTATTCAACCTTTTTCTGACACCATTGCAATTTTTCTTTGACACTTTGTGACCACTTTCAAAAATACATTTCAAAAGATCCCTCCCATCCTCCAGGGCGGCCACCCGAGTAGAACTGCAGACGAGGAATTCATCCACATACTGCAGCAGGGATGAACAATGTCCTGGTATCCAAGCTCTGAGAGTAGTTTGGAATAGGCTGCAAGGGAGTCTATATACCCCTGGGGCATTCTGCACCATGTTAGTTGGCGGTTTTTAAAAAAACATAAAGCAAAGATTGGCTGTGCCTCCTCATCCACAGGGACGGAAATAAATATGCGTTCAATAAATCAATCACAATAAAATACTCTGCATCGTAATGTATGGTGGTAAATATTGATGGCACATCAGGCACTTTTGGGGCAATCGGTACCACTAGGCTATTGATGGCCCTTAGGTCTTGTACAAACCTATAGTCACAATTGCCTTCTTTACTTTTCTTACCTTCTCTTTTGTTAATATAGAACAAGATAATTTCCCTTTAAGATCCCTTTATAAAAAGAAATCTTCAACTATTGGCTGTAAGCCATCCTCTTTTTTTTTTTTTTAATGTGTCTGCCCTGGTGTTTCAAACTCATTCTGCTATTTTCTGTGTCCTTGCTGCTCTGTGCAGCTGTTATCTGGTTGTGGAATGTAAGGGGGAGGAGGCGGGGCGCTTGATACAGGCATGGAGAAGGTTAATTTAACCTCTAAATTCACCATCCCATGACTTTGCTAACCTATCGTGGGCAAATTTTGGGCTAGGATGCCATAGGGAGCCCCGGTCCAGCCGGAGATCTCCTACAGCATCTTCTTTTGTCTTTCTTTGTAACCATTCTGATTTTATTTTTTATTTTTTTTTATTTTTTGGCAAAATGCCAATAAGCACTCCTTTGGACAAGCAAGCCTCATACATTACTACTTTTCTTATTATTTATAACCAAACAATTTTTTTTTTTCAATTTTTTTTTTTTTTTTTGGCAGAGTGCCAACAGGTTCAAACAGTACTTGCAACTTCTGTAATACCAATGCCGCAAACAATTCTTCACAATATCTATTACGTTTAGCGAGATAAGTACTTGAACCATGTTGGCAAAAAGCCAAACATCCAAATCTTGACTTTCCCTGCATAGCAGCAAAAGGAATCATTACCTTAAGAAAATGTTACTAACACTGCTATTACGCTAACTCTCTAGTCAAAACATTCATACATAAATCATTAAGAATAAACATCAATACATCACCGGATATGGTAGCGTTACTCTGCGTTTCGATCGGGAACTTCCATCAATCACAAAAAGAACCCGGGAGTTCACAGGAAGACACGTCTGTCGCCCTTAAATCTAAGTCCTATGATAACACGGAGCAGTGGAAGGCGTTGTCTTACCTTACAAACGCTGACAAATTTCCACACAGACAGTTTACAAATTATCTTATCAACTACGCAAAAGATAAGGAAAGCAAAGAGATCGGTTTTGTCCAGCACACCCTAGCAGACTTTTTGTTTTGTTCTGTAATTACAGTACTGTATTATCATTGACCTACGGACTTCACAGAGTCCTGGGAAAAAAAAAACGTCCAGAACAAACGGCTGCCGCAGACTTATAAGAGGACTGCACCGAATCCTCACTGTTCACACCGAACAGCTGCTTTTTTTCTAAAGCATATGCTATTACACAGAATAGCTCTTATCTAATGGGCTTCCTAAAGCCCATCCAGCCCCCCTAGGGCTGTCGCTGTTATCTCAACAGCGCTTGACTTTTTTCAAAGTCTAAAAACTATTTCTACATAAATCACAGGTCCCGTTAAAGGAACGATTTCTAAATAGAGGTCGCGGTGAGAGAAGATATATATCAAGTCTACTCACCAGACATATCATAATCGATCGCGGAACGAGCCCCCAGCTGAAAGGAAATAAATCAAGATTAGGGGTCTTTGCTTTCTCTGCTTTGGTATGCTGTGCAATTCCGAAACCAGATCTGTGAGATTTGCCCTTTGAGATAAAGAAACATATACACAGCAGTTTTCTCTCCGAGCAAATCTAAATCTTTATTCTTGGGTGTGAATATAAGAGGGGCTTTCAGAAAGTACCGCCCTTTAACAGATTATCCAATCATATACAGAGACGCACAAGTACAGTCTGACGCCCACAGTGAAACTAATTATTTCTAAAATATCACGTGCTTTACAAGAAATGAAACTCAACAGAAGATTACAGTATTATGGAAAAACGAAACTAGATTAGCAAGACTTGAGCATATTTCACAAAATGGATGTTAGAGACACACAAAATGGAAGCTGACTATAATACAAAGAAGTAGTTAAACTAAATATCCCTTCACTCACAAGTGTTTTGCTACAAGACAGGGCCTCTTAAAGAATTAATTATTTACGTATTAATTAAGTATTTGGCTGGCCAAAGACCAGAGCACCTTTTGCGATTCGGCACTGCGTCGCTTTAACGGACAATTGCGCGGTCATGCGACGTGGCTCCAAAACAAAATGGACGTCCTTTATTTTCCACAAATAGAGCTTTCTTTTGGTGGTATTTCATCACCTCTGCCGTTTTTATTTTTTGCGCTATAAACAAAAAAAGAGACAATTTTGAAAAAAACATATTTTTTTACTTTTTGCTATAATAAATATCCCCAAAAAATATATAAAAAAACTTTTTTTTTTTCCCCCTCAGTTTAGGCCGATATGTATTCTTCTACATATTTTTGGAATAAAAAAAAATCGCAATAAGCGTATATTGATTGGTTTGCGCAAAAAGTTATAGCGTCTACAAAATAGGGGATAGTTTTATGGCATTTTTATTAATATTTTTTTTTACTAGTAATGACGGCGATCAGCGATTTTTATCGTGACTGCGACAATATGGCGGACACGTCGGACAATTTTGACACAATTTTGGGACCATTGACATTAATACAGCGAACAGTGCAGTTAAAAATGCACTGATTACTGTAAAAATTTCACTGGCAGTGAAGGGGTTAAAACTAGGGGGCAGTGGAGGGGTTAATGTGTGTCCTAGTTTGTGTTCTAACTGAAGGGGGATGGGGACTGTGCAGGGAAACTAACAGATCGCTGTTCATACTCTGTATGAACAGACGATCTGTCAGTTTTCCGTGTGCCCCAGCGATCGCGGGAGTTTTTTTTTGCGGGAGTTTTTTTTTTATCTTAATGCATTCTATGCATTAAGATAAAAAACCTTCTGTGTGTAGCAGCCCCCCCCCCCTTAGCCCCCTAATACTTACCTGAGCCCCTTCTCTCTCCAGTAAAGTCCACAATCCCCTTAGCCATCCAGGACACTCCTCGTAAATTGGCTGAGACAGAGCAGTGGCGCCATTGGCTCCCACGGTTGTCAAAGTCAGCCAATCAGGGGAGAGAGGGGGTGGGGCCAGGTCGGGGCTCTGTGTCTGAATAGATATACGGAGCTCTGACTCAGTTTGGGTGCCCCCCGTAGCAAGCTGCTGGCTGAGGGGAACTCAAAGGAGTGGACAGGCGATCTCCTGGGACCTGTCATGTGTCCCAGGAGATTGCCTAGAGGGAGGGGCCGCCTAAGGCGAAAGGAGGAGTCGCCTAGGCAGTCCCGGGGCGGAAGGAGGAAGTTGAACAGTCCCCCTCCTAATGAAGCCCCCACTCCCCCACCAGGGGCGAGTAGTGCTTAAATCGGAAGTTCAATTTTTGGGTGGAACTCCGCTTTAAGTGGTGTCAGTGGTTCACTCCAAGTGTAGAGCTTTAAGGACATCGCCACATGCTTTTCCTTTGTTTAAGGGCTGGTTTTGCCCATTTTTATTCAAAAGAATGTTAAACAAATACAGTAAAGTCCCTCGCAGGTGTATTCAGCATTCCAGTTCTGCTACAGAAATAAACAACATTTAGCCCACTTGACTAATAACCGCAGATCTCCTGCTCAGGCCTTGTGCTTTAGGCCTTGGTCTGTCTCCCACAGACCGGACACTCAACAACTCTGCTTAGAGCTAGCAGCTTTGTGCTGCACTGGCTCCCACCTCTCATCTAGGGGGAGCCCTCCTGACTCCTGGGCCAGACTTCCTATCTGTCAGGGTGAAGCCCAGAACCTTGGTCTAGGTATTACTTAAAGCCCAGAACACAGCTGACCAATTAGTGTACTGGCTGTTCACTAGACCTGGAGCCTGGCAGGGTACCGCCCTGCTACATACCCCCCTCGCCTGTTTCAACCCCTAATGCCGCGTACACACAATCTGACTTTCCGGCGGACTTAGTCGGGCGGACAATTCTATCGTGTGTGGGCTCAAGCGGACTTTTTCTTCCCAAAAGTCCGGCGGACCTAGAAATAAGACTGGCTTCAAATTTGTCCCCGGACTCAAGTCCGGTTAAAAAATCCGGTCGTCTGTATGCTAGTCCGACAGACTAAAACCGACGCTAGGGCAGCTGTTGGCTACTGGCTATGAACTTCCTTCAAAACCGCCGGATATTTGGAGGGATCATGTGTGGCCAAGTCCGTTTGCTTGAAAGTCTGGCGGACCTCAGCTGCAAAGTCCGTTGGATTGTCTGCCGGACTAAGTCTGCCGGAAAGTCTGATCGTGTGTACGCAGCATAAGGGAGCGTAACACACCAACCTATTCTCTTCCACTTGGCACCTCTGTCCCAGCTCTCACCCACAAGGGCCAAACCCAGTCTTATCAGGTGACTTTTCCTGTACCCCTGCTACACTGCTACACTGACTTGGGTACTACAAAGACACCCCCGTGACTTTTTACGGGTGTGCTTCCAAAAGTGCCATCTGCCCATTTTCCCTGGGGCCACCCTTTTAAACACTTTAGAAATAGACGTGGGTTCTTTTATTTGCGAATCAAACCTTTTTTACTGACACCTTATTAAAGGGGTTGTAAACCCTTGTGTTTTTAGGATGCATTAAGGTGACCGGACACTCAACAACTCCGTGCTCAGAGCTAGCAGCTTTGTGCTGCACTGGCTCCAACCTCGTCTAGGTGGAGCCCTCCTGATTCCTGGACCAGAACTCCTATCTGCCGGGGTGGAGCCCAGAACCTTGGTCTAGTCATTACTTAAAGCCCAGAACACAGCTGACCAATTAGTGTACTGGTTGTTCACTAGACCTTGAGCCTGGCAGGTTACCGCCCTGCTACAGTGGATAAAACCTTCCAGGGCTGAAGTGGTTAAATTAGAACTAAAAATGGCCATAGACAGACTGAATCTTGGCCGGCTCAGCAGGGACTGGCCGAAATTTGATCCATCTATGGGCAGGCTGCTTGTACTGAAGTGGATCCATCAATCGACTTCAGTACAACCAGCCTGTTAGATTTTAGTTATGTGATCACTGCCGGTGGCTATAGCCACCAGCAGTGACCATTGTGTTCTGCCCATTCTCCCCGCCAAGAGAACACAATAGTGCCAAGGGAGGGAATCCCTCATCAACACTAACTGTGTTGATGGGGGAATCCAGCAATTTTCTTTCTTTCCACCCGTGGTGAAAGGAAAGAAAATTGCACAATGTATAGGCTGCTTAAAGAGGAGTGCCCACTAAAAAAATTGTTTTAAAAGTCAGCAGCTACAAATACTGCAGTTGCTGACTTTTAATAATCGGACACTTACCTGTCCCAGGGTCCAGCGCTGCGGGGGAACAAAGCCCCCCCTCGTTCCCCGCTCCGCTCGCGGCGCCGTGCGCAGTGATACGACGCTAAGTCATCTGGGACATGTGACAGGTCCCAGATGACTGTGTGGCGAAGAGGGGAAGTGATGTCAGTGCCCAGGCACTGAAGGTGGCAGACTACGAGGGACCCCCTAGCAACAGGCATTTAGAGGTGAGTAAAAAAAAAATTTTTTTTTCAATTATTTATTTATTTATTTTTTTTTGATTTTTAAGCTAATTTTTTTTTTGGTGGCAACACCACTTTAAGAAGTGCAAAGTTCAAAATTGTACTCATTAAAACCAAAGGATCAGGCTTTTAAGGGCAAGAACAAAAAGAGCCTGAAATCATAACTATTACACAGGCTTGCTGATCTGGATATAAAATTCTGCTGCGGCAGCAGGAAAAACAGCCTCGGTTAAAAAAAGTCATTTAGAAGCAGTTTACAACATTCATTTAAGCTGAAGAGTAATAGTGTAATGTAATAACGTACTTCATCTACAGTTGGACGCAACTTTATACAGTCAGTTTGAGCTACATTGTTACTAGGAAAAAACATGCTTTTGACATATTTTAACAAATTCTTTTTACTAAAAAAACTCTTCTTAGCCTAAATGAGTTTCTGTGTGTTAACGTTGGGGGGTTGCAGAGGAAAGAGAGTAGGCTAAAACTGGCCATACAAGATTTTCGAGCGAATGTTCATACGAATAATCATACAAACATTCATATGAAAAATCCTGTACATTTGATGACTAAATGAATGTCATTCGAAAGTACTTCAAAATAAAAAAAAAAACGGGTTGTAAAGACAGAATGTGTTTTTTTTTTTTTTATCTTAATGCATTCTATGCATTAAGATAAAAACATTTTGTATACAGCAGCTTCCCTCCAGCACCCTCTAATTACTTAACTGAGCCCCATCTCTCTCCAGCGATGTCCACGAGTTCCTCGGCCATCTGGGACTCTCCTTCTGATTGGCTGAGACACAGCAGGGGCGTCATTGGCACCCACTGCTGTCAATCAAAGTCAGTTAGCCAATCAAGAGAGAGAGCGGCGGCGCATAACCAGGTCTCCATGTATAAATGGACACAGGGAGCTGTGACTCGGCTCGGGTGCCCCCATAGAAATCTGCTTGTGTGGGGGCGGGAGGGAAGGGCCAGTGAGCAACCCAAGTAGAGGAGAATCAGGGCTGCTCTGTGCAAAACTATTACACAGAGCAGGTAAGTATAACACGTTTGTTATTTTTTAGAGAAAAAAAAAGAGACTTTACAATCACTTTAAACATTCGATTTTGGAATTAATGTAACCTCCCAATCAAAAACCATATACACTGTTAGAAACTCTTTTGTTCAAGGAACAAATTTCCATTCTGCTTCCAGTTCAGCCTTGAGAGATGGACACAAGTAGGCCCCTGGGGGTGTCCTTTGAGTCCATTATAGTGGGACAGCAGCTAGGTGGTGGTGGTCACTAGCTAGCTGGGGCTCACCAGGGGGTTACCAATGTCACCGGGTGTTCACTGTAGTATGGTGTGGTGGAGTGTGCTTTTGTCTCACCACCATGGGCCCCCTGTGTTTTTTTTGTCTTCTGGCAGGTCAAACCGTTGAAAGACCCAAAGCCAACTTCCAGGAAGCGGTGTGCGAAATGTGCTACCAAGATTCCTTTGGAATACACAGAACCGCTATGCCAAGTGTGCATCAACAGACAGATGCAGTCTAGACAAACTTTTTTGGATTCGTGAGGGATGACATGGCTTCTACCTTTAAAGTGGTTGTATACCCACTTTTTGGACTTTTACCTATAGGTAAGGCTTACCTATAGGTAAAATATCTCCTAAACGTGCACCGTTTAGGAGATATTTCACTTGTAGTCTGCCGGAAGTCGCTACTGCGCATGTGCAGGGAAGAAACTAACCTAAAGGCTGTTTCCCTAGCATATGCCGTAGGTCGTGGGTCCCGTGCGCATGCGCGGGAGTGACGTCACACGGCTCCAGGAAATCACAGCCGGAGTCCGCGGCCCCGAAGAAAGAGGGCAAGAAGATGGGTGCTGCCCACACAGGGGACGCCGCTGGATTCTTTTGCAGGTAAGTGGTACATAATGGGTACATAATGGGCTAGTATGCAATGCATACTAGCCCATTATGCTTTTCATTTGCAGGCTATACGGGGAGAAAAAGAAGAAGTAAAACCCATCAGGGTATACTTTCTCTTTAAAGATCGTATAAAGTTTATGTCAGAGGTTAAACCTCCAACAGCTCCCTCTGTAAGTTCCTCTCCCATAGCCTTGCCAAGATCAGTTGCCTCAGGGTTGCAGGAGACGGTGAGAGAATGAGCGGGTAGCAGCACGGTTAGTGCAATAGCCACCGACAGCTCAGACTTGAAGCAGGAGGATGGGGGAGAAGAGAAAAAGGGGCCCAGGTACAAATTGTCCCTAGAAGACGTAGAGAACTAACTTGGGGCCATATATGAGACTTTAGAGATTGAGGAAGAAAAAGAACTTCCATCAAAACATGACCTGATGTATCAAGGTCTTAGGAAGAAAAAGTCCAAAGTATTCCCAGTCCACCAGGTGATGTCGGACGTCAAGAGGAATGAGTGGGCAGACCCAGAAAAGAAACCCTTCTTTGCGGCTAGTCATAAGAAGCGGTTCCCTTTCAGTGACGATCCACAGGAAGTACGCAATAAAAATCCTAAATTGGATGCACCACTATCCAAAGTTTCTGAAAAATCCTCATTGGCCTTTGAAGATATGGGCCATCTTAAAGACTGCATGGATAAGAGGGGCGACATTAACCTAAAGAGAGCTTGGGAAAGAAGTGTCGCCAGCCTAAAGCCAGCACTTGCCACCACTTACGTGGCAATAAACTTTGAATTCTGGTTCTCCCAACTGCAAGACCATATAAAAAAGGGCACGCCTAGGGAGGAAATTTTGAAAACCTTACCGGATCTCTCCAAGGCAGTACATAGCATCTGCAGAGTCCGTCAAGCTGGCAGCAAGATCAGGAGGACTAGCCGTGGCAGCCAGATGGGCTATTTGGATGAAGACCTGGTCAGGGGACCCTGCATCCAAAATGAGACTGTGCAATCTCCCATTCTCCGGAGACTGTTTGTGTGGGACAGGCTTGGACGAAGCCTTAGAAAGATCGGCTGACAGGAAGAAAACATTCCCGATCGAAAAGCACAAATCCCCACAAAAGAGTTTTTTTGTGGACGAAGAGAGTGTCCACAATAAAAGAGAGACTACCCTAAAAAGAACTGGATGGGTCACAAAGGGAAGCCAAAGAGTAATGTCCTCTTTGGCTCTTCTAACCAAACTCCAAAACAATGACAACAGATCGCCAGTAGGAGGAAGGCTGGCTACCTTCCTACCTCAATGGCAGAAGACGACAGACAATACAATTCATTCTAGACATCATCGTGAGGCGCTACTCCCTGGAATTCAATTGTCATCCTCCAGAGAGATTTTTATTAACAAAACTTCCCAGGGATCCCGAAAAAGCAAGGGCTCTCCCGTTGTTGCTGGGGGAGATGGTAGACCAGAAAGTCCTTACTCCAGTCCCAGAGGAAAAAAAACAAAAGGGTTTTTACTCTCACGTGTTTGTGATCAAAAAACCTTCCAGGAAGTTTTGATTGGTATTAAATCTAAAGCCCCTGAATCAAGCAATAAAATACAAAAGATTCTGCATGGAATCCATATTCTCAGTCAAAATTATCCTCCAACCGGGAAATTTCATGGCGACCATGGATCTCAGGGATGCCCATCTCCACATTCCCATACGAGAAGAGTCCCAACGATACCTGAGGTTGGCGGTGGAGATAGAGGGAATGTAAATTAATAATTGTGTGTTCCCAAAAATAAATATAAGATCCAACATAATCAATATGTATTTATATCCCCAAGCGAATAACAACAATTTCCAGTGCTTGCCAATACCTTTACACAAATCACATATCCTGTGCAAGATATATCATAAATACAGTACATATCAAGTAAAAAAAAATAAAAAATGATATATACAGTATATATTTTATACATACCGTATATACACATTAATTCATAAAATGTGCAATAAATGAGCGCAATTCATTGCTTTCATCCACCCATGATATAACATAACATTTTTTTTCCTTTTAATCCTTTTAAACCCATTATGCACAATGTCCAAACAGCACTGCAATGATAATTAAAAATCTAGTCATGCCTAATAGCGCTTCTTTCACCACTCCTAGGATCTCCCCAGTGGCCACTCGCATTCACTAGGCAAAAGGTCCCCTTAATAATAAGAAGGTCTAATGCTTGTTGACAACAGCCTGGCAGCAAGTATGGATCTTTCCTTTCTTTCTCCCAGATTAAAGAAATGCATAAAAAGAGAAAATTAGTTAAACTTAAAAAATATGCATTCACACATACTGGTGTTACAACCCGCACCAAATACAAATGTGGCAGACAAGAGTGCTCTCCCCACACGTTATTAATCAACAACACTATGCTATGTACATATTTGGTTTTATGTTTGAATGCAGAAAAGCTGAGACAATACTGTTTATCTGTGTTGCGTTAAAATGCAACATGTATGTGGTGGGAATAGGACACATTAACCGCATGCCGACCAGCCGCCGCAGTTGTACTGTGGCAACATGGCTCGGCGCGCGCGAGAATCACTGTTATGGTACGTCGGTACCATGAACGGCCACTAGGGGGCGCCCGTTCGCTCCCCGAGCCGATGCGAGTGCCCAGCAGTCTTGATCACCGCCGGGCTTCCGCGATCGCTTGGGGCACACGGAGAACCGTGAGCTGTGTGTGTAAACACACAGTTTTTCCGGTTCTCTGAGGAGTGAACTGACAGATCGTATGTTCATACAGAGTATGGGCAGCAATCTGTTAGTTTCCCTACACAGTCCCACCCCCCCCTTCAGTTAGAACACGTACTAGGATTACATTAACCCCTAACTAGTGTTGGGTGATTGTATATAGTGTATACCACATTTGTCACTGACTAATTCAGAGTTGCAATGCAAGGAGATCAACTAAAAGTAGTTGGATTTGTATGTGCGTTATAATTAATCGAAATTAGTGGATTAATCAGTAAAAAAAAAAAAGATTAATCGAACACGAAAATTTTAATTAGTAACAGCCCTAATATTTTGTAGACACTATAACTTTTGCGCAAACCAATCAATAGATGCTTATTGCGATTTTTTTTGATTTTTTTTTACCAAAAATATGTAGAAGAATACGTATCGGCCTAAACTGAGGAAAAAACTTTTTTTTAGAGATTTTTGGGGGCTATTTATTATAGCAAAAAGTTAAAAAATAATGCATTTTTTTCAAAATTCACGCTCTTTTTTGTTTATAGCGCAAAAAATTAAAACCGCAGAGGTGATCAAATACCACCAAAAGAAATCTCTATTTGTGGGAAAAAAAGGATGTCAATTTTGTTTGTGAGCCACGCCGCACGACCGCACAATTGTCTGTTAAAGCGACGCAGTCTTGAATGGCAAAAAGTGGTCTGGTCTTTGGCCAGCCAAATGGTCCGGGCTTAAGTGGTTAAAAAATTGTTTTTTATGTGTTCAGATCCCAAGCTCCAGTAGGATTCAAATCTGTCAAATTAAAAGTGGCCATTTTCTGGGCTAACAGGCAATGGAGTGTCAAAAAATAATAGCATGGGGGTGGGCATTGCCCTAAGGAACATGTACAAAATCAAAAAAAAATAATTAGAAACTTAATTTGGCCAGAGGCAGCGATTTATTAAATACTTAAAAAAGGAATATGTCCATTTCCTTTAAATAACATGCCCGAGGGTATGCTAATTCTGCCTGTGAAGGGGTGCATCTCTGTGATGTACAGAAAGTGCTGCAGTAGTACTGACATTTATAAAGAAAAAACGTTTTAAATTGCCAGCAAATGACATGTAATCATAGGTGTGCACAGCCTATTGCATTAGGGTGTGAACTCCAAAGCTCAGGCACACGTGCCTTTCTCTGCAGCCTCAGCTGCACAAGGCAGTGCACTGTTCATTCACAAACTGAAGCATAGTAAACACAGTCTACTATGCTTCAGTTACGAATGAACACAGTGAGCGAGTGTGTTCATTTAGGAAAGGAAGGGGCCAGTAAATTACATATTTACTGGCCCCTTTCCCGCTCTCCATCCTGAGTAGCCACAGTAACCGAGGGGAGGAAGGAAGCCAGCGGTGCTGCAGGGCAGGGAGGCCAACAATTGGTGGGAAGCCTGGGCAGTAGGGGGAATCAGCAATGCACATAGTGATTAGGGTGTGCCCAGGCACACCTGCCACACCCCCTGTGCACACCTATGCATGTCATTGACAGCTTGTTTAAAAAAAAAAAAGCACACAAACCCATCCATGGTTTGTTTTATATTTTGGTGGACCTTTGGAGGGGTCTGTGTGCTGTTTTCTTTTTAAGAAGCCAGCAATGAGATGTCATTAGCCAGCAATTAAACTGTATAATTTATTTATTTGTAAATGTCACTTTTTCTGTAGTACATGCTACAGTTTTAATGAAAAAAAAATGCATAGAATGCATACCCAATGCTTTGAGTCTGATATGGCTTTAAAGGGGGACCTCATGCAAACAAAACCTGTGGGGGTCCCCTAAAAATCCATACCAGACTCCTAATCCAAGCATGCAGCCTGGCTGTTGAGGAAAGGGGTGACAAGCATGCAGTCCCCTCTCCTGAACCATGCCAAATTACATCAACATGGGGGGGGGGTCGGAACCTAGCCAGGGAGGAGCTCCCTGGCAAAGCACCTTGTCCTCAAGTTGTGACCTAGAAATAGAGACAACCAAACAAAGTCCTTTGATAAAATAATAAAAATACCCCTAAAAATGTCCCTCTTCAGAAATCCATCAATCCCATTGTGCAGATTCGGAACAGTCATGGTGACCAACACCTGCCAACCCACCAAAAAGAAAAGGCTGCTACCAAAACATGTGTTTACTGGGGGAGTTTACTGATTGCCCCCTTATTGTCCCAGATTCCAATAAGCCCCCTGTTTGAAGACCCCCACAACCAATGGCCAGGGTTGTGGGGAAGGGGCCCTTGTCTTTGTCAACATAGGGACAATGCGTTGCCAGGGCGGTCACCCCTGGCAAGGTACCCCCTATGTTGATGCCACATGGCCTGGTATGGTTCAGGAGGAGGGTGCACATTGCCCCCCCCCCCCACTTTACTGGCCAATCAGGCTGCATGCTTAGATCAAGGGTCTGGTATGGATTTTTAGAGAGACCTTGTGTACTCCTTAAAACTTAAAGGGCCAGGCTTGCACCCACCTGCATCCATTGACAGTGAGAAGCTGTCATGTGTAATAGCAGAAGTAATACTGTTATTATACATGAGCTTCTGTCAAACTGTTTTGAACACAGCTGAAAAATAATCAAGTAAAGTCGAATGGCCTGTACACACGATCCAAATATTGTACGACAGATCGTACAACCTTTTTCGCTTAATAGTCTCAAGTAGAAATTGAATAGGAAAATAAAGTCATGAAAATTCTTGTACGACAGGAAAAAAAATCAGAAGTGATGTCTTGTGTTGTAATGTATTTGTATTGTATATTCGGATGACAACTATACTGACTAAACGAAAATTGTACGATCTGGAATCGTACGAGGACAATTTTCGTGCATGTCCAATCGAATAATATCGGATGAACTGTTGTGATCGGCTGTCGAAAGTAGTGTGCACACGATCCGAAAATCGTATGATTTTTCCTCTGATGACAGTTTTCGTACGATATTCGGATTGTGTGTATGGGCCATTAAGATCTGGTGAGTCTGATCAACCACAGGTGTGGGGAAAGTACTTTCATGGTAGGATAACAAAGAGGATTTTATTTTTTTTGTTTTGCATTTGCTTTGAGAAGATTGTTATTTATGTTGCAGTTGGGCACATACCGGTAATTGTTTATGCACATGAAAGACACTTTGGAACTGTTTTTCAATGAACTATTATATTATTATTTGTGTGAAATGTTGTATGGTTTTTGAAATGGGATATTATTTAATAAGGTATGATATAGAAGGAGATGAGCTTGGTTTTATTTAATTTTTTTTCTTTATGATACATATTTATGATACAAATCATGCAGCTGTTCAGGACAAATATACAAATATACAAAATAAACAGTATTTTTAACAATATTAAAATCAACCCCTTCCCGTCCAGCCCCATCGCACCTTATATACGGTCTATAACTCCAGGGGGCAAAAGGATTGCCAATTATGTAACTGTGTTCGCTGTGATTGGCTGTCACAGTGGTCACATGATTAAAAGCCATTCCTGGGGGGGCGGTCTAGACATGGCGGCGTGAGGACGTTCTCTCACAGAACTCCTGACCGTTGGATCTCCCGCAGCTTATCCGAGCAGACATGCCGCACACTACAGGTGCCCGATAGAACCCTGAATGTCCAGGAAGATAGACCGTTACCCTGCCGCTACCCCATACAGCATGGATCGCTATCTGCGACCACAACAACCTGAAATTTCCAAGATGGCACCGGCCCGTCAATCAGCCACGATGGAAGACAACGCAGAGCTGGGTCTATTACTGCAGCAGGCAGACAAACACACTTTGCCACCATTCACACCTCCTAGTGATCTCTTTCCCTGCCTTCCCAGATCGCTGACAGTCTCCACAGCAGCAGAGTCCTCTGCCTCTCCCATGGCTTCTACACCACATGGCGTCCTGTGTTAAAGCCCAGAACACAACACAGATGAATAGGGATTGATCTCGTCACACCAAGGCACAGGGAGTAAATATATATTCAAAGAAAAAAATGCACTGTAAAAAAAAAAATATATATATATATATATATATATGTGAAGAAATATATGTGAACAAAATCTCAAAAGCAAATGTCTTTGTGATAGCACAAATGCCTATAAAGATCCTGTAAGGAAAAATTACAATAGCATTCCTTTAGTGTAATACTCAGTGATTCAAAAACAAATGTCCTTATGATTACACAAATGCCTGTAAGGAATCCTGTAAAAAACAGCAAGGATAACGTTCTTATAAATAATGTCCAAAGCTCCTGATAGCTGAAAAACTGTTGAAAGTGGTTTCCTCAGTTGTAGTGACCTTATTAAGTGCTTCCCACCACCGAGTGAATTAAGCCCTTACCAAATCGAAGTGCTTTGACGTCTGTGGCTATTACCCAGCCAGGGCCTTTTTCTCAGATGATACACCAAACTGTCAGGTCCTCACTCCACTAGGGTGGCCCCCGATCTGGATAGCATCCGAATATCCCTCCACCAGCAGCAGAAGTAGTTGCGGCACTGGGTAATGGGGAATAATGGGGAGTAAAAAACTCTAAACAGCGTCCATCAGTACCATTTATTAGCGTACAGTGCCACCTATCAGTGCCCATCCATTCTGCCTATCAGTGCCCATCTCTGCCTATCAGTGCCCATCCGTGCTGCATATTAGTGCCCATCATCAGTGCCCCTCATCAGTGCCACCTTATCAGTGCAGCCCCATCAGTGCCATCTATATATATATATATATACATACACACACACACACATGCATTGTGTAGAATATTTCTATGCACAAGGAGAGGAGGTGCAGTAATATTATTGCTGTATCAAATAGATTAGCTTTGATTTGTCCAGATTGCTTCTAAGATTCACACAGACTCCAATTAAGGTTAAGGTTGAATCATTCAGCTAATCTAATTTTCTAAGTTTTAAGTTTAATTAACCTCAGAATCATGTTGTATTTCCCTAAAGAAGACTCAATCAGTTGGTCTTTATTGCCTGTTTTACTTTCATACCATATTTTAGATTTCAGTTTAGAATTGTTATACACTTACTTTAAAAATAAGAGGTCCTCTTAGCTTTATTAGTATCAGCCAGTCATCAATATTAATTTTGCAATATTGCAATGAGAAATATCACATTGCATACATTGAGTATAAAGGAAACTATTAAGGATAAGCATTTTTTTTAAATGTGTCTGCTTCCATATCTTCAAATTGACAAAACAATTTGTGAGACGAGGAGACATTATCCACAGTGGTTGTTTTAGCCTTTAAACTGCCTCTAGAGCTTTAAAACTTGAATTCCTCTGTAACCCATCCAGTGCCATTTGGTACTACATTAAATAAATAATAAATAAGAAGATATAAGAAATAAGGAACCATTTGAAACAAATAAACTCAGGCTCTAGGAAAAAGCCATCACAGTGGACGTGACAGACCCTGTCTCCTCTCCCATTCTTTATCTTGCTGCATATTTCTTATTTGCCCTTCTTACCCACAGGCTCTTTCTCTTTTCTTTTTTTTTTGACCCAGGGCCCAAATATGACACAAGCAAAAAAAATATAACATTTCTTTCTATGTCACTTTGCAAACAGAAACACAAAAAGGAGATATTTTAAAACACACGAAAAAGTACCAGCTGTTTTTTTTTTATTTATTAAAAAATACTATTTAAATACAAAACATATATCTTTATATAAATATATACTGCCAAGCAATTACTTGGTCAAGAATGTATCATTGATTTAACCAACATTCTCCAAATATTCAATATTTTTTTAACAAGATGCAATGCTCCCCATTCTTTATATTTATCAGGTTTTCATCTGTTTTTAATCAAGATTCGCCAATCAATAATTGCATCAAACAAAACTGGAGGAAGCAGGTTGCTCCCATGCTATATTGGCACAAGCAGGTACGCCCTTCAGCAGGTTGCTCTGAGAGGGGTTCCCCCAAGAAAGTACCCTAGTCCGATGCTGACGGGAACCAGGATCCTTGGCACCCCTGGTACTCCCTTTCCAGTGAACTGAAGCATGCAGATATGTAAAAATGTAAAAAACAATGTTTTGTAAAGTCTATCTTTACATCCCCCTTCATCCATTTAAGCTAAAGGGCATGTGGGCTGGTATCAACATAGCATTGTAGTTGCATGCTCACTGCTTTATTGCTATGGGGATATCAAGAATACCAGGCTGCACACCCTCCCACTGCCAGCTAGTGGAGTAAAAACTGTTGGCTTGTGGTGTGAATGACAGCTGCTGTAGATAAAGCACTGTAATTTACAAAAACACAATCCCACAGAAACACAAGCCAGCTATTACACTCATCTAAGGTAGAGTAGTTGAGTAGTTACCTGTGTGGTTTGTGTTTTTGTGAATGATAGCGCATGTCTCCAAGGGCTACTATTCACAACACAAGCCAACAGTTTTTACTCCACTCTCCGCAGCATAGCTGGCAGTGGACAGGCAAGTCTAAACTCAGTCTTACTGTTTAGTAGGAAGAAGTTTGTTCACTATAATGAAGCTTTCAGGGGGGGTATAGCAGAAGAGGCACAGGGCTGCAATACAGGAAGAGCTGCAGTTTAGTCCTGGCTGCATTTAGAAGAGGAGTGGGTAGGGCTTGTGTAGGCTTTCATGTTTACTATCCTGTGTGCACTTTGTCATGTCCCCTCTCCACTGTGTGCTGTCAGTTTGCGTTATATGTATCCAGCTTTGTCAGATAGCAGTGTGCGGTTTGTTTAAGTACCCTATGCAGTGGTGGCTGGTGGTAGTGCAAAAGCCAGGTGCCACCCCCAACCCCCCCCCCCCCCAGGGTCGGGTTGGTCGGTGCATTTACCTCAACCACGGGGGGCTTCCCCGACTCTCCTCCACGGACATCTCCTTCCCCTGTATGGTGGCTTCCGTCTTCTCCCTCCTCCTCTGCGGCCAATCAGAACGCTTCGGGAAATGAGTCTCACACCCACGCTTCCTGATTGGCAGAGAGGCAATTCAGTGTTAGAATAGCAAATGAATATTCGCTATTCTGACACACCTCATGAATTACAGTGGTGTTTTTTTTTTTTTTTAAGCACCTGATTAGAGCCAGAGCCTCTAATAGGCTTCAAAATAGGGTGGGCTCCAGACGCAGAGCATTGCGCTCTGAACCCATCCTATTTTGAAGCCTATTAGAGGCTCTGGCTCTAATCAGGTGCTTAAAAAAAACACAGCTGTAAATAATGCGCCAGGCATCCTGAAAGGGGTCGGACGCATGAATAGGGGTGGCAGCAGCGATGGAAACACAGCCCCCGATGCTTTATAGCACCTTGCTGGCCCCCCCATCATCACATCAATAATGGCATTCCTTAGTGTAATATAAGGTATATAATGAAAAAATTAGGGCTGCGATTAATTGTTCGATTATGTGGGTAGAACCATTGGAACACATTGGAACACTGTGCAAGTGCTTCAGAGAATACTGCCACTTAATTTCAGAAGGAAAGGACCATTATAGTGTACCCAGACATTTCTTGGAACACCACCATAAATCCACCAAAGATTTAAAGGTTTGGGTCATTAAGGTCGCTCCCCGTGACCTCCCTCTGGCTGAGCGATTCCGCAAGCTCTGCCATAGGGAGACCTATTGGATATACACCTTGAATGTTTTGTCCCCTGGAGGTTTGAAAGATGAGCTGGAAATTTATACTCTATTATAGTTGTTATAAAATCTTAAGTGGCATCAAGCCACTGCAGCTGTACTAGCCCCTAAACATTCCCACTTATGCTAATTGGCATCATGGATCTTGCGTATGTGCCTGTGTGGGTATGAAAAAAAAGGAGACTCTCCTGGGGCAGCCCTCTGGATATTTCAACTGATCCACCACACTTACATTGTCCCATAATCATATGCTCACAGCAATGATCATATTGTATTGCATTTTTTATTATTTATTTTATTTATTTTATATATTGTTTTCCTTACTTGTAACGTTGCTGAAACTTGCTGTCCCCTGCTGCACAGTATTTACATCCATCAAATTACCTTTATTATACTTGTCATATTTCTCCAATTTATGGTGTTGCTGACACTTCTAGTCCCACCCTGCATACCTTGCATCCCATGTGAGTGTCTACATTCTATCTTAATATTGGTATTTAACGTATCTATGTTTTAGTTGTTGCAGTTTTATCCCAGTCAGTGTTTATGTCTTGTGTATCTTTACCTCTACTGCAGCAAGCTTTTTACTTTATTTTACTGTATTATATTCCCCTGCATACTGCCATGTAATGATCTGGCAGTCGTTATCAGTCCTGCCCAACCCCTGCCTTTTTGTCCCACCCCTGACTCTCATATAAACCCATTCCCCTTGCATTACCCCATTGGTTTGAAGAAGGAGCGACTGGACATTCTCCAAAACATGTAACCGTCCACTCTGATGTCACTTCCGGTTGCCTGGACTCCATGCTGGTCCTGACAGCACGGTCCTCCATCTTGGATCAGAGAGGCAGTGTTTCCCACCGCTGGTCAGTTGGAACTTCCACCTGCAGCTGTCTTTACTACCAGGAGGCATCCCGCAGGACATTATGGGTTGATTTATATGCCTGTTTTATATACCATTAAAGTGTTTTATTATTGCACTTGAAAGCGCCTTCTCTGCTTTGTAGTTACAATGCATGACCAGGAATCCTACATTATACTACTACTTACACTATATTACCAAAATTTACTCCACCCCAAACTTGCTCATCCATGTCTTTATGGACCTTGCTTTGTGCATTAGTCCAAATCATTTGGTGGAGGGGGGATTATGGTGTGGGGTTGTTTTTCAGGGCTTGGGCTTGGCCCCTTAGTTCAAGTCAAGGGAACTCCTAAGGTGTCAGCATACCAAGATATTTTGGACAATTTCATGCTTCCAACTTTGTGGGAACAGTTTGGGGATGGCCCCTTTCTGTTCCAACATTGCGACCACCAGTGCACAAAGCAAGGTCCATAAAGATATGGATGAGTGAGTTTGGGTGGAGGAACTTAACTGGCCTACACAGAGTGACCTCAACCCGATAGAACACCTTTGGGATAAATTAGGGCAGAGACTGTGAGCCAGGCCATCTTGTACAACATCAATGCCTGACCTCACAAATGCGCTTCAGGAAGAATGATCAAACATTCCAATAGACACACTCCTAAACCTTGTGGACAGCCTTCCCAGAGGAGTCGAAGCTGTTATAGCTGAATAGAGTGGGCCAACTCAATATTGAACCCTACGGACTGGGATGCCATATATATATGCACTACCAGAAAGCTATCAATAGACAGTAGGGGCCAAAAATTATTGTCACAAGAATGAAAAAGGCTGGGGTTAGAATGATAGTCTTTTCTATTTATTAACATTCAATTTGCAACAGTCATGAGCTGAAAATTATGTGTGATTGATGAACCAAAAACTAAAACTATATCCCTTTTTCATACACAGGAAGACCTCAGCCAGGACGAGGCTTTGGAATGTGGCGCACATGAGGAGACGGGGGTAAGTGTCAGCCAGGAGGTGGCGGGGCCCAGTCTCACCCAATCTCAAGTGCCTCCCCTCCACCTTCCACCCAAAAGGCCCAAGAAGGGGAGGAACGTGGATGAGGCAGCACTTGCCCTCATTAAAGAGGCTAATGCGGCCCTGAAAGCCCCCCCTCGAAGCTGTAGAGGCCTATGGCATATATATAGCCTCAAATTTGCAGCAAATGGAGGAGGGCCAATGCCTCAATTGTGAGAAAATATTTTTTCTTGCCATCCATAAGGGGTTGAGGGGCCAAATGTCGGATGACGTCCACTTATGTGCACTTGCCCATCCTCCTCCTCCTCCTGCCACAAGTCCACCTCCAGAGCCACAGCCTCCAGAGAAGGCTGCAGGGAAGCGTGGAGGGAAGGTTGCACGGAAGACAAGAAAGTGATTGCCTGGCTTCAGTCTGGCTTCAGAACATGTAGCCTGTTGTAGTACCACAGCCTGGGTACATTTATGTCATCTGCTGCAGTTCCTGATCTCTGGGAGTCCAGATTGTGCTCCCTTCTATATGGACTCAAGCTACCAATTTTTTGTGTGTTGATGTCTGCCCTGGGGGCCAAAGGCTTCGCAAATTCCAGCTGTTTCTCCAGCGTTGCCTTCCCTCTTTATTTTGTTATTATAGAATAAATTTATATTTTTGGTTATGAAAATACTTGCCTATGTGTTTTTCTTCAAATAGGACAGTTTTTTTGTAAGTAGGCAGGTACATTTCAAAAATATATTGTCAAATTAACAAGGGACACCAACACCAAGCAACCTCCTTGAGGTTTACAAATACAAGATAATAATGGTGTTGTAGAAGTGTGACATACAAAAAAAAACAATATGGAGATGACTATAAAATAATAATAAAAAAAAACAACAGGAGATCTTGATTAAAAAAAATTAATAAATGACTATTAAAAAAAAATTCTAATTATTATTATGGAGATCTGGCTTTAAAAACAAAAAAGATTATTCATGAGATCACGAGAAAAAAAAATAAGAATTAAGAAAGAAATAAAAGAAACAAGTTTCTGTAAATATGAGCAGCAAAATCACTTCATTCTTCTAGCATTATAAAGAAGAAGAAAATGTGCTGCATTAACCACTTGCCGACCGCCGCATGTACATATACATCGGCAGAATGGCACGGCTGGGCAAATGGGTGTACAGGTACATCCCTTTAAATTTGACGCCGTGTGGTCACTTGTGCGCCGCCAGCGGCATACACGTGACCCTGCCGGGAGCTCCGTGAGTAGCATCACCTGTCCCGTGGACTTGATCGCCGCAAGGATACCCGCGATCACCTCACGGAGCTGAAGAACGAGGAGATGCTAATGTAAACAAGCATCTCCTCGTTCTGCCCAGTGACACTGTTGATAAATGTAAAGTTATGCACTTGGGGGCTAAGAATATGCACGCATCATACATGCTAGGGGAGTACAACTGGGGGAATCCGTAGTGGAGAAAGATCTGGGGGTTTTGGTACATCATAAGCTCAATAATAGTATGCAATGCCAAGCTGTGGTTTCCAAAGCAAGCAAAGTCCTTTCTTGTATTAAGAGAGGTATGGACTCTAGAGAGAGAGATATCATTTTGCCCCTGTTCAAATCAGTAGTAAGACCTCATCTGGAATATGCAGTTCAGTTTTGGGCAACAGTTCTCAAAAAGAATATCGGGGAACTGGAGAAAGTGCAGAGAAGGGCAACTAAACTGATAAGAGGCATGGAGGAACTCAGCTATGAGGAAAGATTAGAGGAACTAAATTTTTCACTCTTGAGAAGAGGAGAATAAGGGGGGATATGATCAGCATGTTAAAATTTATAAGGGGTCCATATAGTGAACTTGGTGTTGAGTTATTCACTTTATGGTCAACACAGAGGACAAGGGGGCACTCTTTACGTCTGGAGGAAAAGAGATTTCATCTCAAAATATGGAAAGGTTTCTTCACAGTAAGCTGTGAAAATGTGGAATAAACTCCCTCCAGAGGTGGATCTGGCTAACTCAGTAGATTGCTTTAAGAAAGGCCTGGATACTTTCCTAAATGTACATAATATAACTGGGTACTAACATTTATAGGTAAAGTTGATCCAGGGAAAATCCGATTGCTTCTTGGGGGATCAGTAAGGGATTTTTTCCCCTGCTGTAGCAGATTGGAGCATGCTCTGCTGGGGTTTTTTTTTTTGCCTTCCTCTGGATCAACTGTGGGTATAGAATTGGGTATATTGGATTGTACGATATTTTTTAATTTTTATTTATTATTTATTTTTTAGGGTTGAACTGGATGGACTTGTGTCTTTTTTCAGCCTAGCTAACTATGTAACTATGATCATAGCTCCCTGTGATTGGGAGCTATGATCAGTGAAGTGTCATTCGTAGCCATGCCTCCTAACAGTTAGAATCAATCCCCAGGACACACTTACCCCCTCCATAGCCCCCTAGTGGTTAACCCCTTCACTGCCAGTGTAATTTTTACAGTAATCAGTGCAACTTTATAGCACTGATCGCTGTAAAAATGACAATGGACCCAAAAATGTGTCAAAATTGTCTGATGTGTCCGCCATAATGTCGCAGTCACGATAAAAATCGCAGATAATAAAAACGCTATAAAACGAATCCCTATTTGTAGACGCTATAACTTTTGCGCAAACCAATCAATAAAAGCCTTTTGCAATTTTTTTTACCAAAAATATGTAGAAGAATGCGTATCGGCCTAAACTGAGGAAAAACTTTTTTTTTATATATTTTTTATGGGTATTTATTATAGCAAAAAGTAAAAAAAAAAAACGCAGAGGTGATCAAATACCACCAAAAGAAAGCTCTATGTGTGGGAAAAAAAGGACGTCAATTTTGTTTGGGAGCCACGTCGCACGACCGTGCAATTGTCAGTTTAAGCGACGCAGTGCCGAATCGCAAAAAGTGCTCTGGTCTTTGGCCAGCAAAATGGTCCGGGGCTTAAGCAGTTAAACTATTTAAAACATTTCTCCATTACGAATGGTCGTTTTACCAGATTGAGCGGCTCCATCTCGTACTTGATTCTGAGCATGCATGTTTTTTTGTGTATCGGAATTGCATACACACGAACAGAATTTTTTCCGTCTGAAAAATTGAGAACATGCTCTCAATCTTTTGCTAGCAAAAGTCCGATAGGAGCATACACACGGTCACATTTTCCAACCAAAACCTCTCATCTGTCTTTTGCTGGCAGAATTTCCAATCGTGTGTGAAAAATACCATTCTGGATATCTATACTGATATGGACTGGGTAATGTGTTAGGAACAAAAGGATGCCACATCGTTTGATGGAAATGAAAATTATAAACCTACAGAGGGCTGAATTCAAAGACAAAGTGAAAAAATTATGCAGCAGGCTAGTCCATTTTGCTGAAATTTCATTGCAGCAACTCAAAATGTTACTCAGTAACATGTATGCATGCCTAACAACATCGGGGCATGCTCCTAATGAGAAGACAAATGGTGTATTTCCTCACAGGTCTGGACCAGGGCATCATTGAGCTTCTGAACAGACTGATGTGCAACCTGGCGGCGGATGAACCGAAACATAATGTCCCAGAGGTGTTCTACTGGATTAGATTAGGCAAGCATGGGAGCCATATAATGTTATCAATTCCTTTATCCTCCAGGAACTGGCTGCATACTCTCGCCACATGAGGCCAGGCCTTGTCGTGCACCAGGAAGAGCCCAGGACCCACTGCACCAGCATCAGGTCTGACAATGGGTCCAAGGATTTCATCCAATACATAATGGGAGTCAGGGTGTCATTGTCTAGCATGTAGAGGTCTGTGCGTACCTCCATAGATATGCATCCCCAGACCATCAGTGACCCACCACCAAACCGGTAATGCTGAACGATGTTAATGGCAGCATAATGTTCTCCGTGGCTTCTCCAGATCCTTTCACGTCTGTCACGTGTGCTCAGGGTGAACCTGCTCTCATCTGTGAAAAGCACTGGGCGCCAGTGGTGGACCTGTCAATTCTGGTGTTCAATGGCAAATGGAAATTGAGCTCCATGGTGCTGGGCAGTGAGCACAGGGCCCATTAGAGGACGTGTTTGGTCAGAGACATTCACACCAGTGGCCTGCTGGAGGTAATTTTATAGGGCTATGGCCAGGGCCGGACTGGGAATAAAATTCAGCCCTGGAAAAAATTTCATATCAGCCCCACAGCATTATTATACCAGCGCAACAGCATAACGTCATTATTTTCTGGTTCATGAAAGGGAAAACCATACATTTTAAAGCACATTTGAAGAGTGTATTATATACAGAAAAGACAGATATGAAATCACATAGGGCTTTATATATTTATATAAGCAAATTCCAGTTAAAAGTGGTGAATCATCAAGGGGGGCCCCAGGAACTGGAGAGCGATGGGGGGGAGCTTGAGAGCACCCGTGGGGGCTAGAAAGTACAGGGGTGGAAAGCACGGGGGACTGGAGAGCACTGGTGGGGTTGAAGAGTACATGGGTGGGGGAAAAATGCAGGGGGGGTGGAGAGTGCTGGGGGGGCTTAAGAGAGCACTGGAGGGGGAGCCAAAAAGAACAAGGGTGGAGAGCACTGGGGTGGGGGCTGGAGAGCACCGGGGGCAGAAAGAACAGGGATGGGGAGCATGGGGGGCTGGACAGCACTGTGGGGGGTGGGAGCACAGGGGGGGGGCTGGAGAGCCCTGTGGGGGGTGGGGAGCACGGGGGGCTGGAGAGCACTGGGGTAGGAGCTGGAGACTGATGGGGAGAGCTGGAGAGCGCCGGGGGCAGAAAGAACAGGGGTGGGAGCACGGGGGGCTGGACAGCACTGTGGGGGGTGGGGAGCAAGGGGGGCTGGAGAGCACTGTGGGGGTGGGAAGCACGGGGGCTGGACAGCACTGTGGGGGGGCTGGAGAGCACCGGGGGCAGAAAGAACAGGGGTGGGGAGCACGGGGGGCTGGGGAGCATGGGGGGGCTGAAGAGCACTGTGGGGGGTAGAGAGCATTGCAGTGAGGGCTGGAGACTGATGGGGAGAGCTGTAGAGCTTCGGGGGCAGAAAGAACAGTGGTGGGGAGCACGGGGGGGCTGGATAGCACTGTGGGGGGTGGGGAGCACGGGGGGCTGGAGAGCATTATGGGGGGTGGGAAGCACGGGGGGGCTGGACTGCACTGTGGGGGTGGAGAGTACTGGGTGGGGGCTAGAGAAGGATGGGGGGAGCTGGAGAGCAGGGGCGGCAGAAAGAACAGGGGTTGAGAGAACTGGGGGGGGGCTGGAGAGTGTGGTGGGGGAGGAGAGCACTGGGGGGAGCACAAGGAGAACTGGGGGGGGGGGGCAGTAAAGGAAGTTGGATAGGGGGATCAGCAGGGGGGCGGCATATAGAGGAAATTAGCTTTCTATATTCCTCCATGCAGCCGCTGAATGCTTGATTCTCCTCCTCTCCCTCCTCCAAGCATTCAGCGACTGCATGGAGGAATATAGAAAGCTAATCTCCTCTATATGCCGCTCCCCTGCTGATCCCCCTATCCAGGCACACAGTTAGGGCTGTACTCACAGGCATCTCTCCTCCTGTGATCTCGGATCTGGCCGGGTCTGTGTTCGGCGGCCGCGCTGTAACACTGTCCCGCCCCCCTAGACCCGCTCATGTGATAGGTGGAACACTGATTCTATCTACTATCACACAAGCCGGTCTAGGGGGGCGGGACCATGGTACAGCGCGGTGCGCGGCCGCAAAACACAGACCCGGCCAGCTCCGTGATCACAGGAGCAGGAGAGAGGGGACTCAGGGGAGCACTGCAGCTGCAAAGCGGCCCCAGGGCAGGCAGCCTATCGGGAAATATCCCGGTATCCCGGTAGGCCAGTCCGGCCCTGGCTATGGCAGTGCTCATCCTGTCCTTGCACAAAGAAGCAGATACCGGTCCTTCTGCTAGGTTAAGGACCTTCTATGGTTCTGTCCAGCTCTTCTAGAGTAACTGCCTGTCTCCTGGAATCTCCAAGTGATCCAACAGGAAAAAGCCTCCTAATTGAAATATGGGTCTTAGGTAGAGGGCTGAACAGACAAGGTCTTGAGATCTACCATTGGCATGAGAAAAAGACTATATACATCTACGAGGAATTGCTATAAAAGCAGAGAATCTATGGAGGTTTATCTACTTCATCAACAGATTGCCCACAGTGGAAACATCTGGTAAATTATAAAGCCAAAAATGTGTCTATCCTTGATAAGAGAGGAAATTAAATGCACCTTATGGATATCATCAGCTTCCCAGGTATAGAGTCAAAGTTAACTATGCATATGAATGAACATTCAGTCCATGAGAGGGACAAGCTTAGAAGCTTTTTCCAAAAGTTCTAGGGTCACAGTTCATAATCACCCTAAAACTCCAGTTCAGTGAAGTGTGGGAAGGCATTCCACATTTACACAGAGGAAAAGATCAAATAAGTCATTCTGGGAGTCTGTTTTACAACTATAGTAGACAGGGATGAGCCATAAAAGCGGTCATGTCTCTGCTCTGAACTTGGAGACTATGCCCACAGTGACACAGAACTAAAGGTACTGGATAGCAAAATTTAAAAATGAGGCCGCACCACACATACTGTAAATCCCACTGGTAAGTTTATTGTGTGTACAGTGTAGCTGGCTGTTGACACAGTCCCTGCCCTTAGGCCACACCCCTCTGACATGTTTTGCCCGACCTAGGTCTTGATAGTGCTCTAACCACTTGCTCTCCGAAAGATTTACCCCCATCCCCACCCTGCCCCCTTCATGACCAGGCAATTTTTTACTATACGGCACTGTGTTATTTTAACTGACCTTTGCATGGTCATGCAACGTTGTACATAAAAATGAAATGTATGTCTTTTTTTCCCCAAAAATAGAGCTTTCTTTTGGGGGTATTTGATCACCACTGGGTTTTTATTGTTTGCACTATAAACAAAAAAAGGCAGACAATTTTGAAAAACAAAAAATTTTTTTACTTTCTGCTATAAAACATATTCAATAAATTATTATTTTTTAAATCAAATTTCTTTATAAATTTAGACCAATATGTCTTCTGCTACATATTTTTTGATTGGGTTGCACAAAAATTATAGCGCCTACAAACTATGGTATATATACTGGAATTTTTATTGATTTATCTATTTTGCTAAAAATATAATTTACAAACCAATAGTGTAGCGTAACACCTTCCAAATGCAATTACAGTATCTCATAAAAGTGAGTACACCCCTCACATTTTTGTAAATATTTTATTATATCCTTTCATGTGACAACACTGAAGAAATTACACTTTGCAACAATGTAAAGTAGTGAGTGTACAGCTTGTATAACAGTGTAAATTTGCTGTCCCCTCAAAATAACTCAACACACAGCCATTAATGTCTAAACTGCTGGCAACAAAAGTGAGTACACCCCTAAGTGAAAATGTCCAAATTGGGCCCAAAGTGTCAATATTTTGTGTGGCCACCATTACTTTGCAGCACTGTCTTAAACCTCTTGGGCATAGAGTTCACCAGAGCTTCACAGGTTGCCACTGGAGCCTTCTTCCACTCCTCCATTACGACATCACAGAGCTGGTGAATGTTAGAGACCTTGCGCTCCTCCACCTTCCGTTTGAGAATGCCCCACAGATGCTTAATAGGGTTTAGGTCTGGAGACATGCTTGGCCAGTCCATAACCTTCACCCTCAGGTTATTTAGCAAGACAATGTTCATCTTGGAGGTGTGTTTGTATCATGTTGAAATACTGCCCTGTGGCCCAGTCTCCAAAGGGAGGGGATCATCCTCTGCTTCAGTATGTCACAGTACATGTTGGCATTCATGGTTCCCTCAATGAACTGTAGCTACCCAGTACTGGCAGCACTCATGCAGCCCCAGACCATGACACTCCCACCACCATGCTTGACTGTAGGCAAGACACACTTGTCTTTGTACTCCTCACCTGGTTGCCACCACACACGCTTGACATCATTTGAACCAAATAAGTTTATCTTGGTCTCATTAGACCACAGGACATGGTGCCAGTAATCCATGTCCTTAGTCTGCTTGTCTTCAGCAAACTGTTTGTGGGCTTTCTTGTGCATCGTCTTTAGAAGAGGCTTTCTGGAATGACAGCCATGCAGATCAATTTGATGCAGTGTGCGGCGTATGGTCTGAGCACTGACAGGCTGACCCCCCACCCCTTCAACCTCTGCAGCAATGCTGGCAGCACTTATATGTCTATTTCCCAAAGACCACCTCTGGATATGACGCTGAGCATGTGCACTCAACTTCTTTGGTCGACCATGACGAAGCCTGTTCTGAGTGCAACCTGTCCTGTTAAACGGCTGTATGGTCTTGGGCACTGTGCTGCAGCTCAGTTTCAGGGTCTTGGCTAAGGATGGGCCCAGTGCTCGATTCGAACCCACGTTCGAATCGAGCACCGGGCGTTCGCCTGCTCGGCGAGCCCAGAACTATTTGGGCCGTTCGCATCACATTTGTGTGATGCGAGCGGCTCGCAATGCATTGCGGCCGGCGCAGTACATTGCTGGCTGATGATTGGCCAAGCATGCACTGTGACCCTGCATGCTTGGCCAATCACAGCGCCGGAAACTAGGAGAACAATAATTGGCTACAGGCAGGATGCCTGTAGCCAATTAAAGCTCAGGGGCTTTAGTACACGCCCCACTCTATAAAAGGCCGCCACGCCGTCGGCCCAGGGCACATGTGTTCCGGCTTTTAGGAGAGCAGTCTGCTGATTGATTTTCTTCTTTGCTAAACCATTGCTAACTCCTGACCTGAGTCATTCAAATCATTACTGATCATTGCTGCTGATTGCACAGAGTGTGATATTATCTGCTGCTGGGGATTAGTCTGGTGTGTGCGTGCTGTTAGTACAGCATTGCAGTAGCACCAATCGCAGTGCTGTTAGAACAGCATTGCACCCCAACTTCTGTCCCAACCTTCTGTCCCATCCCAGGCAGGGATTTATAGGAGCCATATTGTGTTTGTGTCAGCACACATAGGAGCTAGTGTTTCCTTTGTGAGCACACATAGGACCTATATTTTCTTGTCAGCACACATAGTACCTATAGTGTGTTTGTGTCAGCACCCATAGGACTTATAGTGTGTGTGTGTGAGCACACATAGGACCTATATTTTCTTGTCAGCACACATAGTACCTATATAGTGTGTTTGTGTCATCACCTATAGGACTTATAGTGTGTTGTGAGCACACATAGGACCTATATTTTCTTGTCAGCACACATAGTACCTATAGTGTGTTTGTGTCAGCACCCATAGGACTTATAGGTCCTATGTGTACTCACAACACACTATAAGTCTATGGGTGCTGACACAAACACACTATAGGTACTATGTGTGCTGACAAGAAAATATAGGTCCTATGTGTGCTCACAACACACTATAAGTCCTATGGGTGCTGACACAAACACACTATAGGTACTATGTGTGCTGACAAGAAAATATAGGTCCTATGTGTACTCACAACACACTATATTTTCTTGTCAGCACACATAGTACCTATAGTGTGTTTGTGTCAGCACCCATAGGACTTATAGTGTGTTGTGAGCACACATGGGACCTATATTTTCTTGTCAGCACACATAGTACCTATAGTGTGTTTGTGTCAGCACCCATAGGACCTACAGTGTGTTGTGAGCACACATAGGACCTATATTTTCTTGTCAGCACACATAGTACCTATAGTGTGTTTGTGTCAGCACCCATAGGACTTATAGTGTGTTGTGAGCACACATAGGACCTATATTTTCTTGTCAGCACACATAGTACCTATAGTGTGTTTGTGTCAGCACCCATAGGACTTATAGTGTGTTGTGAGCACACATAGGACCTATATTTTCTTGTCAGCACACATAGTACCTATAGTGTGTTTGTGTCAGCACCCATAGGACTTATAGTGTGTTGTGAGCACACATAGGACCTATATTTTCTTGTCAGCACACATAGTACCTATAGTGTGTTTGTGTCAGCACCCATAGGACCTATAGTGTGTTGTGAGCACACATAGGACCTATATTTTCTTGTCAGCACACATAGTACCTATAGTGTGTTTGTGTCAGGAACCACAGGACTTATAGTGTGTTGTGAGCACACATAGGACCTATATTTTCTTGTCAGCACACATAGTACCTATAGTGTGTTTGTGTCAGCACCCATACGACTTATAGTGTGTTGTGAGCACACATAGGACCTATATTTTCTTGTCAGCACACAAAGTACCTATAGTGTGTTTGTGTCAGCACCCATAGGACTTATAGTGTGTTGTGAGCACACATAGGACCTATATTTTCTTGTCAGCACACATAGGACCTATAATGTGTTTGTGTCAGCACCCATAGGACTTATAGTGTGTTGTGAGCACACATAGGACCTATATTTTCTTGTCAGCACACATAGTACCTATAGTGTGTTTGTGTCAGCACCCAAAGGACTTATAGTGTGTTGTGAGCACACATAGGACCTATATTTTCTTGTCAGCACACATAGTACCTATAGTGTGTTTGTGTCAGCACCCATAGGACCTATAGTGTGTTGTGAGCACACATAGGACCTATATTTTCTTGTCAGCACACATAGTACCTATAGTGTGTTTATGTCAGGAACCATAGGACTTAGGCCCCTTTCACACTGGGGCGGTTTGCAAGCGCTATTGCGCTAAGAATAGCGCCTGCAAACCGACCCGAAACAGCTGTTGCTGTTCCTTCAGTGTGAAAGCCCGAGGGCTTTCACACTGAAGCGGTGCGCTTGCAGGACGCTCAAAAATGTCCTGCAAGCCGCATCTTTGGCTCGCTATAGGAGCGGTATATTTACCGCTCCTATAGCGCCCGGTCCCATTGAAAACAATGGGGGAGCGCGCCGAACCCGCCCGCAAAACGCCGCTATAGCGGCGGTTTGCGGGCGATATTGACCCTTTTTCGGCCGCTCGCGGGGGGTAAAAACACCCCGCGAGCGGCCGCAATGCGCCGCTAAAACGCCGGTAAAGCGGCGCTAAATATAGCGCCGCTTTACCGCCAGCGCCCCCACCGCTCCAGTGTGAAACCAGCCTTATAGTGTGTTGTGAGCACACATAGAAGCTCTATTTTTTATACAATATACACTACCCACTACAATGGCTGGAAGACCGCCAAGGAGAGGCAGACCGTCCCGAGGCAAGAACACAGGGCAAGCAGGCTCTGTTTCTAGAGACAACAGTGCTGGTCGTGGACGTGGTCGTGCATCGTCATCAGCACGTGGCCATGGGACACGCTTGTCCTTGTTTTCGGCAGCTGGACATGTTGAGCCACATCATGCCGAAGGCTTGGTAGAATGGATGACCAAGCCCTCCTCATCCTCCTCATCCTCTCTCACCCAGGCTCAGGGTACTGGCAGAGCAGCTGCCAACGCGTACTCAATGGTATCATCAGCCACCCCTTCCCTAGACCCACCATGTCCTCCTGAGGAGTCCCCCGAACTGTTTGAGCACAGTGTTGGGTACATGCTCCAGGAGGATGCCCAACGATTTGAAGGCTTGGATGATGATACCCAGCTTGAGGAAGGCAGTAGTGTGCGCGCAGAGAGAGGGGATGCTGAAGGACAGCAATCTGGCAGTAATGTTCCACCAGCTGCAGCTTACTGCCAGGTTTGCTCTAGTGGTGAAGAGGGAGGGGATGATGAGGTCACTGACTCCACGTGGGTGCCTGAAGGGAGAGAGGAGGAGGAGGAGGATGCAGCGGCACATGTCCAACGAGGCAGGATGCCCCCTGGAGGCCAGCTAGAGGCCAGCACACCAACTGAATCACACCGCAGAGCTCCGCCTGTGCAGGGCGCTGCCTCTGCACGTTATCACAAAAGTTCTTTGGTGTGGGCCTTTTTTGAGACGAGTGCATCAGATCGCACCACTGCTATTTGCAATATTTGTCTCAAGCGTATCTCGCGTTGCCAAAACATCAGCCGCTTGGGCACCACAAGCATGAGCAGACATATGTCGACCTGCCATGCAGCTCGTTGGCAAGCGCACATTAAAGACCCACACCAAAGAACAAAGCGGACCTCTCCTTGCTTCTCATCAGCTGTGATCTCCATCCCCACTATATCTTCAGTCCTCTCTGAAAGCTGCTCTGAGAGGACTGAAGGTGTAGAATTAGGTGTGTCACAACCAAGTACTTGCAGTACACCGACGTCCGATTGTAGCAGGCAAATTTCCCTGCCCCAGCTGCTGGACCGTCTAAAGAAGTATACTCCCAGCTATCCACATGCCCAGCGGTTGAATGCTAGCTTGGCTAAATTGCTAGCACTTCAATTGCTGCCTTTTCAGTTGGTAGACTCGGCCCCCTTCCGTGAGTTTGTTCAATGTGCTGTTCCTCAGTGGCAGGTTCCCAAACGCCACTTTTTCTCATGGAAGGCGATTCCGTCTCTCTACCGGCATGTGGAAGGCAATGTCCATGCCTCGCTGGACAGGGCGGTCAGCGGTAAGGTGCATATTACCGCTGACTCATGGTCCAGCAGGCATGGACAGGGACGTTATCTGTCTTTCACAGCCCATTGGGTCACTCTATTGGCAGCTGGGAGGGATGCAGGACAAGGTGCAGTAGTGTTGGAGGTTGTTCCGCCACCACGCCTCCAAAATGATACTACTGGTTGTGACACACCTCTCTCCTCCACCCCCTCCTCTTCTTCTTCCTCCATGGCCTCTTCGAGTGCTCTGTCCTCGGAACCAGCGGTGCTCCGTAGGCGTACAAGGGGCTACGCGAGAACGCAGGCAAAAAGATGCCATGCTGTGCTTGCGTTGGTGTGTTTGGGGGACAGGAGCCACACTGGGGCAGAGGTTCTGGCAGCTCTTCAGGGGCAGGCCGAGAGGTGGTTGACGCCACGCCAGCTTAAGCCAGGAATGATAGTTTCTGACAATGGCACCAACCTGCTCTCCGCCCTGCGACAGGGGCAGCTCACCCATGTGCCCTGTATGGCTCACGTCCTCAACCTGGTGGTGCAGCGGTTCTTGGGCAGGTACCCAGGCTTACAGGATGTCCTGAGGCAGGCCAGGAAAGTCTGTGTGCATTTCCAGTGCTCGGCTGGCTGAGCTGCAAAAGGAGCTGAACCTGCCCAAGAACCGCCTAATATGTGACATGCCCACCAGGTGGAACTCAACGTTGGCCATGCTGCAGTGACTGCACACGCAGCAGAGGGCCATCAATGAGTACCTTTGCGACTTCGGCACCAGGATAGGGTCAGGGGAGCTTGGCTTTTTTTCCCCACGCCAGTGGAGCATGATCAGGGATGCATGCACTGTCCTCTCACCATTTGAGGAGGCCACGAGGATGGTGAGCAGTGACAGTGCATGCATCAGTGACACTGTACCTCTTGTCCACCTGTTGGAGAAAACGCTGCGTGGGATAATGGACAGGGCACTTGAGGCAGAACAGAGGCAGGAAGAGGAGGACTTCCTTGCCTCTCAAGGCCCCCTTTATCCAGACAGTGTTCCTTCTGTCCCACCCATCACACAGGAAGAGGAGGAGGAGGAGGAGGAGGATTGTGTGAGCATGGAGGTGGAGCCTGGCACTCAGCATCAGCAGCAGCAGTCTTTTAGGGATGATGTACAGTCCCAACAAATCAGTGGACTTGTACGTGGCTGGGAGGAGGTGGCTGGCGATCATGTCGTCCTCAGTGACCCAGAAGACTCCGGACCGAATGCCTCAGCTAACCTACGTTGCATGGCCTCCCTGATCCTGCAAAGCCTGCGGAAGGATCCTCGTATTCTTCGGATCAAGGAGAGGGACCATTACTGGCTGGCCACTCTCCTTGATCCACGGTACAAGGGTAAGGTTGCGGACCTTATCTTGCCGTCGCAGTGGGAGCAGAGGATGAGACATCTCAGGGAGGCCTTGCAGAAAGGTCTGTGCAACGCGTTCCCAGAAACTGGGAGGTTACAAACTCCTGGTCCTGGACGACGAGTTGCTGAGGCTTCGGTCAGTAGCAGAAGGAGCGGTGGGGAAGGTGGACGTCTGACTGATGCGTTCAGACAATTTTTTAGTCCGCAGCCCCAAGGTATGATCGGTTCCAGCAACCATCGCCAGCGTCTGATATACATGGTGCAGGAATACCTAGGGGCAAGGTCAGACTTGGACACCTTTACCACCGAAAATCCTCTGGCTTACTGGGTCTTGAGGATGGATCACTGGCCAGAGCTTGCACAGTATGCAATTGAGCTACTGGCCTGTCCTGCCTCCAGCGTTCTTTCCGAACGCACATTCAGTGCTGCTGGAGGATTTGTCACCGATCACAGGGTGCGCCTCCACCGACTCGGTTGATCGACTGACCTTCATAAAAATGAATCAGTCTTGGATCACCACCAGCTATCAGGCACCTGAAGCGGATATAACTGAATAATTTATAATATCACATCCCTTCAAGACTGCCTATGCTGATGCTGAGTGACTGTCCTGTTATGTTCACTGACTATCCTCTTCCTCCTCCTCAATGATCCATTCCTTGATAGCTTGCAAGAACATTTTTGTTTCTGGGTGCCACCACACCAGTGCCTAAGGCACAATTTTTCAGCCCCTGTGTAACAGGGGCGTGTAATTACAATTTAAAAAAAAAATGCTTCGCAGCAGGTGTGACTGCTGTGCTCCAAGTACAGTATCTGTGAGGGGTTGCAGTGTTGTGGCACCAGCACCGTTGCCTAAGGCACAATTTTTCAGCCCCTGTTTAACAGGGGCGTGTAATTACAATTTTTTAAGCAATGCTTTGCAACATGTCTGACTACTGTGCTCCAAGTACAGTATCTGTGAGGGGTTGCAGTGTTGTGGCACCAGCACCAGTGCCTAAGGCACAATTTTTCAGCCCCTGTTGGGGCGTGTAATTACAATTTTTAGGCAATGCTTTGCAACAGGTCTCATTGCTGTGCTCAGAGTACAGTATCTGTGAGGGGTTGCAGTGTTGTGGCACCAGCACCAGTGCCTAAGGCACAATTTTCAGCCCCTGTATAACAGGGGCGTGTAATTACAATTTTTTAAAAAAATGCTTCGCAACAGGTGTGACTGCTGTGCTCCAAGTACAGTATCTGTGAGGGGTTGCAGTGTTGTGGCACCAGCACCAGTACCTAAGGCACAATTTTTCAGCCCCTGTTGGGACGTGTAATTCAAATTTTTAGGCAATGCTTTGCAACAGGTCTCATTGCTGTGCTCAAGTACAGTATCTGTGAGGGGTTGCAGTGTTGTGGCACCAGCACCAATGCCTAAGGCACAATTTTTCAGCCCCTGTTTAACAGGGGCGTGTAATTACAATTTTTTAAGCAATGCTTCGCAACACGTCTGACTGCTGTGCACCAAGTACAGTATCTGTGAGGGGTTGCAGTGTTGTGGCACCAGCACCAGTGCCTAAGGCCCAATTTTTCAGCCCTGTTCAACAGGTGCATGCAATTACAAATCTTGATCTAATAACTCACAGCAGGGCCCATTCCTGCGCCCACCAAGAGTAACTGTGAGGGCTTACAGTCTTGTGGCAACACCGTCCACCACCACCACCCACCAAAGGCCCAATTTTTCTGCCCTGTTCAACAGGTGCATGCAATTACAAATCTTGATCTAATAACTCACAGCAGGGCCCATTCCTGCGCCCACCAAGAGTAACTGTGAGGGCTTACAGTCTTGTGGCAACACCGATGGCCACCACCACCACCAAAGGCCCAATTTTTCTGCCCTGTTCAACAGGTGCATGCAATTACAAATCTTGATCTAATAACTCACAGCAGGGCCCAGTCCCGTGCCCACCAAGAGTAACTGTGAGGGCTTACAGTCTTGTGGCAACACCGTCCACCACCACCACCACCACCACCAAAGGCCCAATTTTTCTGCCCTGTTCAACAGGTGCATGCAATTACAAATCTTGATCTAATAACTCACAGCAGGGCCCATTCCTGTGCCCACCAAGAGTAACTGTGAGGGCTTACAGTCTTGTGGCTACACCAACATCTAATGGGGCAAATTTCTGCAGAGTATATACGGCAGGCCCCTACTTCCAAACATCCAACTTACAAACGACTCCTACTTGCAAACGGAAAGAGAAAACAGGAAGTGAGAGGAAATCTACCCCTAGGAAGGGAAATTCGATCCTGATCCACCAATCCTTGTTTCAATTAAAACCCCACTTTTCCAAAAACATTTGTCATTGGGACGGAAAGTGAGGTGAAATGTTCTGAACAGATGTGCAAAGACAGCAAATGTTACAGGGGTGATAACCCCTCCCTATGTTCTCCAAAAAGCTTAAAAATAGATTTTTTTGGGATAGAGCTACACTTCATAATGTACCTGTTCAGATTCTACTTAAGAACAAACCTACAGTCCGTGTCTTGTTTGCACCGCCTATATACTGCTGTTCAGAGTATATAGGGTTGTAGGTATAGGGTTTTATTTTGGGTGCGGGGTCCCCCTTAATATCCATACAAGACCCATTGGGGGGGGGGGGGGTGGGGTAGCCATGCCATTTTCCTCAAGGATTTTCAGCCATATGGCGGCCAGGACAAGACATGACATTAAAGCCGCAAGTGGTTTTAAATGGCTTCTTTTTTTCCTTTACAAATGTCATTTTGTGCAAGGGACAGTTCTAAACACGGGAAACACATGCCACTTCACAGGCATACTTTAGACACCCCCCAGGTACCATATTTAAAGGAAAATTTCACTTTTTTTTTTTCACTTTATGCATCATTAAAATGACTGCTCCCGAAAAAAACGTTAGTTTTTAAAAGTTCTTTTTGCATTGATATATGTCCCCTGGGGCAGGACCGGGGTCCCCAAACCTGTTTTATGACATTAACATGCATATTGGCCGTTGTAATTAGCAATTTTGATTTCGAACGTTCGCGTCCATTGTAACGAATAGGGTTCGAAAATTCGCGCGAACTTTCGGTCCGTTCGAAGGTTCTGGTGCGAACCGAACCCGGGGGTGTTCGGCTCATCCCTAGTCTTGGCAATCTTCCTATAGCCTAGGCCATCTTTATGTAGAGCCACAATTCTTTTTTTCAGATCCTCTGATAGTTCTATGCCATGAGGTGCCATGTTGAACTTCCAGTTACCAGTATGAGAGAGTGAGAGTGATAACACCAAATTTAACACACCTGCTCCCCATTACACCTGAGACCTTGTAACACTAACGAGGTCACATGACACCAGGGAGGGAAAATGGCTAATTGGGCCCAACTTTTGTTGACAGCGGTTTAGACATTAACTGGCTGTGTGTTGAGTTAGTTTGAGGGGACAGTAAATTTACACTGTTATATAAGCTATACACTCACTACTTTACATTGTAGCAAAGTTTAATTTCTTCAGTGTTGTCACAGATATAATAAAATATTTACAAAAATGTGAGGGTGTACTCACTTTTGTGAGATACTGCATATACCTTAAACATATCAATTACCACAATGCAAGCAGTGACAATAAAATATAAGATCAAATATACAATAAAATCTAAAATTTAAAAGCCAGAAAATTCCAATAGTAAAATTAAAAATAGTCCAGTGTTCATAAAGTGACAAGAAAAAAACACCACAGTCTCTTCACCATTTCTTCATGCTTTTGTGCATCTCCACCACCAGGTAAAAAACATGCTCACCTTCATTTTGTAAAACACACACTCGTATCTATAATCCTAGGATAGTAGTAGCTCCTCAGAAAACCCCTCCTTAATCCTCCTTAGTCCGTTCAGGATAGACACACCATCTTCATAGTTTCATAGTAGGTAAAGTTGAATAAAGACAATGTCCATCCAGTTCAACCTGTGTAGGTATATGTGTGTCTATGCTGATAATCATTTCCCATATTCCTGTATGTTGTGTTGACCAAGATGCACATCCAAGAGTCTTTTAAAACTATCAATACTTCCCGCTGATTTAACCAATTGTGGAAGAGAGTTCCACATCCTTATCGCCCTGACAGTAAAAAAAAACCTCTGCAGCTTAAGGTTAAAACTCTTCTCTTCCAATCTCATTGTGGGGCCCCGTGTCCTCTTACACTCCTTGAGACTGAATCAATTTTTTTCTACGCTGGGATCACCATTGAGGTACTTGTATACTGCTATCATATCTCCTCTCAAAAGTCTCTTCTCCAGGGAGAACAAAATCAGTGCTTGCAGTTGTTCCTTGTAATTGAGGTCCTCCAAACTGCCTATCAATTTAGTTGCCCTTCTCTAGACTCTCTCCAGCTCCTCCACATCCCTCCTGAGGACTGGTGACCAGAACTGGACGGAATACTCCAGATGTAGCCGAACCAGAGATTTATAAAGTGGCAGAATAATTGTTTTAATCTTTGGAGCAAATTCTCTTTTTTATGCAACCCGGCTTTGCTTGTTTGGTGCAGCTTGATATTGCCTGCTATTGCTCAGTCTATCTTCTACCAGGACCCCCAGATCTTTCTCCATCCTTGATTCCCCCAGAGGCTCTCCCCTAAGTGAATAGTTTGCATTTATATTCCTAGCCCCCAAGTGCATCACTTTACATTTTCAACTTGAAACCTCATTTGGCATGTAGTTGCCCACTCCATTATTCTACTCAGGTCTTTCTGTAAAATTTCTATATCCTGATTAGGGATGAGCCGAACACCCCCGGGTTCGGTTCGCACCAGAACCTTCGAACCGACCGAAAGTTTGCGCGAATTTTCGAACCCTATACGTTATAATGGACGCGAACGTTCGAAATCAAAAGTGCTAATTACAACGGCCAATATGCATGTTAAATGTCATAAAACAGGTTTGGGGACCCGGTTCCTGCCCCAGGGGACATATATCAAATGCAAAAAGAACTTTTAAAAACTAACGTTTTTTCGGGAGCAGTCATTTTAATGATGCATAAAGTGAAAACAAAAAGTGAAATTTTCCTTTAAATATGGTACCTGGGGGGTGTCTAAAGTATGCCTGTGAAGTGGCATGTGTTTCCCGTGTTTAGAACTGTCCTTGCACAAAATGACATTTGTAAAGGAAGAAAAGAAGCCATTTAAAACCACTTGCGGCTTTAATGTCATGTCTTGTCCTGGCCGCCATATGGCTGAAAATCCTTGAGAAAAAAATGGCATGGCTACCCCATCACCCCCCCACCCCAGCCCCTTTGGGTCTTGTATGGATATTAAGGGGGACCCCGCACCCAAACTAAAACCCTATACCTACAACCCATATATACTCTGAACAGCAGTATATAGGTGGTGCAAACAAGACACGGACTGTAGGTTGTTCTTAAGTAGAATCTGAACAGGTACATTATGAAGTGTAGCTCCATCCCAAAAAAATCTATTTTTAAGCTTTTTGGAGAACATAGGGAGGGGTTATCACCCCTGTAACATTTGCTGTCTTTGCACATCTGTTCAGAACATGTCACCTCACTTTCCGTCCCAATGACAAATGTTTTTGGAAAAGTGGGGTTTGAATTGAAACAAGGATTGGTGATAAAGCAACAGTAGAGAGGAGATACCTTTTTCCCAAATTAAATCTAACAGGATAGAATTTCCCTTCCTAGGGGTAGATTTCCTCTCACTTCCTGTTTTCTCTTTCCGTTTGCAAGTAGGAGTCGTTTGTAAGTTGGATGTTTGAAAGTAGGGGCCTTGCCGTATATACTCTGCAGAAATTTGCCCTATTAGATGGTTGGTGTAGCCACAAGACTGGGGGCACAGGAATGGGCCCTGCTGTGAGTTATTAGATCAAGATTTGTAATTGCATGTGACAGGGAAATCCCAGAACTTGTGGATTCCAATAACATGTTGACTGCTGAACCATATTTAAAGAGATGTATTTAATATTTCAAGCTTGTAGCTAGCCACAAGCAGGGAGAACAGACATTGTACAGTGCATGTCATACATTCACATATTGTTCTGAATAGGCTGGGAGACAAGCTACATTTATACCTGCAAGACAAAGAGGGTGGGGTATATTGATTAGAAGATGCTCATTTAGCACCTATGTATTACTTCCAAGTTCCTCTGAGAAACTTCCTTTCCCAGGCTGGAGGTGTGAATGGCATTTTGAGCTATCCACCACAGCTGTCTAAATACATCCTGTGACTTATAAAAGTATCTGTCTTTTAAGAATACATTTGCTTGATAACCATAACTAAAATGTTTGATAAAATAAATGCCTATTTCATTTACCCGATCAATCCCATCTTTTGGTCAAATTAAATATTGACCACATAACTAACATAACATAAATGGCATTCTAAAGAAAAGCAGATACAATTACAATTCCTATCAATTGCTCCAAAATTACACCATCTACTTCCAACTGCCTAATCTTAGTTTTAATATCTATTCTTCTAGTTCATATTTCCTCCAATTTATGTACCCCAATTTACTTCTGCAGAAAACCTCATTTTGCTTTGTCAAGGCTAAACAAAAATATAACAATACAAAAATGTCTAAAATGAAAATTACACGTTGGTCTAACAATGTATGTATGAACGCCAAGTCTTTAGTTGATTCCTCCGCTGTAACTTTGACAGCTAGTCCATAAGACTCCACTGCAACACCTTAAGAACGCATACAATGTTCATACAAAATCTTCTTCAGGACTTTCGCAGTCCACATGACAAAAGTTTTACTTCCAGTAGGTGTGCAGATCTTTTTGCAATTGTAGCAAACTGTTTTTAGACAGCTGATATTATAAGTATCAAAGTTCTTCAGACATCTAGAAAGCTTTTGTTGTGGCTGATGTCATAAAGCCAAGGAATGAGGGAGGATATTTTTGAAGATGGCGTCAATCAGATTGTTAGTCCAACATTTGATCACTACCATAAATGCCCATAAAGCCGTTGAGTTTTTTACTGCTGAAGTAAATTTATGTTTTTAGAAGCAATAAGATCTAGAAGAAAAATAAAAACATATTAATACAAGGAGAAACAATTCTCATTTAGTATAACATATTATTCAACTGTCATTTAAACTAAACTGTCTAGACTAGCCTGAATTCAATGAAACATTTTTCATGAACAATAGGTTTCTCAGAGGGGGGCCTATCACGTATGGCTTGGATCAGTGATCCTACAGGAACATAGACAAGAGAGCACAGAATACAGATTTTACAAGACTGACAGGAGTATAGTGCAGTATTGGGGTTCAGGGTTCACAGGAAGTCAGGTACACAAGATACAGTTGATGTTCAAGGATTTTAAGGCAGGAAGGATACCTAATGGTACTATCTGGGGAGAACTCAGCATGTCCGCACATGCATAAATGGTGAGGGCCCTTGAAAGGGCCGAGGCGCAGAGTCTAAGGAACTGCCTTGTCTTCTCCAGAGCTCTTAAAGGTAGAGATGGGCTTTTTGCTGCAAACAGTTCCCCGGTTGCGGCCCTCTTGCTCACCCAAGCAGGCAGATACCTATAACTAAAGGCCAATGAACAAATGAGAATCCCTTGCAGCGATGAGGTGCTGGGATCACTAAACAGTAGGGAGTAAAAATCAAGCTAACAGGTGTGTGCCTGGACACACACAGACATTGGGGACAGATACACAAAGACACATAAGACAGCTAGAAATGAGTAGCCATGTAAACAGTCACACAGGAATCTATAATAGGAGTGAAGTTGCATGGTGTCACTGAAACAGGAAACTAGCTTAAAATAGACTTGGAGACACAAAGGCAGACTTGCTTGGGACATTATCATTCAAAGCCCAAAGCAATCTGCTTCAGCTTGAAAAGGCAGTACTGGCTGGACATGTAGCTAATTCAATTAATAGGAGGTCAAATCTAGTCTTAAAATAAGTTTTGTGGGACAAGATACAACCGCAGACCTTATAAGTGAAAGTATTGGAACTAAATGCCAACACCAATACATTAATCACACACATGGGTTGGAATTGATGGACTTGTGTCTCTTTTTCTCAACCTCACCTACTATGTAATAGCAGCATACCCGCTGATCTTTGGGAATAGAGGAGACAGATCTTTAGAAAAGCTGAAGATCTGTGACAGGTCTAATTTAAAATCTTAATAATACCCAAGTAATCTTAACACTTAATGTAGTAATACTGACATTCATGTAGTAATACATTCATTCCCCTTTTTTTTTTTTTTTTTTTTTTTTTTTAACTAGAGCAACAATTCAATTTTAATAAAACTTTTCATCATAAAATAATAGACAAAAAACGATATAAGGCTCAGTTACCACTATTGCGACTTAAAGTTGCAGCGACTTTGAAAAGGTTCTTTCACTACCTTAATGCAACTTTTGATGCAACTCTGATCTAGAGACTGTGAAGATGAATCAAAATCACACTCCAGAGTCTCTGAATCATGTAACTTTGGGGGGTCGCTATAGTGGAAACGTAGTCTACGACAGGAGACGCTTAATTATCTAGAGCAGGGGTGTCAAAACTCAATTTCATTGTGGGCCGCATCAGCATTATGATTGTCCTCAAAAGGTCCGGTTGTATCTGTAATATTAGATGTCCAGCGCATCCCCTCCCCTAACATTAGATGTCAAGAGCCCCCCACCATCAGGAGTTGAGTCCCCCACTCTGCCTTACATCACAGTGCACCCCTTTCCTTATGCTGCTGCTGGAACGAATCTGGATGCATTGCTTGAAAGCAGAAAGTAGGGGTCTAGAGGAGGATCAGAGGAGGGCTGGAGCTCTCCTGCAGCTGCAGGAGATGTGCGAGGGCCACATGAAAATGGCCTTGAGAGACGGATTCGGCTTGTGGGCCTTGTGTTTGACACCTGTGATCTAGGGCATTGAAACTCATTAAAATTTCAAAACTCATACATGTCAGATGAAAACACAACACAAAATTTTGTACTTCATACTGTAAATAGGAACAAGAACCTGGGCAGTACAGACTAAAATAGCTGCACCAATATTTAGCTAGTGGGGGGGAGTGAAACCCATAAATCTTCACATATGAAAATAGAAACACTTTAGAACAATACTTCCATTGGTGTATTGTCTTTGAAGGCTGTGGTCTCCTTCTGTTCTGAAGACCTTAAATAAATCAACTCCGGGCATTAGAATTTATCTGAGGAGTAAGCATCAAAATTTTAGTAACACAACACATTATATTTTCCTTCATAAAATAAACAAACCACAGGTTAGAGATATTTAGCATACAGTAAGCATTTTTTTAACATTTTCTTTCTTAGATGTTTTACCAGTGCACTTTTTCTAATACCAAAAATTGTTTGACGTCAAACTAAATGTTACCACGTGGATTTATATATATATATATATATATATATAATATACATATACATAATATATACACACATATATATACATATATACGTATATGGTATACCATTACTACATAAAAAACTATTATTCACCATGGTTAAACATGAGCAGCTCAAAAAAACAAAAACAATTTTTTTTTTTTTTTTTTTTTTATAGGTTTCCCTTTGTCTTGCAAGACAGTTTATACTTCACCATACTGAGCACATTGGAAACCTTCTTCAAAAACTGTTTCTTCTATGGAAACAAAGATTACCGTTAATATACACACACATGTAAATATACATTATTCGGAGATATTTTACTTTAGGCAATATTATAATACACACACTAGTTGTGGTGATCACTTGGGCCTCTGACCATTGACAGTGTAGCGGTTTCCGCTCCACTGTTCCCGTGTGGTGATTCCACATTACAGTTGCTTTTGGCAACTATTAAAGGCACGTATGGCTTACCCATATGTGGATCCTGGAGGTGCTGATATGAGGAAGAAGGAACCAACCTTGGATTAGAAACTGGTTTAGTAGCGTATCTAATGAGTTTAATAATACATATTTTGAGACAATAATAATAGACATATATTGCCAGAAAGAAACCCATGACATAGAGGAGGACAGTTCCTATAGAATATAGAATATCAGAAAGCCATTTACCTAAATTACCAAAAAGATTGTTAAACCAGCCCTTGATATTATCAGAAATACCATCAAGCATGGATTTAGGCCTTCTCCTTAAGGCTGCCACAGCTTCTTTTACCTTGTTGATATGATCAGTTATATTAATACTATAATCAGGTATATACGTACAGCATGCGTCCTTAATTAATGCACATACTCCTCCTTGTTCAGCTAACAAGTAATCGAGGGCCATTCTATTTTGTAGGGCCACTATCCGAAGCTGCTTTTGTTCTTCATTCAGGAGGATAATAGTTTTGGTAGTTTCGTTCACAATTATTTATTTATTTTGTTTTCATTATTCGTGCCAGTCTCCTTATCATTAGTACAGCTCTGGCTGGGCCATACATGGGAAGTATTATAGCCACTAACCCATCAACCTCACTAACATCAAAATGGTCTGGTACATATCCGTCTTCCCAGACTCCATCAGTCCCTTTAATGAGATGATTGCTGATAGGTACTTCTCTATGTTTTCTAGGGTATCTTTGGGAGATTCCTGTTGGGAGGTGCTTAAAATAGCTTACTTGTGGAAGTACATAGCCCAAATAACAAAGTATTTTAGGGATAAATCGGTAAGCATTATTTCCACATATAAAGAACACGTCTAAGGGGAGTATGGTGCACTCATAATATTTTAGCTTTAAATGGACCTGGAATATAACTTTGACCATTTTCCATCCATGCATCCGTGGGCTCATTCATACAAGTCCAATTAAATGTGTAATTTATTTCTTCTTGATTGATTTTCACACACTGACAGTTAGATGGTGTGTTAGTAAAATTCTTCAATTCATATTGACATTTGCTATGCCCTAGTTGATACACAGTAGTATTTTATCAGGAATTATAAATGTTTTGTGTTTACCTCTAATTGTGATGGTAATATTACTCCCCGAGGGGCGTGTAATTACAATTTTTTAAGCAATGCTTCGCAACACGTCTGACTGCTGTGCACCAACTACAGTATCTGTGAGGGGTTGCAGTGTTGTGGCACCAGCACCAGTGCCTAAGGCCCAATTTTTCTGCCCTGTTCAACAGGTGCATGCAATTACAAATCTTGATCTAATAACTCACAGCAGGCCCATTCCTGCGCCCACCAAGAGTAACTGTGAGGGCTTACAGTCTTGTGGCAACACCGTCCACCACCACCACCACCAAAGGCCCAATTTTTCTGCCCTGTTCAACAGGTGCATGCAATTACAAATCTTGATCTAATAACTCACAGCAGGGCCCATTCCTGCGCCCACCAAGAGTAACTGTGAGGGCTTACAGTCTTGTGGCAACACCGATGGCCACCACCACCACCAAAGGCCCAATTTTTCTGCCCTGTTCAACAGGTGCATGCAATTACAAATCTTGATCTAATAACTCACAGCAGGGCCCATTCCCGTGCCCACCAAGAGTAACTGTGAGGGCTTACAGTCTTGTGGCAACACCGTCCACCACCACCACCACCACCACCAAAGGCCCAATTTTTCTGCCCTGTTCAACAGGTGCATGCAATTACAAATCTTGATCTAATAACTCACAGCAGGGCCCATTCCTGTGCCCACCAAGAGTAACTGTGAGGGCTTACAGTCTTGTGGCTACACCAACATCTAATGGGGCAAATTTCTGCAGAGTATATACGGCAGGCACCTACTTCCAAACATCCAACTTACAAACGACTCCTACTTGCAAACGGAAAGAGAAAACAGGAAGTGAGAGGAAATCTACCCCTAGGAAGGGAAATTCGATCCTGATCCACCAATCCTTGTTTCAATTCAAACCCCACTTTTCCAAAAACATTTGTCATTGGGACGGAAAGTGAGGTGAAATGTTCTGAACAGATGTGCAAAGACAGCAAATGTTACAGGGGTGATAACCCCTCCCTATGTTCTCCAAAAAGCTTAAAAATAGATTTTTTTGGGATAGAGCTACACTTCATAATGTACCTGTTCAGATTCTACTTAAGAACAAACCTACAGTCCGTGTCTTGTTTGCACCGCCTATATACTGCTGTTCAGAGTATATAGGGTTGTAGGTAAAGGGTTTTATTTTGGGTGCGGGGTCCCCCTTAATATCCATACAAGACCCAAAGGGGCTGGGGGGGTGGGGTAGCCATGCCATTTTCCTCAAGGATTTTCAGCCATATGGCGGCCAGGACAAGACATGACATTAAAGCCGCAAGTGGTTTTAAATGGCTTCTTTTTTTCCTTTACAAATGTCATTTTGTGCAAGGACAGTTCTAAACACGGAAACACATGCCACTTCACAGGCATACTTTAGACACCCCCCAGGTACCATATTTAAAGGAAAATTTCACTTTTTTTTTTTCACTTTATGCATCATTAAAATGACTGCTCCCGAAAAAACGTTAGTTTTTAAAAGTTCTTTTTGCATTGATATATGTCCCCTGGGGCAGGACCGGGGTCCCCAAACCTGTTTTTATGACATTAACATGCATATTGGCCGTTGTAATTAGCAATTTTGATTTCGAACGTTCGCGTCCATTGTAACGAATAGGGTTCGAAAATTCGCGCAAACTTTCGGTCCGTTTGAAGGTTCTGGTGCGAACCGAACCCGGGGGTGTTCGGCTCATCCCTAGTCTTGGCAATCTTCCTATAGCCTAGGCCATCTTTATGTAGAGCCACAATTCTTTTTTTCAGATCCTCTGATAGTTCTATGCCATGAGGTGCCATGTTGAACTTCCAGTTACCAGTATGAGAGAGTGAGAGTGATAACACCAAATTTAACACACCTGCTCCCCATTTACACCTGAGACCTTGTAACACTAACGAGTCACATGACACCAGGGAGGGAAAATGGCTAATTGGGCCCAACTTTTGTTGACAGCGGTTTAGACATTAATGGCTGTGTGTTGAGTTAGTTTGAGGGGACAGTAAATTTACACTGTTATATAAGCTATACACTCACTACTTTACATTGTAGCAAAGTTTAATTTCTTCAGTGTTGTCACAGATATAATAAAATATTTACAAAAATGTGAGGGGTGTACTCACTTTTGTGAGATACTGCATATACCTTAAACATATCAATTACCACAATGCAAGCAGTGACAATAAAATATAAGATCAAATATACAATAAAATCTAAAATTTAAAAGCCAGAAAATTCCAATAGTAAAATTAAAAATAGTCCAGTGTTCATAAAGTGACAAGAAAAAAACACCACAGTCTCTTCACCATTTCTTCATGCTTTTGTGCATCTCCACCACCAGGTAAAAAACATGCTCACCTTCATTTTGTAAAACACACACTCGTATCTATAATCCTAGGATAGTAGTAGCTCCTCAGAAAACCCCTCCTTAATCCTCCTTAGTCCGTTCAGGATAGACACACCATCTTCATAGTTTCATAGTAGGTAAAGTTGAATAAAGACAATGTCCATCCAGTTCAACCTGTGTAGGTATATGTGTGTCTATGCTGATAATCATTTCCCATATTCCTGTATGTTGTGTTGACCAAGATGCACATCCAAGAGTCTTTTAAAACTATCAATACTTCCCGCTGATTTAACCAATTGTGGAAGAGAGTTCCACATCCTTATCGCCCTGACAGTAAAAAAAAACCTCTGCAGCTTAAGGTTAAAACTCTTCTCTTCCAATCTCATTGTGGGGCCCCGTGTCCTCTTACACTCCTTGAGACTGAATCAATTTTTTTCTACGCTGGGATCACCATTGAGGTACTTGTATACTGCTATCATATCTCCTCTCAAAAGTCTCTTCTCCAGGGAGAACAAAATCAGTGCTTGCAGTTGTTCCTTGTAATTGAGGTCCTCCAAACTGCCTATCAATTTAGTTGCCCTTCTCTAGACTCTCTCCAGCTCCTCCACATCCCTCCTGAGGACTGGTGACCAGAACTGGACGGAATACTCCAGATGTAGCCGAACCAGAGATTTATAAAGTGGCAGAATAATTGTTTTAATCTTTGGAGCAAATTCTCTTTTTTATGCAACCCGGCTTTGCTTGTTTGGTGCAGCTTGATATTGCCTGCTATTGCTCAGTCTATCTTCTACCAGGACCCCCAGATCTTTCTCCATCCTTGATTCCCCCAGAGGCTCTCCCCTAAGTGAATAGTTTGCATTTATATTCCTAGCCCCCAAGTGCATCACTTTACATTTTCAACTTGAAACCTCATTTGGCATGTAGTTGCCCACTCCATTATTCTACTCAGGTCTTTCTGTAAAATTTCTATATCCTGATTAGGGATGAGCCGAACACCCCCGGGTTCGGTTCGCACCAGAACCTTCGAACCGACCGAAAGTTTGCGCGAATTTTCGAACCCTATACGTTATAATGGACGCGAACGTTCGAAATCAAAAGTGCTAATTACAACGGCCAATATGCATGTTAATGTCATAAAACAGGTTTGGGGACCCGGGTCCTGCCCCAGGGGACATATATCAATGCAAAAAGAACTTTTAAAAACTAACGTTTTTTCGGGAGCAGTCATTTTAATGATGCATAAAGTGAAAACAAAAAGTGAAATTTTCCTTTAAATATGGTACCTGGGGGGTGTCTAAAGTATGCCTGTGAAGTGGCATGTGTTTCCCGTGTTTAGAACTGTCCTTGCACAAAATGACATTTGTAAAGGAAGAAAAGAAGCCATTTAAAACCACTTGCGGCTTTAATGTCATGTCTTGTCCTGGCCGCCATATGGCTGAAAATCCTTGAGAAAAATGGCATGGCTACCCCATCACCCCCCCCACCCCAGCCCCTTTGGGTCTTGTATGGATATTAAGGGGGACCCCGCACCCAAACTAAAACCCTATACCTACAACCCTATATACTCTGAACAGCAGTATATAGGTGGTGCAAACAAGACACGGACTGTAGGTTTGTTCTTAAGTAGAATCTGAACAGGTACATTATGAAGTGTAGCTCCATCCCAAAAAAATCTATTTTTAAGCTTTTTGGAGAACATAGGGAGGGGTTATCACCCCTGTAACATTTGCTGTCTTTGCACATCTGTTCAGAACATGTCACCTCACTTTCCGTCCCAATGACAAATGTTTTTGGAAAAGTGGGGTTTGAATTGAAACAAGGATTGGTGATAAAGCATCAGTAGAGAGGAGATACCTTTTTTCCCAAATTAAATCTAACAGGATAGAATTTCCCTTCCTAGGGGTAGATTTCCTCTCACTTCCTGTTTTCTCTTTCCGTTTGCAAGTAGGAGTCGTTTGTAAGTTGGATGTTTGAAAGTAGGGGCCTGCCGTATATACTCTGCAGAAATTTGCCCTATTAGATGTTGGTGTAGCCACAAGACTGGTGGGCACAGGAATGGGCCCTGCTGTGAGTTATTAGATCAAGATTTGTAATTGCATGTGACAGGGAAATCCCAGAACTTGTGGGATTCCAATAACATGTTGACTGCTGAACCATATTTAAAGAGATGTATTTAATATTTCAAGCTTGTAGCTAGCCACAAGCAGGGAGAACAGACATTGTACAGTGCATGTCATACATTCACATATTGTTCTGAATAGGCTGGGGAGACAAGCTACATTTATACCTGCAAGACAAAGAGGGTGGGGGTATATTGATTAGAAGATGCTCATTTAGCACCTATGTATTACTTCCAAGTTCCTCTGAGAAACTTCCTTTCCCAGGCTGGAGGTGTGAATGGCATTTTGAGCTATCCACCACAGCTGTCTAAATACATCCTGTGACTTATAAAAGTATCTGTCTTTTAAGAATACATTTGCTTGATAACCATAACTAAATGTTTGATAAAATAAATGCCTATTTCATTTACCCGATCAATCCCATCTTTTGGTCAAATTAAATATTGACCACATAACTAACATAACATAAATGGCATTCTAAAGAAAAGCAGATACAATTACAATTCCTATCAATTGCTCCAAAATTACACCATCTACTTCCAACTGCCTAATCTTAGTTTTAATATCTATTCTTCTAGTTCATATTTCCTCCAATTTATGTACCCAATTTACTTCTGCAGAAAAACCTCATTTTGCTTTGTCAAGGCTAAACAAAAATATAACAATACAAAAATGTCTAAAATAAAATTACACGTTGGTCTAACAATGTATGTATGAACGCCAAGTCTTTAGTTGATTCCTCCGCTGTAACTTTGACAGCTAGTCCATAAGACTCCACTGCAACACCTAAGAACGCATACAATGTTCATACAAAATCTTCTTCAGGACTTTCGCAGTCCACATGACAAAAGTTTTACTTCCAGTAGGTGTGCAGATCTTTTTGCAATTGTAGCAAACTGTTTTTAGACAGCTGATATTATAAGTATCAAAGTTCTTCAGACATCTAGAAAGCTTTTGTTGTGGCTGATGTCATAAAGCCAAGGAATGAGGGAGGATATTTTTGAAGATGGCGTCAATCAGATTGTTAGTCCAACATTTGATCACTACCAAAAATGCCCATAAAGCCGTTGAGTTTTTTACTGCTGAAGTAAATTTATGTTTTTAGAAGCAATAAGATCTAGAAGAAAAATAAAAACATATTAATACAAGGAGAAACAATTCTCATTTAGTATAACATATTATTCAACTGTCATTTAAACTAAACTGTCTAGACTAGCCTGAATTCAATGAAACATTTTTCATGAACAATAGGTTTCTCAGAGGGGGGCCTATCACGTATGGCTTGGATCAGTGATCCTACAGGAACAAAGACAAGAGAGCACAGAATACAGATTTTACAAGAATGACAGGAGTATAGTGCAGTATTGGGGTTCAGGGTTCACAGGAAGTCAGGTACACAAGATACAGTTGATGTTCAAGGATTTTAAGGCAGGAAGGATACCTAATGGTACTATCTGGGGAGAACGCAGCATGTCCGCACATGCATAAATGGTGAGGGCCCTTGAAAGGGCCGAGGCGCAGAGTCTAAGGAACTGCCTTGTCTTCTCCAGAGCTCTTAAAGGTAGAGATGGGCTTTTTGCTGCAAACAGTTCCCCGGTTGCGGCCCTCTTGCTCACCCAAGCAGGCAGATACCTATAACTAAGGGCCAATGAACAAATGAGAATCCCTTGCAGCGATGAGGTGCTGGGATCACTAAACAGTAGGGAGTAAAAATCAAGCTAACAGGTGTGTGCCTGGACACACACAGACATTGGGGACAGATACACAAAGACACATAAGACAGCTAGAAATGAGTAGCCATGTAAACAGTCACACAGGAATCTATAATAGTAGTGAAGTTGCATGGTGTCACTGAAACAGGAAACTAGCTTAAAATAGACTTGGAGACACAAAGGCAGACTTGCTTGGGACATTATCATTCAAAGCCCAAAGCAATCTGCTTCAGCTTGAAAAGGCAGTACTGGCTGGACATGTAGCTAATTCAATTAATAGGAGGTCAAATCTAGTCTTAAAATAAGTTTTGTGGGACAAGATACAACCGCAGACCTTATAAGTGAAAGTATTGGAACTAAATGCCAACACCAATACATTAATCACACACATGGGTTGGAATTGATGGACTTGTGTCTCTTTTTCTCAACCTCACCTACTATGTAATAGCAGCATACCCGCTGATCTTTGGGAATAGAGGAGACAGATCTTTAGAAAAGCTGAAGATCTGTGACAGGTCTAATTTAAAATCTTAATAATACCCAAGTAATCTTAACACTTAATGTAGTAATACTGACATTCATGTAGTAATACATTCATTCCCCTTTTTTTTTTTTTTTTTTTTTTTTTTTTTTTTAACTAGAGCAACAATTCAATTTTAATAAAACTTTTCATCATAAAATAATAGACAAAAAACGATATAAGGCTCAGTTACCACTATTGCGACTTAAAGTTGCAGCGACTTTGAAAAGGTTCTTTCACTACCTTAATGCAACTTTTGATGCAACTCTGATCTAGAGACTGTGAAGATGAATCAAAATCACACTCCAGAGTCTCTGAATCATGTAACTTTGGGGGTCGCTATAGTGGAAACGTAGTCTACGACAGGAGACGCTTAATTATCTAGAGCAGGGGTGTCAAAACTCAATTTCATTGTGGGCCGCATCAGCATTATGATTGTCCTCAAAAGGTCCGGTTGTATCTGTAATATTAGATGTCCAGCGCATCCCCTCCCCTAACATTAGATGTCAAGAGCCCCCCACCATCAGGAGTTGAGTCCCCCACTCTGCCTTACATCACAGTGCACCCCCTTTCCTTATGCTGCTGCTGGAAAGAATCTGGATGCATTGCTTGAAAGCAGAAAGTAGGGGTCTAGAGGAGGATCAGAGGAGGGCTGGAGCTCTCCTGCAGCTGCAGGAGATGTGCGAGGGCCACATGAAAATGGCCTTGAGAGACGGATTCGGCTTGTGGGCCTTGTGTTTGACACCTGTGATCTAGGGCATTGAAACTCATTAAAATTTCAAAACTCATACATGTCAGATGATAACACAACACAAAATTTTGTACTTCATACTGTAAATAGGAACAAGAACCTGGGCAGTACAGACTAAAATAGCTGCACCAATATTTAGCTAGTGGGGGGGGAGTGAAACCCATAAATCTTCACATATGAAAATAGAAACACTTTAGAACAATACTTCCATTGGTGTATTGTCTTTGAAGGCTGTGGTCTCCTTCTGTTCTGAAGACCTTAAATAAATCAACTCCGGGCATTAGAATTTATCTGAGGAGTAAGCATCAAAATTTTAGTAACACAACACATTATATTTTCCTTCATAAAATAAACAAACCACAGGTTAGAGATATTTAGCATACAGTAAGCATTTTTTTAACATTTTCTTTCTTAGATGTTTTACCAGTGCACTTTTTCTAATACCAAAAATTGTTTGACGTCAAACTAAATGTTACCACGTGGATTTTATATATATATATATATATATATATATATACATATACATATATATACACACATATATATACATATATACGTATATGGTATACCATTACTACATAAAAAACTATTATTCACCATGGTTAAACATGAGCAGCTCAAAAAAACAAAAACAATTTTTTTTTTTTTTTTTTTTATAGGTTTCCCTTTGTCTTGCAAGACAGTTTATACTTCACCATACTGAGCACATTGGAAACCTTCTTCAAAAACTGTTTCTTCTATGGAAACAAAGATTACCGTTAATATACACACACATGTAAATATACATTATTCGGAGATATTTTACTTTAGGCAATATTATAATACACACACTAGTTGTGGTGATCACTTGGGCCTCTGACCATTGACAGTGTAGCGGTTTCCGCTCCACTGTTCCCGTGTGGTGATTCCACATTACAGTTGCTTTTGGCAACTATTAAAGGCACGTATGGCTTACCCATATGTGGATCCTGGAGGTGCTGATATGAGGAAGAAGGAACCAACCTTGGATTAGAAACTGGTTTAGTAGCGTATCTAATGAGTTTAATAATACATATTTTGAGACAATAATAATAGACATATATTGCCAGAAAGAAACCCATGACATAGAGGAGGACAGTTCCTATAGAATATAGAATATCAGAAAGCCATTTACCTAAATTACCAAAAAGATTGTTAAACCAGCCCTTGATATTATCAGAAATACCATCAAGCATGGATTTAGGCCTTCTCCTTAAGGCTGCCACAGCTTCTTTTACCTTGTTGATATGATCAGTTATATTAATACTATAATCAGGTATATACGTACAGCATGCGTCCTTAATTAATGCACATACTCCTCCTTGTTCAGCTAACAAGTAATCGAGGGCCATTCTATTTTGTAGGGCCACTATCCGAAGCTGCTTTTGTTCTTCATTCAGGAGGATAATAGTTTTGGTAGTTTCGTTCACAATTATTTATTTATTTTGTTTTCATTATTCGTGCCAGTCTCCTTATCATTAGTACAGCTCTGGCTGGGCCATACATGGGAAGTATTATAGCCACTAACCCATCAACCTCACTAACATCAAAATGGTCTGGTACATATCCGTCTTCCCAGACTCCATCAGTCCCTTTAATGAGATGATTGCTGATAGGTACTTCTCTATGTTTTCTAGGGTATCTTTGGGAGATTCCTGTTGGGAGGTGCTTAAAATAGCTTACTTGTGGAAGTACATAGCCCAAATAACAAAGTATTTTAGGGATAAATCGGTAAGCATTATTTCCACATATAAAGAACACGTCTAAGGGGAGTATGGTGCACTCATAATATTTTAGCTTTAAATGGACCTGGAATATAACTTTGACCATTTTCCATCCATGCATCCGTGGGCTCATTCATACAAGTCCAATTAAATGTGTAATTTATTTCTTCTTGATTGATTTTCACACACTGACAGTTAGATGGTGTGTTAGTAAAATTCTTCAATTCATATTGACATTTGCTATGCCCTAGTTGATACACAGTAGTATTTTATCAGGAATTATAAATGTTTTGTGTTTACCTCTAATTGTGATGGTAATATTACTCCCCGGTACAAATGTACGTCTATTTTCCTATAGCAGTATTTCCCTTTCCCAGTCAAATGGTATTTCTTCTCTTTCTCTTTTTTTTTTTTTTTTTACAGTTCACTCAGCTCACTCAATTTGCATGACAATACAGCTGTTCACACACACACACACAAGCCATGCAATTTAACCTGTGTCAAAGAAAGGGAGGGGGTCATTGCTCCTTCAGAACTATAAAACACCATTCCTTATTTTTAAACTTTAATCAAAGTCTTAAAGGCTTTTTTTTTTTTTTTTATGTCACTAATCTTTTAACATTTCACTTTAATTATTTTTATCAATTTTATTAAGTGTATTGGGTGTGGATCCAATGACCACATGATTAGCCACCCCAGCAAGTATTTAAGTTAACGATTTTCAGCTCACAGTTTTTAGATTAACTTTTCTTTTCTAATAAGCAAATATAATATTTTTTTTTACATTTTCTTTTTTATATTAAATTGACCATAGTGCAAAAATGACTACACATTGCACAACATTTTACAATTTTAAGTAAATTGTTATTATTATTTTATTTATTTATTTTTTTATACCAAAATTCTATAGATCAAATTGTTCACGATTTTAAGTACTATCTCTATTATTCTATAACAGGATTTATAACCTGATATGGAAGACTTTAGGGAAACAGAACTGTCAGATTCTATACTCTAGAACTTTCTCCTATTGATTTTTTTGTTTTTGTTTTTTGTTACTGTACTGCACCATTTGTTTGAATATGTGATGCTATGTGTGTATCCTGCATGAGTGGCTTGTCTAAATGGCGTGCTTTTGACATTCTTGAACTGCTTAAGTTGTGTGCCTGTCATATGTGCTGCCATGTATCTTGCATATAAGTGGACTGTTTCTATTTAGAAAGGAGTGTGTGCTTTACCAGAGTTTAGCAGCTTTTGTGACTAACCCCCCTTTTATGTGTGCCTGTCAGTCTGTGTGGCTGATTTGCGTTGTATAGTCTGGTACAGATCCTTGGCCAGGATTGGGGGCCAGATATACAGTTCCTGCTATTGCCTGGGTTCACTGTGTCTGTGTGACGTGGGGATCTAGTAATAGATTAATTCTTGAGGAAGTTTCATCACTGTATGAAAATGGGGGTACCACCGAGTACACCCCAGATTGGGGTCTGTGTGATCTTACTGAGAGCTCCTCCTGGATTGCCAAAGATTCACCTTGGAAACAGGAGTGGCAGAGTCCCTCAAGGAATGGAACAAATGCACACAGGGGTTTTCTACCGCTAGAAGGCTAAAGAAAAAAAAAAAAAAAAGGGGAAATGAACCAATTGTCCTGTATACATTTTCTTTTTTTTTTATCTACAGGGTGTAGTTGGCTAAGTGTGAGAGTTATGTTTGTTGTACATATGTGTGTGTGAGATCCATAGATTGTTATGTCATGTTAGTTGTATTAACATGCCCAAAGTGCTGTATCAGCAAAACAGTTGATCCAAACCACGACTACATGGAGTTTGCGTGTTCTCCCTGTATTCTCCCTGTGCCTGCATGTGTTCTCCTCCAGGTACACCTACACTCAGATTAATTGGATCCTGTCTAAATTGTCCCTAGTGTATGTATGAATGTGAGTTAGGGACCTTAGAATTGTAAGCTCCTTGAGGGTAGGAACTGATGAATGTGAAATAATAGTAACACAGTATGAATATGGGTGGAATGATAAATATGTTTTAAAGTGATGGGACTTTACATTTTCAGGTAACAAGTCAGTGGCATGTTGGTCATTGCAATTTTTAGAAGCAAAAGAAAAAAAAAAAAAAAAAATATATATATATATATATATATATATATATATATATATATATATATATTTTTTTTTTTTTTTTTTTTCTTTTGCTTCTAAAAATTGCAATGACCAACATGCCACTGACTTGTTACCTGAAAATGTAAAGTCCCATCACTTTAAAACATATTTATCATTCCACCCATATTCATACTGTGTTACTATTATTTCACATTCATCAGTTCCTACCCTCAAGGAGCTTACAATTCTAAGGTCCCTAACTCACATTCATACATACACTAGGGACAATTTAGACAGGATCCAATTAATCTGAGTGTAGGTGTACCTGGAGGAGAACACATGCAGGCACAGGGAGAATACAGGGAGAACACGCAAACTCCATGTAGTCGTGGTTTGGATCAACTGTTTTGCTGATACAGCACTTTGGGCATGTTAATACAACTAACATGACATAACAATCTATGGATCTCACACACACATATGTACAACAAACATAACTCTCACACTTAGCCAACTACACCCTGTAGATAAAAAAAAAGAAAATGTATACAGGACAATTGGTTCATTTCCCCTTTTTTTTTTTTTTTTCTTTAGCCTTCTAGCGGTAGAAAACCCCTGTGTGCATTTGTTCCATTCCTTGAGGGACTCTGCCACTCCTGTTTCCAAGGTGAATCTTTGGCAATCCAGGAGGAGCTCTCAGTAAGATCACACAGACCCCAATCTGGGGTGTACTCGGTGGTACCCCCATTTTCATACAGTGATGAAACTTCCTCAAGAATTAATCTATTACTAGATCCCCACGTCACACAGACACAGTGAACCCAGGCAATAGCAGGAACTGTATATCTGGCCCCCAATCCTGGCCAAGGATCTGTACCAGACTATACAACGCAAATCAGCCACACAGACTGACAGGCACACATAAAAGGGGGGTTAGTCACAAAAGCTGCTAAACTCTGGTAAAGCACACACTCCTTTCTAAATAGAAACAGTCCACTTATATGCAAGATACATGGCAGCACATATGACAGGCACACAACTTAAGCAGTTCAAGAATGTCAAAAGCACGCCATTTAGACAAGCCACTCATGCAGGATACACACATAGCATCACATATTCAAACAAATGGTGCAGTACAGTAACAAAAAACAAAAACAAAAAAATCAATAGGAGAAAGTTCTAGAGTATAGAATCTGACAGTTCTGTTTCCCTAAAGTCTTCCATATCAGGTTATAAATCCTGTTATAGAATAATAGAGATAGTACGTCTATTTATGGCGCAGTTTTATGGAGAACTACATAGACGAGAATTTTGAAATACAGATTTTCAGTCAAAACGGGTACTAATAGCTTCAAGCAGCGCTGTTTTTTTTAAACAGGCCTCACCCTTTGGCTATAAACCAGGGCCTCACCACACATAGTACCTTATCAGCCACAGCCTATGATCCCTTGAGTCCGAAGACCCGATTCTTGACCTGGCTGATCGCTCAGACGCAGGAAATGCAAAAATCCAAGCTAAACACACGTTGCGCCTGAAATAGGGCAATTCATTCACGCAGAATAACACACTTGCAAGGACAGTAATAAGTTCAGATAGTATTGAAAGTAAAAGAAACATAAAAATAACAACATTTCAGCAGTCAAGGTTCTTGGAAAGAGTAATTCTACATGACATGACTTACAGAAATAGGCACAGCACAAGGGGAAGTCACAGTAAGCAAAACAGTTGGCTTACCTTCACCAGCAAAAGTGAATTCCCAGCTTGTGTTGTTCCATTTCTTTGCGATGTCTGTCTGTAGAATTATCTTATCCGCGCTCGATAGGACCAATTGACAGGGAAATCCCAGAACTTGTGGGATTCCAATAACATGTTGACTGCTGAACCATATTTAAAGAGATGTATTTAATATTTCAAGCTTGTAGCTAGCCACAAGCAGGGAGAACAGACATTGTACAGTGCATGTCATACATTCACATATTGTTCTGAATAGGCTGGGGAGACAAGCTACATTTATACCTGCAAGACAAAGAGGGTGGGGGTATATTGATTAGAAGATGCTCATTTAGCACCTATGTATTACTTCCAAGTTCCTCTGAGAAACTTCCTTTCCCAGGCTGGAGGTGTGAATGGCATTTTGAGCTATCCACCACAGCTGTCTAAATACATCCTGTGACTTATAAAAGTATCTGTCTTTTAAGAATACATTTGCTTGATAACCATAACTAAATGTTTGATAAAATAAATGCCTATTTCATTTACCCGATCACATGCACCTGTTGAACAGGGCAGAAAAATTGGGCCTTTGGCGGTGGTGGTGGTGGACGGTGTTGCCACAAGACTGTAGGCCCTCATAGTTACTCTTGGTGGGCGCAGGAATGGGCCCTGCTGTGAGTTATTAGATCAAGTTTTGTAATTGCATGCACCTGTTGAACAGGGCAGAAAAATTGGGCCTTTGGCGGTGGTGGACGGTGTTGCCACAAGACTGTAAGCCCTCACAGTTACTCTTGGTGGGCGCAGGAATTGGCCCTGCTGTGAGTTATTAGATCAAGATTTGTAATTGCATGCACCTGTTGAACAGGGCAGAAAAATTGGTCCTTTGGCGGTGGTGGTGGATGGTGTTGCCACAAGACTGTAGGCCCTCATAGTTACTCTTGGTGGGCGCAGGAATGGGCCCTGCTGTGAACTATTAGATCAAGATTTGTAATTACACGCCCCTGTTAAACAGGGGCTGAAAAATTGTGCCTTAGGCATTGGTGCTGGTGCCACAACACTGCAACCCCTCACATATACTGTACTCTTAGCACAGCAATGAGACCTGTTGCAAAGCATTGCCTAAAAATTGTAATTACACGCCCCAACAGGGGCTGAAAATTGTGCCTTAGGCACTGGTGCCACAACACTGCAACCCCTCACAGATACTGTACTTGGAGCACAGCAGTCACACCTGTTGCGAAGCATCTTTTTAAAAAATTGTAATTACACGCCCCTGTTAAACAGGGGCTGAAAAATTGTGCCTTAGGCATTGGTGCTGGTGCCACAACACTGCAACCCCTCACAGACACTGTACTCTTAGCACAGCAATGAGACCTGTTGCAAAGCATTGCCTAAAAATTGTAATTACACGCCCCAACAGGGGCTGAAAAATTGTGCCTTAGGCACTGGTGCTGGTGCCACAACACTGCAACCCCTCACAGATACTGTACTTGGAGCACAGCAGTCACACGTGTTGCGAAGCATTTTTTTTAAAAATTGTAATTACACGCCCCTGTTAAACAGGGGCTGAAAAATTGTGCCTTAGGCACTGGTGCTGGTGCCACAACACTGCAACCCCTCACAGATACTGTACTTGGAGCACAGCAGTCACACGTGTTGCGAAGCATTTTTTTTTAAAAATTGTAATTGCACGCCCCTGTTAAACAGGGGCTGAAAAATTGTGCCTTAGGCATTGGTGCTGGTGCCACAACACTGCAACCCCTCACAGATACTGTACTTGGAGCACAGCAGTCACACGTGTTGCAAAGCATTTTTTTAAAAAATTGTAAGTACACGCCCCTGTTATACAGGGGCTGAAAAATTGTGCCTTAGGCACTGGTGTGGTGGCATGGATCATTGAGGAGGAGGAAGAGGATAGTCAGTGAACATAACAGGACAGTCACTCAGCATCAGCATAGGCAGTCTTGAAGGGATGTGACATTATAAATTATTCCGTTATATCCGCTTCAGGTGCTTGGTAGCTGGTGGTGATCCAAGACTGATTCATTTTGATGAAGGTCAGTCGATCAACCGAGTCGGTGGACAGGCGCACCCTATGATCGGTGTGTTAGGAATATCCTCAGCTTATTATCCTCAGCAACTCGAGATGTATTAAGAAGTAAAAAATTTATTCTAATATGTTAACACATTAGGATCCCCTTCCTTACACAAAAAAGGTTCAGGCAAAGGAATGAACAAAGGCAATATCTTTCGTTACCTAAAACCTTCATAACCCAGCCCCTATTTTCCTATTGGCTGAGGAAATCACAGTTTCACTTATCTAGGGTGAAATTCGATATTTACCTTTATTATGTGAAGACTGCGCATTCCCTTACAATCTTATGTTACCATACATGGTTATACTGCAATCATCCTGAAGTCTTACTGTGAAGTTAGTAAAAACATACATAACAATTAATACAAAGTGCTCATAGGTGGAATTAAAAACCAGTCTCAGGATTGTTTTCCAAATAGTCACACAATAAACATTTAAAACTTTTCTAACATTCCCTCCTCTTTGTGTGACTATTTTATCTCAACACATTTCAATAATAGTCCCTGTGTTATACACTTTCAGACTGTATGTCATTAAGTTAAGCTTCAATGTCCACATGGGTCTCCTCAGAGGTAGGAAGAGTTTGATACATCGTTCTTGAGACTGCAGTTTCAATCAGTTTTTGTGAAAGTCCTCGAATACAGGGAATACAGCCAAAGCCACAGCGATTGAAATCAAACATGATGTAATAAGTCCAGTCCATTTACCGAACCATCCTTCAAGCCAGGTTGTGAATGGATCAGTAATACCTGAGTTTTCCGCTAATTCATTCGATAGAGCAGTCAGTCCTTCCAAGGCTCTGGTCACGGTCCCTCCAGGAGCTGTATTATTAGGGATATTATTAGGGATAAAGGTGCAACACATGCTGCCAAACATTTTGCATACCCCTCCTCTTTCAGCTAAGACCATATCTAAAGCCATTCAGTTCTGCCATGCCATTAGAGATGTGGGGGCCAACTGTTCAGCTAGGCCCTTCACAGCATCCCTAGTGTAATTTACAAATCATTGTTGGTTATAATATATATAGTTAATCCAGTCAACATTTTTATTTATAGTCACCCACCAGAAAAGAGACTCAAACCCAGCCGTCACCTGATTCCTGGCCTTAAACCCATCCGGCACCCCGCGAGGAACCCCAATCTCATCTATGTAGACCTGAGAGTCAAATGACCCCATGGGAGAGGTGTCCCTCCGATACCGTTGGTGACTCTTAGTCCACGGGTGTTCTGACAGGATCCTCAGGGGCATAGCCAGCTGGACCATAGCACAATCCCCTTGGGCATTGGCAGGTAGTCTAGCTCGCAGTTTCTTATCCCCACACATCCACCAGATGTCAGCTCTCTGAATGTCATGTTCAACCCAGTCACCGTTGTCTATGTTAATCCTCTCCACACAGTAGTCATCAGGTAATGACCCAAGATCTACCCCGCTACGGTTCCCTGGGAGTGCAAAACAAGTAAAATTGCCCGGATATGCAGTGACCGCTGGAGGTATCTGAGGTCTCTCCACTCGGGGAAACAACAAACTCAATGTGTGACAGGTAGAATTGGTTTCAGGTTTATAGCTCTTATTATATAATTTCAACATACATTTTAAACCTTTTGGATCTGTTTTGTGATCTAGAGGAAAAGGAACTGTTGCTAAATGTGGTCTTGCACTGGCACAAACTAAACAGTTTTCTTTTTTTAGAGTTTTAACCGTGTACCTCAACCATTCCAACCACTCATTGCTTTCTTGATAACCCGTCTCTAAAGCTATGGCATCTTCTATTGTTAGGTTAGTAAATCTTATGGTTTCACTCAGAACTTCTATTTTAGTATGGCCTTCTTCTTTCCCTTCTAGGTCTACCTTTTCCTGTTTGGTTTTATTGGGTGATAATACCTCGAGGAAAAATTTCCCTGAAGGATCAGTTCCTGACACCCATGCTCCCATAGAATACAACCGCTGATCTTCCTTCCTCGGCTCCTTTAATGTTATTAATAGTTGATTACAGTTTTTACTATTTGTGCAGGGGGAGTTAGCCGCTTTTGTAATTATGAGTCTTCCCTTTATTCCACTCTTTTCAGCCCCTGGTTGATTATACCCCCAATCTTGATGTGCTGTGGTCCACAGGGCCTGATTCCATGCTTGACATCCTACCTTATCCCAGAGCCAGCAAATATATTTATCTGCCCATAGAAGTCCTCTAGCCCCAGTTGTATCCCCACAATCTGCGATCTGACAGAAGTCTACCAGTATAGTACTAGTTATTCCTTCTATAAAGGTTAAATTCAATGCTTTTCCTGTTCTTTCCCAATTCAAAGGTTCCTCTACTCTTCCATACCGTCTACCCCCTCTTATGGATGCCTTCCCTAGACTCACCAGTAACCCAAGGATAATTACTGTCCCTTTCATTCTAACCAACTACAGAGGTTCCAGCGGATAGGGTAGGGGAGACTTCACCGGTTTGAGACAAGCCCGCCTTGTGCGAAACCTCCCTTTGTAGTCGGATTTTCTGGATCTCTGCAGCCAACTGGCCCTACTCTACCTGTAAAACCTTTTTACAATGGGACTGGTGAATCCAGGTAGACCTCTCTGCTATCCTTATAGCCGTGGGAGTGGTGAGAAGAACTTGATATGGTCCCTCCCACTTAGGTGAGTGCCAATGTTTTTTCTTTATTACTTTTACCAGGACCCAGTCTCCAATATGGATTTTCTCTTCTCCTTGAATTGGACCTTCTGGAATAGAACAGACTTCATTAATTTGTTTTTGTTTCAACAGGTTAGACATATATTCTGATAGAGTACGTTCAGATTCTTCAGCTGGTGTTTCATTTGGTAATAAAGGTATTCTATATGGCCTTCCATATATTATTTCAAATGGGCTCAACCCCTCTTTTGTTGGTGTAATATGCATACTAGTCACTGCCAATGGTAAGCAGTACATCCAACTTTTACCAGTTTCTTCCATAGCTTTTCTCAGCTTATTTTTTTAGGATTCCATTGTGTCTCTCCACCAATCCAGCTGATTGGGGGTGATAGGCACAATGGTTTTTTTACTTGAATACCCATCACTTCTGTCAAATGTTGTATAGTTTTATTTACGAAATGGGGTCCATTATCGCTGTAGATTTTTTCAGGGATTCCAAATCTAGGGATAATATCTCTTAGTAATGCTTTGGCTACAGTCTGTGCGTCCGCACTTCCTGTCGGGAAAATTTCTACCCATTTAGACAGGGCGTCTATAATTATCAAACAATATTTCTTCCTTTCACATTTGTCTAATTCAATAAAATCCATGCAAATGTGTTGGAATGGATATTGCGGTGTGGGGAACTTCCCTTTCCGTGGTCTTATGCCTCCCTGAGCATTGTGTCTTGCACATATAATACATTGAGAGCAAAAAGTTTTTGAGTAGTTTGTGAAGCCATAAGCTGTACATACTTTATTTAACATCTCAGTCATCCCCCTGTTTGACACATGTGTTACTCCATGTGTCAATACTGCTGCATACCTAAATAAGGACTTCGGCAATACCGGTTTCCCTTCAGGTGATGTGTAAATATTATTTATTATTGTGCAACCCTTTGTTTTCCAATATTGTTTTTCCCCGGGGGGTGCATTCTGCTGCATATCAGTAAGGACTGTATGATCTATCTCAATAATTTCCTGTTCTGTCATTATTTGATGTGTTTCTTGTGCCGCTATTTTGGCCGCTTCATCTGCCCTTTTGTTTCCCTTTGAGATGGGGTCCGTATATTTTGTGTGTGCTTGACATTTGCAGATTGCAAGCTCTTTTGGTAACTGTATTGCATCCAGAAGTTCTAAAATGAAATCCGTGTGTGCAATTGGTTTACCACTGGAGGTGACCATCCCCCTGTTTTTCCATTGTTGTGCAAAAACATGTACTGTTGAAAAGGCATATTGACTGTCGGTGTATATGGTTACAGATTTTCCTTCTGATAGTATGCATGCTCTTGTCAGTGCTACAAGTTCTGCTACTTGTGCTGAATAATGTTTTGGTAGTGGCCTAGCTTCCAAAATGTCATCCTGTGTCACTACTGCATATCCAGTTGCATTTGTGCCATCCGGATTTTTCCTACTAGAACCGTCAACAAAAAGTGTCATGTCAGGGTCAGCTAACGGTACATCTTTCAAATCACTTTGTGGCAGTACCTTTTCAGCGATGGCAGCAGAACAGTCATGTTTATAACCATCAGTAGGGAGTGGTAGTAATGTGGATGGGTTTAAAGTAGTACACCTCTGTATTGTTAAGTGAGGTTGTGCCAAGAGTATTGTCATAAAGGAAAGGTGCCATGCTGGACTCAAATGTGATATCTTTTGTTGTAAAAGAATAACAGACACTGCATGCGGCACCTTAAGTGTCAGCGGCTGATATAGCACTATATATGCTGAGGCCTTGACTGCTTCAGCTGCAACTACCACTGCCTGTACACAGGGTGGAAGTGCTCTAGTTACACTGTCTAATTTTATAAAGTAGTAAACAATCGACCTCTAGTGCCCACCATATGACTGTAAGTACTGATGTCATGTGTCCTTCCCTTTTGTCTACCGTTTGTTCAAAAGATTTGTCATACTGTCAGGTCACCTGAGACCAGGTGACAGGTGCACTCAGTATGAATCGGAAGGGCACCGCTAGGTAGTGGACCTTAGGACTGACTGCTGTGGATTTTACCCAGGGAGATTCAGGACACAGATCTACTGGATCTCTAACACAGATCCCAATGTGAGCTAGAGCATAGATTCCCCAGGGCGCGGAGTCTAAGAGCCAGCAGGTGTTCACCAGAGCCTCTAGTGGTGAGGATGGACTTCGCTGCAGTCTGGCTCCAGGTCGCGGCCCCCAGGGTCTCACAGCTCACGCTTACAGTAGACTACAGGAGAAGGAAGCAGCAGGCTGGAACGACAAGGATAGTAAGGGGATAAGGCAGAGGTCACGGGTAACTAGCAGACAGGAACCACAGAGTACACACCAAGGTCGGTAATGGAAACAAACATAAAACAAACGGCAAACAGGAAGCCAAACACACCAGGGATACACAATGGTTGATCAGCACCACAGGCTTGCAGTGCACAGGTTAATATAGGGTTCCCTGATAGGGCCTAGAGTGGAGCCATGCTTAGAGGAGAGGTTATAAAAACCCCAGGTGAGAGTGGCTGGCCTCTTAGTCTGAACACATGGAGGGAGAGATAAGAAAACAGGGGAAGATTACTGCATAACCGTGACACATACCCAGGAAGGACACCATTTGTTTCTTTGTCTCTAAGAACTGTGTAGTCTACTTTTTTCCTTAATTTAATGTTCTAAACTCTAAAATACCTCCAAAGATTCAATTTTGTACTCATTCATGTGTTCTGACACCCACCCCATAAAAAGGAACCCGCCTCATTCTTCAGTTGTGTACAAGGAGGGGGGTGGGGGTGTCATGTCTGCACTTGAATTGGAGCTGGGGAACATGGTTACTCTTTACCTAACATGAATGTGCACAGAATCATAAATCAAACTACCAAATACTTCCTTACCTTGGAGCTGTTATTAACAATTTTCTTTCATTTGTTCAAATATAAGTCCATCAACTATGCAGACATAAAATGTTTCCTAGCATTTTCATTTTGTTTTTTTTAGCATATAGATTCAATGTATATACATATATTCACACACACATACATCTCTGAATATTTTTCCTCAGACCCCAATATTTTAGCAGAATTTAAGAAGTCTTGAACCTCCTTTTGTATTGTTCCCCTTATTCTCTGGTCCTGAATGAAATTCACAGGGTCCAAAAACAGAAGCTCCCTCCCCCCTTTTTTTTTTTTTTTTTTTTTAAAAACACATATTCTGATTCAGATCTTAGCCTTTTTTAACTTTATAATATATGTACCCAAATAAACAGCATTGAATCATTAACACTTCACAGTTGAAAGTCTGTGAATTCTAAAAATAACATATGAAAGAAATATTTTCTTTAAAACTATTATGCAGACTTTCTTTCTGACCGAAAGTCCTGTTTTCACAGATTCACAACTTAACCTCTGTGTGCTAAAAGGGTTAATGCTGCCCCCTATCTTCTGCTACCTCCTTTAGGCAATCTGCATTTTCTTGTTTCCGAGAAACACCTTTTTGACCATTTTTTTTTTTTTTTTATATTAAACATCAAGCTCTCTGAGCTTCAATATTATTACACACTTCTCTTAGCAAAGCCCATTCAAATCCTAGTTTCCTTATGACAGTAAAATTAGCACTGTCTCTCAAAAACATCCTCAGTCTTTACTTTTCTCACTTTCCTCAAGCCACTTAATAATAATACAACATTCTATTCACTGACAGTATAATCCACCTCCAGCTCTCTACTGCCTTAGAACATCAACACTTTCTGCAATGTACTTCCTTTAACACCATGGCATGCTAAAATAATAAAGCAACCTGGTATCTTTTTTCTTTATTTCTTTTACCTAGTTTCAATATTTGCAATATAAACCTTCCGTTTTGCCATGGCTGGTCAAGGGTTAACCTCTTGTTTTTTTTACAGACACAACCTCTCACACAGGAATTTGAAAGGGAGGGGCTAGGAGAGCTGAAAAAAACCCTGTAATGAATCATCACACTTATTCAGCCATTCTTAGCTATTTTTTTCTGCTTCTCAAATGTTTGTTGAACATTTAGATAACATTTACATCTGGTCTAATTCTCTTTTGCTAGACCCATCAGAAATATTAGATATTTACCTGATGCTGCATCCCCAACTGTTTTGGCTCCTATGAGTCCAGCCACGGGTCGTCCCAGATATAGCACAGTCTCCCAGACAATGTTGTCCAGTGGTACCCGAGACAGTGCCATAACCCAAGACACCAGCTCTGGTCCAATCCCTATGGGCCATATAGTGCAATACCACCTGGTATGTTACATGTTTACCTGCTTAATACATCGGCTAGCAAAGTGTTTGCTTCCTTACAGAGCGAAGCCGTCATCAAGTATCTCTAACCAAGCATACTATAACACGAGGGAGGGGGCCAGTGGTATAACAGATGAGATCATCCACTTTGTCCACTAGGGGCAGTTGGGCTTGGCATTTCTCCTTTGTTCTCTTTCCTTCTACCCTAAGTCTAGCTTGCTGGAGCCAGTACTCTGCCAACTCTAACCCATACCTTTTTTTTTTTTCCTTTGGGTCCTAACAACTTAAGCTTATCCACCAACTCCTGACCAAATCCTTTCACAGTTAATTTACCATTAAACCCAAACTTCCTCTCCCACTTAGCACAATACTGAACGGACTTGGGGTCATTGCTATGCATACATTTCATATCACCTTCTAACAGCACATTAGGAACACGACAGCAAAATAAACAAACACAAGAAATTCCTTTACAGAGACTATTCCCCCATTTTCGGCGTTTGTTGAGTCTCTCATTAACCTATAAAACACTGGGATCGTGACCCTCCGCTCACGGTAATAAAAGAAATACCAGAAAAGTATAAACATCAACACCCCCCACACTATCGGGAAAATTAAAAAATAATTAAAACGTACCTCTGCAGTATTATTATAAAATGAGCTCGTAACATCAACAGAATGGTTAAACATGAGACAGGAGAAAATAAAACACACAGAGAAAAGAAAAAAAAGTTAGCTTTGTGATCTTTTTAGATCACTTAACTAAATAGCGCTTAATGTGAATCTCTAACACTGGTATACCTCAAATCTTTTTTTTATCTGTCCGGACAGCAGGCAACGTAATTTTTTACCTTAGACAACGTCCCCAAATGTCTCTGTCTACGAACACTGGATTATCAAGCTATTATACGATCAATACCAATGTCGGCAATTACAACACATTTAAACCAGAATCAAACAGAAAGAGTAGAAAAATACTTTTAGAAAGAATTAAGAATAATTAAAATCTCTTACCTCTCAAAAACACCAGGAGGACTAGATCAGCAAGTTCAGAAACAGACAATGTATTTGGGTGATAAGGCCCCCTGCCCCTCTTTAACCACTAATGTTGAGTGGGGGGACTTTTAAATTTCAGTGATTTTCTTTCACTAACTACTCACCGAAGATGAAGAGGGCTCATAAATCCCAAATAAAAAGTTGCTTCCGGCTCGAAGGTCCACAAATGTTAGGAATATCCTCAGCTTGTGATCAGTCAACTCGAGATGTATTAAGAAGTAAAAAATTTATTCTAATATGTTAACACATTAGGATCCCCTTCCTTACACAAAAAGGTTCAGGCAAAGGAATGAACAAAGGCAATATCTTTCGTTACCTAAAACCTTCATAACCCAGCCCCTATTTTCCTATTGGCTGAGGAAATCACAGTTTCACTTATCTAGGGTGAAATTCGATATTTACCTTTATTATGTGAAGACTGCGCATTCCCTTACAATCTTATGTTACCATACATGGTTATACTGCAATCATCCTGAAGTCTTACTGTGAAGTTAGTAAAAACATACATAACAATTAATACAAAGTGCTCATAGGTGGAATCTCAGGATTGTTTTCCAAATAGTCACACAATAAACATTTAAAACTTTTCTAACAGGTGACAAATCCTCCAGCAGCACTGAATGTGCGTTCGGAAAGAACGCTGGAGGCAGGACAGGCCAGTAGCTCAATTGCATACTGTGCAAGCTCTGGCCAGTGATCCATCCTCAGGACCCAGTAAGCCAGAGGATTTTCGGTGGGAAAGGTGTCCAAGTCTGACCTTGCCCCAAGGTATTCCTGCACCATGTATATCAGACGCTGGCGATGGTTGCTGGAACCGATCATACCTTGGGGCTGCGGACTAAAAAATTGTCTAAACGCATCGGTCAGACGTCCACCTTCCCCACCGCTCCTTCTGCTACTGACCGAAGCCTCAGCAACTCGTCGTCCAGGACCAGGAGTTTGTAACCTCCCAGTTTCTGGGAACGCGTTGCACAGACCTTTCTGCAAGGCCTCCCTGAGATGTCGCATCCTCTGCTCCCTCTGCGACGGCAAGATAAGGTCTGCAACCTTACCCTTGTACCGTGGATCAAGGAGAGTGGCCAGCCAGTAATGGTCCCTCTCCTTGATCCGAAGAACACGAGGATCCTTCCGCAGGCTTTTCAGGATCAGGGAGGCCATGCAGCGTAGGTTAGCTGAGGCTTTCAGTCCGGAGTCTTCTGGGTCACTGAGGATGACATGATCGCCAGCCACCTCCTCCCAGCCACGTACAAGTCCACTGGTTTGTTGGGACTGTACATCATCCCTAAAAGACTGCTGCTGCTGATGCTGAGTGCCAGGCTCCACCTCCATGCTCACACAATCCTCCTCCTCCTCCTCCTCCTCATCCTCTTCCTGTGTGATGGGTGGGACAGAAGGAACACTGTCCGGATAAAGGGGGCCTTGAGAGGCAAGGAAGTCCTCCTCTTCCTGCCTCTGTTCTGCCTCAAGTGCCCTGTCCATTATCCCACGCAGCGTATGCTCCAACAGGTGGACAAGAGGTACAGTGTCACTGATGCATGCACTGTCACTGCTCACCATCCTCGTGGCCTCCTCAAATGGTGAGAGGACAGTGCATGCATCCCTGATCATGCTCCACTGACGTGGGGAAAAAAACCAAGCTCCCCTGACCCTGTCCTGGTGCCGTAGTCGCAAAGGTACTCATTTATGGCCCTCTGCTGCGTGTGCAGTCGCTGCAGCATGGCCAACGTTGAGTTCCACCTGGTGGGCATGTCACATATTAGGCGGTTCTTGGGCAGGTTCAGCTCCTTTTGCAGGTCTGTCAGCCGAGCACTGGCATTATAAGATCGGCGGAAATGCACACAGACTTTCCTGGCCTGCCTCAGGACATCCTGTAAGCCTGGGAACCTGCCCAAGAACCGCTGCACCACCAGGTTGAGGACGTGAGCCATACAGGGCACATGGGTGAGCTGCCCCTGTCGCAGGGCGGAGAGGAGGTTGGTGCCATTGTCAGAAACGACCATTCCTGGCTTAAGCTGGCGTGGCGTCAACCACCTCTCGGCCTGCCCCTGCAGAGCTGCCAGAACCTCTGGCCCAGTGTGGCTCCTGTCCCCCAAACACACCAGCGCAAGCACGGCATGGCATCTTTTTGCCTGCGTACTTGCGTAGCCCCTTGTACGCCTACGGAGCACCGCTGGTTCCGAGGACAGAGCACTGGAGGAAGAAGAAGAGGAGGGGGTGGAGGAGAGAGGTGTGTCACAACCAGTAGCAGTAGTAGCATTTTGGAGGCGTGGTGGCGGAAGAACCTCCAACACTACTGCACCTTGTCCTGCATCCCTCCCAGCTGCCAATAGAGTGACCCAATGGGCCATGAAAGAAAGGTAACGTCCCTGTCCATGCCTGCTGGACCATGAGTCAGCGGTAATATGCACCTTACCGCTGACGCCCTGTCCAGCGAGGCATGGACATTGCCTTCCACATGCCGGTAGAGAGACGGAATCGCCTTCCGTGAGAAAAAAGTGGCGTTTGGGAACCTGCCACTGAGGAACCGCACATTGAACAAACTCACGGAAGGGGGCCGAGTCTACCAACTGAAAAGGCAGCAGTTGAAGTGCTAGCAATTTAGCCAAGCTAGCATTCAACCGCTGGGCATGTGGATGGCTGGGAGTGTACTTCTTTCGACGGTCCAGCAGCTGGGGCAGGGAAATTTGCCTGCTACAATCGGACGTCGGTGTACTGCAAGTACTTGGTTGTGACACACCTAATTCTACACCTTCAGTCCTCTCAGAGCAGCTTTCAGAGAGGACTGAAGATGTAGTGGGGATGGAGATCCCAGCTGATGAGGAGCAAGGAGAGGTCCGCTTAGTTCTTTGGTGTGGGTCTTTTATGTGTGCTTGCCAACGAGCTGCATGGCAGGTCGACATATGTCTGCTCATGCTTGTGGTGCCCAAGCGGCTGATGTTTTGGCCACGCGAGATACGCTTGAGACAAATATTGCAAATAGCAGTGGTGCGATCTGATGCACTCGTCTCAAAAAAGGCCCACACCAAAGAACTTTTCTGATAACGTGCAGAGGCAGCGCCCTGCACAGGCGGAGCTCTGCGGTGTTGTACAGTTGCTGTGCTGGCCTCTAGCTGGCCTCCAGGGGGCATCCTGCCTCGTTGAACATGTGACGCCGCATCCTCCTCCTCCTCGTCCTCCTCCTCATCCTCTCTCCCTTCAGGCACCCACGTGGAGTCAGTGACCTCATCATCCCCTCCCTCTTCACCACTAGAGCAAACCTGGCAGTAAGCTGCAGCTGGTGGAACAGTACTGCCAGATTGCTGTCCTTCAGCATCCCCTCTCTCTCTGCGCGCACACTACTGATTTCCTCAAGCTGGGTATCATCACCCGAGCCTTCGAATCGTTGGGCATCCTCCTGGAGCATGTACCCAACACTGTGCTCAAAGAGTTCGGGGGACTCCTCAGGAGGACATGGTGGGTCTAGGGAAGGGGTGGCTGATGATGCCATTGAGTACGCGTTGGCAGCTGCTCTGCCAGTACCCTGAGCCTGGGTGAGAGAGGATGAGGAGGATGAGGAGGGCTTGGTCATCCATTCTACCAAGCCTTCAGCATGATGCGGCTTCACATGTCCAGCTGCCGAAAACAAAGACGCGCGTGTCCCATGGACACGTGCTGATGACGATGCACGACCACGGCCACGTCCACGTCCACTAGAAACAGAGCCTGCCTGCCCTGTGTTCTTGCCTCTGCACGCTCTGCCTCCCCTTGGTGGTCTTCCAGCCATTGTAGTCGGTAGTCCTGTGGGTGCTGCTGAGAAGAAAATATAGGGGCTCTGTGTGATGCCACTAACACACTAGAAGTCCTATGGGTTCTTCTGCAAAGAAAATATAGGAGCTCTGTGTGATGCCACTAACACACTAGAAGTCCTGTGGGTGCTGCTGAGAAGAAAATATAGGAGCTCTGTGTGATGCCACTAACACACAATTGAAGTCCTATGGGTGCTTCTGGGAAGAAAATATAGGAGCTCTGTGTGATGCCACTAACACACTAGAAGTCCTGTGGGTGCTGCTGAGAAGAAAATATAGGAGCTTTGTGTGATGCCACTAACACACTAGAAGTCCTATGGGTGCTTCTGCAAAGAAAACATAGGAGCTCTGTGTGATGCCACTAACACACTAGAAGTCCTGTGGGTGCTGAAGAGAAGAAAATATAGGAGCTCTGTGTGATGCCACTAACACACTAGAAGTCCTATGGGTGCTTCTGGGAAGAAAATATAGGAGCTCTGTGTGATGCCACTAACACACTAGAAGTCCTGTGGGTGCTGCTGAGAAGAAAATATAGGAGCTCTGTGTGATGCCACTAACACACAATTGAAGTCCTATGGGTGCTTCTGGGAAGAAAATATAGGAGCTCTGTGTGATGCCACTAACACACTAGAAGTCCTGTGGGTGCTGCTGAGAAGAAAATATAGGAGCTCTGTGTGATGCCACTAACACACTAGAAGTCCTATGGGTGCTTCTGCAAAGAAAATATAGGAGCTCTGTGTGATGCCACTTACACACTAGAAGTCCTGTGGGTGCTGCTGAGAAGAAAATATAGGAGCTCTGTGTGATGCCACTAACACAGTAGAAGTCCTATGGTTGCTTCTGGGAAGAAAATATAGGAGCTCTGTTTGATGCCACTAACACACTAGAAGTCCTATGGGTGCTTCTGGGAAGAAAATATAGGAGCTCTGTGTGATGCCACTAACACACTAGAAGTCCTGTGGGTGCTGCTGAGAAGAAAATATAGGAGCTCTGTGTGATGCCACTAACACACTAGAAGTCCTGTGGGTGCTGCTGAGAAGAAAATATAGGAGCTCTGTGTGATGCCACTAACACACAATTGAAGTCCTATGGGTGCTTCTGGGAAGAAAATATAGGAACTCTGTGTGATGCCACTAACACAGTACAAGTCCTATGGGTGCTTCTGGGAAGAAAATATAGGAAATCTGTGTGATGCCACTAACACAGTAGAAGTCCTATGGGTGCTTCTGGGAAGAAAATATAGGAGCTCTGTTTGCTGCCACTAACACACTAGAAGTCCTATGGGTGCTTCTGCAAAGAAAACATAGGAGCTCTGTGTGATGCCACTAACACACTAGAAGTCCTGTGGGTGCTGAAGAGAAGAAAATATAGGAGCTCTGTGTGATGCCACTAACACACTAGAAGTCCTATGGGTGCTTCTGGGAAGAAAATATAGGAGCTCTGTGTGATGCCACTAACACACTAGAAGTCCTGTGGGTGCTGCTGAGAAGAAAATATAGGAGCTCTGTGTGATGCCACTAACACACAATTGAAGTCCTATGGGTGCTTCTGGGAAGAAAATATAGGAGCTCTGTGTGATGCCACTAACACACTAGAAGTCCTGTGGGTGCTGCTGAGAAGAAAATATAGGAGCTCTGTGTGATGCCACTAACACACTAGAAGTCCTATGGGTGCTTCTGCAAAGAAAATATAGGAGCTCTGTGTGATGCCACTTACACACTAGAAGTCCTGTGGGTGCTGCTGAGAAGAAAATATAGGAGCTCTGTGTGATGCCACTAACACAGTAGAAGTCCTATGGTTGCTTCTGGGAAGAAAATATAGGAGCTCTGTTTGATGCCACTAACACACTAGAAGTCCTATGGGTGCTTCTGGGAAGAAAATATAGGAGCTCTGTGTGATGCCACTAACACACTAGAAGTCCTGTGGGTGCTGCTGAGAAGAAAATATAGGAGCTCTGTGTGATGCCACTAACACACTAGAAGTCCTGTGGGTGCTGCTGAGAAGAAAATATAGGAGCTCTGTGTGATGCCACTAACACACAATTGAAGTCCTATGGGTGCTTCTGGGAAGAAAATATAGGAACTCTGTGTGATGCCACTAACACAGTACAAGTCCTATGGGTGCTTCTGGGAAGAAAATATAGGAAATCTGTGTGATGCCACTAACACAGTAGAAGTCCTATGGGTGCTTCTGGGAAGAAAATATAGGAGCTCTGTTTGCTGCCACTAACACACTAGAAGTCCTATGGGTGCTTCTGTGAAGAAAATATAGGAACTCTGTGTGATGCCACTAACACAGTAGAAGTCCTATGGGTGCTTCTGGGAAGAAAATATAGGAACTCTGTGTGATGCCACTAACACAGTACAAGTCCTATGGGTGCTTCTGGGAAGAAAATATAGGAACTCTGTGTGATGCCACTAACACAGTAGAAGTCCTATGGGTGCTTCTGGGAAGAAAATATAGGAGCTCTGTTTGCTGCCACTAACACACTAGAAGTCCTATGGGTGCTTCTGTGAAGAAAATATAGGAACTCTGTGTGATACCACTAACACAGTAGAAGTCCTATGGGTGCTTCTGGGAAGAAAATATAGGAACTCTGTGTGATGCCACTAACACAGTAGAAGTCCTATAGGTGCTTCTGGGAAGAAAATATAGGAACTCTGTGTGATGCCACTAACACACTAGAAGTCCTATGGGTGCTTCTGGGAAGAAAATATAGGAACTCTGTGTGATGCCACTAACACAGTAGAAGTCCTATAGGTGCTTCTGGGAAGAAAATATAGGAACTCTGTGTGATGCCACTAACACAGTAGAAGTCCTATGGGTGCTTCTGGGAAGAAAATATAGGAACTCTGTGTGATGCCAGTAACACAGTAGAAGTCCTATGGGTGCTTCTGGGAAGAAAATATAGGAACTCTGTGTGATGCCACTAACACAGTACAAGTCCTATGGGTGCTTCTGGGAAGAAAATATAGGAACTCTGTGTGATGCCACTAACACAGTAGAAGTCCTATGGGTGCTTCTGGGAAGAAAATTATAGGAGCTCTGTTTGCTGCCACTAACACACTAGAAGTCCTATGGGTGCTCCTGGGAAGAAAATATAGGAGCTCTGTTTGCTGCCACTAACACACTAGAAGTCCTATGGGTGCTTTTGGGGTGCAATGCTGTGCTAACAGCACTGCGGTTGGTACTACTGAAATACTGTACTAACAGTAAAAAACGCACCAGACTAATCCCCAGCAGCAGCTAAAAACACACTAACCAGCAGCAATGGACGATCAATGACAGGTAGCAATGGTTTAGCAAATAAATAGCCAATGGTTTAGCAAAGTAGAGCAAATATTTCTATATGAATGAATCTAGCAAAGACACAGAATCAGCCTGATCTCTCCTAAAGCCGGAACTCATGTGACCGGCGCCTACGGCGTGGCGGCCTTTTAAATGGTGGGGCGTGTACTAAAGCCCCTGAGCTGTAATTGGCTACAGGCGTCCTGCCTGTAGCCAATTATGGCTCTCCGAGTTTCCGGCGCTGTGATTGGCCAAGCATGCGGGGTCACAGTGCATGCTTGGCCAATCATCAGCCAGCAATGCACTGCGCCGGCCGCGCCGGCCACAATGCATTGCGGGGCCGCTCGCATCACACGAATGTGATGCGAGCGGCCAAAATAGTTCTGGGCTCGCCGAGCGAGCGAACGCCCGGTGCTCGATGCGAACATGGGTTCGCATCGAGCACCGGGCCCATCCCTAATCCTGATGTGAAGTTCTTGCCCTGCTTATTTTTGTGTCGTCTGCAAAAACTGAGATTAAGCTGTCTATAGCGACCTCTATACAATTTATGAATAAATTAAACAGAATTGGTCCCAGGACAGAGCCCTGGGGTACCCCACTTACCACTCCAGGCCAGTCTGAGTATGCATTATTTATCACCACCCTTTGGACACACCCCTGTTACCAGTTTTCTATCCATGAAAAAACTCTATGGTCTATGCCTACAGAGTACAGACCTCAGCTAGTAGATTAAGCGTTTATGGGGAACTGTATCAAATGCTTTTGCAAAATCTAGATACACCACATCCACAGGCCTTACCCTATCTAGAGGGCAGCCCACCTCCTCGTAGAATGTCAACAGATTGGTCATCAGCAAATTCATGGATATAATCCCTTATCATCCTCTCCAACAGTTTACATACTATTAATGTTAGGCTGACTGGCCTGTAGTTTCCAGGTACATGTCTCTGCTTTTTTTTGAATGTTGGTACCACATGGGTTTTCTCCAATCAGCTGGTAGCATTCCTGTCAATATGCTGTTCATAAAGATTAGGAACAATGGTCTGGCTATAGCCTTTTTTGAGGACTCTCAGGTGTAAGCTATCCTGCAACGTGTTACTAACAATACAGTCGTCTAGACCTAGTGCATTATCCTCAATACATGTTTTTTTTAATAAAATAGAGGAGAATATACTCACAAACCAGTACTTGTGTCATAGCATTATCATAAAATCATCCGCTTAAATTCATATGAGGAAATCCACAATACTTGTAGTCACATTGGCCAATGCATTTCAAGGTTTCCCTCTTCTTCAGAGCCTTGTTTAGATGTCTCTTAGTGTTGACAAGGAACTTTTCAGTCAGAATCAGTGCTTCTCCGTTTAGTGCTGCTGTATATAGCTTCCTTGTTTCTTAGTCAGAAAGCAGCGGGGTCTGCATTATCCACGTATACTAACATGTAAAGATAAGAGTCTGATAACATGTTGGGACTTACCACACAGTGCAGGAGAGTGAACATTGTGATATGCTCTGTAACAATACAGTCGTGGTCGATATACCCCTCTTTTTCCTGTGTAAAAAACAAGGAAAAGAAAGCATTTAGTACAGTTGCCTTCATTGTGTCATCCATAACCATCCCTCCTTCATCGTCTTTTATGTGGCCAATGTGCTCTGCCCTTTATATTTTTTAAATGCCATTTTATTCTTTTTTCTTTCCCCATAATTTTTATTGTTCACTGGATAATTTGTACAAACAAAAAATGATTATACAGAATGTGTCAAACAACACTTATATTGGAAGAATGGTTCCTCTGATAATAATAATTTGTACTCTTAACGTAATAGTAATTGTTAAGCATGGATGAACAGTTGGACCATTTTACAGTTTAAGGGCTCTTTCACACGGGGCGGATCAGTGCAGATCCGCCCCGTGGATAGCCGCTTGCTCAGCGGGGATCGCCGTAGCGATCTCCGCTGAGCAAGAAGATGACAGGTCCGTCCCTGCACGAGTGCAGGGACGGACCTGTCAGAGCGCCGCTCTCCCCTATGGGAGATCGGGTGACGACGGACCGTAGACGGACCCGATCCGCTCTGCAGACGGATGAAAAAATGGGGTTTTCCTCCGTCTGCAGAAACGGAGCATGGCGGGCACGGACGAGAGCGGGTGTCAGCGGATGCTCATCCACTGACACCCGCTATCCCATAGGGATACCTGTATGTCCGTTTTGCATCCGAAAACGGAAGGCTGCAAAACGGACATACGGTCCGTCCGTGTGAAAGAGCCCTAACATTTTAACAATTCTAGATTCCTTATCAAAAACCCATTCTAACTGAGTAATTTAGAGTATAATAAAATAAGATGAAAATAAGAATAAAAAAAACAAAAAATATATAAAAATAAGCTGTTGTACATATGTGTAAGAAAAAATAATTTCAGTCCAGAAGCTATATTATTTTTTTCTCTTTAACCACTTCAGCCCCGGAAGGATTGGCCCCCTTAATGACCAGGCCATTTTTTGCGATACGGCACTGCGTCGCTTTAACTGACAATTGCACGTTGTACCCAAACAAAATTTACGGCTTTTTACACTAGAAACAAAAAAAGAGCGACAATTTTGAAAAAGAAAAAACAATATTTTGTACTTTTTGCTATAATAAATTTAGCAAAAAAAAAAAAGTAAAAAAATTAATTTCTTCATCAGTTTAGGCTGATATATATTCTTCTACATACTTCTGGTAAAAAATAGCATAATAAGTGTATATTTATTGGTTCGTACAAAAGTTATAGCGTCTACAAGATAGGGAAAAGATTAAGGGCATTTTTATTATAATTTTTTTTTTTACTACTAATGGTGGCAATCTGCGATTTTTAGCAGGACTGCGACATTGCCACCGACAGATTGGACACTTTTGACACATTTTTGGGACCATTGACATGTATACAGCAATCAGTGCTATAAAAATGCACTGATTACTGTGTAAATGTCATTGGTAGGGAAGGGGTTAACACTAGGGGCGATCAAGGGGTTAAATGTGTTCCCTCATGTGTGTTTCTAACTGTGGGGGGATGGGACTGACTAGAGGAGGAGACATATCGCTGTTCCTACTTAGTAGGAACAGACGAACTGTCTCTCCTCTCCTGTCAGAACAGGGATGTGTGTGTGTTTACACACACATATCCCCATTTTGGCTCTCATGCCCGTGATCACGCATCGCCGGCGGACATCATGCCTACCTGCTGTAGCTGTTTAAAGGGTCAACGTACAGCTACGGTGATTTGCGAGAATGAGCCAACCTGCCGCAGTATAATGACGGCGGCTGGTCGGCTAGTGGTTAATAAGACTTTTTACGTTATGGCTTAGCCACCCAGGTTTAACCTTCGCTCTTCTAGATGATTTGGTCCCAGACGTTTTGTAGTATTGAGCACAGTTCAGAAAAGTTTGCTCGTTTGAAACCCTTGTGCCTCTTTTTCCTATAGTTTACGCTAAATGTGATAATCCTGTGATCACAAATGTGGAAATATGGGACAAGTTGGAATCTAGTGATCAGATTTGGATCATTCGTAATTAATAGATCTAGTATTGCATTCTTTCTAGTCAAGGAATCCACCAATTGGGATATGAAGTTGTCCTGTAAGACATTTAAGAAATGACGGGACTAATGAGTGAGCTGTCCCCTCTGCCCAGTCAATATCACGATAATTGAAGTCCCCCATTATGATGAAATTTCCCTGTCCGGCTGCCATGTCTAACTGTGATAGTAGGTCCAGTTACTCCTTCAGGTTGGGCGGCCTGTAACATACCCCTTCCCTTTGAAGTTCCACCCACATGGATTTCACCTCCCCCTTGCCCGTTTACAACGTCACTCCTCTCTACCACACGTAAATCATTCTTGATATATAGACACATGCACAAAGACACATAGGGATGTCCCCATGCATCAGAGGGGGATGGGTTCACCCAGCGATGTCACCGTGTGGCCCCGCCCTCAGTTATAAAAAAGCTGTCACCTGAGAGGACGGTCATTACGGCGGGTGCCTCCCATGGTGGCGGATCGGTGGTGGCGTGCAGGTTTTTTTTTTTTTTTTTCGGTCCGTCGGCGGAGCAAGATAAGAAGAAGAAGACTTTGTGGGACAGTTTTATTTTTTATTTTTTAATAAAGGACTTGTCCCCAAGCCGTGTCATGTCATTTTTACCATTTTCACACGTTTTTTGTGAAATGGTAGGGATACATCCCATGCGGTTTTTTTTTATGACTTTTATGTGTATTGCCGGGACCGACAATTCATTATAGCCACGAGTACTTTTAAATTACTTTTTTTCCTTTATAAATGTAATTTTGTGCATGGACTGTTGTAAACACGGGAAACATGCGCCACTTTACAGGCATACTATAGACACCCCCCAGGTACGAAATTTAAAGGAATATTTCACTCATATTGTTTCACTTTAAGCATTATTAACCACTTCAGCCCCGGACCAATTGTCAGCTTAAGGACCAGAGGTCTTTTTTCAATTTCGCACTGCACTATTTTAACTGGTAATTGCGCGGTCATGCAATTTTGTAACCAAACAAAATTTGCGTCCTTTTCTTCCCACAAATAGAGCTTTCTTTTGATGGTATTTGATTGCCTCTGTGATTTTTATTTTTTGCGATATAAACGGAAAAAGAGCGAAAATTTTGAAAAAATAAGAGATTTTCTAATTTTTGTTATAAGAAAAATCTAATAAACTCAATTTTAGTCAAACATTTGGGCCAAAATGTATTCAGCCACATGTCTTTAGTAAAAAAAAATGCCAATAAGCGTATATTTATTGGTTTGCGCAAAAGTTATAGCGTCTACAAACTAGAGTACATTTTCTGGAATTTACACCGCTTTTAATTTATGACTGCCTATTTCATTTCTTGAGGTGCTAAAATGGCAGAGAAGTACAAAACCCCCCCAAATGACTCCATTTTGGAAAGTAGACACCCCAAGCTATTTGCTGAGAGGCATGTTGAGCCCATTGAATATTTTTTTTTTAGTCCCAAGTGATTGAATAAAGACAAAAATAAAAAAGAATTTTTTTTTTTCAAAAAGTTGTCACTAAATGATATATTGCTCACACATGCCATAGTTATATGTGGAATTGCACCCCAAAATACATTTTGCTGCCTCTCCTGAGTATGGGGATACCACATGTGTGGGACTTTTTGGGAGCCTAGCCGCGTACGGGGCCCCGAAACCCAAGCACCGCCTTCAGGATTTCTAAGGGTGCAAATTTTTGATTTCACTCCTCACTACCTATCACAGTTTCGAAGGCCATAAAATGCCAAAATAGAACAAAACCCCCCCAAATGACCCCATTTTGGAAAGTAGACACCCCAAGCTATTTGTTGAGAGGCATGGTGAGTATTTTACAGCTCTCATTTGTTTTTGAAAATGAAGAAAGTAAAGAAAAAAAAATTTTTTTTTTCTTTTTTCAATTTTCAAAACTTTGTGACAAAAAGCGAGATCTGAAAAATACTCAAAATACCTCTCAGCAAATAGCTTGGGGTGTCTACTTTCCAAAATGGGGTCATTTTGGGGGGTTTTATGCCATCTGGGCATTCCATGGCCTCCGAAACTGTGATTGGCAGTGAGAAGTGAAGGGGTGATCTGGGGGGTGATCAGGGGGTGACAGGGGGGGTGGAATATGTGCCTATGTGTACTGGTGTCAGTGTACTGTTTGTGCACTAACCTTTACACGTTCTCTCCTCGGCGTTCCGGTCACATAGACCGGCGCACCGAGCGTGACATCATACAATAGACAGGAAGGGGAAGCTTTTCATTCGCCAGGAGCGATCGCGAGGGGGTGGCCAGAAACCACTGGCCGTCCCCTCGTCCCGGATCGCTCCTGAAGCGATGCCGACCGTCCCCGCCGGCGGAGGGGGTTCCGATCGGACACCCCACCCGCCGGAAGAATGTCACGTACAGGTACGTGATTTTGCCTGTACGTGCCATTCTGCCGACGTATATGTACATGGGGCGGTCGGCAAGTGGTTAAAATCACTGCTCCCGAAAAATTTCAGTTTTTAAAACTTTTTTTGCATTGATACATGTCCCCTGGGGCAGGACCCAGATCCCCAAACACTTTTTATGACAATAACTTGCATATAAGCCTTTAAAATGAGCACTTTTGATTTTTCATGTTCGTGTCCCATAGACTTTAGCGGTGTTCGCGTGTTCGAACACATTTTGTTCACACCTGTTCGCATTTTCTGCTGTGAACCGAACCGGATGGTGTTCGGCTACCGGTCAACCACAATAAGGATAGCAGTGTTGGCCTGAGAGTTGGGTAACTGCACAATGAAATCCATGGACAGGTGGGTCCAAGGCCTCTCTCCATTGGGTATGGGTTGTAGGAGGCCCACTGGAAGGTGTCGTGGTGTCTTGCTCTGAGCACACACGGAACAGGCAGCTATGAAGGCAGCTATATCAACACGTAGACTAAGCCAGCAGAATTGTTGGGAAATGGCCCAAAAGAGCTGAATCTTTCCTGGGTGGCCAGCAGCCTTGAGAGAATGGTAAGTCTGGAGCACGGCAGTATGGAGACTCTGAGGGACAAAGCAGAGGTCACAAGGTTTCTAAGGAGGAGCATGTGCGGCAAGAATTTTGTCACCAAAGGAGAAGTGAGATTGGTGCGAACCATAGCCAGGATACGATCAGGAGGAATCACAGGAACAGGAACTGATTACAACTTGGAAGTGGAGGAAAACAGTTGCAACCAGTGATGGCACTAACGCCGTTAAAGTAAACGGCGTTACGTAACTGATTACTCTTCCCCTCGCGGTAACGCCGTTCCCATTACTGGGGCGGCGTTACTGCAATTACCCGCCGCGATCGCGGAGCCGTCCGCGGCCTCGGCCTTAGGAAAGGCCGCGGCTTCGGCCTAGCTCCGGAGCGGCGGCCATCTTGGTGCACCCGATGGCCGCGGCTCCGGCCTAGCTCCGGAGCGGCGGCCATCTTGGTGCACCCGTCGGCCGTTTACAATGTGATTGCTCCGTCAAATGACGGAGCGATCACTTTGTAAACAAACCGGCGTCAAGATGACGCTGGTCTCCCCTCTGTGTACAGATCTGTACAGTGGAGGGGAGAGATCGGATGGCAGCAGCCATAGCCTGCCACTACTCTGCAACACCCTGCTAATACTGCGCAATACTCTGCAACACCCTGCCAATACTGCGCAATACTCTGCAACACCCTGCCAATACTGCGCAATACTCTGCAACACCCAGCCAATACTGCGCAATACTCTGCAACACCCTGACAATACTGCGCAATACTCTGCAACACCCTGCCAATACTGTGCAATACTCTGCAACACCCTGCCAATACTGCGCAATACTCTGCAACACCCTGCCAATACTGCGCAATACTCTGCAACACCCTGCCAATACTGCGCAATACTCTGCAACACCCTGCCAATACTGCGCAATACTCTGCAACACCCTGCCAATACTGCGCAATACTCTGCAACACCCTGCCAATACTGCGCAATACTCTGCAACACCCTGCCAATACTGCGCAATACCCTGCCAATACTGCGCAATACTCTGCAACACCCTGCCAATACTGCGCAACACTCTGCCAATACTGCGCAATACTCTGCAACACCCTGCCAATACTGCGCAATATTCTGCAACACCCCGCCATACCCTGCAACACCCCACCATACCACGCAACACCTGGCCATACCCCGCCACACTCTGCAATACGCGGTAATACCCAACCATGCTCGGCGATACCCAGACAATATTACAGTTGGGGAGATGACGTGGATATTACAGTGGGGGCTTTATGGTGGTGGAATTTTCAAAGGTTTTTGCAAATTCAATTATTATTTGCTGATCCGAAAAATGATCCGATCCGTGACTCTGCAACGATCCGATCCATGAGTTTGGGGGGGACAGATGTACAGGGGGGGAACAGATATATGTGTGTGGGGGGGGGGACAGACGTGTAGTGGGGTACAGAGGGGGAACAGATATATGTGTGTGGGGGGGGACAGACGTGTAGTGGGGTACAGAGGGGGAACAGATATATGTGTGGGGGGGGACAGATGTGTAGTGGGGTACAGAGGGGCAACAGATATATGTGTTGGGGGGAAAATAGACGTGCAGGGGTGAACGCGCCCCTTGCTTACAGTAATACTAGACCCGCCCCTAAGAATATTAAAAAAAAAAGTCAGTTACTTTGCTGAATAACTAATTACTTTTCCAATGTAGTAACTGAGTTACTAACTCAATTACTTTTTTGGGAGAAGTAATTTGTAATGTAACTAATTACTTTTTTAAAGTAAGATGACCAACACTGGTTGCAACAAAGCATCAGCCCTTACATTCTTAGTACCGGGTAAGAATGTAGTTGAAACTTGACAAGAAAAGAGCAAATCGCGCCCTTCTGGGAGAGAGGCGTTTAGCGTTTAGACAAGAATGTGAGATTCTTATGGTCAGTCCTTTAGGGCTAAAATGATTCCTAACAACTTTCTGTCCCCAATCTCGTAATTGCATTCTGCAGGTGACAATTTCTTGGAAAAGTAGCCACAAGGATGCATAGCGCTCTCAGAGGTAGGATGTTGAGACAGAAGGGTGCCAACTCCAGACTCAGAAGCATCAACCTCAAGGATAAGGAAGCAGAAACAAAGGCTGTCTTGCGACTCTCAAAGGCATTAATGGACTCCGGAAGCCAACTCTGTGGGTTACCGTCCTTTCTGGTCGTATCAGTCAGGGGCTTGACCAGAGACGTGAAGTTACGAATAAACTACCGATAATAATTGGCCAAAGCCAAGAAAACGTTGCAGAGGGCATAACCCCTAGGGTCGGGGCCACTGTAGGACTGCTGAAAGTTTCTCTGGATCAATCAAAAAAACAGCAGTGGAAATGATATAACCCAGGAATTTAACCTGTTCACGTTGAAACTCGCACTTCTCCAATTTACAAAACAGATTGTTTTCTCTCAGCCTCTGAAGCACACGACAGACATCTGTGTGATGGCTCTCTTGGGACTTGGACAATATGAGGATATCGTCAAGATAAACCACCACACATAGCTGCAACAAATCTTGGAGGACATCGTTGATAAATTCCTGGAAAACTGCCAGAGCGTTGCAAAGGCCAAATAGCATTAGGAGGTATTCATAATGGCCTGTTCTGGTATTAAAGGCAGTTTTCCATTCATCGCCCTCCTTGATCCTCATGAGATTGTATGCCCCTCTCAAATCAAGCTTCGTGAAAACCGTTGCTCCCTTGAGAAGGTCAAATAACTCTGTAATCAATGGAATAGGATAAGCATTCTTAATCGTAAAATGATTGAGACCCCTATAATCAAAACAAGGCCTCAGTTCACCACTCTTCTTCTTCACAAAGAATCCAGAACCAGCAGTAGACAAGGACTTTCAGATAATCCTCGAGAAAGTGCGTCTGCAACATATTCCTCCATGGCATTGTCCTCCGAGACTGACAAACGGGTAAACACGGCCACGAGGGGGTATGGCACCAGGTTGAAGGTCAATTGAGCAATCATACGACAGGTGTGGAGGCAAACTACCGGCTTGACCTTTGTCATAGACATCGCTAAAATCACGGTACTCCTCCTGCAGGGAGGAGAGTAAAGAGGTGCACAGGACCTTAGCCACATTTAAGCCTTAGAAACATGTCTTGTCCTGTATTGTGGCGACCAGGAAAGAGCCTCAATACAAAACCAATCAAAAGAGGGGTTGTGCCTCTATAACCAAGGATAACCAATAACCACCAGAAATTTAGGTGAGGAAATCATTTGGAAATGGATTATCTCATGGTGAAGAGCCCCTACGGCCATGGACAATGGAGCAGTCTCATGATTCACATGGGCAGGCTGTAGAGGTCTCCTGTCAAGAGCCTCAATGGCAAGTGGAGTGGCACGCATAAGAATAAAGTGCTTCGATACAAAGGCAGTATCAATGAACAGGCCTGCAGCCCCAGAGTCAATTAGAGCCTGTATCTCAGACCAAGAAAGGGTAACTGGAACCAGGGGCTTATCCTTCTGGATAGCTGGGGATGAAACAATGCCACCTAAGGTCTGTCCCCTACAGGACCTCAAGGTTCGGGCATTCCCTGGACAGGTAGGACAAGATTTCACTTGAAAAACTCGGAATAGCGCTGCTACAAACGCCAATTTGAGTGGACCAAGCACGGTCCATCCAATGCTGTTTGTATTTTCCCATATTTTCTTTGTTTTAAGCAGCAGCTGTTGATGATATATGTATAAGGTCTACTGTACATACACATCACATAGAAATTATCCTTGCACATCACAATTATAATTTCATCACATCTATGCACAAGCATATATATATATATATTTTGATTTTTTATTGATTTTTTATATATTTTGCACATATATACATATATATTTATTTATTTATTTATTTATTTATTCATATATTTATATATTTAACACATCTACTTAATACAGGTGGGTACACCTATATACCTACCCAATCTTGTTAGTAACACATCCTAGGGGCGCAGAGCGGTGTTTTTTGAAGAGGGCGGAATAAAATAAACATCACTATCCAATATTCGATATTAAATTTCTCTGCAGCCATGGACGTACTACAATTTTTAAATAGTAGACGCATAGATCTTGACACCCTGTTCTCAGATCACACACCCTCACCAACTGAAACCAACTATAATGGAGCAATGGCAGCTCTAGGTAATATTTTGGAGAAGCAAGTAAAAACGTGGTGGGACATCTGCACTCTTGAGCAGTATATGAAAGATAAAATTATCATTAAGAGCTTAAGATGGGATGTGACCCCCCACGATGGACTAGACGACCCTATATCCACCCAGGAATGGCTGGATTTTTTTAACGGGGTCGGTTTCAAATTACAGCAGTTAATCATACAAAGGAAAAAACGTAAAATGACAAATATTGAGACCAAAATAAATGATCTAAAACTGCAATTAGATCCTATTAAGGACTCACAACAGATCATTGATTTTAACTTAAAAGTACAGAAACGTTTAGAAAAGGTGGACAAGGACACCCAAAAGAAAAAAATCAAAAAATATCATAAAGACTTTGACGATTTTAAAAACAATAAAATGTACTCCTGGCAACAAGAACCAGACAACATAGATAACCCAAACACGGAAAGGGCAAAACCAAAAGGTGCCACGGCTTCTCAAGCGCCAAGAAATTCAAATGTCACCCCAGTCCAAAAACCAAATATCCCGTGGATGGAGGAAAGGAATCAGTATGAAGAGAATTTATACATGGATTCCCCAAGGTACTATTCCACTCCAACAAATAGAGGAAAAGGGAAGAACAAAGGAATGAGAGGCAACAATCAAAGAATACAACACCAACAACAAACTAACGGGATAGTCACACAGAATAGGTTCCAGCCAATATACGACTATGAGGATGAATATGAACACCGTCCGCTACCTCGTCCTTTTTTAGGGAGAGGCCGGGGGGGTCAGCAGAGAGGCAGGGGACACCCCCCACGCAGAGGGCGACCCCCAATGCAGGCCCAACCCCCCTATCACCTAAGAAACTCATCACCTTACCTGAAGCAGCAGTCTACCCAGGGCCAATACAAAGATTACAACCAAAGACAAGACTATCTGCAAAAACCCAAAGATGGTACACAACTACCACAGAGAAAGGAAAATACAGAGGATGCAGGGCAGGACGCAAGATGCAACAAAAGAAGAAGAGGATCGGAGTAGGAGGAATTTTTAATCTCACAGAGGTAAATCTCACACACAAGGAACTAAATATTTTAAACTTGGGCCTTAAATGTTGCATAAAAAAACCTATAAATAAGTTTAATGTGTACATTGACATACACAAATATATTAGAAAAATAAATATAAAGAAATATTTTTTGGGCAATGGCTGCACTAGTGAAATAACAAGTAGCATCCAAACAACACAAACACCCCAAATAACTACAATAAATGAAAGACCTGGGGTTAAGAATAGTGGACTAAAAAACAAATCACTGTTCAATCCACCGAACAACCCAAACCACCACGTGGAAGTCTTCAAGAGTCTGGTATTACAAGATCTAGAAACACTGAAACCAAAAAAAGAAGTGAATATAAAACACGTTGAAGAAGGCATAAAACTTCTAGAAAAACGTAAAGATATAGTAATCAGACCGGCCGACAAAGGGGGAGGAGTTGTTATATTAACCAAAGAATTCTATCATAAACAAATTTTGGAGATGTTGTCAGATAAAGAGACCTACAGAACTCTGAATAAAGACCCCACACAAATATATAGAGAAGACTTAGAAAGACTAATAAAGATGGGTGCTCACTCTGGAGTACTCTCGAGTAAAGAGAGAAGATACCTAATACCCACAAATAGTCGAGTACCAACACTGTATACCCTGCCCAAGATACATAAGGATCCAACTAACCCACCGGCAAGACCAATAGTTAATAGCATTGAATCAGTGTCATCCAGGCTGGGTCAATATTTGGACACCTTCCTACAGAAAAGTGTAAGGGAAACAAAATCATATCTAAGAGATACAAAAAATTTGCTCAACTCTTTACAAGAAATTAATCTGGAGAACAACGAACAAATCATTCTCGTTACAGCAGATGTTTCATCTCTGTACTCGATCATACAACATGACGACGCTTTGCTTGCCCTAAATTGGGCCCTAAGTAAACGGGAAGATTTGGCTTTTAATCAGAAGATGTTTTTAAGGAACGCTCTAGATTTTTGTCTATCCCACAATTATTTCTGGTATGGAGGAGAGTTTTATTCCCAACAAAGAGGTGTGGCCATGGGGGCCAAATTTGCCCCAAGTATTGCCAATCTATTCATGGCAGAATGGGAAGATAAGACCATTTTTAATAATCAGCGACCAGAACTGAGATTTTATAAACGTTTTATTGACGATTTGTTTTTTATCTGGGCAGGATCCATTTTAAGTCTTGAAGTATTTTTAAATGGTCTTAATAATAATAACAATAATATTAAATTAACATCAACCAATGATTTTAATGAAATCAACTTTTTAGATGTCACGATATATCGGAAACAAAATAGACTGGAGACTAAAGTATTTTTTAAAAAAACTGACAGAAACAGCTATTTACCGATATCTAGTGGACATCATCCACTTTGGTTAAAAAACATCCCAAAAGGCCAACTAATGAGGGTAAGAAGAAATTGCTCTGAAGAAAATAATTATATTGAACAATCAAAAATTCTTACAAATAGGTTTGAAGTAAGAGGTTATGACCCTGTGAAGTTACAAAAGACAGTGGAAGAAGTTAATCTAATACCCAGGTCCATTATCTTAGAAGAAAAAAAGAAACTATCCACACCGTCCAGCAAACAAAATCTGGAATGGGCCTTTTTATCTGGTTACCATGCACAGTATCAAGAGGTCGAACAAATCTTTAAAAACCACTGGCATGTCCTGCTTCTGGACAAGAAACTAATGTCATCATTGCCTCCAGCTCCGAAATTTATCTACAGGAAAGCACCTAGCTTTGGAGATCGAGTAGTAAAAAAGGTTATTGATCCGCCAAAAAAACCACCTACATTCTGGGACCAGGACGGTTTTTTCGCCTGTAGGAAATGTAAAGCATGCCGGGAAGTATCTAAACCCCTCAGGAAATTGGAAAATTTCACCTCCTCAGTCAACAATAACGTGTTTTCTATCAAACAGTTTATCACGTGCAATAGCTCGCATGTGGTATACGCCTTAAAGTGCCCATGCGGTTTAATGTATATTGGACGGACAAAAAGATTATTACGAGTGCGAATTGCTGAGCATATTCATAACATAAAAATTGGTTTTAAAGACCACAATGTCTCACTGCACTTTAAACTCAAACATGGCCAGGACCCTAAAGGTCTCCAATTTTGGGGTATTGAACAGATTCAACCCCATTGGAGAGGTTTAAACATGGTCCGCGAACTGTCTAAACAAGAAACAAAATGGATATACCTAGTTGACGTTCTCTCGCCCAAAGGATTAAACATCGAACTAGATATTAATTGCTTTATAAGTGACACATAGTGCCTTAGAAAAAGCACACCTATACAAACACATAAACAGTGATAAATCTCCTGAGGACCATGTCGCATGATCGTTTGTGTATGGTACTGTGCCGGTATATGTACATATTTAAGGAACATGAATATGAAATAACAATATCACCTCCACAGATAACCCAGTCACTCTGATCTCATAATGCAATTGTATGGCAACTCACTGGTTTTATATATATATATTTTTAAATTTTATATATTTTTATATATATATATTTTTTTAATTTTATATATATACGAGTACATAATATAGTTTTAATCAATTTTAATTTTTATAGATATAACCTTGTCCACCTAAATATTATATATTTTATACATACCATTTTTATAAATATCATGTATCCGGTATTTTAATACTCAAGTTCACGTTCCTTGAATATATAATATGGCTGTATTGGAAATATGGTCTGCCATTGTTGATTGTAAGTCTGATATATTTTAGTAGAGTTCTATCCCCGCAACCAGCGGGACAGACTATGCATCACCATCCACCTAACCGCACAAACAGCGGGCAAAAGCTAGAGATTATATAAGGTTTGAATACACACACCGCATATAAAAGGTGAATGCATACATCAACAATGACAGCCCACAAAAACAAAATGACATATTAAATGTATAGGGAGGAAGATAGGTATATATCCTACCTCTATCCTACCTCTATCCTACCTCTCAAAACACACAAAGACAAATATTTTATCCTTTGGACATTATGACGTTTTAACATGATATGTTTTAATGTGATATATTGATTACAATGTCTCTTATTGCTGTAAACACGCTGATACCGGAGCTTTCATTGCTAGATGTCTTTATTAGACCTCTAGTGTCTGTTTGCCTGGTCCACGTCGCCCCCGTCCAGTGTGCGAGCATTCTAGCCTCCTCATTGGACGGTTGGCACATCAATCAGTGTATATATATGTCACTTCCTCCCTGATGACCTACGCCCTCGAGAAGAAGTCGGAAATGACGAAACGCGTCAGGGCGTAGGTCAGAAGGAAGTGACGTCATCACGCTTGCGGTCCACTGTGCGGTCCAAGGCCATCAGGAAGGAGAGACACCGCTCACACGCTCAGCGGAAATCGTTTCCTCCACATCCTGTGGACTGGATTCAGGCACAGTAGATTTCTACAATTATCTAAAGGCTAATTTATTATCATATTTTGGTACGCAGTTACTACTAGGGGGGATCGTTTGTTAAAAGGGGAAGTGTTTTCAATAAAATTACTTTTAAGCAGTATTACACTATGTGGTCCTCCATTTGTCTTCTCATACATTATGTGACTGCGCTGGTGGAGTAATGATCAGGTGATGCTGAACAGTGGATCTGGTCCTATTTTCGCGCTGGTGGATGGTCTGATGTTGGATGAGAAGGCCCACATTGATTATAACTACAGGCACATTTAAAGCAGTTTTCTGGTGAGTGCATCCCCATAGGGGCGAGTCTTGCACAAGGTGGAAACCGTCGGTGGTCGGATCACTCAAACACCCAAATTTTGAACTGTTTTGTTTATACCAACTGTCACTTGGTGGATTGGTGGTTTGCTGCAGTCTAGCGGGACCAGTTTGACAAGCTTGGTTTTATGTGGACTGGAGACACAGAATTGATAATCATTCATTGATTGATTTATTTTGGTTTATCATATAATTTTTATCATATATTTTTTATCACATATATGATTCACTGGAATGCACTTTTATTTATATATTTTTTTATATACTTTATAATTTTAAGCACCTATGAGAATTTTTATCACTTTCACTAGATCCATATTTATAATTTTATTCCACCTATAAGATTAATTTTTCACAACTCTATGTGATATATGGTGTTCTAGTGTGAGTGTATATATCAAATGTTTTTTATTCACTTGAAAAACTCGGAATAGCGCTGCTACAAACGCCAATTTGAGTGGACCAAGCACGGTCCATCCAATGCTGTTTGTATTTTCCCATAAGAATAAAGTGCTTCGATACAAAGGCAGTATCAATGAACAGGCCTGCAGCCCCAGAGTCAATTAGAGCCTGTATCTCAGACCAAGAAAGGGTAACTGGAACCAGGGGCTTATCCTTCTGGATAGCTGGGGATGAAACAATGCCACCTAAGGTCTGTCCCCTACAGGACCTCAAGGTTCGGGCATTCCCTGGACAGGTAGGACAAGATTTCAAAAAGTGACCTGCCTGGCCTCAATAAAGGCACAACCTCTCCCTCCTCCTAAGGGTTCTCCCATCCACAGAGAGACGTGTGAAGCCCAACTGCATGGGTTCCACTTTACTGACTGACTCGGTACCAGGAGGCACGGGAGGTGAGGCAGGCAAGGGTGGGACTGTAAAGCTCAGAGATAAATGTACAGGAGGCTTCCGCAAGTGCTCCTTAAAAGAGAGTCTATCTCTGAGTCCGGAGTCAATGAGGATGGCAAACGTGATCAGCTTCTCCAGCTCAGTAGGTATATCTCGGGCTACTATCTCATCTTTGATGGTATTTGAGAGACCATGAGAACAGGCAGCCACAAGGGCCTCATTGTTCCAAGCAACCTCTGCTGCCAGAGTACAGAATTCAATGGCATAATCGGCAACAGTTAAATACCCTTTTGAAGGCAGCCACACATTCAGGGTAACTCAGGACAATGGGTTTGTGCATCTCCCATAGAGGGTTTGCCCAGGCCAAGGCTCTCTCAGAAAGCAAAGATATCACAAAACCTACTTTTCTTCTGTCCGTGGGAAATGCCTGGGGCAGCATCTCAAAGTATATCTCAACCTGGTTGAGAAACCCTCTGCATTGTACTGGATCACCCCCAAATCTCTGGGGAAGCGGAGCAGAACCAGACATACCTCTTATAGAAGTAATACTCAAGGTGGGTGCCTGGAGCAGCAGCAGAGGTCACCAACAACACAGGTTATACTGGAGCAGCCATAGTTTTCAGGTGAGCTGTGCGATTCAGGAGCAACTGTAAAACTATGGCAAACTGATCCACGCGGTTATCCTGCTCATCCAATCTGGAAAATATCTTACCAACAAGTGGATTAACTGCATTTTCTGAATTATTGGCCTTCGCCTACTGTCAGAAACCATGAATCAGACTGAGACAGAAGTGCAGTAAAATCACACTGTTTAATAATAATGATGGTAAAAGGTAAATAGAGAAAACGTAGTCAAAACATAGCCAGAGTTTGGTAACCGGAACGGATAGTCAGACAAGCCAGGATGTCAGGGAGCCAGGGGGCAGCGTACTTCAGAACAGGCCAGGAAATCAGGAAACCAGAGAATCAGTCTAGTGGAACAGCAACCAGGATCTGGAACCAGAAGGGACGTCAGCCAAGCAAGTCTTTAACAGGCACACATGAGAGAGTCTCTTGATATGTTGACCAAGGCGAAGGCAGAGAGGATCTGGATGGAACAACTTAAGTAACCAGCAGGACTGGCGAGCAGGATATCATCACCAGGTGAGTCACCGTGGAAAGATTAGAGATGGCGATTAACCGATAGCTGAGTGTCCTGCTCTGAAAAGGAAGGGCTGAGCCCAGCCCTGACATGTCTTGAATAAAGATAATTTTTTTTTAGAAAAGTGAATAAGGCTTTTTAACAGCAAAGCTGTGAAAAAGCATGTAACCTCCTAGGACGCTAGCAGAAAAATGAGGCATGGTGGTTCGAGGAGGGGTTAGGCATGGGCTGGCTTATCTTTTTTGTATTGCCAGTATCCAGACCTCCTGAAGAAAGCAACATACAGATGCAGTAAATACATCTGTGACTGAGTATAAGGTCATTTATTTTAAAATCATACACATCTTGCATACTGTATATGTATACTGAACACATAAAAAGGTTAAAAAAAGTGAAACATTTGGATGAGACCTATCCCTATGCCATAAATGGCAAAAAGGTCACTAATGAATCTATGATCAAAATAGCATTTTCCCCAAGCCAAGACAGTCAGTCAGCTGTACCTAGAGCAAAATAAATTGGCAACATAACTATGGGTATTGTCATAATTACAGTAATAATAGCTTGCTTTATGTCTGCCTGCTGTGACAGCAGCAAACACGTAACCTACAAGCCATGATGAATAGATTCTATGGTGCATGTGAAGATGCCTTGAAGAGAAATGACATTCATCACAAAATAATTCTTGAGCCAAGTTGTTTACCCTCTGCCCCTTGCTACAGACCTTACCCTGGTCCTCCCCATGACAGGCAATCCCCTCCTAGCTATATACATTTTGGAGCAGTTTTGATAGATACAACTTACGGTAATACCATTCCTTTCACATTTATCAATAGCAACACAAACAGAATACTTTCTGCAGAACAGCAAATGTGCAACTTTTAATCAAATCATTAACACAAAATATCGTATTGTATGCCAACTATTTGCTGTCAAACAGAACACGTAATTACACAAGTTAATGATTAGCAGGTCTGCTCCTCTTGTCTAAACTGTTAAATCAGGTCATCTATGAACACATAATCAAAGTGACCTGTACCATTCTTTTAGCCTGTGGGTCGCATAGCCCAATCTAGAACAAAATGAATCAGTAATAAGACCCAATTTAATACTCCAGTTATGGCAAAAATAACTCTACTTTCCACCTTCCACCTACCAGCTGTGACAACAATGCTATCACCAATTTGAGAAGAATAAAGAGAAGAGTGGCTTAAAAAGAAATGTTAACAGCGAAAAAGGGTGTTCAATATAACTTGTCACCCTCCCCCGCCTAAAGGACGGGTGCATGTTCAGTGAAAATACTTTGGGAATACTTTCAGAAACAGGTACAGGCATCTGTTGGAGGCTGACAGTGAGGTTGGAGGCTGGGTTCACACTAGTGCGAATTGGATGCGAGTTTCCTTGCATCCAATTCGCATGACAGGAGATTGTGACGGTCTCTCAATGGAGCTGTTTCACACATCTCCGTGGCGGCTGCAGACTGAATTGCACAGAGGTCATGTGCGTCTTTGGCTCTGTTTCAGGCCCAAATTCAGGCAAAAATTCGGGAGGCTGATTCATCCCTTTAATGGAGAACAGGGATGCCATGAGCCGCATGTGAAGATAATGTGAACACAGTTGGATTGTCCATACTGGACACTCCTTCTTCAGTGCAACCCTCTCCCTGGTTACTGCCCTCTACACAAAGATAGGTGTATGACCAAGAAGTTTTGTAGAAGAGGTGGATGATCAAGTCCACCTTCCTTTTGATTGACAGTGCATGGCAGTGGGCAAATCCATACCCGCTGTTCAGTCCAAAAGCGAATGTCATTTGCTGTCAATTAGCCCACTCCCATCTGCTGTCTTAGTTCCCCATCAAGCTCCACCCATCCAACAGTGGCTGTGGCGGACTAGTTCCTTATCGGGTCCACCTTCCGTGTGAGTTCTTCAGTTCCCAAATATGGACATTGCCATACTTGTATAATGACATCATCAGTATCATATGCAGCCTGCCAGTGCCCAACAGCCCCACCAGTGCCCATCATATGCAGCCTGCCAGTGCTCAGCAGCCCCACCAGTGCCCATCATATGCAGCCTGCCAGTGCCCATCATATGCAGCTTGCCAGTGCCCAGCAGCCCCACCAGTGCCCGTCATATGCAGCCTGCCAGTGCCCAGCAGCCTTAACAGTGCCCATCATATGCAGCCTGCCAGTGCCCAGCGGCCCCACCAGTGCCCGTCATATGCAGCCTGCCAGTGTCCAGCAGCCCCACCAGTGCCCGTCATATGCAGCCTCACCAGTGCCTAGCACTGCCACCAATGCCCATCATATGTAGCCTGCCAGTGCCCAGCAGCCTCACCAGTGCCCATCATATGCAGCCTGCCAGTACTCAACAGCCCCACCAGTGCCCGTCATATGCAGCCTGCCAGTGCCCAACAGCCCCACCAGTGCCCGTCATATGCAGCCTACCAGTGCCCATCATATGCAGCTTGCCAGTGCCCTGCAGCCCCACCAGTGCCCATCTTATGTTGCCTGCCAGTGCCCAGCAGCCTCACCAGTGCCCATCATATGCAGCTTGCCAGTGCCCTGCAGCCCCACCAGTGCCTGTCATATGCAGCCTGCCAGTGCCCAGCAGCTTTACCAGTGCCCGTCATATGCAGCCTACCTGTGCCCGCATCAGCTGAAATCTCCGTGTGTGATTGAATTGAATTGCCCAGACTGCAGTAACAGTGTCCCGCCCAGTGGCGGTGCATCCATAGGGGCGCATGGGCGCCACCTCCTCTCTCCAGCCACCTCCTCTATGACCAATGGATAGATTAATGCATCAATCTATCCATGCCCGCCGCTACCACTCCCTATTCAGGTGCCCGGCCCCTTTTGGGGCGCCTGAATTACAGCAGCGTTTTTTTTATTTTAAAGCATCTGATTGGAGCCATAGACCTAGGCGTCAAAAAAGGTGACCTGCGAGCGGCGTGTTCACCCAGGTGGTTTAGAACAGTGAATGAATATATGCTTTCCTAACACTGAACCGCCTATCTGCCAATCAGGTGCTCGGGTCTGTTACCCGTCACCTGAAATGCTGAAATGACAGGCGCTGTGATTGGACGCCTATCAAGAGGAGAGGATGGGAGGAGACCCATGGAGGACACCACTCTCTGCCGCCACCTGCTGCCCCACCGAGAACGGGTAAATGCTGTGCAGTCAGTGAGCAGGGGGGGGGGCGATCACAGTGGTGGCATCCGATGGCACAGTGGCAGCATTTGATGGGCACAGTGGCAGCATTTGAGGGCACAGTGGCTGCATTTTATGGCACAGTGGCAGCATTTGATGGGCATAGTTGCAGCATTCGATAGCACACTGGCAGCATTTGATGGGCACAGTGGCTGCGTTTGATGGGCACAGTGGCTGCGTTTATGGCACAGTGGCTGTGTTTGATGGGCACAGTGGCTGCGTTTGATGGCACAGTGGCTGCGTTTGATTGCACAGTGGCTACAATTGATGGGCACAGTGGCTGTGTTTGATGGGCACAGTGAGGCTGCAATTGATGTTTTTTTTTCAGAATTTTTCAGCTTGTTTGCGCCCCCCAAAAAATTTTGAGCACCAGCTGCCACTACAGGGCAGTCATATAGTGGCTTGGAAAGAAACTGGTAAACGAGGTCTGGAAATAAGCCAGGATCAAACCAGGATTCCAGCTGAAGGTTAGTACGTAAGCAAGCAAGTCTAGTAACAGGAGAAAATATAATTAAAGTGGTTCCAAAGTCTCCTTTACCTTCATGTATTTCCTGCTGCATTATATTTAAAAAAAAACCTCCCTGCTAACTGTTGCCAATGGTTCCTGTGAGGAAGGAGCCAGGGGTGTGGCTGAGTAGCACTGTCTATTTCTAAGGATGCAACCAGACGGCTCAGGAGTGTGCTGGAATGCGTGCCCCCAAAGCACTGGCAGAGGACTCCAAAAGACGAGGTAAGGGACCCCTCTATGCTATATCCTCTATGCTATACCACTGCACAGAACAGGTAAGCATAGCATCTTTTTTTATTTTAATAAAAAAATTAAATAATATAGGAACACTTTAATAAAGTCCACAACGCCTTAAAGTTCTGAAGAACATTTTTTAATGTAGTCATCGTAACATGGCATTTTGATTTGTATATATACCCAGTCATTGAATTTAGTTGTGCACTGGGATACATATTACACCTGAATCTGGCATCAGTGTCCTATTGTCCCTAATTTAACCCCTAGTTTATATACACTCCTCTCCTGTGTCAGGATCCTCTGTGCCAAAAAAAAATAACCTCTACCACAAAAAGATACTAGTTCCACTATCCCAGTACCAGAATCTGCTGTTTTATCATACTGGTAATGCTAGGAGTAAATTAAAGTAGAAACAAGTTTTCTGGTGTCGGGATGAGGGATGGGACTGTAAAGAGAACCAATAAAATGCTACGTATTGACATTTTTACTGTGCCTACGATTCCCCCTTCTTTATTGTTACTTCAGTTATGATATAAAAAAATAAGACTTCTGGATGAGTATTGGCTATAATAGGCATCAAGAGCAGTAACAAGTGCTGGTGGTGATGTCCTCTGGGTTTTAAACATTCATGTCATTGAATGGCTGGACACTGCCCTGGGGAACCCGTAAAAGCAATATATATATATATTTTTGTTTGTTTAGGGGGGAATGTGTAAAGAACAAAAATAAACATGTACAATTCTTTTTACCACTTGCTGACCGCCGCACACACATATACATTGGCAGATTGGCTCGTACAGGCAAATGGGCGTACCTGTACATCCCTTTTAATTTGCCGCCTTGCGGGCGCATTCGCGTTTCCCGCGATCATAAGGCCAGGAAAGGGGGGGTGAGCATGTGCCCTCCCTTTCTCCTGAACCATACCAGGCTACATGCCCTTAATATGGGGAGGGTACCTTGTCAGGGGGAAGCCCCTGGCAAAGCACCTTGTCCTCATGTTGAGACGCTTGAGAGGAGATTTGATAGCTATATACAAATATCTCAACGGTGATCCCAGTATAACTATAAAACTTTTCAGTTTCAGGGAGTGTAAGAGGACACTGGGCCACACGATGAGACTAGAAGAGGGGCGGTTTAACCTTAATCTGCGTAGGGGGTTTTTCACTGTAAGGGCGATAAGTATGTGGAACTTCCTTCCACAATCTGTGGTGTCGGCAGGAAGTATGACTAGTTTTAAAAGACTCTTGGACGTGCATCTTGGCGAAAACAATATAGGGGGATATGGGAAATTTTTTATTTTTTTTTCTGCACACACACCTACACAGGTTGAACTGGAACGCATGTGTGTGTGGGGGGGGGTGCATGCATGTGTGTGTGTGTGTGGGGGGGGTGCATGCATGTGTGTGTGTGGGGGAGGTGCATGCATGTGTGTGTGGGGGGGGCGCATGCGTGTGTGTGTGTGTGTGGGGGGGGTGCATGCACGTGTGTGTGGGGGGGTGCATGCGTGTGTGTGGGGGGGTGCATGCATGTGTGTGTGGGGGGGTGCATGCATGTGTGTGTGGGGGGTGCATGCATGTGTGTGTGGGGGGGTGCAAGCATGTGTGTGTGTGTGGGGGGGGGGGGGGGTACATGCATGTGTGTGGGGGGGTGTATGCATATGCGTGTGGGTGTGCGAGCGGGCAGTGGGGATTTGGCCCACCGGCAGCATTTAATGGGCACACTGGCAGCATTTAATGGGCACACTGGCAGCATTTGATGGGCACAGTGGTGGCATTTGATGGCACAGTGGTGGCATTTGATGGCACAGTGGCGGCATTTGATGGGCACACTGGCGGCATTTGATGGCACAGCAGCAGAGTTTGATGGGCACAGTGGCAGCATTTAAAGGGGCACAGTGGCGACACTTGATGCTACAGTGGTGGCGTTTGATGGTACAGTGGCTGCAATTGATGGGCACAGTGGCGACATTTGATGGTACAGTGGCTGAAATTGATGGGCACAGTGGCGACATTTGATGGTACAGTGGCTGCAATTAATGGGCACAGTGGCTGCAATTGATGGGCACAGTGGCTGCAATTGATGGGCACAGTGGCAGCATTTGATGGGCACAGTGGCGCCTTTTGATGGTACAGTGGCTGTAATTGATATTTTTATTTGTGATTTTTTTTTTTGTTTGCTTGCGCCCCCCTAAAAATTTTGAGCACCAGCTGTCACTGGTTTATATGTGCATTTATGTGTGTGTGTGTGTTTTTATATAAAAATTAAGAAATCGGTTCCTTTATATGCAGCCACCCACTTGTGACCGGGCCCTGGTGTTCCAACATCGGGCTCGGAGTAAAGAGCTTTGTCCGGAGGTCGGGGGGGGGGCCCCCATGGTTTCTTGCATCGGGGCCCTGAGGGTTCAAGTTACGCCACTGCCTACTTACATGTTGCCTTTGCTTTGCTTGAAAAATTGTCCCCTATGTCACTTTCTTGGAGCTTCAAATCGTCTCCAAAGCCTCCGTAGAAGTGCTGTATATGACAAAGCTCACTAATAACCCCTGCAGCTGTTGAGAGGCTTTTATTTAGTTGAGTGGGATCCAGACTGGAGTAGAGCAACAAGCAGATGGCACATGTGGTGTGCAACATGGGAACGCTATAGTGGAAGGTGAGCGGTAACCGGAGAAAGAGGACTGAGCAGCAGATTATCAGCAGAGCTTGGGGAATGGAGCAGAAGAAACTAGAAATGTCACACATGGTGTGCAGTGTGGGAGGTTACTACTGAGTAGGGGATCAGCAAATCTGGGGATTACTACTGAACAGGGGACCAGCAGAGCTGGGGGTTCCTACTGAGTGGGGCATTAACAGAGCTGGGGGTACTACCAGGATCTGCTGAACAAAGATACTATTAAGCTGGGAATCTGCTAAATGAGGGTACCAATGGGCTGGGGATCTGCTGAACAGAGGTACTAATGAGCTGGGGATCTGCTGAATGGGAGTACTATTGAGCTGGGTTTCTACTGGGCCCCTTTAAAACAAATAGAAAATCAACACACACACATAGGGCATTTGACAAGCTTTATTAAAGCTTTAAAAAAGCATCACTGAAACATCATAGCAGCATCACAGAAGCATCAAAAACACATAAAAAAGCAAGTTTAGGAGATATTCTGTATATGCGCTGCTGCCGACATCATCGGCGCATGTGCACTAAAGAAACGGGCAGCTGGGGAAGTTTCTTTAGTAGAGGCACTATTACCTGAGGCTTCCGCGCGTAGGAGTGGCGTCATCGAGGCTCCGACCAATCAGAGCGCCGGAGTCGCAAACCCGGAAGTAACTCCGGTGATAGATGTCAGCTCTGTACTTGGAGTGCCGACTCAGATTAAGGGCATCATTGTGAGGTAAGTATTTCATAATGCCTTTGTCTTGCAGAGTTTTTTTTTTTTTCGAGGTTTACAACATCTATAAGCCCCATACACACGGTCGGACAATCCGCGGACCAGGTCCGTCAGACCATGTCCGTCATACTTTGTCCGATGTTGGTTTTGCGTACACACGGTCGGACAAAGTTGTCGGAAAATCCGATCATTCTGAACGCGGTGACGATTGTTGCCTACGACGGGACTACGTAGAGGCTAGTAGCCAATAGCTTTGGTCTTGTAATGTGATCTGAGCATGCGTAGCACTTTGTCCGGTCGGACAACCGTACACACGATCGGATTTGGTGTGATCGGACCGTGTTGACGGCAAATCTTTCCAGCAGGAGATAAGACTTTGTCCGTCGGTCAAACCGACGAACACTGTCCGATGGTGCATACACACGGTCTGATTTTTCAACAACCTTGTCCGATCGGACAGAATCCATGAAAAAGTCCGACCGTGTGTATGGGGCTTTAAAGTGGTGGTCCAGCAGCATTTTTTTTTTTTTTTTAAGTCAACAGCTACAAACACTGTAGCTGCTGACTTTTAATAAGGACACTTACCTGTCCAGCGAGCCTGCGATGTCGGTCGCCCGAGGCCAATCCGTTGTTGGATTGAAACAGGAAATAAAAGTTTAGAACTATGGATCTTCTTTAACAATTAGTTTCCGTATTTTTATAGTTGTATTCTTCTCTGTATGACAGAGTGTTTACAATGAAGTAAGTCATTGTTTAGAACTATTTTGGTACAGGGGACATTTTTAGGTAGTACAGCTTGTGCAGAAATACAGTTCACGAGAAGAAAAGCATATCTCTATTTTGTTTTGTTTTTTGCAAGCAGATGCTGTCTTATCTCTTTTTTTTTTTTTTTTTCACGTTCTCTCTGACTTCTCCATTTTGCTTTTAATTTATTTTTATTTTTTTTAGATAATGTTGCCACATGTCACAACAATGTGCACTGACGAAAAAATGTGTTTGTTTTTGTTTCATTCGTTTTTTTTGGGGAATTTGAAAATTATGAAATTCGAAATTTGAAAGCGCGAAAATCCGAAAGGAAAATCGGATAATTTGAAAGTGCGAAAATCCGAAACTTCAAAAATTCAAAATAACTAACTAATAATAACTAATTAATAAATTATAGGTATTTCAATTTTGTCTGTTAGTGAAAATAACTAGTATAAATTTATCTGATGATGAATTCGTAACTAAACAAAATATACATGCCTAGTCACAACTTTCCCTGAACTGTCCCTATTAACATAAAGGTTCGGAAACCTTTTATATAAAGGTGAGGTCACTCTCTTGCTGATAGAAATGGCTGATTCACATGTGTACATACAGAAAGCTTCCAGTGTCTTCAATCCAAAAGTCACAGATTTGAAAAATCAAGTCACCTCTGTAGCTCTGCAAGAAATATGGTAGGGAATTGTAGCAAGCTAATTTTGGGTGTTAAAGGTGAACTCGGTGGTTAGAAAAATACACGAAATTATGCAGTTATTTATTGATTGAAATATCATGAAGTGTGTTTCTATATGCAGCTAGTGTAAATACCTGAATCCCTTGTACAACAGCACTGAAGCAAAAGGGATAGCACAAAGAGCCAATCATATTCACGTGCTGAAAAGGAACATGGTGACAAAGAGGCAAATCAGGAGGATGTTTAATCACTTCAATACCGGGCACTTTCCCCCCTTCCTGCCCAGAACAATTTTCAGCTTTCGACGCTGTCGCATTTTGAATGACAATTGTGCGGTCATGCTAAGCTGTACCCAAACAAAATTTTTATCATTTTCTTCCCACAAATAGAGCTTTCTTTTGGTTGTATTTGATCACCACTGGGGTTTTTATTTTTTGCTAAAGAAACTAAAAAAAACAAAATCTTTGAAAAAAATAATTTTTTTCTTTGTTTCTGTTATCAAATTTAGTTTTCTCCTTCACTGACAGGCACTGATGAAGCTGCACTGATGAGGCAGCACTGATGAGTTGGCACTGATATGTAGAATTGATGGGCACCGATATGCAGCATTGATGGGCACTGATAGGTGGCACTGTTTTTTTTTTTTTTCCGCTATCAACGAAAAAAGAGCGACAATTTAAAAAAAAAAATCCTGACAGACTCCATGGCAGCAACGTGTGGGTTTAGTCCTGCCTCTACTGCCCTAAAGGACACTACTCCCATAAATCTTTGCTCCCTGCCCACGGCCGTGTTCTTTGTTTGTCCTCCTCCAAAGGATCTAGTGGTGGTCTTCCTACCCGAACTTTCCCTCTCCCACGATCAAGGTCGCCCGAGCTGCGACTTTAGGAGTGAAAGGTAGCCATAGCTATTAGCAGGGTATGGAGTGGGCACTGGAAGAGGCGCTAGAAGAAGCCAGAATCCTAGCCACTGGCAGGCAGGCTGCGCATTGGTCGTATAGCCAGCTATTAGCAGGTGACCCTATTCCCCCAAGAAGTCCGGTGTATTCTTTTTACCTTTGGCCCAGGTGACGATCGTGGTGGGAGTGGTGAGATGTTTCCTCTTTTACATGGCAGCAGTTTTTGTTTCTTTGTTCCCCCTCTTTGTGTTCCCTTCTGTTTCCCTGTTTATGTTGTGCAGTTTACAGGCATGGCGGCTGGTTCCTCCTGCGTTCCAGCCGCCGTTTACTTCCTGTTTAGTTTCTCTGCCGTACTGCGCAGGCGCGAGTCCGTTACAAGAATGAGGCTTGGTTCGCGCATGCGCGATAGCAGCAAAATGTCGCTAGTCGCGAACGACTATTGTGTTCCCTGTTTTTTCCTTTTCTTTCCTCAGCCCTTCTAGGTCAGAACAACGACACAGCTCTCACAGAGGAAGTGACTCTTTAAAATCACATCACTGTCGCTCCTCTTCCAGGTTTAAGCATTATGGTTCACTCTCAAGATCGGGACACCATAGCGAGGAATGGTCTCGCTCTTCAATGACTCACTCCAGTCACTCAGCTAGTTGTGTCTGCTGGGGCTGTATAGCACAAGTACCTGCAGGAAAATCTCTATGTGATCTCTGCTACGCCAAGGCATCTAGTGAGAGAGAGGATGTGGACCAGCAGCTTAAGACCCTGGTTCGAAAAGGTTGTTAAGGAGTCCCTCAGGGGTATTGAGACTGGCCAGTCCTATGTTCCTCCTGCTGAGCCTCCACGTTCTCCAGTAGGGGAGACACAAATTCAAGATACATCCTCTCTGCCAAGCCATCCTTTGGCTGCCATCTTGGATAGTGACTCTGATGAAGAGAGTCCCTGTGTGGGGGTTCGATTTTGCTCTGCTTTCCCCATTGGTTGAGGCCATTAGAGAAACCTTAAATTGGGAGAATCCTGTGGCCGCTCCCTCCAAACAAAGGAAATTCTTCAAACAATTAAAGAAAGAACGTGTCAATTTTCCATTTACTGCCGACTTGGTAAAGTCATTACAGACGAATGGGGCAAGGTGGAGTAGAAGAACTCCATTCTATCTAAAGTTTCAAAGCTCTATCCCTTCAAGGAGGAAGAGGTCAAGCATTTGGAGTCAGCCCCATTGGTGGATGCAGTCGTGATGAGGCTGGTAAAACATGTGACACTTTCCTTGGAGGATACAGTCTCCTTTAAGGACGCCTTAGATAGACGGATCGATTCTGATCTGAAGAGAGTTTATCTTACAGCAGGTATGGCCTGTAAGCCAGCATTAGCTCTGGCGGCTATGTTCAAGGCCATGGAGGTCTAGATTGATAGTGTGGGCAAGACACTTAGGAACATCTTGGAAGATGTAGCAAATAGTTCTCCTATCCAAGAACTGAGGCTAGCATCCGATATTCTGGGGGAGGCCTCCATCGATATCATCCGCCTGGTGGCCCGGGTCATGCTTTCATCTGCCACCGCCAAGCGTGCCCTGTGGCTCCGTCCCTGGCTGGCTGACCCAGCTTCAAAACAGGCATGGTGCCGAATCCCTTTTAACCTCCCTGGCGGTATGATTCTGTCTGGAATTTTGTGCTGAAAGCGGTACAATTATTTTGCATGGAGATTTGGCGTTTTTTATATTGTAGGCATGCAATTCTTATGAATAACTCACTTAAATCTGTCCAAACCAGAGTCTAGTAGACATCCCGGGTATGATAAAGTTTGAAACACAAAATCATAAATTATAATAAAATAAAAAATATATAAACATTATTCAATAATGTAATCAAATCAAAAACACTAAAATTTGCTCAGTTGAAGAATAGTCGCTGTCATTAAATTTAGTGTTTGATGATGAATTGTGATTCTAATTTATTATCTGTGTTTTCTAGCTGGTCTACAACCACTTTTGACATAAAGGGACACTTTTTGGTTGCTATGGACAATCTCCAGTTTCCAGGCAGAAAATAATCTATTTATTATATAAAATGACATGCAGGGCACTGGGCAGACCTCTAGGGACAAAGGGGATGTGTATTTTTTTATACAGTACTGTAATCTGTAAGATTACAGTACTGTATGTGTATTGTGTTTTTTAACTTTTTGGAAATTGGCGCCGATCTCCGCTCCCGTGCGTCGTAACGTCGCAGGGAACGGAGATCAGCGGCACTCAGCGAATCGAGCGAGCAGAGCACATTATTGATTGATAATCATTATTGAGCATTATTATTGAGCACATTAATGATTGTATGATTATAAATCATATATCAATGTGCTCAATATATAATATATTGGTATGAAATATATATATTTTATATATATATATATATATAAAATATATATATATATATATATATATATTTATATATATATATATATATATATATATATATTTTTGGTTTTCTGTCCTTTAGATCATTAATGTTTGAATAAAAATTTTGTTCTATAAGTGAGTTCCAACCACTCCTATATTTAATTAAAATTCAGCTTTTATAGTTTGTAATATTGCTTAATGAAGCTGTAGGACTAATGATGAGGATTGCACCTGATCTCTCATATGAATTGGTTAGTGTATGAGTGCCATCGCAATTAGAATTGGCTGAGGCAACTCAATAGACCATACATTCGTGATGTGTGGAAGCTGGAGATAATTCAGTACATACAATCACGAATTGTGTGGTATGCAATGGATTAATTGCCATCATTTTATTCTGTGTGTCAACTGAGAACAAGGATGGATTAGCGGGATTTTAAACATTCAGATGCATTTAAGGTTATAAATAGTGCACATTAGGGGTGCAACGGATCAATAAACTCACGGATCGGATCGATCCTCGGATCAGAGTCACGGATCGGATAATTTTTCGGATCAGCAAATAATTGAATTTGCAAAAGCCTGTGAAAATTCCACCACTATATAGTCCCCACTGTAATATTCACGCCATCTCCCCACTGTAATATCCACGCCATCTCCCCACTGTAATATTGCCTGGGTATCACTGAGTATTGGCAGGGTGTAATGCGGAGTATTGGCAGGGTGTAATGCAGAGTATGCAGAGTTATGGGAGGGTGTAATGCAGAGTATGCAGAGTATTGGCAGGGTGTAATGCAGAGTTTTGGCAGGGTGTAATGCAGAGTATTGGCAGGGTTTAATGCAGAGTATTGGCAGGGTGTTATGCAGAGTATTGGCAGGGTGTAATGCAGAGTATTGGCAGGGTATAATGCAGAGTATTGGCAGGGTGTAATGCAGAGTATTGGCAGGGTGTAATGCAGAGTATGCAGAGTATTGGCAGGGTGTAATGCAGAGTATGCAGAGTATTGGCAGGGTGTAATGCAGAGTATGCAGAGTATTGACAGGGTGTAATGCAGAGTATGCAGAGTATTGACAGGGTGTAATGCAGAGTATTGGCAGGGTGTAATGCAGAGTATGCAGAGTATTGGCAGGGTGTAATGCAGAGTATGTTTACAAGTGATCGCTCCGTCATTTGACGGAGCGATCACATTGTAAACGGCCGCCGGGTGTACCAAGATGGCCGCCGCTCCGGAGCTAGGCCGAAGCCGCGGCCTTTCCTAAGGCCGCCGGGTGTACCAAGATGGCCGCCGCTCCGGAGCTAGGCCGAAGCCGCGGCCTTTCCCAAGGCCGAGGCCGCGGATCGCGGGGTGTGCCGATCCGAACAGGGTGACCCGTTCGGATCACGGATCGGCGACGATCCGTTGCACCCCTAGTGCACATGTATTAAATGCTGTAGATTGCAATGTTGAGAATCCAATTTAGAACTCAGTCTATGGTAAATAGACAGCTTAATGTTAAATGTAATGCTGATATGGTGCTCAGAGATCCGGAATATGTGCTCAGCGGGGACACGAGGTGTGCACATGTGCAGTACGGATATTCTGGTGAGGGCGGGAATCGAAGGATTTAAAAGAAGTGTGTCAGGTCACCCTGAGGCTAGGTGACAGATGCACACCGTAGGGATCAGGAGTGCACCGCAAGGTAGTGGACCCTATGGCTGACTGCAGGGGACGGGAGTCCAGGTGATTCGGAACACAAGGCCGCTGGACACCAAGACGGATCCCACCGGGGTTAGAGCGTGAGATTCCCTGGGGCACGGAGTCTAAGAGCCAGCTGGTATTCACCAGAGCCTCTAGTGGTGAGAATGGACTGGGCTGCAACTGGCTCCAGGTCACGACCCCCAGGGTCCCCCAGCTCACACCCACAAGAAGAAAAGGACAACCAGGTACACGCCAAGGTTCAGGGTCACAGGCAACCAGGGATAGTCAGTGACACGCCAGAAGGTCAGGGTCACAGGCAAACAGGGATAGTCAGGGACACGCCAAAGTCGGTAACAGAACACTGAATCGCACACGGCTGGTAACAGAAAGCCAAACACACAAAGGTTGATCAGCAGGGTTGGCCTGCAGTTTACAGGTTAATATAGAGTCCTCTGATAGGAGCTAGGGTGGAGCCCTGCCAGAGGAGGGATTATAAAAGCAGTCAGATGATGGTTGGCTGGTCTCTAGAGATGAACACATGGAGACAGGTAAGCAGACAACTCTATTGCTTAAGCATGACAGTACCCCCCCCCCCCCTTATGAGGCCTCCCCCTTCCCTGCCTGGGACCAGGTTTAGAGGGGAACTTCAAATGAAACCTCCTCAACAGACGAGGTGCAAAGACCTCGGAAGCCGAAATCCACGACCTCTCCTCAGGACCAAACCCTTTCCAGTGCACGAGGTACTGGAGAATGCCTCTACAGAGTCTGGAGTCCAAAATCTGGCTAACCTGGTACTCCTGATTATCCTCAGAGACCGGTGCTACGGTAGAGAAAGGACGAGAGAATTTAGAGAGATTGAGGCTTTTGGGAATCTGGAGCTTGAAACAAACCGGGTTCAGTTTAGAAGTTATGGTGTACGGACCAATGAATCTTGGGGCAAATTTGAGAGAAGGAACCCAGAGTTTGATGTTCCTGGTGGAGAGCCAGACCTTGTCTCCTGGCAGAAGAGAAGGTGGCTTACGTCTGCGACGGTCAGCAAAACTCTTGAATTTATTGGCAGCTTTCTGGAGAGAATCATGAACATCAGCCCACACGGAATTAAATGATTTCTGAACAGTAGCCAAAGCTGGAATGTCAGAAGAACAAGTCATAGGAAGAGGGAGTTGAGGATGTCTTCCGTAAACAGTGAAAAAGGGTGTTTTCTGAGAACTGACATTGACATGATTATTGTGGGAGAACTCAGCCCACGGTAACAGTGATACCCAATCATCATGATGAGCCGAGACCAAGGTACGGAGAAACACCTCCAACTCCTGATTAACCCTCTCGGTCTGGCCATTGGATTGAGGATGGTAAGATGAGGTAAAATCCAAGGTTATGTCGAGGGATCTGCAAAAGGCTCTCCAAAAACTAGAAGTAAACTGCACACCCCTGTCCGAAATGACATGGGAAGGAACACCATGAAAGCGGAAAATCTCTCATACAAAAATGGGCACCAAGGCAGAGGCAGGGGCAGAAGGGAGACCAAGAAGAGGAACAAAATGAGCCATCTTGGAGAACCGATCGATCAATCGATCACCACCCAAATGGCCGTATTATTCTACGATGGTGGAAGATCAGTGATAAAATCCATGGCGATATGAGACCAGGGCTCCTTAGGAATGGGCAAGGGCATGAGAAGACCAGCAGGGGCTTGCGTGGAAGATTTAGACTGAGCACAGACGTGACAAGCCTTAACATAGTCTTTAACATCCGAGCGGAGATTAGGCCACCAGTAGTGACGACTGATAAGCAGGAAGGATCGGAGGAACCCAGCATGACCTGCCACCTTGGAATCATGTCCCCAATGAAGGATCTTGGCTCTTAGCTCCATGGGAACAAAGGTCTTGCCAGGAGGAATTTTTGATTCCAGGGTGGTAGAATGGGCAATAATGCATGAGGTAGGAATGATCGGCTCAGGATCAGGGGTGGACTCCTCATCCAAAGTGTCAAATGACCTAGAGAGCGCATCAGCCCGACCGTTGCAGGAACCAGATTTGTACGTGATTGTGAATTTAAAACGGGAAAATAAGAGACTCCACCTGGCCTGTCTGGGGTTCAGACGTTTAGCATTCTGTAGGTATTGTAAATTCTAGTGATCAGTAAAGATCATTATGGAGTGAGGGGAACCTTCCAAGAGATGAGGCCACTCCTCCAACGCCAATTTAGTTCCCGATCACCAATGGCATAATTTCTCTCTGCCTGAGAATTTTTTTTGGAGAAGAACGCACATGGTTGACGTTTCTTCTCAAAGAACTGAAGAAGCACAGCTCCCACCCCAATTGAAGAAGCGTCTACTTCGATAAAAAATGGATCCCCAGGATTTGGTCTCCTCAAGAGAGGTCCAGAGACAAAGGCCTGTTTCAGATCGTGAAACGTGGAGACAGCCTCGGGAGGCCAGTCTTTAGCATTCGCACCCTTCTTGGTCAAAGCGATAATAGGCGCAGCAATGGAAGAGTAATTCCTTATGAACTGCCTGTAATAGTTTGTGAAGCCAAGAAAGCGTTGTGTGGCCTTGAGGCTAGCGGGAAGGGGCCAGTTGGTAATGGCTGAGACCTTTCCGGGATCCATGCGAAGACCCAAACTAGAAACAAAACATCCCAGAAACAGGACCTCAGAACATTCAAAGGAACATTTCTCCATCTTGGCATAGAGATTATTCTCTCTAAGGCGCTGAAGTACGGTGCGGACATGGTTTCTGTGAGCAGGCAGATTTTCGGAAAAGATGAGAATGTCATCCAGATAAATGACAACAAACTGGTACAGTAGATCCCTGAAGATTTCATTGACAAAATTCTGGAACACAGCAGGAGCATTACACAACCCAAAAGGCATAACCAGGTATTCGTAATGCCCGTCCCTAGTGTTAAATGCAGTCTTCCATTTGTCACCTTCTCGTATTCGAATGAGATTGTAAGCACCTCTGAGATCCAACTTAGTGAAGATGGAAGCCCCCTTCAACCTGTCGAATAGCTCAGATATTAGAGGTAAGGGGTAACAGTTTTTGATAGTCACTGCGTTTAAACCTCTATAGTCGATACAGGGTCTGAGGGTCCCATCCTTTTTGGCAAAGAAAAAGAACCATGCTCCTGCAGGCGAAGAGGATTTCCGGATGAAACCTCTCTCCAGATTCTCGGCGATATACTCAGACATGGCCTGGGTCTCATGAATGGACAAAGGGTAGGTACGACCCCTGGGAAGGGTTGCTCCAGGGACAAGATCAATAGCACAGTCAAAAGATCTGTGGGGAGGAAGCACCTCAGCAGACTTCTTACAGAACACATCCCAGTAATCGCTGTAAGCCGCGGGAAGATCAGACGATACGGATATGGTAGCAATGGGAAGTTTCCCCTTGGTGGCCACCTTGAGAAGACAGGACGAGAAACACGAAGGACCCCAAGCCAGGATCTGCCCAGAGACCCAGTCCACATGTGGAGAGTGGAGCTGTAGCCAAGGAAGGCCCAATACAATGGGGGTAGAGGCCTTGAGTAGAATGAGGAAGGAAATCCACTCCTGGTGGAGTATCCCTACCGACATCCTAATAGGTAGCGTCTGAAAACGGATAGGGCCCCCTGGAAGCACTGTGCCGTCAATAGCCGAGACTACCAGTGGTGTAGTGAGGGGAGAAAGGGTAAGCTTCATAGAAGAAGCAGTTCTCCAGTCCATGAAATTGCCGGCAGCCCCGGAGTCCAGGTATGGTAGGACCGATTGTGGAGAAGTGCCTACATGGAGGAACACCGGAAGAAGAAGACGGGAAGGTGATGTTTCTGGGTCCAATACTCCACCTTCCAAATGTATTAGACCCGAGCGTTTCCCGGACGAAGCGAGCAGGAGTCACGAAAATGACCCTTGCCCCCACAATAAAGACACAAGCCCAAAGTTCTGCGTCTAGCACGTTTTTCGGGGGTTAGTCTGGTCCGGCCCAGCTGCATGGGTTCCTCAGCAGGCAGGGGATGCTCCACAGGGCGACGGGGAAGGAGTTCAGGCTGACTAGGACTAGGATGAACACATGGCGTCTTTTTTCTAAGGACCTCTCCTGGAAACGAATGTCAATCTGATTGCATAAGGAAATTACATCGTCCAGACCGGCAGGGATAGCTCTTCCTGCTAATTCGTCCTTCACTCAGTCAGAGAGGCCATGTAAAAAGGTTGCGACCAAGGCCTCATTGTTCCAGCTCAACTCAGCCGTGAGGATACGGAACTGAATTGCATATTGTCCCACTGAACGAGATTCTTGGCGAAGGCGTAAAAGGGCACTAGCCACAGAAGAAACCCAAGCTGGCTCCTCAAAGATATTTCGAAAGAGCTTCAAGAAGTCGGACATGCTGGAAACCACCGGATCACTTTTCTCCCACAGGGGGGCAGCCCAAGCTAAAGCTTCACCGGAGAGGAGGAAAATTATATAGGCAACCTTTGCCCGATCAGACAGAAAGTTTTGTGGCTGGAGCTCAAAATGAATGGTGCATTGGCTGAGGAAGCCCCTGCAGGCCTTGGAGTCCCCAGAGAAACGGGACGGAGCTGGCAGTAGATATGAATGCGTGGATGTGACTGGTGCAATAGGTGCAGCTGCTGGCTGTACTTGAGGCTGCGGGTTCAGGGCTCCCAAGGAAGCTTGCAGCTGCTCGAAGCGGAAAGCCAGATCTTAAAGGAATCGCATCACCTGAGTCTGATTGGATTCCTGGGTCTCGAGTCGCCAAACTATGCCCTGCAAAGGATCGACTGCCGGGAGCGGCACATTAGCCGGGTCCATGGCTGATCAAACTGTCAGGTCACCCTGAGGCTAGGTGACAGATGCACACCGTAGGGATCAGGAGTGCACCTCAAGGTAGTGGACCCTATGACTGACTGCAGAGGACAGGAGTCCAGGTGATTCAGAACACAAGGCCGCTGGACACCAAGACGGATCCCACCGGGGTTAGAGCGTGAGATTCCCTGGGGCGTGGAGTCTAAGAGCCAGCTGGTATTCACCAGAGCCTCTAGTGGTGAGGATGGACTGGGCTGCAACTGGCTCCAGGTCGCGACCCCCAGGGTCCCCCAGCTCACACCCACAGTAGGCAACAGGAGGACAGGGATAGTGAGGGATAAGCCAAGGTCAGGGCCACAAGAAGAAAAGGACAACCAGGTACATGCCAAGGTTCAGGGTCACAGGCAACCAGGGATAGTCAGGGACACGCCAGAAGGTCAGGGTCACAGTCAAACAGGGATAGTCAGGGACACGCCAAAGTCGGTAACAGAACACTGAATCGCACACGGCTGGTAACAAAAAGCCAAACACACAAAGGTTGATCAGCAGGGTTGGCCTGCAGTTCACAGGTTAATATAGAGTCCTCTGATAGGAGCTAGGGTGGAGCCCTGCCAGAGGAGGAATTATAAAAGCAGTCAGATGATGGTCGGCTGGTCTCTAGAGATGAACACATGGAGACAGGTAAGCAGACAACTCTATTTCTTAACCATGACAAAGTCATTGCTGTGCCATACAGCCTACCCTATGAATAAGTTGGTTAAACGAAACATGTCAGGGGCGTGGCTGTACGGCGATCATCTCCAGTAAAGCTTGAGACTGGGAGCTGGACGTGGAGACAGATTACTATTGCTGCAATCAGGCATCGAGGAAGGGGTGAGATTTAAACAAACACTGCTGTGCCTGCACACCTCGAGTCTGCCGTGACTGCAATCCATTGAGTGTGAAGTTCAGAAGTGTAATTTGCTGTGGTCTGCTGATTGCTTTCTGCTGACTTTTTATTGTGGAAATGTGAGTGTGAAGGTTGAAGCTTTTTAAGTGAATGAATAAATTGATTTACATGATTTACACTATTGGAGCACCTTATTTTATTTACATGTGGAGAATTTCTGGATATACAGTGTATATTGTGTGATTCGTCTTGACACCTGCTTACATTGTTTTTAAAGCGCTTTTTGTCGGTGAGTGCATTTCTTAAGAGAGAGGAACCACCTGTCACTGTGGTGTGGTGGAAGGAACAAGAAGATATTTTACACATTATTTAAACATACATTGTGGACACTATATGGACTTTTGATTTATTTCTTTATGTATTTTGTCTTATATATAATTTGACACTTTATTTTGTCACGTATCACTGGGTGATATAGTTTTTATATATATTCGTTAATCACATGCACAGTTTGATTTTTAATTTAAAATTTTATTTATTTTTTATACATATTAATTTTTGTGTGTGAGTTGAAATATTCACTATTTTTAGTTTTAAACGGTCACCATTGTGTGATTGTCAAGCGCCATTATTTTTTCCTTGGATTGAGCACATTTTAAGGTTAAAAATACATTTTTATTTTCATATTATACAGATAAGAAACACAGAGAACAGTAGTTAAAATGAAATATGCGTTTTTGATCAAATAAAAATATTATTCAGGATCAGCTCCAATTTGCTGCCAAGACACTGCTTCTCTACCCATAAAATAATCAAGGTATTTTTGACGTATATCTCTGGCATTTTGGGAGGGCAATCCAGCACGGCCAGGTTCTAGAGCCGTCATCTTGCCCACAGATGGCCGAGCTGCAGCCTCTTCAGCTGAGCCTGCCACTGCAGGGTTCACATAAATTGGCACTGAGGCAAGCTAGCTGCTAGCATTCCTCTGTAAAAGATTATCAAGTATGCAGCAGCACAATACCACATGGTTTATTTTGTATAGTGCCAGGTTATTTGGTGTTAAAAACAACCTGAACCGACTGGAGAGGATGCCAAAGGCGTTTTAACCACCCTTCTGGCACGAGAGAGCCTGTAATTAAATATTCTCTGTTCTGGGGTGAGGTTCCTTATAGGAAACAGCTTCATAAGATGTTCCCCCAGAGCAAAAGGCCTCCTCTGCAACAAAAACAAAATCTAGACCCTCAAAATTCTCCTCAGCTGGTGTCAGGTTTAAGGTGCCATTCTGGAGCTACTTGTAAACTCTGTCTACATAATGACTCCTCCATCAGATTTGCAGCCATTCTGCTCAACATCAAGAAACAAGAACTCATATGTGGCAGACACTACAGCTAGCAGGACTATGCTGCAAAAGCCCTTATAATTGAAATAATATGAGCCAGAGTTGGGTGGTGGGACAATCCGGACATGTTTTCCATCAATAGCACCACCACAGTTGGGAAAATCCCACTGATGATGAAACTGGGCTGCAACGTCCTGCCATTGCTGTGGATTGGAAGGAAACTGTGGATTAAAAAAAAGGAAAAATAACTACTTCTGCACATAACATTGCAAGCAGATTTGACACAAACATGCTTGGCCAACATAAGTATAAAACTAAATGAGTATTTAAAGACAAAAGTGTAAGGTCAACTTATCTGATTCCTCACCCCCCCTGAGGGCCCATTCTAAAAATGTTATGGTGGGGGGGGGGGGGTAATGGGTAAATGACGCCCTGTGGGAGGGCGAAATGCATTGACGTGACACACTTCCGGTTCTGACATCACTTCCGGTCTCGTTTGCTGCAGTTTTATACCATTTCAAATGCCTACTTTTAACTTACGTTTGTAAATATGCCCTTGTATGTGCAATAAATCCCTTTTTCTTAGCATACTTCACTATTGGTCCCTTTCTTTCCTCTATGGGTTCCTGTTTCGCTCATGATTGAGAATTAATGTGGAAGGATCATTTGTTTCCTAATTTTCATCAGCTATTCCTGCCATTCAGCAATTCCCGGTGGATATTGTTACAAGTCTAATCTGACTCCCAGACTGCAAAGCTGGGTGTCATCGTGATCAGGTGAGTGGGGACACATGTGGCGGTGTTTTGTCACACCTGAACTTTTTTTCTGCCTGGCATCTTTGATTATTATATGTGAAATATCCCCTGCAACTTTACATTTTGGATGTGAAGCACCTATTTAGTTGTTTATTATTTCCACGGTTCACGTGGACTTTTGTTACATATTATATATCATTGTTTATTTGTTTTCACTTATATGGACACATGTTTGTTAAGTGCTGTATTATCTTTTTTATTATTTTAAGATGTTTTGGACAGGTAACCCTTTCCACTTCCATGATAGTTGTTTGCATAAATAATGTGTGATGCTTTGGTCAGCCCCTCCTTACTTACACTATTGGCAGCCCCAGTGGACAGGTAAGAAGTGTCATAATCCAAAAATATGGATACGCACTGTCCAAATTGAAGCACATTTTGACATTCAGAAATAACCAGATAATAGGAGACAAAAACGTTTGAATTTGAAGGTAATCAGGCAGACCCTTGCACTACATGCTTTGGTGAATTCATCCATAAATATGACCACAAAAGAGGGATAGTGTATTGTGTGTTGTGTGTTTTGCAAAGTCAGCAGAGTATTTGTATCTGTTGACAAAAAATGGCCTCTTGCATTCTGCCTGAATTGGAGGACAACAATAACACTTGGACACATTTTAGGGGGTGTTTAGGGTAAGCAAAAAATTGTAGCTGACAAAAAAACATTGTTAATTTACTAGGCTAGGTGTGTATGGGCCCAGGATAGCATGCTGGGGAGGTTAGTGAAGGAAAATATGCATGTAGGCCAAAAAAGGAGCAGGAAAAACATACAGCATGCATGAGGACAAAGAGGACATTCACAGCATATTACAATAATGTTAATTATGGAATCAAGAAAAAAAATACAATACATTAGCAAACATTAAATACATAGAATGTGATGTTATGTTAAAGGAAAAAAAATTACCCGAATATAGTCCTTCTGCAGGACTTGAATAATGGCTGAACAGGTCTCTGGAATAATGAGTACCAGAGCCTGGGGGGAGATCCCAGTGGTAAACTTGAGGTCCTGGAGACTTCTCCCTGTTACCAAGTACCGCAAGGTGGCTATGAGCCTTTGCTCAGGAGTAATAGCAAGCCTCATGCATGTGTCCTGCTTCTTAATATAGGGGTTCAACAATGCCAAGAGTTGGTGAAAGCAGGGGTCCGTCATCCAGAGATAATTCCAAAAATCTTCCGAATTATTCTCCTGGAGCTCCCGCAGCAAAGGCATGTGACATAATTGGTCATGATTAAGCAAACTATTTTTGTCCAAGAAATCCTCCTCCTCCTGTTCCTGGACTGGACTTGGGTCAAAGAAATAACTTCAAAAATAATAGCATGTTCTCTCCTCCGATTCCGCAACATAGCTGGTTGATGAATGGCCTTTCAGAAACAAACTGAAAAGCACAAACTGAAAAGTGAGAATCAACACTCACCAAACTTCTACTAACACGAAATTAGCAGAACGAGCCCTTTGGGAGAAATCACCCATCGATGGACCCAGGAGAAGAGATCAGCCATGGCTGGATAGCAAGAGTGGATTACCACCGCTGGAATCTTTTTTTTTTTTTTATAAAGGACTTTTTCCAACGGTGTCTGTGTGTTTTTTAACAATTTTTTACACTTTCTTTGTGAAATGGTAGGGGTATTTTTGTACTTCCAGATTCTGATAACCGGCCAGGGTTGTGGGGATGAGGCTCTTGTCACAGACCCCCAAAGCATCCTCCCAATGTTGAGGGCATGTGGCCTGGTACGGTTCAGGAGGGGGGGGCGCTCTCTCGTCCCCCCTATTTTCCTGCGGTCTGCCAGGTTGCGTGCTCGGATAAAGGGTCTGGTATGGATTTTTGGGGGGAACTCCACCATTTTTTTTTATTTGGCGTGGAGTTCCTCTTAAAATCCATACCAGACCTGAAGGGCCTGGTAATTGAATTTGGGGGGAACCCCACGCATTTTTTTTTTGTTTTTTATCAATGACTTTCAATGACTGTTCTCTGTATTACGGGGAGCCGACAATTCATTATAGCCGCAAGTGCTTTTAAATGACTTTTTTTCCTGCAGAAATGACACTGTGCAGGGACAGTTCTAAGCACGGGAAACATGCGCCCCTTTACAGGCATACTATACACACCCCCCAGGTGCGAAAATTTAAAGGAATATTACACTTTTATTGTTTCACTTTAACCACCTGAGATCCGCGCTATAGCCGAATGACGGCTACAGCGCGGATCTGATATGCCGGGACTACGTCTATTGACGTCGTCCCAGCAACGAGCTGCCTGCGTGCCCCCTGAAGGGTGCGTGCGGCGTGCTCTGTGATCCGCGAGTCTGTGAGACTCGCTGGATCACAGATCCGAGTAAAGGGGCGATCCCGACCCCTTACCACGTGATCAGCTGTCAGCCAATGACAGCTGAACAAGTGATAATAACCGAGCCGATCACCGGTGGCAGTGAGAGGGACATCAGTCCCTCTCACTGCAATATGCCCAGGGTCCATGGTGCCCACCTTTGCTAATAAAAGTGCCCACTAGCTCCACCTGTCAGTGCCCACAGTGCCATCTGTCAGTGCCCACAGTGCCATCTGTCAGTGCCCACAGTGCCAGTGCTGCACATCAGTGTCACCTACCAGTGCTCATCAGTGTCCCCTACCAGTGCTCATCAGTGTACCCTACCAGTGCCATCTATCAGTGCCATCTATCAGTGCCACCTATCAGTGCCCATCAGTGCCATCTATCAGTGCCATCCATCAGTGCCCATCGGTGCCACCCATCCGTGCCCATCAGTGCCATCTTTGCTGTGCCCATCAGTACCGACTTATCTGTCCCCACCAGTGCAGCCTATCAGTGCCCACCAGTGCAGCCTATCAGTGCCCACCAGTGCCGCCTCATCAGCGCATATCAATGAAGCAGAAAAATTACCTGTTTGCAAAATTTTATAACAAACTATTAAACATGATTTTATTTTATTTTTAATTTTCCATCTTTTTTTATTTGTTTAGCAAAATATAAAAACCCCAGCTGTGATTAAATACCACCAAAAGAAAGCTCTATTTGTGGGAAAAAAATTGTAAAAATTTCATTTGGGTACAGTGTTGTATGACGGCGCAATTGTCATTCCAAGTGCGTCAGCGCTGAAAGCTGAAAATTGGTCTGGTCACGAGGGGGGGTTTAAGTGCACAGTAATCAGGTGGTTAAGCATTATTAGAATCACTGCTCCCGAAAAAAAAACTGCAGTTTTTAAAACTTTTTTTTGCATTGATACATGTCCCCTGGGGCAGGACCCAGGTCCCCAAACACTTTTTATGACAATAACTTGCATATAAGCCTTTAAAATTAGCACTTTAGATTTCTCCCATAGACTTTTACAGGGTGTTTTGCGGCTTTTCGAATTTGCCGCAAACACCCCAAATTGTTCGATGTTTGGTGAACAGATGAACAGGCAATGTCCGAGTCGAACATGAGTTCGACTTAAACTCGAAGCTCATCCCTACACATGTTACATATCACTGAACACCGAGACTAGGACTGAGAGCACTAATTCTGTAGTGGGACACCCCTTTGTCCAGATTCTGGTGCAGGTCCCTTTAACTCAACTCCCCACAATCCTCTGAGCTCCTGGATCCGCCCGGGGATATAAATGTCAACTCCACCCAGCTTCCTGTGCTCAGAGAGATCCTGCCTGATGGGACAGCAGTGGCTGGGCAAGTGAGCTGTTCCCAGGTGCTGGGTCCTCCCCTGTTAAGTCTGGTGTGCGGGCCACCAGCAGTGAGCACAAGAGCATGCAGCATCTTTCCAAGCCCCAGTCACTGGAGAAGACTCTGTTGCAGTCCATTTTCAGAAGCTGTCCATGAAGTGGGTTGGCCCTATCTGCAGCCACCAGAACCTCAGAAGCACCGAAGCAAGTAGAAAGCAGTGCCAGCAAGAAGTTTGTGCCAGCAGGAGGTCCACTCAGCTCACGGTCTGTTGAAAGAACGATTACTATCTTGGATATATGAGATTCTTTATCCCTCTATTCTATCTGAAGATTGAACTCAGAACACGCTGCTGCCACCTAGTGGACATTAGTTGAACGGCAGTATAATTGTTATATGCTTTTTCTTCAAGGTTCATATTAATGTTCTGTATTGTATACCCATGTTCACACGAACTCCGGTACAATTTATGTTGAAGTTCATTGTTAAGTAAAATAGTAATTGCATATGACCGCTGGTCTGATCATTTGGCTGAAACCGTTACACTACAATTCTAGGCCCATTACTCATGATTACCTCTAAACAGGTGGCCTGTAGTCGATTTTAAAGCAATGCCTATGGAAAATTTAGAGTATTAAAGTTTGGCACTATTTCAGGGGCACACACAATTTTGATTCTTGACATATTGGGTATCTATTTACCCAACGCAGCCTCATCTTTTATATTTTACCAAAACTTTGGATAATGTATTGCTTTTGAAGCTTTGTACTTGATAAACTGTTATGCAAATATCACGTGACATGAAAAATTGGCACTAACATCCATTTGTTCTCCAGGGTGCTTCCTTTCAGAAAATATATGCTTGGGGGGTTTTAAGTAATCTTCAGGTCTAACATGATTTTTAAACATGTGTGCAAAGAATGCAAAAACAGCTTTGTCATCAAAAGGGATTAAAAATAGTCTAAATCTTACTTGCACAGGGACCTAGGAAATAATGGCACTGTATCAATCAATATCAGGAGCACCTGTCCTTGTCTAGTTCAGTGTCTGAGTTTATTTCCATCACACCTCATAGTCTGTGTATTTATCTCTTCTGTACAGTCCAAAATACCTTCTAACTGAAAATATATAAAACAGACTTAACATTCATCTGTTTACCCAAGCATTTGATTAATGCACATCCATCTGTCAAGCATTCAGTACTTGTCTTTTCCACTGTTCTCTCAATCTCTTCATTTTATATTTTTATCCCTTATCATCTACATACTTTTCTCTGAAAACAAACCAAACTGTTCCAAAAACTAATTTCTGTGTCAGAAATAACCTGGTAAAATAACCTTTTAATGGGCTTTGTCTATAATGAACCTGAGCCTCTTATATATGCATCCACTTATCACGTTGGGACCCCTTTCACACTGGGGAGGTGCAAGCGTTAGCAGTAAAGCCTTGCAGAAGAAAGGGTTAATAGTGCCCGTGTTGTGCCGCTGCCGAAACGCTTTGCAGGTGCTTCGGCAGCGTTGCCCATTCATTTCAATGGGCAGGGTGGTGCGGGAGCAGTGTCTACACCACTCCTGCACCACCCCAAAGATGCTGCTTGCAGGACTTTTTTTCCCGTCCTGCAAGCGCACCACCCCAGTTTGAAAGCACTCAGGTTTTTTACAGAGGTGCTTTTCAGGCGCTTTACAGGCGCTATTTTTAGCGCTAAAATGCCTGAAAAGTGCCCCAGTGGGAAAGGGGGTCTAATGGTTACTGTAAGGTTTGGCAATTTCCAAATATAGCGGATTGTGTAATAGCTGTTAATCACTGGACCAGAATGCATTAGTTATACTGACTGTAACTGCTTTGGTAGGCAAAGTTCATATAAAAAGTCATACACACTTATTGTCTAAATCTCCCTTCCAGCCACACTGTCCCCAGTCTAATGCTAATAATACTCAACCAAATATTTCAGCACAATCGCAATAAAAGGATCAACACTTCAGTATATCAGTATAAATTTCATAATCAGTATAAACTATACAGCGTCAATATAGATCTAGAGAGAGGTTTAGGAGAACCCCTCATGTGCCCCCAACCAAAGGATAAATGGACTATCTCAGTACCCAAGGATTACAATAGCATTAATAAAATCTAAAGTTTTATTTAGCCATAGTTAAAGGGGTTGTAAACCCTTGTGTTTTTTCACCTTAATGCGTCCTATGTATTAAGGTGAAAAAACACCTGGCAGTGACCGGCCCCCCAGCCCCCCATTTTACTTACCTGAGCCCCGTATTTCCCTCAGCGAGAACGTGCTGTCTCTCTCTCCAAGGGGTCCCGCCTCTTGATTGGATAGATTGATAGCAGCGCAGCCATTGGCTCCCGCTGCTATCAATCAAATCCAATGATGCAGGCGCCGGGGCCCGAGTCCGGCATTCGTGTCTATGAGCGCAAATGCTGGACTCGGGAGCGCGCCCGCAAGGTAACCCCCGGGAGAGTGCGCGATCGGGGCCACTCTGTGAAAAACGAGCTGCACAGTGGAGGTAAGTATGACATGTTTGTTATTTAAAAAAAATTTAAAAACGAGCCTTTACAATCACTTTAAAAACAAGGACATATGTCTAAAGAAGTAAAAAAACATCAGTTGCAAAACATTTCAAAGATCCTTAACATTCCAAGCTGGTATTCGCTGATGATATGTGGTCACTCTTTGGATGTAGCTGGGTCCTCTACATGTTTTGCGGTGAGAACCGCTTTTTTAGAAGGAGCTAAATATTTAATCTACAACGATACAATTTTCAGTCACCATAATGCAAATAATGTATACCAAAACATGATATAAGTGGGAACAGGGTAACATAGTTGCTTACCCAGGAGGAACAAGCGAATAGGGACAGTGAGGAAAAGGGTTGCCCAGGACCGTTTTTAAGGCAGGGCAAAAGCGGCAGCTGCCCTGGGCCCCATCATTGTAGTGGGGCCCAAAGCAGGTCCCTTATACTTGCCAACTATCCCAGTTTAAATTCCCTTATCTCTTGAAGTTTTAGTCCCGTGCTGTGTCCCGATATCTCAGTGTAAACTTCTGCTGCCGCTGCTCAGCTCTGCTCTATTGCCATGTACAGAGGACTCGCCTGCAGACCCTGTGTTTACATGTAAATAACCTGCATTGATATGTAAATAGTGGCGGCATTAATATGTAATAAGTCGTGGAGCGCGGTATTGATTTGTTAAATAGAGATGGTATTCATATGTATATCATTGCCCCCTGAGGTCACGTCCACCATCACTTCTGCTGAATGCTGCCCACTGGGAAGGTAAAGGAGCATGCTTGAAAGTCCTGCCTACAACTGTGGTCATGAAGCCTAACATCATGTTCTGCAGAAGTAAGCAAATTGGAGGTGGAATCCTTCTTCAAAATAACATGGTACCACGGCACCCTGAATTTTGGTGCATGTGAATACGCAGGCAGGCAGTGAGGAGATGATGTGTTGTAACCTTAAGCGACCAGTAATGCTGTTCACTAACCTCTTGCAACCAATCAGTGAGCAGTAATAATGTGAAATAACCTCTAACAACCAATTAGTGAGTAGTATACATGTTCAGTAACCTCTAGCATTCAATAAGTGAGCAGTATTGATGTACAGTAATCTCTAGCAACCAATCAACAAGCAGAAATCTTGTGCTGTAACCGCTAGTAAATAAAAGTGAGCCATAATGTATGCTGTAACCTCTAGCAGCCAGTGAGCGGTAATGATACACTGTAACCTCTGGCAACCAATCTCTGATCTGATTCAGTAAACTGATTTTGAGTCTAGCTGCTATTTATTGTATGTCTCAAAGCATGCGGAGGGAGAAATTGCATGGAAGAGGGGGCCCCAAGAAAATGTTTGCCCAGGGTCCAGTCAATATTAAAGACGGCCCAGGGGTTGCCCGAAGGCTCCCCCCACAGCGAGCACGGGGGGCAATAAGCAGACACACGTGGTCAGGTACTGAAAATAAATATAAGATAAAATAAATAAAAAGTATATGTCTATTATTTGTTAGGGTATTGTCTCCCACTACACCAGGAAAGGGGAAGAGAGGAAAGTTAGGGCAAAAGATTTGGAGAGAGGGATAAAAAGGGGGGGGACAAGAGATGGGGGGGGGAATAGGAGGCAAAGAGGAACAGGAAGAGAGAAAAAGGCAAAAAAAAAGGGGGGGTTCTTGGGGGAGGGAGGGAAGGGAAAGGGCTTAAGTGGAAGAAGAAATGGAGATGGTAGAGAGGAAGAAGGAAAGGGGGAAGGAGAGGAGAGAAAGGACGGGGGTGGAAAGGGAGGAGGTGTAGCGTGTGGACATCTCAAAAAACACCCAAAGTTTCAAACAATCCTTGAACTGACCTGAAACAAATCTTGATAGAAAGAAAAAAGCTCCACCCTGGGAGGAATGAGGGAAGGGGTTGTTGTGATCAGCCCACCTCACTAAGCAGCCACTTAATGGTGAACGGTGAGGGAAAGTAGTTTGTTAAAATAATGGTGCAGAGGTTGGTACAGTGTGGTTGAAATAAACTGTCAAGTCAATGGTGGCTGAGCAGATTTCCTAAAGAAGTATAGAATAATGCTATCAATTAAAGGTTCATTATAATTAGTTTAAGGAATATATAAAGAAGCCACTAGAGCACATATGCACCAACAAATCAACCAAACACCTCTCACCATAAAATGTCCAGAAGGCTGAGATTTCCTCCACAGGGAAGGGGGGCCGTTGCAGGAACGGCCACCCCGTGTTTCCTTAAATACCCACCAACCCGGAGAGTACAGTGCGCCGGACAGCATCGGCACATTACGTCACCAAGTTAGTTCCCTCGCACTGCGCATGCGCAAGCCCATACATGAAAGAGGCTGAAAAATCGGACGCAATCCAGGCAGGGAGGGGGCGTAGGTGACGGAACACCAGTCAGACCACCCTACTACTTTAGGGGCACACATGCCCGCTGTAGGGGAGTGTAAACCCTTCCCCTTCGTCACACAAACATCGGTCGATCGAGCCATAGACAGCTAAATGGATCAAATCAGGGAACATATAAAAAGAAAACAGTATAACGGAACATATGTTTAAATAATACTAGTGGCATAAACAGCAGTTTATACATGGTAACGTGACTGTTAGCCATTCAAGCAATGAGACCATATTAGTAATATGCAAAAATTTGAAAGGACAGTGTGACGGAATCCAGATACCCTGTTGGGCATTTCCGCCAAGAAGCTGCTTCTCAAGTCCTGGAACACGAGACCAATGGATCTGCTATAGAAATCCCAAGAACCAAACACCAGTCTTGGAGTAAACTAGAATAAGAACTGCTTTATTTGAGAAACACACTGAATTTATACAGAAAACCATCAGATAAGAGCTACTCCCATTATCTCACACAATGGTCACTTTAGACAGTAGAGCTAATCCTATTATGACAATGACCACCCCAGACAGTCCAACCCCCATAGGACTAACTTATGCATAAGAAGCCAAAAGCAATTAGTGACCAACTCTGTCTGGATAACTTAAGAACACATTAAAATAGAGTTCTCCAGGGAATGGTTCTCCTGCAGCCCAAAGTCTGTGACAACAGTTCCACAGTCCAGCAGACCCAGCTAGATCAAATACGAGTCAGCCTGGGGAAGACCGAGAGCTATAGTACAAGCAAAGTTCAGTTTACTGTGAAAGTCCATCTGCGTTGCTGTTTTGTCAGCCTGGCCTTTACTGCACAGTAAAGTTGTAGGGCTGCAGGGCAAGACTCCACCTCAATAAGCGTCCAATTTAACCAGATCAAAGGATGTGGTCAGTGAGCACCATGAAGGATCGTCCATAGAGATACGGCTGAAGTTTTTTCAAGGCCCACACCAGCGCAAACACTCTTTTTCTATGGCTGCATACCCCACCTCCCTGGGTAGTAGCTTGCCACTGATTTAGGCAACAAGGTGCTCACTGCCGTCGTACACAAAAATGTTTGTTTGGGTCAGGAGCAGCCAAAACTGGGGCAGAAATCAAAGCATTTTTCAGGCACTGGAAAGCATTTTCACACTCTGGGGACCACAGGACATGGCAGGGAAGATTCTTTCTGGTCAAGTCATTCAGGGGTTTAGATATCGTGCTGTTGTTGGGAACAAACCACCTATAGTACCCTGCAGTGCCTAGGAATGCCAAGACCTGGGTTTTCATCTGGGGGGTAAGCCAGTTGGCAGCGGCCTCTACTTTAGCTGGTTCAGGATGCTGTTGCCCACAGCCCACATGATCCCGCAGCCCTGATGTGGTCTAACACAGTACCCAGGGGGAGTAGCTGTTCCTCCCAGTTATGCACAGGCATAATCCTGGAGGCCATCGAGGAGTTGATCTGCCATCCTCTGGAACATTGCCGGAGCATTCTTCATCCCAAATGACATGACCTTAGACTGGTACAAGCCGAAAGGGGTGATGAATGCTGACTTTGGAAACAGATTCCAGATCCAGAGGAATCTGCCAGTACCCTTTGCATAGGTCAAGGGTAGTTAGGAAATTTCCTCGGGCGATGCGGTCTAACAGTTCATCGACCCGGGCATGGGGTATGCGTCAGTCGCTGTGCAGTCATTTAGTTGGTAGTAATCTAAGCAGGAGCGGGTAGTACCATCCTTCTTTGGCACTAACACTACTGGGGATGCCCAAGGACTGTTGGAGGGCTTGATGACTCCTAACTCCAGCATGTCCTTTATCTCCTGCCTCATACCCTCTCGCACTGACTTGGCTACCTGGTAAGCCACCTGCCAGATAGGTGGCTGTCCCGGGGTCTCCACCCAGTGCACTGCCATAGTAGTGTATCCAGGCTTGGTGGAAAATATTACCCGACGCTGCCTAAGGACCAGCCTGCCCCTAGCTGCCTGTCTAACCTCACTGACCACACCTGGTCTGTCCCGATTTCTCTCTGGTAGCTCCGGCAAGGGAAGTTTCTCAGGATTTGCCCCGGCTGGAGCACATATGGCAGCAATCTGCTCGGGCCTCTCCCTGTACACTTTGAGCATGTTCACATGGAAGGTCCGCATTCTCTGAATCCCGGTGAGAAGTTGCGAATGTCCGCAGTAACTGCTTCAGCATTCCATTGAAATGCTCACATAATCCATTAGTCTGGGGCTGGTAGGGAGAGCTGTGTATAGGCTTAATTCCACATAGCTTTTACAACTGCCTGTTCAGGTCTGCAGTAAACTGAGTCCCTTGGTCTGAGATAATCTCCTGAGGGAAACCCACCCTGGCAAAGATCTGGAGCAGGGGCTCCACTACTGTCTCTGCATGGATGTTTGTCAGAGGAACTGCCGCTGGGTAATGAGTAGCATTATCTACCACCGTCAAGATATATCTCTTCCCAGAGGGACTGGGTCGGGTAACGGTCTTAAGAGGTCTGCAGCTATCTGGCTAAAGGGCTCAGCTATGATCAATAGGGGGTACAAAGGAGCTTTAGATCGGTCACCCTTTATTCCCACATGCTGACAAGTATCACAGGTACGACAATACTGTCTAATATCCCTGGTTATCCCTGGCCAGAAGAAAAGCTGAGTCAAACGGTGAATGGTTTTGGTCACTTCAAGGTGTCCAGCTAGGGGAATGTCATGTCCGATGCTAAGCAGGTTGCGCTGATATTTCTGCAGCAAGGCCAGCTTGGGCACTGGATAAGATCCCTTCCCTTTGGTCACCCAATAAAGTAATTCCTGATCCCCCTCTATCCGCTCCCTTTCTAATCCCCCAGGGTCCATCCCTGCCCTCTCCCGGTAACTAGCTAACGTCGGGTCAGATAGTAGTTTCCAGGTAAAGTCAGTTGGGGTAGCTCAGGTAAAGGGTGGTACAGTCTGGTCAGGGTTAGGGAAGTTAGGCCTCACCTGGGTCCCATTATCGAGTGCCTCCTCCGCGCGCCTTGCTTGCTGCTGGGTGGTCACAGGTAAGGCTTCTGGAGATAAATCCACATGGAACGATGAAGAAAGATGTCCCAAATCATTTCCAAGTAGAACATCTGCGTGTAAATCTCTCAAAACACCAACTTCCATGTCTCTGGATCCAGAGCCCCAATCCATATGCACTCACACAGCTATGGACCTCCCGGTTTTCTCGGTCGATGTAACCATCCTGGTTTGCACCAAGTGAATAGTAGCTCCGCTATCCCTGAGTCCTTGGGCGGGTTGCCCATTCACCCTTATGGCCTGTCACTGATGCCTGCGGTTGTCATTGGCAGCAGCTTGTATTGGGTTAACCTCATGAAGTAGCCCAAATTCCTCTTCACCCCAGCCGCTTGAGGTAGCTGGTGAGGTGGCCTCCAGGCAATGAGCGGCTGCTTGGGCTGGACCAGGGGCAGCACAGTTCCATAAGGTGGCAGTGACATTCCGTGGACAGTTAGCTCATAGGTGTCCCATTTGATTACACCCATAGCAGTGAGGCCCGGTCTTCTTGATGGGTATAGCCGGTCGGGTCAGTGCAGGAAGGGCGACTGACTGCCGGGTGGATAGCTGGATATGGTGGCGGTGGTCTGGAGAAGCTGTGAGGCTCTGGTTGGTGGGATCTCTGGGTATCCATATACTGGTCGGCTAGTTTCGCTGCTTTCTTTACCATTAAGGGCTTTTGGTCTTGGACCCACTGGCGCACTTCAATAGGGGATTGGTTGTAAAATTGTTTCAGTAGGATCAGTTGGGCAGCTAAGATAGTCGCCTGACAGCTGGAGAACCATACATCTACTGATCGGGACATCTGATGAGTCCATTCTGTATAGGGCTGGCCCTCTTCCCATTGTAGGCTGCGAAATTTTGAACGATGAGCTTCGGGAGTAATTGCGTATCTTGCCAGCAGCTGCTCCTTAACTCGCTCGTAGTCTTTTTTGTCTTCGGCCAGTATAGCTTCAAAAGCATCCAGTGCTCAACCAGACAGCTTACTGATGAGGATGGTGACCAAGTTAGCTTTTTCAATTACCTGGATACCGCACTGGGTCTCGAAGACATGAAGGTACCGGTCAATTTTCTCCACCCCATTCTGGAAGGGTCGGAACGCTGCGTAGGAAAGTTTCTTGCGGCTACCCCGTTCTGCAGCTGCAGAACCCCTGATCTCCTTCTGGACCTCAAGCATTTTCAGGCAGGTCATGTCTGCGATAATCTGGGTGATCACCTCTTGGGGGGGAGTGGTGCTGTAGAGCGAAAGCCGCCACTGGATCTCTCGCTGGAGCTCGGACATCCATCCATAGCTGACCCTGTGCTTCAGTCACTCAACTCAGCAATTAGGGTGGCCTTTGACTTGTTGCTGGTGTTCTGTCCCCTTGATTCCAGCAGATCCTTGAGTGTGGTTCGCTTAAGGCTAGAGGAGCAAAGATCCATCAGACAAGGTCCCGTTGGTGGTTTGGATGTACCAGGCACAAAGAAGCATCCCACCGCTGCCAACCAAATGTGCCGAAATTCGAAAACCCTGTTGGGTATTTCCACCAAGAAGCTGCTTCTCAAGTCCTGGAACACGAGACCAATGGATCTGGCTATAAAAAAATAAAAAAACAAGAACTAGACAACACCAGTCTTGGAGTGAACTAGAATAAGAACTGCTTTATTTGAGAAACACACAGAATTTATACAGAAAACCATCAGATAAGGGCTACTTCCATTATCTCACACAATGGTTACTTTAGACAGCAGAGCTAATCCTATTATCATGACAATGACCACCCCAGACCGTCCGGCTCCCCCATAGGACTAACTTATGCCTAAGAAGCCAAAAGCAATTAGTGACCAACTCTGTCTGGGTAACTTAAGAACACATTAAAACACAGTTCTCCAGGGAATAGTTCCCCTGAGCCTAAAGTCCGTGACAGTAAGTAGGTACAGCTGGGGGGGGGGGGGGCAAATAGGGGGGGGGGGGGGAGTATGGGTAAAGGGGAGGGGGGGGGAAAAGGGAAAAGAGGATGTGGAAAAGTGGGAGGAAAGAGGGGGGGAGGTCGGAGGATAAGGGAATCAGAACCAAGGGAACTACACAAATAGTTTGGGTCAAAACCAATCAATATTCATTAACACTATAGTGTAGTGTCACAAGAAAGGCTTAAATGTCAAGACCTCATTGAGGCCAGGGGGGATGTTAGCATTGAGTCGTTCGATCTACAAGGTTTCCCGTTGGAGGATCAAGCGATCCCAGTCAGTGCCACGTGGATCCTCTGGGACAACTTCCAACAGTGTCAATATGCTGGTCAACAGCTACAGATGTCCAGGGACTGCACCAGCCTAGACAGAGATAAATATTCCCTGATATTCAACTCAGGAAAGTACAGCTGTAACAAAGTTAACAATTTAAATGTGGGTATAAAGCAGTGGTCTCCAAACTACGGCCCTTTGCTTGCCTTTATCCGGCCCTTGGGGCACTACTTCTCCCACTGACATTCTCCCACTGACATTAACAATAGGGAATAATTCCTGCCAATGACACCAACACTGTAGCATAGTTCCTGCCACTGACACCAATGATGGGACAATATTCCTCCAACTGACACCAATAATGAGGTGCTATTCTTCCTATGAACACCAATGAAGAGACAGTCTGGCCCCTCTGATATCTTAAGGATAGTAAACTGACCTTTTGTTTAGAAAATTTGGAGACCTCTGGTATAAAGAATCTTGCTCTGCTTACCAACAGTACCTATAGATGAGTAAACTTTGCAAAACCGGCCAATGATAGGCTAACTGAATTAGTTACACCACCCATGGATTCTTAAAATCGGACTTTCATTTTGCCCTGCCTACTCTCCTTTCCATCTTTGACATTTGGATATCAATGCTATATATATTCATTTCATAATTTTTATTTTGTGCTGCAGTCCAATAAACATCTTTAGCCTAGGAGAGGAATGGTGTTCCTGTGCCTGCCTCCCACCGAACAGGTTTTCTAAGATTGCCCTGAATTGGGCTCCATTCATCTTCCCATCAACTCTGACCAGCTTCCCTGCCCCTGCTGAAGAAAAGCATCCCCACAACAAGGTGATGCCACCATGTTTCACGGTGGAAATGGTGTGTTCAGGGTGATGTGCAGTGTTAGTTTTCCACCACATAAAGCATTTTGCTTTTATGCCAAAAAGTAAAATGTTGGTCTCATCTGACCAAAGCACCTTCTACCACATGTTTGCTGTGCCTCCACCTGGCTTTTTGCAAACTGCAAACAGGACTTCTTATGGTTTTCTTTCAACAATTCTGCTTCTGCCACTCTTCCATAAAGGCCAGATTTGGGGAGTGCACGAATAATAGTTGTCCCCTGCAGCTCCTTCAGAGTTACCATGGGACTCTTGGCTGCTCTTATGGCTTTCTTTCAACAATGGCTTTCTTCTTGCCACTCTTCCATAGAGACCAGATTTGTGGAGTATACGACTAATAGTTGTCCTGTGGACAGATTCTCCCACCTGAGCTGTGGATCTCTGCAGCTCTTCCAGAGTTACAATCGGCCTCTTAGCTGCTTCTCTGATTAATGCTCTCCTTGCCCAACCTGTCAGTTTAGGTGGATGGCCATGTCTTGGTAGGTTTGCAGTTGTGCCATACGCTTTCTATTTTCGATGATGATGGATTGAACAGTGCTCTGTGAGATGTTTAAAGCTTGGGAAAACGTTTTTTTTAACCTAACGTTGCTTTAAACTTCTCCACAACTTTATCCCTGACCTGTCGGATGTGTTGCTTGGTCTTCATGATGCTGTTTGCTCTCTAAGGGTCTCTAAAAAACCTCTGAGGGCTTCACAGAACAGCTGTATTTATACTGAGATTAGATTACACACAGGTGAACTCTATTTACTATGTAGGTGACTTCTGAAGGCAATTGGTTCCAATATATTTTAGTTAGGGGTATCAGAGTAAATGGGGCTGAATACAAATGCACACCACACTTTTCAGATATTTATTTTGTAAACCATTTGGAAAAACATTTATCATTTTCCTTTCACTTCACAATGTTGTGCCACTTTGTGTTGGTCTATCATATAAAATCCCCAAAAAATACATTTATGTTTTTGGATATAACATGACAAAATGTGGAAAATTTCAAGGGGTGTGAATACTTTTTCAAGGCACTGTAAATGTTTCATATTGAAGAGGATCCATTACTACAGGAACATTATGGCTATGTACAGCCTAGTAGTAAGGCGGGAGAGTCCTCTTTGTCTTTTTCCTATAGGGTAATAATGTGATTTAAAAAAACAAATAAAAAAACAAAGTGGCACTTACCAGAATAATACCATACTTACTTTTTATCATTGAGAAGGTATGATTAAGAGCAACAGGATGGACATTCTGGTGACCAACAATTTGGTCATAAAACTGACAACAGTTTTGAGAATCCATGGTCATTGCTCTTTTAGAGAACTTTAAGGCTGCATCCAATTTGCAATAGTGTGAACCCAGCCTCATGCTAAACTCTGGAGTAAGCAAATATTGTCTAAATACAAGAGCCATATGTATTCCTCCTTGAATCTGGGTGTGCTTCATGCATTTCTTCTACCTCCGTGCAGTAATCCAGTGTGAAACGTTTCCTCTGTGTAGATCGCTCACTGCTGCTCTCTCTCTCTCCTTGTGCAGGGTGACTGGTTTTTGTCTCCTCCACCTTGTATACTTTTCTATAGGCAGCCTGAAGTGGGCTCTGCTCCCTTCGCAAGTCTATGTTAAACATAGTGATGATGTCACTATTATTTTTACAAGGTCATTTCTGGGTAGGCAAAAGCATGTGATGCACACAAATTGGATTTATCTCCCTTGTAGCTATTGAGGAATATAGTTAAATACATTGTTTTCTGTGTGGAGTTCATCTTTAAAATACAGAGGCAGAGGAAAGAACTGGAATATGCATTCATGCAGAAATGTAATACATTACACAGTGTCCTAAATACAAACAGGAGTTTTATGTCCCACTATGACCTTAACGGAGCTGTCATGTTTATGTAGCTCACAATTCTGCTTCTTGACCTATAACAAAAAGCGTTGATCAACTGGTGCATATTTCACACCTCTGCTTTATTGCCATGGCTGAGTTGATGAGTGGAGGTGACCTGGATCTGTATCTCCTAATATAGATCTTCTTATTTTTATATATATCTACAGTATCTCAAAAAAGTGAGTACACCCCTCACATTTTTTAAATATTTTATTATATCTTTTCATGTGACAACACTGAAGAAATGACACTTTGCTACAATGTAAAGTAGTGAGTGTACAGCTTGTATAAGGCCCCTTTCACACGAGGCGGACTCCGCTTCCACGGAGTCCGCCTCTGTCCGCCGGCTCAGTGGGAGATCTCTCCGTTGATCGCTGAACCGGCGGATGACAAGTCCCTCTCTGCTCACTGAGCGGGGAGGGGCTTGCGAGCGCCGCTGGTCTCTATGGAGAGATCGGATGAAAACGGACAGTGTGTCCGTTTTCATCAGCTCTCACCCGATCCGATCCGCCAGCGACGGATCTGGACGTAGAGCCATACGTCTGCTTTTGGCGGATCGGACCGGGTCGGATGTCAGCGGAGATGTCTCCGCTGACATCCGACGCTCCATAGACTAACATGGAGCGCCCGTTCAGATCCGCCGTCAAAACTGACAGGCGGATTTGAACAGTCCGTCCCTGTGAAAGGGGCCTAACAGTGTAAATTTACTGTCCCCTCAAAATAACTCACTGCCATTAATGTCTAAAACGCTGGCAACAAAAGTATGTACACCCCTAAGTGAAAATGTCCAAAATTGGGCCCAATTAGCCATTTTCCCTCCCCGGTCTAATGTGACTTGTTAGTGTTACAAGATCTCAGATGTGAATGGGGAGCAGGTGTGTTAAATTGTGTGGCACCTCAAGGCAAAGAACTCTCTAGGGATCTGAAAAAAAGAATTGTTGCTCTACATACAAATGGCATAGGCTATAAGAAGATTGCCAAGACCCTGAAACTGAGCTGCAGAATGGTGGCCAAGACCATACAGCGGTTTAACAGGACAGGTTCCACTCAGAACAGGCCTCATCATGGTAGACCAAAGAAGTTGAGTGCACATGCTCAGCGTCATATCCAGAGGTTGTCTTTGGGAAATAGACATATGAGTGCTGCCAGCATTGCTGCAGAGCTTGAAGGGGTGGGGGGTCAGCATGTCAGTGCTCAGACCATATACCGCACACTGCATCAAATTGGTGTGCATGGCTGTCATCCCAGAAGGAAGCCTCTTCAAAGATGATGCACAAGAAAGCCCACAAACTGTTTTCTGAAGACAAGTAGACTAAGGACATAGATTATTGGAACCATGTCCTGTGGTCTGATGAGACCAAGATAAACTTATTTTGTTCAGATAGTGTCAAGCCTGTGTGGTGGCAATCAGGTCAGGAGTACAAAGACAAGTGTGTCTTGCGTACAGTCAAGCATGGTGGTGGGAGTGTCATGGTCTGGGGCTGCATGAGTGCTGCCAGCACTGGGGAGCTACAGTTCATTGAGGGAACCATGAATGCCAACATGTACTATGACAGTATTCCAACATGATAACGACCCCAAACACACCTCCAAGACGACCACTGCCTTGCTAAAGAATCTGAGGGTAAAGGTGGTGGACTGGCCAAGCATGTCTCCAGACCTAAACCCTATACAGCATCTGTGGGGCATCCTCAAACGGAAGGTGGAGGAGCACAAGGACCACCAGCTCTGTGATGTCATCATGGAGGAGTGGAATAGGACTCCAGTGGAAGCCTGTGAAGCTCTGGGGAACTCCATGTCCAAGCAGGTTAAGGCAGTGCTGGAAAATAAATGGTGGCCACACAAAATATTGACACTTTGGGCCCAATTTGGACATTTTCACTTAAGGGTGTACTCAATTTAGCTGCCAGCGGTTTAGACATTAATGGCTGTGTGAGTTATTTTGAGGCTACAGCAAATTTACACTGTTATACAAGCTGCACACTCACTACTTTACATTGTAGCAAAGTGTAATTTCTGCAGTGTTGCCACAATAAAAGATATAATAAAATATTTACAAAAATGTGAGGGGTGTACTCACTTTTGTGAGATTGTGTGTGTGTGTGTGTGTATGTGTATATATATGTATATATATATATATATATATATATATATATATATATATATATATATATATATATACATACACACATACATACACACACACACACATATACACAGGGCTCAAAATGTCAAGTCCTGAGCTACTAGCCAGGCCTTAAGGGTTACTCACTACCAGTTGCCCCACCCAACCCCTACTATGCCCCGCCCTAATCCCGCCCCAATGCATGCCTCATAAATTCTCATGAAATTACACTTAATTATTTAATGCAGATTTTTTTTTTTATTAATGTGCTTAAAAAAAAAAAAAACATTTGGAGAAAAAAAAATGTTTTACTCACCTCTAAATGCCTGTTGCTAGGGGGTACCTCGTAGTCTGCCTCCTTCGGTGCCTGGGCTCCTGACGTCACTTCCCTCAGCGCAGGAAGGGAGATCGCCTCTCCCCATACCTCTTGTCAATCACCTGGGACACGTGACAGGTCCCAGATGATTGCACGGCCAGTCACAGCGCGTGGTGAGGCTCGCGCATGTGCAGTGGGTGCTCGGCTGTGAAGCCACAGCCAGGCGCCCACAGTTAAAATGCCGGCGCCGCCGAGCAGAGGGGACAGGTAAGTGTCCGATTATTAAAAGTCAGCAGCTGCAGTATTTGTAGCTGCTGACTTCAAAATGTTTTTATTTAAGCGGAACACCGTTTTAAGTTACACAAATAAATATTAACAACAACTTTATCACCCATGCCCATCAATGCAGCCTCACCCATTGCCATCAATGCAGCGTGACCAGTGGCCACTAACGCAGCCTCACCTGTGTCCATCATTGCAGCCTCACCTGTGCAGCCTCAGTGTCCATCATAGTTACGTATAGTTACATAGTAGGTGAGGTTGAAAAAATATACAAGTCCATCAAGTCCAATCTATGTGTGTGATTATATGTCAGTATTACATTGTATATCCCTGTATGTTGTGGTCGTTCAGGTGCTTATCTAATAGTTTCTTGAAACTATCCATGCCCCCCGCTGAGACCACAACCTGTGGAAAGGAATTCCACATCCTTGCCGCTCTTACAGTAAAGAACTCTCTATGTAGTTTAAGGTTAAGTTGCCACGAGTCTTGTTAAACTCCCTTCTGCGAAAAAGTTATTGTGGGGGTCATCTTTGCAGCCTCATCCGTGCAGCCTCACCTGTGTCCATCATTGCAGCCTCACTCGTGTAGTCTCACCTGTGTCCATCATTGCAGCCTCACCTGTGCAGCCTCACCAGTGTCCATCATTGCAGCCTCACCCGTGCAGCCTCAGCTGTGTCCATCAATGCAAGGTCACCAGTGCAGCCTCACCTGTGCAGAGGGGGTGGCTGGTTTATTATAGCGGAAGAGAGCGTGGAGGAAGAGGAGATACGGCTTAAAGCGGAGCTGCACCCGCACAAAAAATATTAAAAGTCAGCAGCTACAAATAGTGCAGCTGCTGACTTTTAATAAATGGACACTAACCTGTTCCTGGTTCCAGCGGTGTAGGCAGAATGTGACGAGACCGCTCGTCTCTCACTGCACCGCCGTCAGGGAATCAGGAAGTGAAGACGCAACGTCTTCCCTGCCTGTCCCCTACTGCGCATGCACGAGTCACGCTGTGCGCCCCTATTGGCCCCCGCTGTGTCCTGGGAACTGCGTTTCCCAAGACACAACGGGGCATTCTCGGATAGAGGCGGGGCAGCTCGGATAATGCGTCCCAGAAGTGGGTGCAGATACCTGTATTATACAGGTATCTGCACCCCCTCCCCCCTGAAAGGTGCAAATTGTGGCACCGGAGGGGGGGGGGAATCCGATAAGCGGAAGTTCCACTTTAGGGTGGAACTCCGCTTTAATCACAGAGCGGGGTTTACCGGCTGTAACAGCTTTACATTACAATTGGACTGTGCACTGTCACACAAAGCCCCACCCTCCTGAGCCCACACCTGTGACAGACAGAACGCCGGTACAATGCCAGGGTGCCTTCTGTTTGTCACGGGTGTGGGGTCAGGAGGGCGGGGCTGTGTGTGACGACGTGCGGACTCCAATTGGAATGTAAAGCTGTTACAGCGGGTCAACTGCGCTCTGTGATCAAGCTGGATCTCCTCTTCCTCCATGCTCTCTACCGCTATAATAAACAGGCGGCCTCCTCTGTTCCTCCACACTTTTTCTCTGGGAGAATGGCTCCCGTTCATCCCAGCCTGACGGTGGTGCTCGCCGCCCCCCGCACCCAGGCAGCCCAGCTCCTCGCCAGACCTAATTTTACACAAAATGCGAGCAGGCAAGTGGAAAATTTGAGGGCTGTATATATACACATACATATACACATATATTGTAGTAATGATGTTTAAACGCCCACCTAAAACACCGCTCTGCGCCTTGGACATGTAAACCACATGATATTATATATAAAGTGCAAACATAATAAACACTTTAAAGCAGCCACTTAAATAAATGTAAAAATTGTAAAATACAATATAAAAAGTCCAAGATAAGTTCTTAAAATATTGTACTTCTTATCCAATTTTTTTTGATCAGACAAGCTATCAGAAATAATAATAAATGTAAATATAGTGCGGCGCTATAGACTATGAATGTTGATATTTATGTCAACCAAAAGTACAAATGAAATGTAATATCTCAATGGCGATCGATATATATGATGAGAATGAACTTATATCATATAATAAATTCCATAAAAATGACTGTTAAACCAAGTACCCTAATGCAGTTATGCAGTGAACAATGTATATCTCCACTGTGCAAATATTATAGAAATTAAAAAACAGTGCAGTGTAACTCATATAAACATATATCTGGCTATACAGACATATTATAGTCCATAAAGTATCAAAATCCAAAATAAGTGACAAAGTGAGTTGTCTTGAAATATTGAAGTGACTTGTGTGAATTGACTGCAGAAATCCACCACCATACGGAGAGAGGCTTACCGGATACTCTGGACCCAACTAGGCATGTGCCTAATGAGTCTCACGTGCTTGTTGGTGTAAACACACCCAAGGGGATATATGGTAACTTCCAAACTCCAATGTACACCAGAGTGGGCAGAATACGACCCAGAATGGATGCTGTGGATATCCACCATATATATTGGCTAAAGGACAGTGGTTCTTCTCAGTATAGTATAGACCGAAGGAGAAAAATAAAGCCTTGTAGTATGATATCGTTTCACAAAACGTTTTATTAAAAAAACATAAAATGGGTACTCACATGTAAGAAGACATATAAAAGCATGTAGTTAAAATCTGGCAACGCAGTGGCATCAGCAAAGCCCTCCCTGACGCTTTTCATTCTAAGCAGGCATCATCTGTGTCTGGGTGCTGGCTCACTGCGGCCACTGCGTATTTATAGGTTAAGGGGTACTCACAATGAGGGTCAGTTCCCTTGCCGCCAAAATTTGTGTAAAAACTACTTCCGGTGTCCCAAAATGGCGCCCATGGCTTGCACTTCAAGCCTTATTCTGATACATGAATGAATGAATGAATGACTTGTATAGTGCTGCAACTGCGAACTGAATCGCCTCGAGGCACTTGATCCGACCTGCGTTGATTCCTTCTTAGAAGAGATGGGTCTTGAGTTTTTTCCTGAAGGCCCGATGGTTTCCTTCCAAGTGGATGTTCGTGGGTAGAGCGTTCCATAGCCGTGGTCCTTGGACTGCAAATCTTCGTTCTCCCCTTGATTTGTACTGAGACTTGGGGATGAGGAGGAGGTTTTGGTTGGTTGCTCGGAGGTTGCGCTTGGAAGTGTAGTGTTTTATTTTTTCGCATAAGTATGGAGGAGCGCCTCAATTTGTGAGTCAGGCAGGGTCTTGAATGTGATCCGATCCTTTACGGTTAGCCAGTGTAGGATCCTCAGGGAGGGGGAGATGGACTCCCATGTTTTTTTTCCCGTGACTAGTCTTGCTGCCGTGTTTTGGGCGACTTGTAGGCGTGCAATCTGGAATTTAGGTAGTCCTATGTAGAGGGAGTTTGCGCAGTCGAGTTGATGATTGTTCCTACTACTATTGCTTTTTCCTCTTCTGGAATGAAGGGGATGAGTCTACGTAGCAGGCGTAGAAGATGGTAGGATCCGCTGACTACTGATCCTATTTGTGCATCCATTGACATTTCTGAATCGAAGATGACTCTGAGACTTTTGGCTTTTGTGCTTAGGGCAGTGCTCGACAAATTCCGGTCGCCAGGTCGCATTGGCGACTAGAATTAGCGACCTGGCGCCTGGGGCAGCACAGCTGGGGGTATCCTGTCTCCATAGTGCACCCCCCCTGCGTGCGCGCGATCGCGATGGGCCGCGCCGGCCGGTAATTGAGGCCCCGGCTTTGCGGCCTTGTGCAGTCCTATGGTATCTTCTAGAATCTGGTGCCCTCTTGTGGTGGCCGTTGGTATGACACCCAGCAATGCTAATGGAAAGGTTTTGTTTTCCCTACCTGCCTATCTCCTTCACTTAGAACCCCCAAACATTATATATATATATATTTTTTTTTCTAACACCCTAGAGAATAAAATGGCGGTCGTTGCAATACTTTCTGTCACACTGTATTTGCGCAGCGGACTTACAAGCGCACTTTTTTGGGAAAAAATACTTTTTTTAATTAAAAAATAACACAACAGTAAATTTTGCCCAATTTTTTTTTATATTGTGAAAGATAATGTTACGGCGAGTAAATTGATACCAAACATGTCGTGCTTCAAAATTGTGCCCGCTCGTGGAATGGCGACAAACCTTTACCCTTTAAAATCTCCATAGGTGATGTTTAAAAAATTCTACAGGTTGCATGTTTTGAGTTACAGAGGATGTCAAGGGCTAGAATTATTTCTCTCTCTCTACCGATCACGGCGATACCTCACATGTGTGGTTTGAACACCGCTTTCATATGCGAGCACTACTCACGTGTGCGTTTGCTTCAGCAAACAAGCTCGGCGGGACGGGCGCGTTTAAAATAATTTTTTTTTTATTATTTATTTTAACTTTACATTTTTTCACTCTTCTTTTGAAAAAAAAATTGTGTCACTTTTATTCCTATTACAAGGAATGTAAACACCCCTTGTAATAGAAAAAAGCATGACAGGGCCTCTTAAATATGAGATCTGGGGGGTCAAAAAGACCTCGGATCTCATATTTACACTAAAATGCAAAAAAAAAAAAATTGCCATTTGAAAAAAATAATAAAATGTCCCTTTTTAAGAGCTATGGGCAGAAGTGATGATTTGAAGTCCCTTCTGCCCTGCAATGACTTGGACATCTTCCCCTCACTCGTCTCCATGTTGTTAAAAAATAAATAAAATAAAACTCCTAACTTTTTTAGCTGGCTCCTAGATTCCAAGCAAATTTGTCAAGCCCTGGCTTAGAGGGATGGTCTGTGCAAGGATGGTGGGTGGAGTCCATGGGGTCATAGATTTAATATTTTGGTTTGCGTTTAGGAGAAGGAGTTCTGTTTTGGATCCATTAAGTTAAAAGGGGCTCGTGGACATCCAGTCATCTATCGATGTGAGGCATTTTTCTAATTCCTGATATTGGTCTTTTTGTCCGGGGATCCGAAGGTAGAGTTGAGTATCATCCGCGTATGAGTGGAAGCATAGGTTTGATTTGCTGATGATTTTGAGGAATGGACGGATGTAAATGTTGAAGAGCACGGGTGACAAAGGTGATCCTTGAGGGACTCCATAGTAAACTGCGTGAGATTCAGAGGTGAAGGCTCCAAGTTTCACTGTCTGTGACCGATTTCCTAAGAAGGAAGCGAACCATAGTAGGTCTGAATCTGTGACTCCTGCTACTTCTTTGAGGCGCATGAGTAGAGTGTTGTGATCCAGTGTGTCGAACGCTGCACTAAGCTCCAGGAGTACTAGGAGACATGATTCTCCATCATCTGCTGCTTCCAAGGCATCGTCCCATATTTTGAGGAGTGCTGTTTCTGTGCCATGGCCCGGACGGAAGCCTAATTGCAGAGGGTCCAGAAGATTGTGTGTGTCCGGATGGAGTTGTAGCTATTGTACTACTGCTTTCTCCATAAGCTTGGAGATGGTGTTCAGGCTAGTTATTGGTATTCGGTGGTTAGGGTCTTTGGGGTCCAGGTTGGGTTTCTTTAGGAGGGGTTTGACTATGCCTTGCTTGAGGGAGTTCGGAACAACTCCTTCTTTGAATGACTGATTTATGAGTAATGTTATAGTAGGTGCCAGGATGTCGGAACATTCTTTCAGAAGTTTTGTGGGGATGATATCATTGGGTGATGTGCTGTCTCCGGTCATGGTATACAGGGGGTCCCCGAGTTACGAACTCGTTAGGGACTGGCCGCCTGTACGGAAGTCGGAAATGTTTGTAAGTCGGCCGCTCATGCGCAGACCGACAAATACGGAGATTTCCGGACATTTCCGATGTTCCGTCTAATGCGCGGCAAATTACGGACATTTTCGGCATTTTCCGACGCTCCGTATGGCCGCGCATGCGCAGAGCGGCCGAAAGACAGCGAAAACCACCGGAAAATGGCGGAGGGACCCCGCAGCACCCCGTTCGTAAGTAGGGGTTGTTCGTAGGTCGGGTGTTCGTAAGTCGGGGACCCCCTGTACTCGCGACCGAATTATATGTTATTAAATAAGTGTACGTATAAAATCCACTACACATGAACTGCAGGTAAATGTGAGTCCACAAAATGGCCAAAAGGCGAATTAAGAAGCCTGTGTCCAACTATACACGTATGGACTCTGCAGAAGAGAACGGACCTCATGCCAGACCACATGAAAATGGCTGCCAGACCGGAAACATCGTCCTCTATGGATCGTCCCCATTGGATCTTAGGCCAGTGAGCCGCAAAGCGGCTCAAGCCTCGTTTCTGCTCTAGGACGACAGTCACATAGAACTATATAGTGTAGTAAGCAAACCGGAAGTATATTCACGGTTGAACGTCCTGATTGGATTTGAAACTGATGGAACACATAACGGCCCAAGCCTCACTATCAATATGGACAAAGCCGACCTCTCGAACGTCGCTGATGCTCCGCAAAGAACACAGGGACGGACGGACGAACAACGGCCTTATACAAGATGTCCCCAAATAAGCAAATCAAGGTCATAAGATCTTTACAAATATTGGAGACCTCGCTATTTTAGAAAATAATAATAATAATAGGCAAATTAATAAACTTAATGTTAAAACATATAAAAAATCTTTGGTCCTCCATTAAAATAATTTTAGAATCAATAAAGGCTCTTAAAGGGAACTGACCCAATTGTGCGTTCTCATACAATTACTGAATAACACAGAATGAGAATATTATATATAAAAATTTAGAGCAGCATTGTACATTAAATGAAAAGAAACAAAAGAAACAGAGATAATAGTACTGAATTTAGGATTAATGATTAAAAATTACAAAGACTATATTGTGCCATACTAACGGAATGGGTCTGGTATATCTTACAAAATGTAAGCTTTATTCAAGAAAGCGTTTATGTCCCACTCTACGTTGATACCCCAGGGCTGATATGATTGGAGCTCAAGTTGTGAAACACCCCTAGTCAGAGCACCACCCCTCCAAGTTTTAATTTTGCAGAGAGTCTGTTGTGCTGGCAGCTACTACTATTTAGATAGCGCGGTTTTCTTACACCAACCAAGCTATAATAAATAGTCCATAAATGAGAAATAAGTAGCAGAGAAGATCTATTAAAGTCTTTGCTGTGATGTCTGTAGGAAACTTCCACCATACACTCCACCACGTGCGTAAAACTTCCCCTATGGGAATGCACTCACCAGATATACAGCAAGACTGCGCCTTTAATTGTAAATAAGCTTCTCCACTACTCCACTATACTTCCACCAGATGTCAGTATCCTTTAACAAGGGTTCCAGTAAAACATGTGGGAGGAATAAAATGGCCACATAGTGTAATCCTCATAAACATTTATTAATTCCAAAATTTCCCCCTATACAAGTTAAGCGTACCAGAAACAATAAAATATGAAGCAAAAGATGAAGTGCACTGTGCCTGTGTCTTTTCCCGGTCCCCGGAAGAGTCAGCAGCGGTCGGCTTCCTTGTTCCTCGGCCCGTGGAACGCAGACGTGGAGCGCACATGTCACTTCCGGTAGATCACGTCTTGACACGTTTCAGAAAATCTGTGGGAAAAGGTAGTTGAACTGTATAGAACAGGAAAGGGATATAAAAAGATATCCAAGGAATTGAGAATGCCAATCAGCAGTGTTCAAACTCTAATCAAGAAGTGGAAAATGAGGGGTTCTGTTGAAATCAAACCACAGTCAGGTAGACCAACTAAGATTTCAGCCACAACTGCCTGGAAAATTGTTCGGGATGCAAAGAAAAACCCACAAATAACTTCAGGTGAAATATAGGACTCTCTGAAAACATGTGGTGCGACAGTTTCAAGATGCACAATAAGGAGGCACTTGAAGAAAGATGGGCTGCATGGTCAAGTCGCCAGAAGAAAGCCATTACTGCGCAAATGCCACAAAGTATCCCGCTTACAATACGCCAAACAGCACAGAGACAAGCCTCAAACCTTCTGGCACAAAGTCATTTGGAGTGATGAGACCAAAATTTAGCTTTTTTGCCACAACCATAAATGCTTCATTTGGAGAGGAGTCAACAAGGCCTACGATGAAAGGTACACCATTCCTACTGTGAAACACGGAGGTGGATCACTGATGCTTTTGGGATGTGTGAGCTACAAAGGCACAGGAAATTTGGTCAAAATTTATGGCAAGATAAATGCAGTATGTTATCAAAAAATACTGGAGGAACATTTGCATTCATCAGCCAGTAAGCTGCGCATGGGACGTACTTGGATATTCCAACATGACAATGATCGAAAACACAAGGCCAAGTCAACCTGTCATTGGCTACAGCAGGCGAAAGTGAAGGTTCTGGAGTGGCCATCTCAGTCTCCTGACCTCAATATCATTGAGCCACTCTGGAGAGATCTCAAACCAGCAGTTCATGCAAGACAGCCCACGAATTTCCAGGAACTGGAGGCTTTTTGCCAAGAGGAATGGGCAGCTTTACCAGCTGAGAAGATAAAGAGCCTCATCGACAAATACCACAAAATACTTCAAGCTGTCATTGATGTCAAAGGAGGCAATACACGGCATTAAGAACTGGGGCATGTAAATGTAGCAGGTTACGCCGTATGTATTGTGTAATATGCAACTGTGTAGTGTACATCTTCCCGCACTCCTCAATCCCCCCCCCCCCCCCCCCCCAAAGACAGGGGGAGGGGATATTCTCCTCACATCCACTTTCACATTATAAAAACAGCACAGCTTTGCAAGCTGTGTCATTCATTTAAACAGATCTGTGAATGAATAAAGTACAAGTCCCCTCTGCCACCATGGCAGATGGCTTGTAGTTCTCAGTGAACTGCGAGGATACTGGTGAGTGCTTTCGTTGTTTAATACTTTTCCTGCACTTCAGTAACTATCTTCCCATATGGGAGGTACAGGCAGACAGCTGTACTGACAGTCTGCAGAAGTCAGGCATTGCATCATATGGAAGAGCCCTGGGGCCATCATAAAAAAAAAAAAAAACAGAATTATGTTTATGAATTTTTTATTTACAGAATTCTGAGTTTGAAAGTCAGAATTCTGAGATTAAAAGTCAGAATTCTGAGATTCAAAGTCAAAATTCTGAGATTCAAAGTCAAAATTCTGAGATTCAAAGTCAAAATTCTGAGATTCAAAGTCAGAATTCTGAGATTTAAAGTCAGAATTGTAGTCTCTCTATTAGGAAGATTTTAGGGTCAATGATCAATAGTGTAGTCACACCCACAGACCATCATTCTGCAGAGCACATGTCTTCTGCTCTGTATATGGATATGTAAATCTATTTTAGTTACAGCACACAGTATAGGGAAGCAGGCAGTGCTGGGGGCTCTGGTTCCTCTACTGTATAAATAGCTCCTTGGTTTGCTGTCTTATCTTCCTTTTCTGTCATCTGCTCCATCATAAAGAGCCATGCTAAAAAAGTGTGTATTGTGTGTGAGTGGGGGGGGGGGGGGAGGGGTCTACACAACTTCCATAGATAACAGAACACAATGGCCAGCAAAGCTCTGCACCCCAACTTGTAGTAAACATTGCACTATTGCCCCTACATGAGGGAATTGTGAATGGCTAGAAGGCAGCAGGACAATGTGTTTCATGGTCATAACGAATTGATCATAGAAATTACTTGTCTGGACCAGTGATGTAAGTAACTGAGTTAAAATAAACTGAGTTACCTAACGCAGTTACTTTAGAGGGTAACGAGTAATCTAACTGATTACTTTTCCCCTCATGGTAACTCAGTTCCCATTACTTTGGCTTAGTTACCCCAATTACATCTACCGCCACTAGATGGCAGTAGTGTAATTCCGGTGTCCTGCCGGATAAGGACCCCCTGTACGGCGCAGGGCTTGCGCAGTACGAAGGACTACGGAGCTTCCGAAAATTGCCAAACTAAAACAGCTCTGAGTGAACTCTACACCGTGCAGGTGCAGTTAACATGTAATTGTTCGAGGCGATGCCGCACGCTCCTGATGCTCGTGCTACTCTGCAAGGGGCGTTTATTGTGTAAGTAAGGGGCGGGTCTAGTATTACTGTAACCAAGGGGCGCATTTTATTATTATTGTTATATATCAAGCTCTGCCCATTAATTTAACATTCGCCCTCTTCTGTAGCCATCCGTCCCTATCACGATATAATAATAATAGATCTGCCCCTTGCTTACACGCTATAACAGATCTGCCCCCTGGTTAGAGTAATAATAGAGCAGCCCCTTGGTTACACGATATTTAATAATAAATGCGCCCCTTGCTTACAGTAATACTAGACCCGCCCCTTAGTTACACGTATAGAATATTTTTTTAAAAAGTCAGTTACTTTGCTGCGTAACTAATTACTTTTCCAATGTAGTAACTGAGTTACTAACCAATTACTTTTTGGGAGAAGTAATTTGTAACTTAACTAACTATTTTTTTAAAGTAAGATGACCAACACTGATCTGGACTAATATAGTTGTTTCACAAACAATTGACCTCATATTAAACATAAAAGCAAACTAAAACACCTAATGTGAGTTAGTATAGTGGTTGTAGTAGCAGGCTTACATGGGTGAAGTTGTGGGTTCTAATCCAGGTAACAGTGCATTTTTATATATGTAGCGGGGTTGTTCCCCTTTTAGGGGATAAAACTACAATTCCCATAATTCCCCAGGCTCCCGGGAGGTTGGTTGTTTCCGCTCGAGAGACTGAGGGGGGAGGTGATAAAAGGGAAGAGGAAGGATCGCCTCTTCCTCTTCTGACGCAGGGATCATTGAGAGAGGAGACACCTGTGCGGGCCGGGACTGCTGAAGGCCTGAAGCCTGGGCCTTGCAGCAGACAGAGAGAGACTCTCACACCTCATGGTCAGCAGCAGCAGAGCGGAGACTTTTGCCTAAGAACGGTCGGTCGGAGAGAGGACCGGAACGCAGGGGCTGTGACGAAGAGGCCGGACGCCGCCAGTGGAGGTCCCGGAGCTGAGGACGGTATCCGGAGTGGTGAGCGAGCTGGAAAGCTCATCTTGTCCTGTATTTCACTTTATGCCTATTGAACTGCCAAGGCAAATTTACCTCAGAGCAGAAGATTGTTCTTTCTTGTGGATTACAAACACACTATTTAAAGCTACATGTGCACCACCTCTACAGTTCTTGTGCCGGTGAAGAATACTGGGGTTCCCCAAGGACTGAGCTCTATTGTTAGGGGTCAGGCCTGATCCATTAGGTAGTCACAGTTAGATTTGTTGCACCTCAGGGGTGCATAGCATACGGTCGCTACACGTGTCGCTCCGTTCCCCATTGCTGTCCAGACACACATATGTGTATATGTTTATAGTACATATTGCAGGGACCTGTTCATGTGTATTGCAAGTCAAATGTTTAATGCATGTTACTATTTCTGTTCATAATGCCACAGTAAAGACAGTTATTGAAGCAAGCAGTCTGCCTATGAGTTTGAGTCCATTACACTTAAGCCCCATACACACGGTCGGACTTTTTCATCAATTTGGTCCGATCGGACAAGGTTGTTGAAAAATCAGACCGTGTGTATGCACCATCGGACAGTGTTCGTCGGTTTGTCCGTCGGACAAAGTCTTATCTCCTGCTGGAAAGATTTCCCGTCAACCCGGTCCGATCACACCAAATCCGAGCGTGTGTACGCTTGTCCGACCGGACAAAGTGCTACGCATGCTCAGATCACATTACAAGACCAAAGCTATTGGCTACTAGCCTCTACGTAGTCCCGTCGTAGGCAACAAACGTCACCACGTTCAGAATGATCGGATTTTCCAACAACTTTGTCCGATCGTGTGTACGCAAAACCAACATCAGACAAAGTATGACGGACATGGTCCGACGGACCTGGTCCACGGATTGTCCGCGCGTGTGTATGGGGCTTTAGAGTATAAGTGATATTTATATGTGCATACCCTTACACCTGTTGATTAACTGTGCCAGAGCGGGTAGAGCAGATTGCCGGGGGGTTGGTGGAGCTGTACTCAGGGACCCAAATCAAACTTGCGGCCCTCTTAATTGGGGGTATCGCTATATATATATATATATATATATATATATATTTATATATATATATATATATTTTTTTTTTTTTTTTAAATATGAGATAGTGAGGGCTTAAATTGTGTTTTATCAATATATCCAAATTGATTTCAAGGTATATTAACAAAGACACACTGATATATTCAGCACACAATGTTGTAGTATATGCTGGCTACTATAAATTACATAGTAGAGATTTAAAAGAAAAAACTGTGTATATATTAGGGTGATCAGATGGGAGCATTAGGGTGTCATCTTCAGTTTCCCCCAGGGGAGGTTCACAATTTCAGGAGACTGGTCATAATGGATCAATCATAGCAATTACTTGTCTGGACTAGTACAGTTTTTTCACAGAGAATTAATCTTATATTAAACATAAAAAGCAGCTAATACGTGTTTTTAGGTGATAGCACAGTGGTTAGAGTGCCAGGATTATATTGTTGAAGTTGTGGGTTCTAATCCAGTTTAGAACACATCTTTTAGATATATTTATCTTTTCAATATATTGATTTTATATTAAACATATGTTAAAGTATGAGTTAGTAAGGGCTTAAATTGTATTTTATTGATATATCCAAATTGATTCAAGGTATATTAACAAAGACACTGATGCAGCACCATTTTCCTCTTAGCTACACCGTTAAAAAGGTACAGTATTTTGCTCTGCATGCCACTATTTTCCCCAAATCCCCTCCTGAATCTGTGTATATATTAGGATGATTTTGGTGACAAGGGGCCAGTTCTCAATTTCAGGAGACTGTCCCTAGAAGCTGCATTGCATGATAACCACCATGTCTCCAAACTCAGCCCTGGGCTCTGCACTATAAGGTAATCGGTGCATGTGTGTACTACAATGTACATGCAAACGCCGATATCTCCCCTTCCCTGATTGGCTGTAGTTTATCCCCACTGACACAGCGCCATTTTCCTCTTAGCTACACCGTTGACACAGGGACAATCTCTGCATACTATTCTGCATGGAGACTACATATCGTGGCTGCATAGCACACACATTAGCACCAACAGTAACAGTGAGTGGGGAAGGGGGGTTGTTAGGTACACGGCATGGGACCCTATGATTTTGAAAGACAGCTCTGTCTCTAGCAATGACCAATATAGTTCTTAGTGACTCTATCAGTGATCATTGTAATGGCACTGAGTCCCAAAAATGTATCTGTGAGGATGACTATAGCCTACTGTCACCTCAGTCTCCCCAGCTGAGATAGGACTAGGTCATCCAGTACCCAACTGTGCCTGCTCCCCCCTCTCAGGAGGAGATTTTGGGAAAATAGTGGCATGCAGAGCAAAATGAAAAATAGATGATTTTGCGCTAAAGGTGACACTAATATAAATAATAATTAATATAAATATACATAGTGAGAAAATTATATATATATATATATATATATATATATATATATATATATATATATATATATATATATATAAATAATAAGATGGTGAATTAATATATGTACAATGTGAGTGCACAATAGCTAATAATACACATAAAATACATAAATATTAGTATTACAATCCCATAGTGATAAATAGGTGTATAAAAATAAAATACAACCAATACGTGAATATCAAAAATAGATGAATGAATCTAATAAATAGTGTCCTGCAAATAAATTATTGCTGGTGATGCCCGTACAATAAAGTGAATAATATTGCCCATGCAGTAAATTAATGAAGAAAATATTGCACAATGTCCATTTATCCCAAAAACAGTCTTTAGTGGCCCAGCAAGATAAAGACAGGTGGCTACGGCCACACCAGTATTCTTCACGTAAAAGGGGAGGTAGGTGCAGGTGGATCTAATCCTAGACTTGTGCTCACTAGCCTCTCACCTTAGGGCAGTTGTAACAGAGCATTGGATGAGGTCAAACTCTGTCCGAACTCCTCTCCTCCACTGTCTCCCAAGGATATTGGTCAAATGGTCAGGCTCTGTCCTGGCTCCTTTCCTCCACTGTATCCACTGGTAATAGATCTCTCCTCCCAAACGTCCTCTCATGTACTTAAAAATCCTCCACAAAGCCACTGTCCGGCGGGACAAACCTCACCAGGAATGGGGATAGAGGACAAGAAAGGAAGGGGGGAGGCCCAATGGTGAAGTATGTTTGGGTAAACTCTCTTTATTAGAAAACAAAGTGCATCCTTACATTTAAAATAAAGATAAACAGCATAAACAGGCGACTAGCGCCAGTCTCACGTCGTTTCCGGTATCCTCCAATCAGATTAGTCCCTACCGGTTACGTCACGCACCCGTGACTTCATCAGGGGACTGCCCTAAGGTGAGAGGCTAGTGAGTACAAGTCTAGGATTAGATCCACCTGCACCTACCTCCCCTTTTACGTGAAGAATACTGGTGTGGCCGTAGCCACCTGTCTTCATCTTGCTGGGCCACTAAAGACTGTTTTTGGGATAAATGGACATTGTGCAATATTTTCTTCATTAATTTACTGCATGGGCAATATTATTCACTTTATTGTACGGGCATCACCAGCAATAATTTATTTGCAGGACACTATTTATTAGATTCATTCATCTATTTTTGATATTCACGTATTGGTTGTATTTTATTTTTATACACCTATTTATCACTATGGGATTGCAATTCTAATATTTATGTATTTTATGTGTATTGGCTATTGTGCACTCACATTGTACATATATTAATTCACCATCTTATTATTTATATATATATATATATATATATATATATATATATATATATATATATATATAATTTTCTCACTATGTATATTTATATTAATTATTATTTATATTAGTGTCACCTTTAGCGCAAAATCATCTATTTTTCATTTATCTTGTGGTTTAGTGTTCACCATTAGATTTTGCGGCTATACACAAGAATTTTATTCTGGTATTAGGCACTGTTTTGTACTATTTAGAGTTTTTACACTTTTCATCACGTGCTCCTTTTTCTAGTTTTTAGAGCCCGAAGGTCACTTTACTATATGCAGAGCAAAATACTGTACCTTTTTTAACGGTGTAGCTAAGAGGAAAATGGTGCTGCATCAGTGTCTTTGTTAATATACCTTGAATCAATTTGGATATATCAATAAAATACAATTTAAGCCCTTACTAACTCATACTTTAAAATATGTTTAATATAAAATCAATATATTGAAAAGATAAATATATCTAAAAGATGTGTTCTGAACTGGATTAGAACCCACAACTTCAACAATATAATCCTGGCACTTTAACCACTGTGCTATCACCTAAAAAAAAATCAGTTGCTTTTTATGTTTAATATAAGATTAATTCTCTGTGAAAAAAACTGTACTAGTCCAGACAAGTAATTGCTATGATTGATCCATTATGACCAGTCTCCTGAAATTGTGAACCTCCCCTGGGGGAAACTGAAAATGACACCCTAATGCTCCCATCTGATCACCCTAATATATACACAGTTTTTTCTTTTAAATCTCTACTCTGTAATTTATAGTAGCCAGCATATACTACAACATTGTGTGCTGAATATATCAGTGTGTCTTTGTTAATATACCTTGAAATCAATTTGGATATATTGATAAAATACAATTTAAGCCCTCACTATCTCATATTAAAAAAAAAAAAAAAAATATATATATATATATATATATATATAAAAATGCACTGTCACCTGGATTAGAACCCACAACTTCACCTATGTAAGCCTGCTACTCTAACCACTATACTAACTCACATTAAGTGTTTTAGTTTGCTTTTATGTTTAATATGAGGTCAAAGGTGAAACAACTATATTAATCCAGACAAGTAATTTCTATGATCAATTCGTTATGACCATAAAACACATTGTCCTGCTGCCTTCTAGCCATTCACAATTCCCTCATGTAGGGGCAATAGTGTAGTGTTTACTACAAGTTGGGGTGCAGAGCTTTGCTGGCCATTGTGATCTGTTATCTATGGAAGCTGTGTAGACCCCCCCCCCCCCCCCCCCACTCACACACAATACACATGTTTTCAGCATGGCTCTTTATGATGGAGCAGATGACAGAAAAGGAAGATAAGACAGCAAACCAAGGAACTATTTATACAGTAGAGGAACCGGAGAACCCAGCACTGCCTGCTTCCCTATACTGTGTGCTGTAACTAAGATAGATTTACATATCCATATACAGAGCAGAAGACATGTGCTCTGCAGAATGATGGTCTGTGGGTGTTACTACACTATTGACCCTAAAATCTTCCTAATAGAGAGACTACTATATTTATAAACTCAGAATTCTGACTTTCAATCTCAGAATTCTGACTTTGAAACTCAGAATTCTGACTTTGAAACTCCGAATTCTGACTTTGAATCTCCGAATTCTGACTTTTAATCTCGGAATTCTGTAGAATTTTTTTTTTTTTAAACTTACAATTCTGACATTTAATCTCAGAATTCTGACTTTTTAAACTTTATATGTTTATTAGTTATTTTGCAGTTTAACAATCAAAAAAGGAAAAGACAAATATTACATACATATACATACGACCAACAGGCATTAATCAAGTAAAACGTATTATAAGCAGGAAAGAACAGAGACTTGGAGGTTGATTATGCCTTCCTCCCTCCCCCCCCCCCCACCCCACCCCTCTCTATCCCCCCAACACCACACATCCATATTCACTCATCCAGCTCTAACTCGCCCCCAGCCTAATATTTAATTATTTATTTTGTGTTATTTATTTATTTATTTATTTAATTTTATTAATCCGCTTTTTATTTCCTTTTTTTTTTTTTTTTTTTTTTTCCCCTCCCTTTCTTCCTATCTAAAATGGTGCTCAATTATATTGAAAAGTCCTAATCCTAATCTTTTTCGATCCACAATTTCCAAAGCAGATGGAATTTGTCAAAATTCCCTTGTTTGATATAAACTGTTCTTTCTTTAAGGATCACCCTCTCCATATTTTGTTCCCATTCCCCCACTGTTGGGGGGGAAAAGGGACTGCCATTTCTGGGCAATAAGTTTCCTAGCCTGAAATAGGCATCGTAATATTGCTAATTGAATCTCTACTGGTCTACCCCTTCCCTCCACCCCTCCCAGGACGCAGAGAATGGGATTCATATCCAAGTGAATTTTGAAAATCTGAGTAATCCTGGCCACCACCTCGTTCCAATAACGGTGTAATTTAGGGCATCTCCAGAACATATGAATAAGATCTGCACCCGTTCTCCCACATCTAGGGCAAGTGTCATCTTGTCTGCACCCGAACCTGAATAGTTTCGCTGGAGTGTAATACACACGATGAATTAAAAAAAGGTGTGACATCTTTTGCGGAGGGGAAAGTGAAACCCACGGGGCAAGCTCTATTATCCTTTCCCATTGTGCATCCGAAATATTTCCCACATCATTAACCCATTTTATTTTTAGAGGGCTTGACTGGGGCTCTTCCCGGCTCCCTTTGTGTATATGTGAGTATACTTTGGAAATCATCCCCTTTCGGGCCGAAGCCCCTACTATATCCTGTAGTATTGGAATACTAGTCCACTCTAAGGTCAGATTTTTGAACTGTTCAGCAAGGGCATGCCTTACTTGTAGATATCTAAAAAAGGACTTCTTGGGGAGCAAAAATTGGGTCCTTAAGTCCTGAAAGCTTCTAATCTCGCCCTCGTGGTAAAGCTGAGCAATATACTTTAGCCCCAATCTATCCCATTCTCTAATGATCCCCATTTTTTGTATCTCAGGTAAGTTGTTATTTTCCCACAAAGGGGAGTGGGCTGTAAAACCATTATACCCAAGTATTTTCTTCGCCATTCCCCAAGTTTTTGCCATCAAGACCTGCGTGGGTGACCCCCTCTGGAAAGACCCTGCCTCTAGCGTCTCCAACAATGAGTTATGTACCGATTTATAGAGGAGAACCCTCCACTCCCCACCATCCCCACCAGCCTCGCATCCCCCCATATGTTGAAGCTGGGCAGCCAGAAAGTAACCAAATGGGTGGGGTAGCGCAACGCCTCCCATTTTGTTTGAGAGTTGTAGGGTCCTCAGACTTATGCGGGGTACGCCCCCTTTCCAAATTAATTCTCTAAATAATTTGTCCACCTTACTGAACCACTTTTTATAGATCCATATTGGGGAATTGTGGAGTATGTATAACAATTGGGGCATAAGTACCATTTTAATTAGGTTACATCGGCCAGCTGGTGAGAGGGGGAGTTTTTTCCATATTTGAATTTTCCCTTTAAATTTAGCAAGGAGTGGGCTCAGATTCTCCGCTACAAATTGTTTGGGGTCCCTTGAGATGATTATGCCTAGATACTTCATTTGGTGAACTATTTGGAGCCTCTCGGCCTCCGGAGGCAGAGGGCGATCCATTGGGTCAATTGGGAGTAAGTTTGACTTTTCCCAGTTTATCCTAAGACCTGACAGAAGTCCGAAGTCTTCAATTCTGCTCATGGTCTCACGTAGTGAGTCCTGTGTGTCATTGAGCAGTAAGAGAAGATCATCTGCGTATAATATCACTTTTTCTTCTAGATCCTCACGTTTAAAGCCTTTTATTGCCGGAGACGCTCTAAGCAAGAGGGCCAAAGGTTCGATTGCGAGGGCGAAAAGGAGGGGGGACAAAGGGCACCCCTGCCTTGTCCCCCTCAGCAATCGAAACCTAGATGAATATTCATTATTAACTTTTACTCTTGCCCCAGGAGATCCATATAAAAGTCTCACCCAATTGACAAAATTTGGGCCGAACTGAAATTCCGTCAAAGTTCTCACTAAATAATTCCACTCTAGGGTATCGAAGGCTTTGGCAGCATCCAAAGAAAGGACGGCTCTATTACTCTTCTCTTCCATAGGAATTTGGAGATTTAAAAAGAGCCGTCTAATGTTAGTGCTAGTAGATCTTCCCGGGATGAATCCTGATTGGTCTTTATGGACCAGTTTATGAATGACTTTATTTAGCCTTGCTGCCAAAACCTTCGCTAAAACCTTTATATCCGAATTCAGCAGTGCTATCGGTCTATATGAAGCAGGGAATAGAGGATCCTTGCCCTCCTTATGGATTACAATTATAGTCGACTCCATCATTGACGAGGGGAGTTCACCCCTCGCTGCCGAGGAGTTGAGTACTTTCAACAGCTCAGGGAGAAGTACCTCACCGTAACGACGATAGATCTCGATGGGGAGGCCATCTGGCCCAGGGGATTTTTGACCTGCCATCTCTTTTATGGTCCGCCGTATCTCCTCCAGGGTGACAGGGCTGTCAAGGACAGCCCTGTCCTCCTCAGAGAGACGGGGGACCACCAACCCTTCGAAGAATCTATCCATCCCCTCGGTGGTATCATCTTGACTAGAGTGATATAGATTCTCATAGTACAAACGAAAAGAATCCACGATATCAGGGGTATATGTTGATGTCCTGCCTGCTCCCATATTAATCATCGGTACTGTAGATGAAGGTGAGTTAGTCCTAATTAGATGAGCCAGCATTCTGCTTATTCCTTCCCCCTCTCCAAATGCAGTTTGTTTACGAAAAATATATTTTTGTTCTGCTTTGGCCATTAAAATTAAACGGTATTCTTTTTGAGCTTGAGTCCAATTCCCGAGGTTAGCTGGGGTAGAATTATTAATATACTTAATTTCTTCAGATGTAACTTTACTTGCTGCAGCTTCTTCCCCTTCCCTTGACTGTTTTTTTATTTTTGAGATCTGCTGTATCAATAAGCCCCGAAGAATGGCCTTAACTGTGTCCCATATTACCCCCTGGGGAGCTGAGCCATTATTCAGGTCTATATATTCTTTCAAGGTGGCCAAAACTTCTTGGGGATCTCCCATAATCTCCAGCCAGGAGGGGTTGATTCTCCATTCTCGGTAAATATTTCGTTCCCCCACCTCCATTGAAGCCACCAATGGAGAATGATCAGAAAGACCCCTGGGCATATACCTAGTACTATCTACCATGTTTGACAGAGAGTCATTGCCGAGCATCATGTCGATCCTCGACAATGATGAGTGTGCGCTGGAGAAGCATGAGTATCCCTTAATCCCAGGATTCCTCAGACGCCAGATGTCTTTCAGGCCTATTTCCTCCAAGAAGTGGAAAAAACGACCGTCCGGTGTCCCCCCCCTATGAGACCCCTGGGGGAGTCTGTCTATTGACGAGTCCAAAACCGTGTTGAAATCCCCAATAACCAGTACCGGGAGGCCCGGCCTCTCCAGCGCAAACTTCACAAAGTCGAGGAGGACCTTGATGTCAAAAGGCGGGGGAACATAAACATTGGCCAGCAAAATATCTTTATTCTCAATCTTACAGTGTAGAAATATATACCGTCCCTGGTCGTCAATCTTAGTTTGAATACAGTTAAAAGTAATCCCCGAACTGATCAAAATACTAACTCCTCTAGAAAAAGATGAATGAGTCGAGTGGAACTGTGGAGAAAACTCTCCCCATCCTAGTCTGGGGATGGAGACATTTGTAAGATGGGTCTCCTGGAGGCACACTATGGAAGCGCCATAGGATCTGACCATAGACAGTGCTGCAGCTTTTTTCCCTTTATCGCCCAATCCCCTAATGTTCCATGAACATATAGTGACCATCTTCTTACCAACCTGTGTATTTCTAATCATTCGTAAATGTGACATTTTATAATTGCAAACATATCATTATTTCTTATACTCGTGACCATTAATCTGTGCAAAGAAAAAGTTGTTCTCCTACTTCTCTTTTTTACCTTTTTCCTTTTAGTTTCCCCTAGGTGAAAATCTTGTGAAGTCATACGGATTAAACTTGTCTCATAAACGTGATTAACAATCTGAGTGTGTTTTTTCCACTCTTCCCATGTGTTCATATTAGGCCTCTCCCTCCCATCCCTCCATTCATATCCCTCATTTTTTTCACTATAATACCTCACCCACCCTTCCCCACCTACCCATCCATCCAATCTATCACTCTTCATACATCCCATTTTTTTTACCTCCCTTGGTTCGGCCGGGGGCCTTCTACTGTGACCTACCCATACACACCTAAGAAAACAACCTGATAACAATACAAGTGCATTCACCTCTTCCCTCCCCCACCTCATCCTTGCGTCTAGCCCTCCCTCCCCTTCCCCCCAGGCAACAAAGATACACCCCCCCATAAACAAGCACAGTAGGTAGACATATAATCCATCCCACTGCGCTCCCCCATCAAGGGCTTGGTATACCTTACGCTTGCCTTCTTCCATACATTACATCCCCACCCTCCACCTCCCTCCTACAGAGAAAAAAAAAAATTTTTAATTTTATACAGCCTGACCCCCAAAGACAAAAAAAAGAAAAAAGAAAACCCAGACCCAACCCCCAAAGTTCAATTTCTTGATTCCCTGCAAAAAAGAAAAAAGGGGAAAAAAAAGAAAAAAAGAAGAGAAAAAAAAATCCTAACGGGCGCATTATGATAGTCCTAGTCATCCTCTAAAGACCTTCCTTGTATTTTATTAACCACTCCTCCACTCCTTCAGGGGATTCAAAAAATTTAGTCCCCCCAGGGGCCATGACTCTCAACTTGGCTGGGTATAGCAGGGCATATGTTATGTTGACTAGGCGCAAATTGCGTTTTACTTCCCCAAATTTAGCTCTCTTTCGCTGGAGGTCTGGTGAGTAATCAGGGTAGATAGATACTCTCGTGCCGTTGTAAAGTATATTGCCCATTTCTCTTGCCTTCCGGATTATCGTCACTTTATCCTTAAAAAATAGCAATTTTGCCAGGAGCGGTCTTGGGGGAGCCCCAGAGTTAGAGAGTCTGGAAGGAACCCTATGGGCTCTTTCTATAGCCAAGAATGAAGAAAAGGAGTCCGGGCCAAATAGCTCTGCGAACCACTTTTCCAGAAAAGCGGCAGGGTCTGTGCCCTCCGAATGTTCTGGGAGGCCTATGATACGTAGGTTTTTCCTTCTCAGCCTGTTCTCCATTTCATCAATTTTATTTGTTTGTTTCTTCAGCATCTCTTTGATGTCACTCACATCCCGTTTTAAGGGGCCCAAGTCGTCTTCTGCTAAACTCAGTCTATCCTCGAGGGTTGTAGTTCTCTCTTGGACTTTTTTTAACTCATTTCTAACAAAGGTCAGTTCATCGCGTATCGTTTTCAATTGCTCGTTCATTTCTTTCAAAGAAGATCTACAGGAATTAATAGCCTCGAATACCTCCTTCAGTGTGGGTTCCAGCCCCACAGTGGCAGCAGGCCCCCCCCCCTAGCGGTACCGCCACCTCCATTTCCTGATCCAATGACCCCCCGGGTTCTGTCCCCTCCGCCTGAGCTTGGTGTGTGTTTTGTATATTTATTTGAGGTTGCCCTTGACTTTTCCTACCCCCTACCGTTCCTCCCGTCTTACTGGGCTGAGCATGTTGATTCAGTGGTAGATTTTTTGGGGGAGTCTGGGACCCAGATTGACCCGGGACGTGAGCAAACTTCTCAAGTTTAGCGGCTGCTTGGCTTGCCTGGCTAGCAGCTTGGCTAGCCTTTGTGGAGCGCTGTGAAGGCATAATTTCTATTTTTGAATAGAGCAAGCTTTAGGAAAGGAGTGTAGGTACTAAAACAAATGGGTATGAGAACAGTCTCTCCTTAATCCTGGGGTTTCCTAGGACCTTTCCAGGCGGTGTGCTGTGTTTGAACACTCAGCCTGCAAGGGTTAGGATAACTGACAAACAACAAAGCATGGAGGGCTGATCACGATTAATTTCCCTTAGAAGGTCCTCAGAAGTTCCTCAGCAGGTATAGGTTGACATAGAGCAAGAAATATTCAAGTGAGACAAAATGAGTTAAGAATAGGCAATTTAACAAGCCTATGTTGTCAGCCGAGAAGCAGACAGGGGCCACAAGTACTTTTGCGCACCGCTCGGACAACTTTACTTCTGAGTAAAGAGGCGCAAGAAAACTGGAGATACAGTAGGAGAAGTGTCTGGGGCAGGTGCACAATCGCACAGCTCAGTTCACATACCCAGTATAGCACCCCACTTGTATTTTACAAACAGCAATCCGTTGAATAGTGATTTAAGAGATGGTCAACTTAACACTGACTTTAGCAGGAGACAGTCCTCAAATTACAACCGAGGAAGAGCCAAATGTAATTCTATCAGGAAAAAACAGTCCTCCCTTTCAAAGAAAAATCCACTAGGTGAGCATGCTAAGGAACAGTCCAGCAGTAAAGGATAAGCAAGCATGAAGAAGGGCCCCCCAATGCAGAGTTCCTCTCACCTCTCTTTTCAGCCTTGAAGCCTTAGGGTCCTGGGGTAAATGAAATCGGATGGAGTCAGTGAGTCCTGTGGGGTTTCCCCCTCCTCCGGAGTCCCCTCCTGCTGTAATCGCCGTGCAGATAGCCCGCGTTTGGTTTGAAGTTCCCGCCGCTCACGCTGTGAGGAAGAGAGCGGGCGGAAGGCGGCGCACGGGAACTGACGTCACCTCCGGCTGCTTTCTGCTTTCGGCTGGGCTTCGGTGGTTTCCGTCTGAGTGCGGTATGAGTGCGGCGCTGTTAAGGTACACAGCTCGATACTCGGGCCGGCTTCGGGAACCTCCGACAAGCCACACACCCTGCACTACACGCCGCCACAGAGTGATTACTCAGGCTTTGAGTCACATAGCGGAGGCGGAGAGGAGCACGCAAACACTCTCACATTCGCTCACTCGCCACACCTCATGTCCGGTCAGAATTCTGACTTTTAATCTCAGAATTCTGACTTTCAAACTCAGAATTCTGTAAAAAAAAAAAATTCATAAACATAATTCTGTATTTTTTTTTCTCTATGATGGCCCCAGGGCTCTTCCATAGCATCAGGCTCCTACAAAAGGAAAAAAAAAAAAAAGTGAACTTATCCTTTAATGCCACTATCACCTGGCATACACAATACATTCCTAAATTAATGCTATAATTTTTTAGCAAAGACCCTAGAGAATACAATGACGCTCGTTGCAACTTTTTATTTTTACGGTATTTGCGCAGCAATTTTTCGAACACGTTTTTTTCAGGAAAAAAACAATTTCATGCTTAAAAAAAACAAAACAGTAAAGTTAGCCCAATTTTTTTTGCATAATGTGAAAGATGAAGATACGCAGAGTAAATAGATACCCAACATGTCACGCTTCAAAATTGCACGCGCTCGTGGAATGGCGCCAAACTTTGGTATTTAAAAATCCCCATAGGCGACGCTTTAACATTTTTTACTGGTTACATGTTTTGAGTTACAGAGGAGGTCTAGGGCTAGAATTATTGCTCTCGCTCTAACGTTCGCGGCGATACCTCACATGTGTGGTTTGAACACAGTTTTCATATGTGGGCCGGGCTTACGTATGCGTTCACTTCTGCGTATTGTTAATTTGACTTTTATTTTTTAAATTTGACAGTTTAAAAAAAAAAAAAATTGATTACTTTTATTCCTGTTACAAGGAATGTAAGCATCCCTTGTAATAGTAATATTACCTGATCGGACCTATTAACAGTGAGATATGGGGTCAATAAGACCCCACATCTCACCTCTAGGCTGGAAAGCCTAAAATAATAAAAAAAAAAACGATCACCGCTTCCCAGCGGAGGCGGCGCCGAATGCAGAGGCCTCCGAACGATCATAGAGACTCCGCGACCATCTGGTCCGCCGGAAATCTCTATAGTGATCATCCGGGGCCGGCGGTTCCTGTGTCCGACTCACCGATGGAAGCGGTGAGTCGGTAGAAGCACCGGAGGGCAGCGGGAGAGGGGGGGCGTCCCCTCCCGCCGCCCATAAGAACGATCAAGCGGTGGAACAGCCGCTATGATCGTTCTTATGGTGCAGGGAATCGCCGGCTGAAACCGGCAATATCTGAATGATGTCTGTAGCTACAGGCATCATTCAGATATACCCCCGCAAACTGGAGGCCGTCATATGACGGCCTCCGGGCGGGAAGTGGTTAAAGACCCACAAAACAAAGCGTATTTTGATCTTCTTTTTAGTTAAAGAGGTCATATCTTTCTGGTGAGTAGGAAATTGAACCCCACACACATTGGGTGCAACTCTGCAGTTATCAGCTTATGGTGATGGTGTTGAGTGTTGAAAAATATCACAGAAGAACATATGGACTTTTAAATTAATTGATTTAATCAATTATTTACCACGGAGCACTTTATTATGGTATACCGGTATATGTTTCAATGTTGAATATTAATTGATTGTTAGTTGAACCAATCAACTCACTAGCGCCCCCTACCACTGTCACTGATATATTGGTATATGTATTACTTGATTTCCATGATAAATAAATAGAATAGATTTTGTATAGAATTAATTGTTTAGTTGAAATTTACCCCTCCCCTCCTTCAATAACAGAGACATTCCTCGGGATATAATTTCAAGAGTTAGCTTGCTAGTTAACCCCCACTATTATATAAAGGAAGAGGTAGTTGAGTTAGGCCCCATGCACACGAGACGCAGTTAAACGCGCGTTCAGAGGCAGTTGGACACTTTTTTCAACTGCACCTGAACGCATGCAATGTTATCCTATGTGTCCATGCACACAGTCTAGTTTTTTCCCCGTTTTTATGCAGTTGCGTTTAACCTCGTTTTTCCAGAAGCAAAAAAAATGCGTTCAGACACTTTGCTTTTCCACGTTTCAGACGCAAAACGCGTCTAAACGCAGGCACCTGCGTTTAGCCGCGTTTGCGTTTATAAGCCTTTTTAAAAGGAACCCAATTTTTTTGACCAGAAAACTGAGAAATATGATGGTAAACCATAAAAAATACTAGAAAAAAATTGTTTAAAATGTCGTAATTAGTTTAGATAGTTCATAGAGCATATATACTCACTAATGCATACATGTTTGTGAAATGCATACATGTTTGTGAAATATCCAACGGACATTCGCTGTGCCATCAACGGATGGGTCCAATATCGCCAAGCTCTGATTCTGGACCTCTCATGCAAATTTGCGACGACATTGCTCCCTCAATAAGAGCAACATCAGGAGCATTTCCTGACATATATTCAATATGGGATCCATTTAAAAAAAAAAAAACACAGAAAGAGGCAAATGCAAGTGTACAACTGATCTCTCTGCTGCTCACTCTGATCAAAATGGCAGAAATAGTTAATAATACATGCTTTCTGAGCTTGGGGAGGGTCTATATGATGTTATCTTTACAAATGCTTATAGACGCAAACGCGTCTAAACGCGTCTAAACGCGGCATGAAAACACAGCAAAACGCGCGTTTTTAAACGCAGGTTTCTGCTTTTTAAAACACGCGTTCAGCAGAGTTTGCATCTGCGTCTCGTGTGCATGGGGCCTAAATTGAAAGTTTAGTTTATTGAAAGTTTGCTCAATACATTTGTCACTAGAGATGATTGTTGAACTAAAAGACAAAGAAGTACTTTAAATCCATTCCATTTTAGGAGAAGGTGGGGGCTGTTTTCATGGAGTAAAAAGGTAGATGTACATAGGGTTTGAGAGGCAGACTGCTAGAGACACGAGGGAAGCTACCATTTAGCTTCTTACACAGACACACACATCTGATTATATACACACAATCTTCATCTCAAGAATATAACAACATTATTGATATTTTTACATTTTAATATCGTTCTTGTAATCCTATGCGTTTTTATTATTAAATCCATTTTTGAGTTTTTACACAAGAACTTAACGGACTCTCTATTTTGGGACTTTTCTCATCAATATAAGTTTACAGAATATCAAGAGAATATTATTATATTTAAAAGTGGCACGCCAGCCAGTTTTGCTTTGTCCGAATATCGTACATTTTTTAATTATTTCTCCTTCTGCTTGAAGAGAAGGAAGACGGCTATGAAGTCAAGCTTTCAGGAGAAATATAAAACAGCAGATGAACTTTTAGCATCATTGAATTAACCTAGAATCAAAATTGGCGAGACGTGCATATGTGCAAGAAAACCCTGTTTCTTGATGACGTAATTTCCCGCCAAGAGAGGGAATGCATGTTACATGAAGAAAGTCTGTCCTATATTGGTAAGTGATGAATTGTATTGATTCATTATATAGAGAGAGTAAATTAGAATTCAAAAATCGGTCAAAATTTGTTAAAGATGATATAATTACATACTAGGTGAGGTTGAAAACAGTGTTATTACCTGTTAACTACTTTTTCCAGGAATCTTCCAGGACAGCTTACAGAAAGATAGGCTCCTCCCACCTAGCACAGGAAACACACACAAAAAAGCAGCACACATGTATTAGCCTCTCAGTATTAACAAATAACTGAAGGCTTCAGAATAAGCAATCATTAAAGTGGTTGCATACCCAAAAATCTATGTTTGCATCTAATGTCTCCTTATATGTGCAATCTATTGCAGTGTGTTTTTTTTCACTAACCTTTTTCAATTCTGTATAGAAAAGTGGGGGTGATGCTGCGCTGTTCCCCATGGGAATGTATTAGATCTACCTCAAGGTGGCAGTATTGGGGCAAAAGCGTGAACCCCTAATGTATACAATGGTAATGGACAATAGTATTGTCTCGTCTACCAGTCTCTAAGTATGAGGTGAATGATACATAGTGGTAAGCACAATGTACTGCGATCAATAAATATACTGATAATAGTGGTGGCCGATAGATAATTATGTAAAAAGTGCGAGAGTGTCAAAATGACTAATGACACATACATATAGCTAGTAAAACATCATAAATATGAGACATAAACAATATCAATAAAATATATAAAAAATATTAGGTGAACATATGGTGTAGATCAATATAAAATATAAAGTGCATACTGCAAAGAAAAAATATATATAACCGTGACGTGTCGGTATATATAGTAAAACTGTGAGGTGCTGGTATATATAATAACACTGGCTATGCGATACAGTGTAGAAAAAAGTTGATATCTCAATCTGCGGAATGTGATGATAGTGCAGAAAGTAAGATGCACTGACAAGAATAAACAATTAAACAGTGAATGAAAGTGCACAATGCATTAAAGGGGCAGATAGTGAAGCATAAGTGGAGCTAGTCTGCTTGACTAGAGAGAGTTATACATATATAGATATGCACAAAAAAAAAAAAAAAATTAATTGCAAAAAACGCAGAATGCGATTTGCAAAAAACTGAGTTGCAAAAAACCGCAGAATGTGATTTAGCAGAGAAAATGCGATTTCAACAGAAAAAAATGCAAAATAGAGTAGCACAAAGTTATTATAAAAGAACGTGGCTGGAAATAAATATCCGTAAAGAGGTAAATGTAACCAAAATCAAGTAGCAGACTCAGCTGCATGCACATATGTCCGTGATATAGAGAAAAAAAAGTCCTTGACACTTTGATAACTGTGATTACAAATCTCGGTGTAAGTGATATGATCCTTATACAGGAGTGGTGTTCGTGCAGTGGGGTGTCATAAAATAGTGGGGGGCGTTCCTCTTTGTGCGGGGCACACCATGATAAGTAATGGACCCTTTCCTTGCGGTAAGGGGTTAACCGCATAAAGATAGTGATATGGGTTCTGCTGTCCTCTTCTTCTAATGTGCTGCTCTGCCTAGGAGGGTGCGTGTTTCCTTTTTCCTTCCCTGGCTCCTGGTATCTTTAGCCTTATCTCTCTCGGCAATCGCCGGAGTGGTAGGTGAAAAATAAATGAAGGGGGAGCCGTATAGTGTAGTACGTTTAAATAATAGCTTAGTAAGCAGTTTATTCAAGCATTAAAATAGAAACTCACAGTAAAAAAACTCACAGAATAAAAATAAAGGTTTTGCTTATCTCCAGACGAGCGCCAAACTCGTTATCTTTCAGGTATGAATGCCTCTCCGTGTCCCTACGCGTGGCGTCATGTGACTTCATCAGGGAATGCTAGAGGGGCATTTGTGTGTTGTTTAAATAGTCTGTCTAATTGGCGGCCATTTTCCTGTGGTTCCAATGTAAATTCCCATTGGCGGCCATTTTCCCGACTATCGCGGGCGCGGCCATTTTGTTGGTTCCTGGCTGGATAACAGTATTGTGTCGCCGCCTCAGGCGCGGCCATTTTGTTGGTAGTCTATGTTGTTAGATCGCCGGCCAGCGTAGAGAACGATAATCGGCCGGGAATGCTACATGTATGGGGACACAGACCTGGAGTGTTGGAGATAGAAAGGCCAAGATGTGGCATAGTGTTGTGTGGGTGTCCTAGGCCATGTACGGAGGGACATGGTAGGCTTACATGCCTGCCATGATACATATGTAAATAAAATGCAGCGATAACATAATAAAATGAAAAAATCGTATTGAATGACCATATCTTGGTAATAGTAAACTGGTAAGACAATAAAATATACTCCTATACTCCTGACTAAAAAAATAGGACATAATAATAGATCCAATAAAACATATTAAAATATATATATTAAAATATAAATATAAAAATATTAAAATATATATTTCAGTTTTTCAAGGAAATTCACATTCAATTCTGTATAGTCGCTAAATATCTTTCTTTTCATTGTCCCGCGCATGCCCAGTTTCAATGTAAATTACGGTGAGCCGCTACTCCGGCGGAAATAGAATTTCTTTATGTCGGGGCTGCGTCATTTCCTATTGTAGACGTCAGCCCCGACATCTCGCAATGCTCAGCCTGAAGTTTCCAGCACCAAGAGCATGATGGTTACCATGTGACTCCTACGTCACATGGTTTAAGAAGACAGACGGCGCGATTTTTGAATCCGGATATCTACAGAGAAGAAGAGAGACAGCTGAACGATGTATGCAGCCGAGCTGTATACATAATCGAATGTAATGAATAGTTTAGTAATATATTAATTTATGTAATTTTATGTTTTTTTACTGTATGTATGTATGTAATGTATTTATGTTTGTTAATGTATAAATCTTTTTTTTTTTAATAATTTTTTTTTTATTAAATACTGTATTACTTGTGTCAATTAGAGAGAGAGAGAGAGAGAGAGAGGTACATCGATATAGAGAAATTATAAAGAATGATAGATAAATATATATATTTTTTTTTCTATCAATCTTTATGTATATATAAATGTATGTCTAGTTAATTTTATATAAGTGCATATATATATATATATATATATATATATATATATATATATATATAAATGTGTGTCTAGTTAATTCTATATAATTTTATATTTATATATGTATATATATATATATATATATCTATATATATATATATATATAGATATATATATATATCTATCTATAGTGCATAAATAAGTTATTATAGATTTGACTGCTGGTGAAGGTGAAATAATATTTATTAAATAATATATATATATTATTTTTTTTGATATATATCAATAGAGATTAGATATATATTGATTTATATACACACACACACACACACATATAGAGATTCGATATATAGAGATGTATAAATATAAATATATATATATATAGATAGAGAGTACAAAGAATTAGAGATACATCTCTATACACACATATTTATACACATATACATATTTATATACATATACATATACATATACATACTTACATACACAAACACATATACACATATACATACTTACATATATATATAAACACATATATATATATTTATATGAACACACACACACACACACACACACACACATACATACATATATATATAACATGAAAAGGGAGACCTGAAGTGTGCCTTGATCTATGGACGGTACACCAGAAATAAGGGGGCATACCCTGATTAGAAATGAGTACTTGATGAGGGTGATGTTGTGAGAAATGCCCTTAAAAGGGGGAATGGGAGGGTGGGTATCGCGCACCGGAACCGACGAAGACCACAGGTGAGTGGGCCGGTTAAATACCTTCCCGGGCTCCTCCCATAAATTCAGGCCACCATGTTGGCCTTCCACTTATGGTTGAAGCCCTATGGCCGACACGTATCTGAAGGGAAATAACTTAACCAATAAGATCTATAACATGAAAAGGGAGACCTGAAGTGTGCCTTGATCTATGGACGGTACACCAGAAATAAGGGGGCAAAAACTGAGGTAGGGTTTGAAGATATTTATTGCCTTTTAGTATTGACTACTGCGTGAGCTGGGCGAAGGCCCGTGACATTTCCGCCTGTGGGTCATGTATATACCGGGTGAAGCAGGCTGACTTCCATCTGCCGAGTCTCTGGATGATGTGGCCTGGGACCCCCTGCTGTGAGGCGGCTGAGGCGGCCCCGATCCGAAAAGAGTGACCGGAGTATTCGCTGGGGTTGAGGCGTAGGTTGCGGAGGAGAATTCTTATGTGTGTCATGAACTGACTGGTGCTCAGGGGTTTGACTGGAAAAGGCAGAAGGGGATCGGTGTCCCTTTGTTCTGGCAGGAGTGAGAGCAGGCGGTTGAGAACCGTCACTGGGCACCAGGAATTGCCAGTTCTGTACAGATGGATGTCCACCCCGTGGCCAGCTTGCTGCGTCTTGGAGACGTTGAGGTGGAGCACGAAGTGGTCTTGATGGCGAACTAGGTGGCGTCTGCACAGGGTTTGGCTGGTCGAGCTGTTACGGGTGAATTCGCTGGGACGTAGGAACCCATAGTAGGCCAGGTAGATGGCGGCTTGTATGACCTGGCTGAGGAGGACACCAAAGGGGGAACCAGCGAGTATGGCGGACATCTCGCGGAAAATGGCACCAGTGATGGGGCGACGTCTGGTTCTGTTTGTTGGCTGCTGCTTCTGGACGCCGCGTAGGACGGCTCGGACGGCGTGGGACGAGAAGACAGACGGTCTAGTCGGATCTTGAAGGGCCAAAAAGTGCTGTATGCCGGCCAGGTATAGGCGGATGGTGTTGTAGGATAGGTTTAGCTGTGTGTGACAATGTGAGACGAAGGCCAGAATGTGCCTGGTGTCTGTGGGTGTTGGCACGGCGTTGGTGGTTAGGAACTTGTTAAAGGTGTCCCAGGCTGCGTGGTAGGCTTTGAGTGTGTTGTGAGACAGGGACTGGTTGATGAGCTGGGTGGCCCCACGTAGGTATCGGTCTAGTCTAGGGTCAGCTGAGACCAAGCGAGGATAGGGGCGGACACCCGATCGGCCTCTGGTATCTGTCGGAAGAAGGAAACGAAGTTAAAGCGTGACAGCGCGTCTGCTGCCACGTTGTATTTACCTGGGATGTGAGAGCAATGGACGTTGAACTGGAGCCGTAGCGACAGTTGGACCAGCCTGCGTAAGAAGGACATCACCTGGAGTGACTTGGACCTGCCTTTGTTGACAATGTCTGCCGTGGCCTGGTTGTCCGTTGTGAAGTTTACCGTCTGCCCAGTCCAGTTGTGACCCCAAAGTTTGGCAGCTGCCACGATTGGGTAGAGCTCGAAAAGGGGGGAAGTCCGGCTGAAACCTGGAATTGAGAGTATCTGCGGGGGCCAAGGGCCAGCGAACCAATGGAGGCCGAATATGGCTGCGAAGCCCGTGGAGGCCGCGGCATCTGTCACCACCTGTGGTGAGAAGGGTGAGACGGCCGGGATGAACATGGATATCCCGTTCCACGAGGAAAGGAACTCTTCCCACATCGATAGGTCTGCTATGGCCGCGGCGTCCAGTTTGAGGATCTGATCGGGGTCTTGTGCCTGTGACAGGTGGACTAAGAGTCGTGAAATGAAGGAACGACCTTGAGGGATGATCCGCATGGCAAAATTGAGCATGCCCAGTAGTGACTGGAGGATCTGATCGGGGTCTTGTGCCTGTGACAGGTGGACTAAGAGTCGTCGAAATGACTTTTGGAGCCGAACGTGAGCTTGGTGGCGAAGTAGTACCTGTCTCTCCACTTGATACCGTGCCAACACCAAAGGGACGGGTGAATCGGCAGAAGTTTGAAGTTGTTTGTCTAGTTATATATATATATATGGCATAAATAAGTTATTATATAAGTCCAGCTCTTCCCTTCTGCCGGGGGAAGCTGAGCATATGATTTTTTCTTCCTATTTTTTCTTCCTTTTACATTTTAGAATAAAGGGGACTGCTGGAGAAGGGGCAATAAGGGTGTCGAAACCTTTGGAGATTGAAATTTTATTTCAAGTAATAATAATATAAAAAAAAGATCATTATTATATAATGAATAATTAGTAAATTTATATCATAATTTAATTAGCTTTATTTTTATAATTTTCCCATAAATAATTATATTTATATTATATTTAATATATATTATTTTTTATATTTATAAAAAAAAATAAAAATATATATATATATATATATATATATATATATATATATATATATATATATATATATATATATATATATATAGTTTTTTTTTTATATATTTAGGTATAGCGATGAGATATATATAGATATATAATATGAAAATGTTATAAAAAAAAAAATTGTGTCACTATTTTTCTAATCTTCAGTAATTTTAAAAACTCTAAAAAGGATCTTTAAAAAAATTACTTAATTTTTAATAAAATTAAAATAAATTAATAAATTAATAGAAAAATGTCCCTTTATGCCTTATGGGTGCAAGCAATTTTTTTTAGGTTTATTCAGATTTGAGCTAACAACATCATCATGAAGTTCCAAAAATACACAGTCCAAACATTTTGAATTTTAAACCATGGATCACTAGCTTTGAAATTCTCTTGTGGATTGTTCAATCTATAAATGAAACTATACATGAAAAATTTAAAGGAGTATGGCACAACTGTAAATCTACGAAGACATCATCGTCCACCTAAACTGACTGAACGTTCAAGTAGAGCATTAATCATATCTCTCTCTCTCTCTATCTATATATATATATATATATATATATATATATATATATATATATATATATATATATCTATATGACATATAATGGTAAGTATTACATATTCTTTTATTTAAATATTTTTTTACTAACAAACCTCGTATATTACTTTGTTTGAACTTGTCCGTCTAAAACTTACATGTTCTGCTTCTTCGTCCATTGACACACAGAGCAGTACTCAAACGTCCATCCCACCCCACCACCCCACCCCCCAACACATCCCTACCCACATGGTTTTTCTCATGTTTTAATCTAATAGACATTAGCAATGAGTTAAGTGTATAAATAACCCTAAGTGCAACCCCATAAGCCCCATAACCCCATAAGCGATGTATGCATGTATACTTTCTAAAAAATTATGAGTAATAAAATATTATTTTAAGAAATAACATAACAAGCTATTCATAATTTTTCAAAAATATCACCCTATATATTCCTTAATGGAGCTGTAACGCCGAGCGCTCCGGGTGTCCCGTCCATCCCGGAGCGCTCACGGCGTCTCTCCCCCTGCAGCGCCCCGGCCAGCTTCCCTGGCCGTAGGCGCTGTTCTGACTCGGGGATGCGATCCACGCGGCGTCCTCGGTCCGCCCGTGGATCGCATCCCGCTCTGCCTACCCGTCCCCGCCGGCTCTGTCCTCTGCCTCCTCCTGCGCGCTCGTCCCTCTCTCTCCAGGCGCGCGCGCGCAGCTCTTCTTTCTCTTAAAGGGCCAGCGCACATTAAGTGGTGCCTGGTCCAATCATGATCCACCCAAAACTAATAAAAACCCACTTCCCCTTCCTGTCCTCGCCGGATCTTGTGTTGCCCTAGTGCCCTGTGAAAGCGTTTGTGTGTTTGCTCCTTCTGTGTATCCAGACCTTTGCTGTTGCCCCCGACTACGAACCTTTGCCACCTGCCTTGACCCTTTGCTACGTTTGACCTTGCCTCTGCCTAATCCTTGTGTACCGCGCCTGTCTCAGCTGTCAGTGGGGTCGAGTTGCTATTGGAAGACACGACCTGGTTGCTACCGCCGCTACAAGTCCATCCCGCCTTGCGGCGGGCTCTGGTGAAAACCAGTAGCAACATTAGAACCGGTCCTCCAATACAACCCGTGCTATCGCCCCATTGGCATAGGGGATCCACCTCCTGTTCCCCGCCGTACCCGGTACGTGACAGGAGCATATTTTAAACCATATATTTTTTATCTTTTATTATTTATATTAAAAGTTATTCTTTTTTTATATATTCTTATTTTTAACGTTTTATTAAAAATATTATAATATATTTATACTATTTTTTTTTTTTTTTTTTATATTATATAACATTATAGAAATAATGCTTAAATATATATACAAATGTATTAAGATAAAAATAAATTTTCCTCATTTTATTTTCAGATTACATCAAAATGCCAAATTGCATTTTTGATTCCTGTCCACAAAAAAATTTCTTTTGAAAAACGATGCTGCTTCATCAATTTTTCCAGAAGACAAATCTATTACTTAAAAAAAAAAAAGGAACCTGTCTGCTCCCAATGTCATAAATCCTTGGAAAAGCAGATTACAACACGTGAATTTGGTACCCAAACCGTCGCAGAAGATTTTAATTCTTCTATTTCCGAACAATCCTATGGATTTCTTGCCAGTTATCATGACATATGTCAGGATCATAATTATTCTGTGTCCTGTCCTATTGTTGACCCAAGGAATTTGAAATCTACTCCTGCCAAAAAAAAAAATATATATAATGATTCAGAATTACAAATCACCCCTATCAAGAATGATGTTCCACTGTTTGATGGTGACTTTTGTGAATCTCCAACTAATGCTACACCATTTTTTTCTCAATCTGAACAAAGTGAAGAGAATCCCATAGAGACTAGGGATGGGCCCGGTGTTCGATTCGAACCCATGTTCGAATCGAGCACCGGGCGTTCGCTCGCTCGCTCGCGAGCCCAGAACTATTGGGGCCGCTCGCATCAAATTTGTGTGATGCGGGCGGCCCCGCAATGCATTGCGCTAGTCGCAGTGCAATGCTGGCTGATGATTGGCCAAGCATGCACTGTGACCCCGCATGCTTGGCCAATCACAGCGCCGGCAGCGAGGAGAGCCATAATTGGCTACAGGCAGGATGCCTGTAGCCAATTATAGCTCAGGGGCTTTAGTACACGCCCCACGGTATAAGAGGCCGCCGCGGCAGCGGCCTCGCATATTATGTTTCAGTCACAGTGTCAGTGTGTCAGTGTGTTGCTGACTGCTGACAAGATATGCTATATTTCTGGGGATTTGTGTGTGCGTGCTGTTAGAACAGCATTGCAGTATCACATCTGGGGGGTGTCTATAGGTGGCCTATGAAGGGGGGCAGGTTTCCTGTGCTTAGAACTTTCCCTGCAAAAAAGTGTCATTTTTGCAGGAAAAAAGCTATTTAAAAGCACTCGCGGCTAATGAATTGATGGCTCCTGTAACACAGAGAACTGTCATTCATTAATAAAAAAAAAAATAAAAAAAAAAAGCGTGGGGGTCCCCCCAAATTCAATAACCAGGCCCTTCAGGTCTGGGATGGATATTAGGGGAACCCCAGCCAAAAAAAAAAAAAAAATGGCGTAGGGCCCCCCTCAAAATCAAGGGTCTGGTATGGATTTTAAGGGGAACCCTAGCCAAAAAAAAATGGCGTGGGGTCCCCCTCAAAATCCATACCAGACCCTTGAGGTCTGGTATGGATTTTAAGGGGAACCCTAGCCAAAAAAAATGGCGTGGGGTCCCCCTCAAAATCCATACCAGACCCTTATCCGAGCACGCAACCTGGCAGGCCGCAGGAAAAGAGGGGGGACGAGAGCGCCCCCCCCCTCCTGCCTGAACCGTACCAGGCCACATGCCCTCAACATTGGGAGGATGCTTTGGGGGTCTAAGACCCCTAAAGCATCTTGTCCCCATGTTGATGAGGACAAGGGCCTCTTCCCCACAACCGTGCCCGGTGGTTGTGGGGGTCTGCGGGCGGGGGGGCTTATCGGAATCTGGAAGCCCCCTTTAACAAGGGGACCCCCTGATCCCGCCCCCCCCCCCTGTGTGAAATGGTAAGGGGGTACAAAAGTACCCCTACCATTTCACCAAAAAAGTGTGAAAAATGGTAAAAAATGACAGGAGACGGTCTTTGACAATTCCTTTATTAAAATCTTCTTTCTTCATCCTTCGGTTTCTTCATCTTCTCCTTCCGTCATCTTCTTCCATCTTCTTCCATCTTCTTCTTCCTCTGATCCGCTTCTTCTTGCGCTGGTCTTCTCGTCCTTCTCGTCCGGCATCTTCTTCCGTCTGCGTCTCTTCTTGGGCCGCTCCGCGCAATGGGAGGCTCCCGCTGTGTGAGGCTCCGCTCCGTCTGACAGGTCTTTTATAATGGAGGGCACCTGGTGACCCCGCCCACTCTGACGCACGGGGACGTCATGGGGAATTCCCTATGGCTTTCCCCATGACGTCAGAGGGGGGCGGGGTCACCAGGTGCCCTCCGTTATAAAAGACCTGTCAGACGGAGCGGAGCCTCACACAGCGGGAGCCTCCCATTGCGCGGAGCGGCCCAAGAAGAGACACCGACGCCGACGGAAGAAGATGCCGGACGAGAAGGACGAGAAGACCAGCGCAAGAAGAAGCGGATCGGAGGAAGAAGAAGATGGAAGAAGATGACGGAAGGAGAAGATGAAGAAACCGAAGGATGAAGAAAGAAGAAGATTTTAATAAAGGAATTGTCAAAGACCGTCTCCTGTCATTTTTAAAAATGTTCACACTTTTTTGGTGAAATGGTAGGCCCTTACCATTTCACACAGGGGGGGGGGGCCGGGATCTGGGGGTCCCCTTGTTAAAGGGGGCTTCCAGATTCCGATAAGCCCCCCGCCCGCAGACCTCCACAACCACCGGGCCCTTGTCCTCATCAACATGGGGACAAGGTGCTTTTGGGGTCTTAGACCCCGAAAGCATCCTCCCAATGTTGAGGGCATGTGGCCTGGTACGGTTCAGGCGGGAGGGGGGGCCGCTCTCGCCCCCCCCTCTTTTCCTGCGGCCTGCCAGGTTGCGTGCTCGGATAAGGGTCTGGTATGGATTTTGAGGGGGACCCTACGCCATTTTTTTTTTTTTTTTTTTGGCTGGGGTTCCCCTTAATATCCATCCCAGACCTGAAGGGCCTGGTTATTGAATTTGGGGGGACCCCTACGCTTTTTTTTTTTTTCCTTTTTTTTTTTTTTTTTTTATCAATTACTTTTTTTTTTATCAATGACTTTCAGTTTCAATGAATGACTGTTCTCTGTATTACGGGAGCCGACAATACACATTAGCCGCGAGTGATTTTAAATAGCTTTTTTACTTGCAAAAATGACACTATTTGCAGAGACAGTTCTAAACACGGGAAACATGCGCCCCTTTACATGCATACTATAGACACCCCCCAGGTACGAACTTTAAAGGAATATTACACTTTTATTGTTTCAATTTAAGCATTATTAAAATTACTGCTCCTGAAAAAACGTCAGTTTTAAAAAAAAAAATTTGCATTGATACATGTCCCCTGGGGCAGGACCCAGGTCCCCAAACACTTTTTATGACATTAACATGCATATTAGCCTTTAAAATTAGCACTTTTAATTTTGAGCGTTCGCATTCATTATAACTAATAGAGTTCTAAAGTTCGCACGGACTTTAGGTCCGTTCGCGAGTTCTGGTGCGAGCCGAACGGGGGGGTGTTCGGCTCATCCCTAATAGAGACTATGGATACCACAGACCCGAATACAACACTTGATGAAAGTTATGTACCAGATGTTTCACAAATTTCTGAAAGGGATATATCAAGGGCAGAAAGTAGCTTTTCAACATGTAATAATATTACAGCACCACCCAATCAATCTGTATGTGTTGACGAAAGGAAATTCCTAGTCTTTGGGGCAACGTATATGTTCAAACAATGTATCAAGACAGGATTCAAAGAGCTATGTTTCGAAAAAATTATAAAGTTATATAAAGTGTTGGTTGGCAGCTTACTAGTACATGTAACGAAAAACATGAAATGCTTATTTGGGAAAGTCAACCAAAAATTGCAAATTTTGCGGCTGGCAATGTTATTCTAGCTTCAGCCATTACTTGCAGTGGTTCATCATTTACAGTTGTCAAGCGATGTATCTATGCAATATTCCGATATTTTCAAAGGCAACATTCCACAAATATCAGACAAAATTCATATATGGTGGAATTGATCACACCTGGGTTGAAGAAAAAAAAGAATAAAATCCAACATGCAAACAGATTCACTTTATTTAGTTGGTGACGGACAGTGCGACAGCCCCGGCTTTTCTGCTAAGTACTGCACTTATACCATGATGGAACTCGAGTCACAACTTATAATGGATTTTGAAACAGTGCAGGTGTCTCAGACTACATCATCAGTTGCGATGGAAAAACTAGCTTTTCAGAACTGCCTGGACCGCATTATAGCTGAAAAATATGATGTTCAGGTTCTAGGAACTGACAGACACCTGGGAATTAAAAAAATAATGCGAGAGGAATACAGTCATATTTCACATCAATATGACTTGTGGCACTACGTAAAATCATTTAAAAAGAAATTGGTAGAGGCAAGTAAAAAACAATTTTGGATAGCTGCTGTCATTAACCACTTCTACTGGTGCAGTAGGCACTGTAAAGGTGATCCAGAAATTTTCTGGAACACATGGACATCCCAGCTGTACCATGTACGCAACATACATGAGTGGAAGGAGGCTGGGGTAACAAAGAACTGTCAGAATTCTCCAATAAGTGACTCTGATGCCCATGTGGAATGGCTAGTGCAACCCAGTGCATCATTCAAAGCACTGGAGGATTTTGTCTTGTCCCCAAAATTAAAAAATGATGTCCCTCATTTGGTCCTATATTGTCACACTGGGGCGATCAAAACATTCCATTCCACTGTTCTAAAATACCGGAGAAAACGTATACATTATAGGATGAACTCTATGGAGGCACAAACAAAGCTGGCTGTTATATCTCATAACAAGAATATAGGTCGTTCCCAAGCCATAGTTCATCGAGCAACTAAGAAAACAGAAGAAATAGGCACAAAAAAAACATCTTTGGAACATCCCCGCTCTAGGAAAAAATGGATAGTGCGCACAATATATGAGCCTGTAGGCCATGACCATTTTTCAGAACTTATGAAGACTATAGTGAGTGTTGCTGCCGGAAAAACCACACCAACGTGGAAATCGAAAGACGAAATTATGCCTGTAAACATAGCAGCTTCCGAAAGACCTGACAAAAAAATTGCTGTTTCAAAGCACATGCCACGGTTTCCCCTAAAGCGAGTGGATTAATAGGATAGAATAACCTAAAAACAAAAAGTATTTTTTTTTTGTATAATTTATCAATAATATTTAATTATAAGATTTGTATTAATCAATTTTTTTTTTTTTTTTTTAACAGATATTCCTAGATGATCACAGGATCGTAGAAATTTCTGGTTAGTCCAAAAATTATATTTTCTTTCGATTAACTTAACTAAAGTAAAAATCTACATAACATGATAACAAACATAAGGTTAATAACTAGAGAAAGAAATTCAATAATAATAAAAACACATAAATTAATATTAAAATTATTTTATTTAAGAATATCTTGAACGTTTTAGATTATTTTAATATTGAAAAAACTAAATTACATTTTAAATTTATTTTTATTACAAAAAACTAAAATTCTAAGGCCATGTCTCCAGCGTCATAGTCATTACAATATTTAAATCCAACATATTCACCCTTGGGGTCTGGAAATACATTTCGAACTGCATGATCAGCACAGGATGGTATTGGCCTTCGATTTCCCTTTCCTAGATAGCCATGTATCCAGGCAGTGAATGCTTTATAAGCAGTTTTACGTAAGTTTCTGTAAAAATAAAAAAAATTATATATTTTGAACAATAATATGTCTAACTGTATATATTATTTCACATTAAAAATGGAATTAATAGTTTTAATGTTATTATCACAAAAGTAATCGTAAACTATATAGAAAAAAAATTGCATACCTATTGTCATCTGCATTTGGTGCATTGGACGTAGATGGGTGCAGATTGGTCAATATTAATGTATTGTTAAATCGGTCCAGAATTAAATTTTGAAAAATGTTAGCTTCAGTTATGCAAACTTGTGCTTCTTCAATGTTATCCTTTACATTTGGGATTTGTCTGACAATTCCCACATTGACACCAACCTGTGTTTCCTATTCTGCTTTGTAGTCGAATTGATTCAACATTTTCAGGGTTGGACAACGATGAAGGTTGAGATGGCGGATTATAGGGAAAGCTTGGGTCCTCATCTACTGTTGGATATTTGGACCATATTTTTTGTAAAAGTTGTCTCCTCTACAATATAACATAAATAAAATATAAATTAAAAATAAGTAAAGGGGACACGGAGCAGAAGAGGAGGGGGCACACGGAGCAGAAGAGAGGGGGCACACGGAGCAGAAGAGAGGGGGGCACACGGAGCAGAAGAGAGGGGGGGCACACGGAGCAGAAGAGAGGGGGGGCACACGGAGCAGAAGAGAGGGGGGGCACACGGAGCAGAAGAGAGGGGGGGCACACGGAGCAGAAGAGAGGGGGGGGAGAGCAGAGAGGGGGGGGGGCACACGGAGCAGAAGAGAGGGGGGGCACACGGAGCAGAAGAGAGGGGGGGCACACGGAGCAGAAGAGAGGGGGGGGCACACGGAGCAGAAGAGAGGGGGGGGCACACGGAGCAGAAGAGAGGGGGGGCACACGGAGCAGAAGAGAGGGGGGGCACACGGAGCAGAAGAGAGGGGGGGCACACGGAGCAGAAGAGAGGGGGGGCACACGGAGCAGAAGAGAGGGGGGGGACACGGAGCAGAAGAGAGGGGGGGACACGGAGCAGAAGAGAGGGGGGGGACACGGAGCAGAAGAGAGGGGGGGGACACGGAGCAGAAGAGAGGGGGGGACACGGAGCAGAAGAGAGGGGGGGACACTGAGCAGAAGAGAGGGGGGGACACTGAGCAGAAGAGAGGGGGGGACACGGAGCAGAAGAGAGGGGGGACACTGAGCAGAAGAGGGGGGGACACGGAGCAGAAGAGAGGGGGGAAACGAGCAGAAGAGAGGGGGACATGGATCAGAAAATAAAGGAGTGAATACATTTCACTGCCTCATATAAGTCAACCTTCTTACCAAAATAACTTAAAAGTAAAGTGTATTATTATTTGATTAGTAAACAATTAATATTAAACTTAATTATTTCACACTACTCATAGTGTACCATATAATGCATATTTTTTTTCCTTTAAATAAAAATTTGACAGTTTTGAAGTCCATTTTTTTATTATAATTACCCTTTCTTCTGCTGATATCTCGCTTGTTGACGCATTCTCATCCGGTGTGTCAATATACATTTCTTCTTGTTTGATCTATGCATAAATAACATTTTTACATTTTAAAAGATTTATTTGGATTCATTTTGATGGTGTTTATTGTACAAAAAAAAAAAATTCTGGTTGTTCACAATAGTATATAATTGGAGTTAGAGGGAGGATCATGGTTTCCTTCTAAATATTACTGGATAACTGTAGCTAAACATCGCTGCCAAGATTTGTGCAAAACATGAATACAAGGATGGAACAATATTCCTCCAAATCGCAATAAACTGTCGCTGCACCAGTGCCTGTAGCAACCATGCATCCCAAGAGCATATCATATAATATATAGGAGTTGTATGGAGCCATATACTATAAATGAATTGAATAGAGCCATATACTATATAGGGGTTGTTCAGAACTATATATGTTTTGTACAGAACCATAAATTATATAGGGGTTGTATGTAGCCTTATACTATACAAGAATTGTATAGAACTTTGTACTATATAGGGTTTGTATGGAGCCATATAATATACAGGAAGTTTATAGAACTATATACTATATAGGGGTTGTATAGAACCTTCTATTATGCAGGGGCTTTATAGAACCATACACTATATAGAAGTTGTATAGAACTATATATTATGCAGGGGTTGTATAGGATCATATATTTTATAGGGATTGTATGGAGCCATATACCATAGAGGAGTTGCATAGCACAGCCTATGCATGCCATATAAAAACAATATATAAATACATGGGGGGGGGGGGGGGGGGATTTACTGGAGCATTTAGAATCTGGTGCAGATGTGCATAGTAAACAATCAGCTTCTAACTTCAGCTTGTTCAATTAGGCTTTGGCAATAAAAACTGGAAGCTGATTGGTTTCTATGCACAGCCGCACCTGATTTTGCACGTTCCAGTTTTAGTAAATCTCCCCCATTGCATACAGCCATAAATAATGCATGCAGTGTAAAGAGCCTATCTGTGAAACACAAGAAAAGCCATGTCATTATCAGTACTGATCCATCATGTTAAAAGTATGTGGGGAAATGTTAGTTATGTACTATGCAATGCTGGTAGCTTTGCAATGCTAGTCATACCTACTGCTGGAGGCAGGGCTGGATTCCCCACAAGGCCACAGAGGCCAGGCCTCGGGGCAGCAGTGGTGCAGGGGCGGCGCCGCTTCTGCGGCTACTTCTCTGCTTTCGCTGGAAACTCCCACCCGCTAGCCAGCCCGTTTTGACAGCACCGCTGCTTATTTCACGGGGACCGATCGGGCTTGTGTATTCCCACTTCCTGGTGACTGGAACGCACCATAGGGCGGACGTGATGTCATCAGCCGGAAATGATGGGCGCGTTGCCGACCATGTCTTGCATCATTTCCAGGTGATGACATCACATCCGCCTTATCGTGCATTCCACCGCTACCAGGAAGTGGAAGTAAACAAGCCTGAAAAAAGCAGCGGTGCCTGCGAAACAGGCTTGCTAGCGGGCGGGAGTTTGCCGCCCCCCTGAATGTGCCCCTGAATGTCCCCTGTCCACAGAGTCCCTTCTTGGTCCAGACACGACAGCCCACAGACAGTGGGCATCAGGGCTGCTGTTAGAAATCATGGGGCCCCGTACATCCTACCTGACAGGGCCCCCTTCGACTCGGTGGCAGGCGACGTGGCAAGTGACACCCTGCATCCGCTGACAAGTGACGTGCAAAATACACCCTGCATCCGCTGACAAGTGACGTGCAAAGTGACACCCTGCATCCGCTGACAAGTGACGTGCAAAATACACCCTGCATCCGCTGACAAGTGACGTGCAAAGTGACACCCTGCATCCGCTGACAAGTGACGTGCAAAGTGACACCCTGCATCCGCTGACAAGTGACGTGCAAAGTGACACCCTGCATCCGCTGACAAGTGACGTGCAAAGTGACACCCTGCATCCGCTGACAAGTGACGTGCAAAGTGACACCCTGCATCCGCTGACAAGTGACGTGCAGTGACACCCTGCATCCGCTGACAACTGACGTGCAAAGTGACACCCTGCATCCGCTGACAAGTGACGTGCAAAGTGACACCCTGCATCCGCTGACAAGTGACGTGCAAAGTGACACCCTGCAACATGTGGCAAGTGACAATGTAATTAATGCTGAGTAGTAACCTATAATAAAAGGGTAATGTTTCTGGAATGGATGTAATTTTCAGTGATGACTAGCAATGCATGATATGGTTTGTACAATGACAGTAATGCTCAGCATAGACCGATACTAAAATGCTAACTGTCAGTACTGCTTTATAATGCAATGCTAGGATGTAAAGCCAAACATACTGCCAACAAATAAGATAAACGTCGATCTAAAGATAAAGCCAAAAAATGCATTTATTTGGAAAATGGAGCCTCTACTACTAGAGGACCATTAGTACCCTCCGGTACAATTGGGACTTTTCAGGCGAAACACAACAAAATTGTTGCACAGAAGCAAAAGAAATATATTTTTAGATAATTTATTAATAGAAAAACAAGTATATCAATGAATAAATATCAAAGACAACAAAATGAACAAAAAAGGGGGGGGGGGGATTTAGATGTGTGCATACACAAATTGTTAAAAACAATTGTAATACAACCTTTTAGTTTACAGATATTTGCATGTAGATATGACATATACAAATGGAAAAAAGAAGAAAAATGGGAAAAAGAAAACACATCCCTCAATTGCCTAACATGTTTCGGGAAACTTTGATGATCCCTTCTTCAGAGGCATTTAGGTAGAGATTGAGTGTGGAGCAGGAAGTCTGGGAAAAAAAAAACACAAACGACAAAAACAGACAAAAATGAGCATTTCAGGGGAACCTGGGGGGAAGGGAGACAAAGCCATTGCATAGAATGCCTGGACACCAGCGTTTATACATACCAATATCCATGAGGATAAAAGGTTAATTACACCGAAAGTCCGGGTGAATTTCTTCATGTGATGAAAAGTAGCAAAAAACCAGGAGTTGTTGCAAGAGGTTCTGGGGCCATAATATAGCAAATTCTTAACCACTCAACACGAGAGGAGGGGGAAGGGGGGGGGGGAGAGGGGTTAACTATTGAGGGTTTTTGTAGAAAGCGGGGGGTTGGTGGCCCTCCAAATGATGATCTCCAAGGGTGAGGCCCACACAAGGATCAATCCAATGACCCGTCTCCGCGTGGTGAAGCACAGTGGAAAACCGGGTAATCAAGATGTCTAAAAATATAAAGAAAGCGAAATATATATATCAGAAATTGGTACACATAAAATGTGCGTGTGTTCAAACTAATATTGAAAAAGCCAAGAGACTGTTTATTGCACAATAGCGAAGACACAAAAAATGATAAAAAAAATATTTTAAAACTCCTAATGAGCAAAAAGAAGCTGTTTGTTATATTTTCATGGATTCACATTAATGAATCACATGCTATATTTTAATGAGCCATCAGAGATCAAAGATATGTATCAAACGGATCTCTTTAACAATAAGGAATGATGATAATTCAGGCAATAAAGATTATGCATAAGCCATAAACAAACTGAACTTACACAGTAGATGCACACCCCAAGAGTACTGCAAATGGAAAAACGCCTGGTTTCATCACAGCAGGAGCAATCGCTGCTGACCTGCTGTGTGAACAGTTATTTATAAGGCAGAGCAAATGCACTGCGCATAAGCAAGTCAATTGAATGACAATACAGAACAGCTGAGGTGGAGGCGTCAACTATGAGACTCGGTAACGGCCTTAAAATGTCAAAGGGCGAATCTGTGGCCAATGGGCGAACAGGGGCGGGGCTATTGGGGAAGAGCCTTTCTTATCCCTCCAATTATATGAGTCTCCTAAGACTCTATGAGAAAGAAAGAGGCCGGCGTCCCGCTGGACAGGAACGCAAACGTGTTACGTTGCGTTCCAAGAGAAGTGAGAGGCGACGCGTACGTCAGAGGCATGCGTATGGCGCATGCGCGATATGCAGAACACGGCGCATGCGTCGAGCGTGAAAGCCGTCGTTTGAAATACTGCGCAGAGAGGACGACCAAGAGTGGGTGGGATTAAAATTGGCATGTTATTAAAGAAATTCCGAGAGGCTTCCAAGGAGACAGGGCAAAATGCAATGATCCCCAGAGCTATAACCGCACGGCACCCCGTCAGAGAGAAAAATTTCAAGCTGGTGGGGCGTCCTGCGGTGAGAACTCACTGGCGCGGGAAGGCATTAGAACCCAAGCGGGCAACTCCTACAGGGGGAAGTCGCCAGCGATAGGTCCACAGCCGAAAAAATAGAGGGGGCATCTCCCACTCCCTTGCGGGATAGGAGGTGGTACCCCTCTTACCCGCGCCAGGCGGGGCCAACACCCAGGAGACCACAAAAACCAACAAGTATGGGGACAAGTTGGGATTAATTTGCAAATATAGCAAAGTGTGGATTAGAAAAATAGAAATAAAATTAAAAATGTTAATGCAACAATATATGGCAATGAAATATTAGTATGTGAACCAGGATCCACGCAATGGCAAGTTCTCTCCATACCAAGGCTCCTTATATGTTCTCATGGAAATATTTTAAACTTGGAAAAACTCCATATAGAATATTTGATTTGTCTGAAATGCAAAAAAACAGTAAAACATAATACTAATAAATAGAAACAGACCAAAGACTTGTAATAGTATGATACTGAAATGACAATTTTAAACAACAATAAACATAACAACAAAAAAAAATTAACATAAAAACCTAACAAAACTAGATGCCAAAAAAAAAAAAAAAAAAAAAAAAAAATATAATATGATAAAATGATAAAATAATTAGATATGCGTGAAAAAACCGGGGGGGGGGGGGGGGGGAAAGAAGTTCTATTCTTTTTCACAGCCACCTGACACAAAACCCTCAAGAAAAGGGCGAAAGGAAAGTTGGGTGTTAAGGCCCGGAAAGGAAGTTGCATTGAGGTCTGCGATCCATCTGACCTCTCTCTGGAGTAGAGACTTATTCCAGTCACCACCCCTGCTGTCGGGGTGGATTCTGTCAAGGATGGTAAAGAGTACACGCGGAAAGATACCGGCATGTTGGTCTCTAACATGTCGCCCCAGAGGGAGGTCAGGGTTAGCGACCTTCATGCTAGAGATATGGCGTGCAGCTCGCTTGTAAAATTCATTTTTGGTTTTGCCTATGTAAAAACATTCGCAATGACAGGTAAGTAAGTAAATGACCCCGATTGTTTTACAATTAAAGAAATGTTTTGGACTGTATTTTTTGCCATTCGGAAGTGTAAAATTGGACTTTGTGTTCATATATCTGCATATGGAACAGCCTCCACAGGTAAAGGTGCCAAAGCGTTTACACACATCAGTTCTAAAGGGGCCACTATACTCGCTTTTGACCAAATAATCTCTCAGAGACCGCGTGCGTCTGAAAGTAATAGATGGTTTGGGAGGAATATGTTTACTGAGATTGGGGTCTACATGCAGCAGATGCCAGTGTTTCTGTAAGATTTGTTTGATTTTTTTATGCTGTTTATTATAGGTAGTTATGAAGCGGGTGGTATTGGGAGATCTATTCAGGGACCTGTCTGGAAAGAGAACCTCATGTCTGGCCGAGTCACGTGCCCGCCTGAATGCTCTTTTCAGACAGGTGCCTGAATATCCCCGTTGTAAAAGGCGCTGTCTCAGAAGGTCTGCCTCAACCTTGAAGGCTGCTTCCGTAGAACAATTTCGTCTGAGTCTCAGGTATTGTCCATATGGTATGGATCGTACCAAAGGCTCTGGGTGAAAACTGGATGCGTGTAGAATAGTATTTCCAGCAGTCTCTTTGCGATAGAGACTGCTGGAAAGAAAGCCCTCTGGGGATTTCATAATCTTTAAATCCAAAAACATGACTGAAAAGGGGTCGCAGGTCATAGTGAAAAACAAATTAAAGGTATTTATGTTCAGAATGTTAATAAAGGCCTGCAAATCCTCCACTGAGCCATTCCATATCATTAAAATGTCATCTATATACCTATACCAGGCTGCCACATGCCTGGTATAGGTAGAGATGGTTTCATCCGATAATATGGATTGTTCCCACTCCCCCAGATACAGGTTGGCGTACGATGGGGCACAGCATGTCCCCATCGCCACCCCCTGTATCTGGAGGTAGTGGGATCCATCGAACGAAAAAACATTATTTGACAAAATGAATTCCAAAGCGTCCAACAAAAACCTATTTAGTTTTTTATCATCCCGATGGGTTTGAGAAATAAAGTGTTCAATTACTGGAAGTCCAAGATTGTGAGGGATAGAACTATATAGAGCTTCCACGTCTATAGTTACTAAGATTGAATTCGGCAAGGTATGTAGTTCATCCAAGTTTTGTAAAAGATGAATTGTATCCTTGGTATAGGAAAAGAGGCCTGCAACATAAGGTCTTAAGTGATTATCCACAAATTTGCTCAGGTTCTCAGTGATTGAACCATTGCCTGATACGATTGGGCGTCCTGGGGGATTTGATTGATTTTTATGTATTTTGGGTAAACAATAAAAAGTCGGGATACGTGGATAAGGTGTCCTAATGTATTCCCATTCATTTTTGGTGATTGCACCATTACAGAATGCTTCATCAACCATAGTATAGAAAGAAAGATTACTTTTCTCAATGATGTTTTTAGAGATTTTTTTATACCAAAGGTTATTCGACAGGACTTTCTGGCACATACCTGCATATTGATCATTAGACATAATTACTATGTTCCCCCCCTTGTCGGAGGGCTTAATAGTAAGGGAATTTTTCTTCTTCAATGATTCTAGAGCTTTTAATTCATTTTTTGTGAGATTGCTACAAGAATTAGATGTCTTCATCTTTTTGATTTCTGCTATGGTTTGTGCCAAAAAGGCCACTAAATTAGGACTATTTGTAAATTGCGGAAATTTATCAGACTTCTTTTTAAATTGTTTTTTTATAGTGTCTTTATGATCCATTGGTTCCTCAGAGACATGGGTGTCCAATAACAATTGGATGTCTACCATGTCAATGAGGTCACTGGGATCCTGTTCTTCCAGTAAAGTTAGAAGATCGTCAAGAGCCTCTTCGGATTTTTTGATGTTAGCCTCTGAAACTGATTTTTCTTTTTCTTTTGAAAACATGCTTTTGTAATAGATCTTACGTGCGAACAAATGCAGATCCTTTGTTAATACAAAAGTATCTGCATTGTTATCCGGGCAAAAGCTTAGACCCTTCTGTAAAAGACTTATTTCTGACTGGGTGAGTATGTGGTTAGAAAGATTGATAATGTTTAATTTGGCATCCGTCGAAAACTCCGGGGGTGCGTTTACGTATTCTGGAGGCTCTCCTCCATACGATGCACTAAAAAATCTTTATCAGTTAAAGATAAGTTAGAGAGTAGTGTAGCATCACCTGAAAGAGAATTTATAGTAGAGCCTGCACCAGAAGATCCTGTGAGGGACACAGTTTGAATAACACCGCGTGCATTACCTTTACCCGGGGGTTGTGAGCCAGATGCTGTTTCTGAAGGTTCAGTAATTCTTTTTTTGTTTAAATATGGTTCATCACCAGATGACATTCTTTTATTTTTTTGTGGTTTACGGTTCCTGTGTCTATTTTGGGGAAAAGAAGAGACAGATGAGTTGAGGGATGAGTTCGAGCCCGATTCTCTAGTATTTTTGGCATAATTACTTTTATATGCTCGTTGTGTCATATTATTTTGGTTCCATTTATAGGCTTTGCCTTCCTGGAAGGCTCTTTTATCGCGCCAAAACTTTTTATCCTTCATGGCTAGCTTCTCCTGAGATTTTTGATTTAACTGTAATTTTATTTTTTCCTCATTTTCTTTATAAATGGGTAAGTCTTTAAATGGCAATAATTTGGCGTAAATGCTTTCAATTTCCTGATCAAACGAGGAAATACGTTTCTTGTATTCCTCGCTCAACAGGGTCATCATCGTTTTTGTGCATACTTGTAAATTATTTTCCCATTTGGTTTTAAATGAGGCATCTACGTCCTCAAGGATTGGAAAAATTTGGATCCTTAGACCCATAGGATTTATGTCTTCTTGAATATATCTATCAAAACTATCCGCATGCCAAAAACATGCCACTTTTTTGTCAACGACTTTACCGAGTTGAAAAAACAGGGAAGATACTTCCGAGTATGATGAGGACTTTTTACCATAGTCTCTGGAGAAACCAGCCATGAGGGTGTCCCATTCTTTCCCCTGAAACATTATCCCAAAGCTCACAGTTTGTGTGCTATGGAAAAAAAAATAAAAAAAAAAATAAAAAAAAATAAAAAAAAAAAAAAAAGGGGGAAAAAACAACACACAACACACCTTCCCAGACTTAATTACCACATATACAAATTAGAAGAGAAACAAAAATATAAACATATATGCTAAATATGTACATATGTCATATAATAGGAAATATACTATGCAGCGAAAGAGGAGAAAGACTACTCTGTAGCTGCACACGAGACAAAGAGAAAAAAAAGAAGAAAACCCCAAAAGAAGCAAGAAAACCCCTAAAAGGAGAAAAACATAATCTATTTCATAAAAAATGTATCTCCAAGATAGATTCTACAAAAATTATTATATATAAAAAAAAAGAATAATATCATAGTGAATTAATTTGGTTCAAGCAAGGGGTGGGGGTGGGTATTTACTACCCGGTTCGTTAAATGTAACAAGTGGTGCTGAACCGAACTACAGGGGCATTTGAGCCTCTGAAGATAAATTGTTTGCCAACATCCCTGAGTAAATATTTGGAAAATGGAGCCTCTACTACTAGAGGACCATTAGTACCCTCCGGTACAATTGGGACTTTTCAGGCGAAACACAACAAAATTGTTGCACAGAAGCAAAAGAAATATATTTTTAGATAATTTATTAATAGAAAAACAAGTATATCAATGAATAAATATCAAAGACAACAAAATGAACAAAAAAGGGGGGGGGGGGGGGATTTAGATGTGTGCATACACAAATTGTTAAAAACAATTGTAATACAACCTTTTAGTTTACAGATATTTGCATGTAGATATGACATATACAAATGGAAAAAAGAAGAAAAATGGGAAAAAGAAAACACATCCCTCAATTGCCTAACATGTTTCGGGAAACTCTGATGATCCCTTCTTCAGAGGCATTTAGGTAGAGATTGAGTGTGGAGCAGGAAGTCTGGGAAAAAAAACACAAACGACAAAAACAGACAAAAATGAGCATTTCAGGGGAACCTGGGGGGAAGGGAGACAAAGCCATTGCATAGAATGCCTGGACACCAGCGTCCTCTTTCTTTCTCATAGAGTCTTAGGAGACTCATATAATTGGAGGGATAAGAAAGGCTCTTCCCCAATAGCCCCGCCCCTGTTCGCCCATTGGCCACAGATTCGCCCTTTGACATTTTAAGGCCGTTACCGAGTCTCATAGTTGACGCCTCCACCTCAGCTGTTCTGTATTGTCATTCAATTGACTTGCTTATGCGCAGTGCATTTGCTCTGCCTTATAAATAACTGTTCACACAGCAGGTCAGCAGCGATTGCTCCTGCTGTGATGAAACCAGGCGTTTTTCCATTTGCAGTACTCTTGGGGTGTGCATCTACTGTGTAAGTTCAGTTTGTTTATGGCTTATGCATAATCTTTATTGCCTGAATTATCATCATTCCTTATTGTTAAAGAGATCCTTTTGATACATATCTTTGATCTCTGATGGCTCATTAAAATATAGCATGTGATTCATTAATGTGAATCCATGAAAATATAACAAACAGCTTCTTTTTGCTCATTAGGAGTTTTAAAATATTTTTTTATCATTTTTTGTGTCTTCGCTATTGTGCAATAAACAGTCTCTTGGCTGTTTCAATATTAGTTTGAACACACGCACATTTTATGTGTACCAATTTCTGATATATATATTTCGCTTTCTTTATATTTTTAGACATCTTGATTACCCGGTTTTCCACTGTGCTTCACCACGCGGAGACGGGTCATTGGATTGATCCTTGTGTGGGCCTCACCCTTGGAGATCATCATTTGGAGGGCCACCAACCCCCCTCTTTCTACAAAAACCCTCAATAGTTAACTCCTCTCCCCCCCCCCCCTTCCCCCTCCTCTCGTGTTGAGTGGTTAAGAATTTGCTATATTATGGTCCCAGAACCTCTTGCAACAACTCCTGGTTTTTTGCTACTTTTCATCACATGAAGAAATTCACCCGGACTTTCGGTGTAATTAACCTTTTATCCTCATGGATATTGGTATGTATAAACGCTGGTGTCCAGGCATTCTATGCAATGGCTTTGTCTCCCTTCCCCCCAGGTTCCCCTGAAATGCTCATTTTTGTCTGTTTTTGTCGTTTGTGTTTTTTTTCCCAGACTTCCTGCTCCACACTCAATCTCTACCTAAATGCCTCTGAAGAAGGGATCATCAGAGTTTCCCGAAACATGTTAGGCAATTGAGGGATGTGTTTTCTTTTTCCCATTTTTCTTCTTTTTTCCATTTGTATATGTCATATCTACATGCAAATATCTGTAAACTAAAAGGTTGTATTACAATTGTTTTTAACAATTTGTGTATGCACACATCTAAATCCCCCCCCCCCCCCTTTTTTGTTTATTTTGTTGTCTTTGATATTTATTCATTGATATACTTGTTTTTCTATTAATAAATTATCTAAAAATATATTTCTTTTGCTTCTGTGCAACAATTTTGTTGTGTTTCGCCTGAAAAGTCCCAATTGTACCGGAGGGTACTAATGGTCCTCTAGTAGTAGAGGCTCCATTTTCCAAATATTTACTCAGGGATGTTGGCAAACAATTTATCTTCAGAGGCTCAAATGCCCCTGTAGTTCGGTTCAGCACCACTTGTTACATTTAACGAACCGGGTAGTAAATACCCACCCCCTCCCCTTGCTTGAACCAAATTAATTCACTATGATATTATTCCTTTTTTTTTTATATATAATAATTTTTGTAGAATCTATTTTGGAGATACATTTTTTATGAAATAGATTATGTTTTTCTCCTTTTAGGGGTTTTCTTGCTTCTTTTGGGGTTTTCTTCTTTTTTTCTCTTTGTCTCGTGTGCAGCTACAGAGTAGTTTTTCTCCTCTTTCGCTGCATAGTATATTTCCTATTATATGACATATGTACATATTTAGCATATATGTTTATATTTTTGTTTCTTTTCTAATTTGTACATGTGGTAATTAAGTCTGGGAAGGTGTGTTGTGTGTTGTTTTTTCCCCCTTTTTTTTTTTATTTTTTTTTTTATTTTTTTTTTCCATAGCACACAAACTGTGAGCTTTGGTATAATGTTTCAGGGGAAAGAATGGGACACCCTCATGGCTGGTTTCTCCAGAGACTATGGTAAAAAGTCCTCATCATACTCGGAAGTATCTTCCCTGTTTTTTCAACTCGGTAAAGTCGTTGACAAAAAAGTGGCATGTTTTTGGCATGCGGATAGTTTTGATAGATATATTCAAGAAGACATAAATCCTATGGGTCTAAGGATCCAAATTTTTCCAATCCTTGAGGACGTAGATGCCTCATTTAAAACCAAATGGGAAAATAATTTACAAGTATGCACAAAAACGATGATGACCCTGTTGAGCGAGGAATACAAGAAACGTATTTCCTCGTTTGATCAGGAAATTGAAAGCATTTACGCCAAATTATTGCCATTTAAAGACTTACCCATTTATAAAGAAAATGAGGAAAAAATAAAATTACAGTTAAATCAAAAATCTCAGGAGAAGCTAGCCATGAAGGATAAAAAGTTTTGGCGCGATAAAAGAGCCTTCCAGGAAGGCAAAGCCTACAAGTGGAACCAAAATAATATGACACAACGAGCATATAAAAGCAATTATGCCAAAAATACTAGAGAATCGGGCTCGAACTCATCCCTCAACTCATCTGTCTCTTCTTTTCCCCAAAATAGACACAGGAACCGTAAACCACAAAAAAATAAAAGAATGTCATCTGGTGATGAACCGTATTTAAACAAAAAAAGAATTACTGAACCTTCAGAAACAGCATCTGGCTCACAACCCCCGGGTAAAGGTAATGCACGCGGTGTTATTCAAACTGTGTCCCTCACAGGATCTTCTGGTGCAGGTTCTACTATAAATTCTCTTTCAGGTGATGCTACACTACTCTCTAACTTATCTTTAACTGATAAAGATTTTTTAGTGCATCGTATGGAGGAGAGCCTCCAGAATACGTAAACGCACCCCCGGAGTTTTCGACGGATGCCAAATTAAACATTATCAATCTTTCTAACCACATACTCACCCAGTCAGAAATAAGTCTTCTACAGAAGGGTCTAAGCTTTTGCCCGGATAACAATGCAGATACTTTTGTATTAACAAAGGATCTGCATTTGTTTGCACGTAAGATCTATTACAAAAGCATGTTTTCAAAAGAAAAAGAAAAATCAGTTTCAGAGGCTAACATCAAAAAATCCGAAGAGGCTCTTGACGATCTTCTAACTTTACTGGAAGAACAGGATCCCAGTGACCTCATTGACATGGTAGACATCCAATTGTTATTGGACACCCATGTCTCTGAGGAACCAATGGATCATAAAGACACTATAAAAAAACAATTTAAAAAGAAGTCTGATAAATTTCCGCAATTTACAAATAGTCCTAATTTAGTGGCCTTTTTGGCACAAACCATAGCAGAAATCAAAAAGATGAAGACATCTAATTCTGGTAGCAATCTCACAAAAAATGAATTAAAAGCTCTAGAATCATTGAAGAAGAAAAATTCCCTTACTATTAAGCCCTCCGACAAGGGGGGGAACATAGTAATTATGTCCAATGATCAATATGCAGGTATGTGCCAGAAAGTCCTGTCGAATAACCTTTGGTATAAAAAAATCTCTAAAAACATCATTGAGAAAAGTAATCTTTCTTTCTATACTATGGTTGATGAAGCATTCTGTAATGGTGCAATCACCAAAAATGAATGGGAATACATTAGGACACCTTATCCACGTATCCCGACTTTTTATTGTTTACCCAAAATACATAAAAATCAATCAAATCCCCCAGGACGCCCAATCGTATCAGGCAATGGTTCAATCACTGAGAACCTGAGCAAATTTGTGGATAATCACTTAAGACCTTATGTTGCAGGCCTCTTTTCCTATACCAAGGATACAATTCATCTTTTACAAAACTTGGATGAACTACATACCTTGCCGAATTCAATCTTAGTAACTATAGATGTGGAAGCTCTATATAGTTCTATCCCTCACAATCTTGGACTTCCAGTAATTGAACACTTTATTTCTCAATCCCATCGGGATGATAAAAAACTAAATAGGTTTTTGTTGGACGCTTTGGAATTCATTTTGTCAAATAATGTTTTTTCGTTCGATGGATCCCACTACCTCCAGATACAGGGGGTGGCGATGGGGACATGTTGTGCCCCATCGTACGCCAACCTGTATCTGGGGGAGTGGGAACAATCCATATTATCGGATGAAACCATCTCTACCTATACCAGGCATGTGGCAGCCTGGTATAGGTATATAGATGACATTTTAATGATATGGAATGGCTCAGTGGAGGATTTGCAGGCCTTTATTAACATTCTGAACATAAATACCTTTAATTTGTTTTTCACTATGACCTGCGACCCCTTTTCAGTCATGTTTTTGGATTTAAAGATTATGAAATCCCCAGAGGGCTTTCTTTCCAGCAGTCTCTATCGCAAAGAGACTGCTGGAAATACTATTCTACACGCATCCAGTTTTCACCCAGAGCCTTTGGTACGATCCATACCATATGGACAATACCTGAGACTCAGACGAAATTGCTCTACGGAAGCAGCCTTCAAGGTTGAGGCAGACCTTCTGAGACAGCGCCTTTTACAACGGGGATATTCAGGCACCTGTCTGAAAAGAGCATTCAGGCGGGCACGTGACTCGGCCAGACATGAGGTTCTCTTTCCAGACAGGTCCCTGAATAGATCTCCCAATACCACCCGTTTCATAACTACCTATAATAAACAGCATAAAAAAATCAAACAAATCTTACAGAAACACTGGCATCTGCTGCATGTAGACCCCAATCTCAGTAAACATATTCCTCCCAAACCATCTATTACTTTCAGACGCACGCGGTCTCTGAGAGATTATTTGGTCAAAAGCGAGTATAGTGGCCCCTTTAGAACTGATGTGTGTAAACGCTTTGGCACCTTTACCTGTGGAGGCTGTTCCATATGCAGATATATGAACACAAAGTCCAATTTTACACTTCCCAATGGCAAAAAATACAGTCCAAAACATTTCTTTAATTGTAAAACAATCGGGGTCATTTACTTACTTACCTGTCATTGCGAATGTTTTTACATTGGCAAAACCAAAAATGAATTTAACAAGCGAGCTGCACGCCATATCTCTAGCATGAAGGTCGCTAACCCTGACCTCCCTCTGGGGCGACATGTTAGAGACCAACATGCCGGTATCTTTCCGCGTGTACTCTTTACCATCCTTGACAGAATCCACCCCGACAGCAGGGGTGGTGACTGGAATAAGTCTCTACTCCAGAGAGAGGTCAGATGGATCGCAGACCTCAATGCAACTTCCTTTCCGGGCCTTAACACCCAACTTTCCTTTCGCCCTTTTCTTGAGGGTTTTGTGTCAGGTGGCTGTGAAAAAGAATAGAACTTCTTTCCCCCCCCCCCCCCCCCCCCCCCGGTTTTTTCAAGCATATTCAAGTATTTTATTATTTTATCATATTATATTTTTTTTTTTTTTTTGCATCTAGTTTTGTTAGGTTTTTATGTTAATTGTTTTTTTTGTTGTTATGTTTATTGTTGTTTAAAATTGTCATTTCAGTATCATACTATTACAAGTCCCTGGTCTGTTTCTATTTATTAGTATTATGTTTTACTGTTTTTTTGCATTTCAGACAAATCAAATATTCTATATGGAGTTTTTCCAAGTTTAAAATATTTTCATGAGAACATATAAGGAGCCTGGGTATGGAGAGAACTTGCCATTGCGTGGATCCTGGTTCACATACTAATATTTCATTGCCATATATTGTTGCATTAACATTTTTAATTTTATTTCTATTTTTCTAATCCACACTTTGCTCCATTTGCAAATTAATCCCAACTTGTCCCTACACTTGTTGGTTTTTGTGGTCTCCTGGGTGTTGGCCCCGCCTGGCGCGGGTAAGAGGGGTACCACCTCCTATCCCGCAAGGGAGTGGGAGATGCCCCCTCTATTTTTTCAGCTGTGGACCTATCGCTGGCGACTTCCCCCTGCAGGATTTGCCCGTTTGGGTTCTAATGCCTTCCCGCGCCAGTGAGTTCTCACCGCAGGACGCCCCACCAGCTTGAAATTTTTCTCTCTGACGGGGTGCCGTGCGGTTATAGCTCTGGGGATCATTGCCTTTTGCCCTGTCTCCTGGGAAGCCTCTCGGAATTTCTTTAATAACATGCCAATTTTAATCCCACCCACTCTTGGTCGTCCTCTCTGCGCAGTATTTCAAACGACGGCTTTCACGTTCGACGCATGCGCCGTGTTCTGCATATCGCGCATGCGCCATATGCATGCCTCTGACGTACGCGTCGCTTCTCACTTTTCTTGGAACGCAACGTAATACGTTTGCGTTCCTGTTCAGCTGGACGCCGGCCTCTTTCTTTCTCATAGAGTCTCAGGAGACTCATATAATTGGAGGGATAAGTAAGGCTCTTCCCCAGTAGCCCCGCCCCTGTTCGCCCATTGGCCACAGATTCGCCCTTTGACATTTTAAGGCCGTTACCCAGTCTCATAGTTGACGCCTCCACCTCAGCTGTTCTGTATTGTCATTCAATTGACTTGCTTATGCGCAGTGCATCTGCTCTGCCTTATAAATAACTGTTCACACAACAGGTCAGCAGCGATTGCTCCTGCTGTGATGAAACCAGGCGTTTTTCCATTTGCAGTACTCTTGGGGTGTGCATCTTCTGTGTAAGTTCAGTTTGTTTATGGCTTATGCATAATCTTTATTGCCTGAATTATCATCATTCCTTATTGTTAAAGAGATCCTTTTGATACATATCTTTGATCTCTGATGGCTCATTAAAATATAGCATGTGATTCATTAATGTGAATCCATGAAAATATAACAAACAGCTTCTTTTTGCTCATTAGGAGTTTTAAAATATTTTTTTACCATTTTTTGTGTCTTCGCTATTGTGCAATAAACAGTCTCTTGGTTGTTTCAATAGTAGTTTGAACACACGCACATTTTATGTGCACCAATTTCTGATATATATATTTCGCTTTCTTTATATTTTTAGACATCTTGATTACCCGGTTTTCCACTGTGCTTCACCACGCGGAGACGGGTCATTGGGTTGATCCTTGTGTGGGCCTCACCCTTGGAGATCATCATTTGGAGGGCCACCAACCCCCCTCTTTCTACAAAAGCCCTCAATAGTCCACTCCTCTCCCCCCCCCCCTTCCCCCTCCTCTCGTGTTGAGTGGTTAAGAATTTGCTATATTATGGTCCCAGAACCTCTTGCAACAACTCCTGGTTTTTTGCTACTTTTCATCACATGAAGAAATTCACCTGGACTTTCGGTGTAATTAACCTTTTATCCTCATGGATATCGGTATGTATAAACGCTGGTGTCCAGGCATCCTATGCAATGGCTTTGTCTCCCTTCCCCCCAGGTTCCCCTGAAATGCTCATTTTTGTCTGTTTTTGTCGTTTGTGTTTTTTTTCCCAGACTTCCTGCTCCACACTCAATCTCTACCTAAATGCCTCTGAAGAAGGGATCATCAGAGTTTCCCGAAACATGTTAGGCAATTGAGGGATGTGTTTTCTTTTTCCCATTTTTCTTCTTTTTTCCATTTGTATATGTCATATCTACATGCAAATATCTGTAAACTAAAAGGTTGTATTACAATTGTTTTTAACAATTTGTGTATGCACACATCTAAATCCCCCCCCCCCCCCCCCCCTTTTTTTGTTCATTTTGTTGTCTTTGATATTTATTCATTGATACACTTGTTTTTCTATTAATAAATTATCTAAAAATATATTTCTTTTGCTTCTGTGCAACAATTTTGTTGTGTTTCGCCTGAAAAGTCCCAATTGTACCGGAGGGTACTAATGGTCCTCTATTAGTAGAGGCTCCATTTTCCAAATATTTACTCAGGGATGTTGGCAAACAATTTATCTTCAGAGGCTTAAATGCCCCTGTAGTTCGGTTCAGCACCACTTGTTACAAAAAATGCATTTAAATTGCTGCTACTCACTGTAAAGCCCCATACACACGGTCGGACTTTTTCAACAATTTGGTCCGATCGGACAAGGTTGTTGAAAAATCAGACCGTGTGTATGCACCATCGGACAGTGTTCGTCGGTTTGTCCGTCGGACAAAGTCTTATCTCCTGCTGGAAAGATTTGCCGTCAACCCGGTCCGATCACACCAAATCCGAGCGTGTGTACGCTTGTCCGACGGACAAAGTGCTACGCATGCTCAGAAGAAATTCTGTGACGGAAGCGCTCGGTCAGGTAAAACTACCTTTCCTAATCGACACAGCACATTCGTCACGCTGCAATGTTAAAATGTCTTTAATGCAGCGCATTCTCTTTTTCTTTACAATGCAACAAGAATGACATGTTTTAGCTGCTCCTATTCACCCGCACTTCTCACAAACTTACTTCTTTATTACTTTGCAGCATTTATACACTACATGTTTATTTTGACTGTGAACGGAAAAGAATCTTTGTTATTTTTTTACCATGATTTGTCTTGTTTTTTTTTTTTGTGGAATACATATTTGAATGTTTTTTTTTTTTTTTTTTTTTGGAGGGGGGTTTTTTTTTTTTTGAGGGGGGTTGTGTGTCTCAAATTACCAAAAACACATTATTTACATTTGTATTTCTTGCTTACATTTACTAGGAGTTTGTTTGTTGTTGGTGCCCCTTGTTAATTCTACTTTAGGATTAGTGAAATGTACCTGCTTACTCAAAGAAAAACTGTCATTGTAGCAAAGTAAAACACAATAGTCAATGATTATTTCAAATCAAAAAAACCTTTATTTAGGTCACACCAACAAACCAAAGAGGAACGCAGCCATGGTGAAACTTGGGGAATTTGCAAAGTCTTGGCCCCCACGGCAACCATCATTGTTCAAGCGTAGAAAATTGGGGGCCTGAGGAGTACGTATATTAAGGGGAGTGCAATCTGGTCGTGAAGTCCAAAGTATCCGGAACTGCAGCAGATGCCATCTAGGTCCCCAGGCTCTGGTACTACAAGAGGCTCCATCTTCTCTCAGACCAGACTGATTCCAGGTCGTCACTCTCAGGTCTTCCTTCCACGCTTCCTTCCACGCTGTGGCTGTCGTGCTGGTGGGGTGGCAGAAGGAGGAGGAGGAGGAGGTGGAGCATGGTAGCTATGGCAAACATGTGTGACTGGGGTCATCTCCCCAGCCCTACCCTTATTTAGGACATGGAGGATGAGCCCCTCACACATGTTGCGTTGCCTCACCTCCATACCCATCATTTTTGTGACAACCACCGAGCCAAAGGTCTCCTCGTCGGCGGGTGTGGCATGTAGGGAGTCTGAAGCCTCTCTGATCATCCGGAGCGCTGACTGTGCCGCATAACCCCCCCTTCTCGCCCTTTTGTACGGAGGGTGGAGGGGAGGGGTTTGGGTGTCAGTCAGGCTCCGAGGCCTAGCCCCCTCTTGGCTGCCACTACCCAGCTGGTGGCTGCCACTAACCCCTGCCTCCTCCTGACTGCCACCTTCCACAGCCACCTCCTGGCTGAGGTCTTCCTGTGTATGAAAAAGGGACATAGTTTCAGTTATTTGTTCATCAAACACACACAATTCTCATCTAGTGACTGGTGCAAAATGTTTACAAATAGAAAACCATACAATTCTCAGCCCTGCAGTTTAGATTCTGGCCCCAAATGTCTCCCACACCACTGTCAGTTGATATGTCAAACACGTTAGGAACTAAGCAATTGGCGATCCTGAATTAAGTGAACATCATTCATTATTCCCATAAATGGTAACAAAACTACTATACCTGGAACAAGCTGGGCTCCTCCACCTCTTCCAGACTGGAAGGCCCAGGTTGCTCCTCGGAAGCCTCATCAGGGGTGGGCTGCGCGCAAGGAAGCGTGGAAGGAGGAGTTGAGGTTGGCTCCGTGACATCAGCCTGGTCCTTCAGAAAATGGAGACTCTGATAGTACCAGAGCTTGGGGACATAGACCTCATCTGCTGAAGTTGCAGTTTCCTCAGACTTCACGACCTTCTTGCGCTCCCTGATATACGCACTCCTCAGGCTGCCAATTTTCTTTCTAATATCATCAACAGTTGCCGTGGGGAACCTTGGCTTGACAAATTCCACAAGTTCCTCCAGGGCTGCGTGCCTCTTTGGTTTGTTGGTGTAATGTGGGTGTATACCCTGCCACAATATGGGAAAATCCCTGTATTTGGCAATGAAGAGGGGGAGAAAACTCATGTCGTTGAATCCCTTCATATCAATCTCTGCAAGACACAACAACACACAAAACCCTCTAAATTATGTCAGGCTAAACTCTCCTAATCTTCTCCATAAAGAAGCCTCAAGTTCAAATCAGTCTAGGCTAGTTATGTACCAACGTTAAATTGTACCTTCGTTTGTAGCGATCGTCTCGTGTGAGTTTTCTCTCCCCCTCGTCTCCCAGATCGTGGCTACGACACAGGCGTGTGACGTTTTATATACACTGCGCATGCTTCAAACTCCGCCCGCCCCTGACGATCTTTCTCGTCTATTCCCCACCCTTTCTCTTTACGGCGTAGTGGGGAGAGCACATGGCGGGGACACAGCAGGTGCGCCACAAATATCCCACCAACGAGGAGGAGGACGAGGAAAGTCCGGAGGCAGAAACGTCCCGATCCCGGAACCTGAAATTCAAGGCCTCCAATATGTCATTTGGAGAAATGTTGGAGATGGTGGACATATTAAAGAGGAGCGACTATGATGGGAAGTATGGGCCTTACCTCAACCCCAATGTCCGCAAGGCCAAGATCATGTCTAAAGTTGTGAGAAGGCTGTACAATCATTTTGGGGTACAACGATCCAAGGAGCAACTGAGGAAACGCTGGTCAGACCTGAAACTGAGGGAGGCCGATCAGTACAGAAAGATCAAGAGAATTCTTCAAAAAAGTAAGTAGTTGTGTTTTGTGTTTGATTTCTTGCTTGCATACTGCTCCATGTGGTTTGATTTTTACAAAGTTGTACATTCCAAAATGGCCACTTTCATGTTCGTCTGTGCATTCGATCGTACTCAGCCTCGATCTTTCTGCCACTGTCATGGTCGTGTGTGTGTCCATTCGATCGTACGCAACCTCGATCGTGCGGCCACTTATAATACGATGTTTGGTGTTTTTTTTTTTTTTTTTTTTTTTTTTTTTTTTTTTTTTTTTTTTTTTTTTTTTTTTTTTTTTTTTTTTTTTTTTTTTTTTTTTTTTTTTTTTGGGGGAAAGGAAGTTTGTTCTCCTAGAAATGTCATCCAGAATGTAAAGCCAATTTATTCAATGTAAAGGAGAGGTCACCCAGTAGCTGTTTACCCATCTGGACTCCAGAGCACTAGTGCTGGGACACCCAAACCCCCTTTTTATTAGCCTTTTCCACACATGTGCTCCAGTGGATACTAGAGGGGGGGTCTCCATCACACAAACTTCTACCAAAAAGCTAGTCAGTTTAGCACCTTTACAAAGTGACTACATTCATGTAGTTGACATTTGTAACTGGCCAAACTAAAATAGTGTCCGTCACTTTCAAGCAATGTTTGTCATTTCCTATTTCTGCCCTCAATAGTTTGTGTTGCTAAATCTTCCTTTTGGACATTCTCATAGGGGAGCGAAAACTTGGGCCGTCTGTGGAAACCCCCAAACCAACACCTCCCAAAAAAGGGGAAAGAGCAGAAGCAGAGGAGGAGGAGGAGGAGGAAGGAGAGATCATCAAACTTGGAGAAATTGTCACCACAACAGGTGAGTGTGGGAGAACACAGCTACTGGTAAGCTAATCCATGTATGGCTGCCTCATTTCCAACACCCCATTTTTGTTTGTTTGTGGTTTTTAGGTGACGTGGATGTTGTGGAAGAAAAATCGCACTTTACCACAGAGAGTGCCCACGTACTCATCGGAGAGATAATGGTCTGCAATCGAGATCTAGATTACATAAAGCAAAACATCAATGATGTTCAACAAAAATTGAAGAACATCATTGATGTTTTAGGAAAAATATGAAAACGCACCAAGTAATTAACACACATTTGTGCCTGCTTCTGAACACATTTGCAACTTAAAAACTGTCTGAAATTTGGAACATGCACACATTGTGTCCACATGTGCTAGCTCCCACCATGGTGGATGAATGGCAACGTTTTTTTGGGGGTGCAAACACTTTACGAACTACGAAAGTGGTTGTGGTGAAGGGGTTGCACCCCCAAAAAACGTCCATTCATCCCCATGATGGAAAATGGCACTTTTGAAGCTTCTAGGCATGTGTTTTCCCATCTAATGACCATTTTCAGACCAAAATTGTGTGCATGTTCCAAATTTCCACTTTTCGGGGGTGACCCCCCCATGTGATGAAGGCAAGATCAAACACACTTTGAACATATAGTCATGTCTGATCTTGTCTTCACTTTACAAAGTTGAACTTTCCAAGTTCCTAGGTTCTGTTTTGCTCCATGCCTGGTTTTACCAATTGCGGAATGTTTGTAAACAATGTTGTAAATAACCAAGATGTTGTCAGTTTTGGCGTGAAGATTGTAAACGCACTTGGGAATGTTTTCCTAGTAAACTTTTATTTTTCTAAATGTGTGGCTTCCTTATTTAAAAAACACAATGCATTATCTATGTAAAATGAAAAGGATATGGGGGGCAATGGGTGTTATTTACTAAAGGCAAATCCACTTTGCACTCCAATTTTCTTTCCCTGTGAACTTTTTCAATGCACTTGTAGAGCATAGCGGATTTGACTTATGTAAATGACACCCACAGTGCTTTGTACGAAAACACGGAGCACAGCATTTTGGAGAATACACACATGTCAGACCTGGTGATGAAAAGGAGTATTTTGTGTGTCAGTTATGCAGTACAAACCTTCTCTAGACCAAAGATTAGGTAGCAAACACACAACATGAGAATAATCTTTTTGGGAAGAAGAGACTGTTACCTCCTTTTGCCCAGAAAGTGCATTCCCACTGTCGAAGGCAAAGGGAAAAAAATGTCAAAGTAAAATAAGCTAAAAAGAAGACTGAAATGACAAGAAATCATAGGTTGGTTAAAATATCAGATTTATTAAAAAAATGCCTCTCACACATCGTCAGGCAGAGCAATGGCCCCCCTACCCACAAAGTACTGCATATATTGGTCCCGGACCACACGGGCATTTAGAGGGGGCAAGCCTGGACGTGCCACTCGAAGGGCTGTGAGTTCGGCATTTGGAGGGCCCTCCACATTTGGGCCAACGGCCACCACATAGTTCCTGTTATGTCTTTTGAGGAAGTTGTGCAATATGCAACAGGCAAGAACTATGTGGTTGAGTTTGTATTCCGCCAAGTTAAATGCCGTCAGGAACAGGCGGAAGCGGCTGGCCAGGATGCCAAAAGCGTTCTCCACAACTCTTCTGGCTCTGGACAGCCTGTAGTTGAAGACCCTCTGGTCCGGGGTGAGGGTCCTCATCGGGAACGGCCTCATCACATGGGGAGTCAACGCAAACGCTTCATCTGCGACAAAGACGAAGGCATTCTCCTCTGGAGGTGGCAAGCACAGACTGCCACTTTGGAGACGCCAGTAGAACTCCGTGTGCGTAATGGCCCCACCATCCGATATCCGGCCGTTCATCCCCACGTCCACATACATAAACTCGTATGTTGCCGACACCACCGCCAACATCACTACACTATTAAACCCTTTATAATTATAATAGTAGGACCCTGAGTTGGGCGGTGGGACGATGCGGACGTGTTTCCCATCAATTGCCCCTCCGCAGTTAGGAAAGTCCCAACGGCTGGCAAAGTGGGAGGCCACAGTCTGCCATTCCTGTGGCGTGGAAGGGAACTGTGGAGTGAAACAAGAAAAAAAAATTAGTCACTTTGCACCTAAACATTGCAAGCAGATTAGACAATCAACATCTTGGAACAAGAGCATTGTATAAAATTGGAGGCTGGAAAGTATTTGCACAGAAAAGTAGAGGCTCCCCTTCACAGATTACTCACCCCCCATCAATCCCCCCACTTCTGATGGGCCATTGGCAATAACTAGGGGTTTTGGGGGGGGGGGTGGTGGACAGCTAACCCTCTGCACTTCATTGATTGGCAAATGGCTCAATAATGTGGGCTAGTTTGGCCAGACCCTCTGTACTTAACACTATTGGCAGGCCACAGGAAAGATCAAATAACATTTCAACCCCCCCCCCCCCCAAAAAAAAAGGCAGGCACAGTGTGACATTATTAAATTACCAAGCAAGCTAACAGGAGGGAAAGAAGACAAAAAAATAGGAAATGGAATGTATGGAGGCAGCCCCTTGCACTACATGCTTTGCTGAATTCATCCCTAAAGATGCGCACTATAAAGAGGTAGGTATATAGTGTGTATGGACCTTGGGAAAGCCAGCAGATAAAGGATTGGTACCATCTGACAGAGCAGTTGGGGGAGGGGGTTCCTAATGAGTTTTCCCCCCCCCCCCCCACCAAAAGAAAAAAAAAAGGGGGCTCTACATGAAGTAAACCACACAGCAAACATTTGTGCATATTTTAGGGGGTGTTTTGGGGCAAACAATACTATGCAGCAGACAAAAGACATTGCTTAAGTGACTAGGCCATAGGTGTCTATTGGGGCAGAAGAGCATGCTGGGGAGGTAAGTGAAGGGAAAAATGCATGAAGGAGAAAAGGGGCACAGCATATTAGAGCATATTGCAATCATGGTAATTAGGGAAGGAGGTCAAAAATACAAGTCATTAGCAAACAGAGCATACATAGAAGGGAATAGTAAAGTAGAAATGTTACCTTAATATAGTCCTCCTGCAGGACCTCGATGATGGCAGAACAGGTCTCTGGAATAATGATTCCCAGGGCCTGGGGAGAGATACCTGAAGAGAACTTCAAATCCTGAAGACTTCTCCCTGTCGCCAAGTACCTCAACGTAGCAACAAGCCTCTGCTCCGGAGTAATGGCTTGTCTCATGCAGGTATCCTGCCGGCTGATAAAGGGGGTCAGCAAAGCCAAAAGACGGTGAAAATCGGGGTCCGTCATCCTGAGAAAGTTCCTGAAATCATCAGGATTATTCTCCCGGATCTCACGAAGCAAAGGCATGTGCGAGAACTGGTCACGCTGAAGCAACCAATTCTTGGTCCACATACTCCTCGTCACTATGTTCATGGACGGGTCTTGGCTCAAAGCTAAAAGCCCGACACCAATTCCGCGTACAGCACGAACTCGGCGTTGAGTACGCACGGGAAACATCGCTCAGAAGGTCACAAAAGGTCGGCTGGTCAGAACGGACAAACAGAAAGCACCGATAAACAGCAAGGCCTGAAAAAACGAAATGAATACCAGCAACGAGCAGACAATAAGCAGTGCAAATCAAAGCGTCCTATATCAAGATATAGGCCGCAATGACCAACAAATGCGAACTGACTACACGCACTAGTAAACAGATACGCACGACAAGCACAAACTGAAGAGCAGTAACGATCTGAGTCAGAAAACTGAGAAGCGCGAATCTTAAGTCACCAAACTTCCACTAACTCTCGATAAACACGGGATCAGCAGAAGGAGCCCAACGGGTGCCTGACGTGGTGCTGAACTTCCCTTTTGTAATCTCGTGGACGACGACTTACGTCACGACGTTCTTCCAGACCGGATATTCCGACAACGTAGTCCGACCGTGTGTACGCAACACCAACATCGGACAAAGTACGTCGGACAAAGTCCGACCGACCTGGTCCGCGGATTGTCCGAGCGTGTGTATGGGGCTTAATAGGTGACCAGTCCTCTGCTATGCTGCCTGCTCCGGAAGATATGGTTAGAACTTCCTGTTATGTGACCTGTTTGTCTTATCTTCGTTACCATTGTAACCGGAAACCAAGATGAGGCTTGAATATAGTCTTAATGCGCACGCGCGGGATTTCACAGCATTGGAAAGAGCTGTGGGCGGAAATAGGGCTCTGAGGAGATGCGGAAGACCATACTAAAAATGGCGCGGGTCTACATAGATGATTTTTATAAAAACGAACAGGCATAAAACTGAGTACAAATAATTAAGGATTCATATAGCACCGAATAGATGCAATGTTAGTGGATCTGTGCAACCATGTGAAAATTGTATTTCGGACCAGAGGGTATACAACCCCTTTAAATGTTTTAGCATTGTAAAATATAGCTTAATGTGAATAACTTTTGTTGTGATTAACCAAATGAGCTGACATTTTCTGAATATGTTGGCATTGATAGGGTCTTCAATTGTGTGAAGTTTCAGGGAAATTGGTTAACATTTAAGGTCTTTTTTGTATGTTAAGCCACATTAAGCTCCCCAAAAATCAAGCTTAATGTCCCTAGTTTGCCTTGTGGAACACCGAATCGCATGAAACTTTTTGGATAGGTTTAGGAAGTTGAGATCTTAGGCTGTGCAAAGTTTCAGGACAATTGATTGAGGTTTGGGCACTTTATTACACGTTAAGCTACATTAAGCCATTTTGACATTAAATGTTTTAGTATGTCCCCGTACCTAATTGTTCACAGCCTCACAGGTCCTTGCATTGGCATGCAGTGAAAAAAATGTGCCAATGGATCTGGTGTGAATGAACCCTAAATGGTGATGATCCTGCGAACTCCCCTAACACCATTGTTTCCACTCTCCAATTAGTAGATACACATCTGCTGTACAAAGTATTCTTGTCAGTTTACAATGCTGGTTAGCTTTCACAAACAGTGTTAGTTTTGTTGACTAAACTGACTAAAACATTTTAGGCGACTAAATGAATACCATTTTAGTCGACTAAAACTAAAACAATTGAGATGACTAAAATATGACTAAAACTAAGATGGCATTTTTGTCAAAAGACTAAAATGGGACTAAAACTAAAATGGCATTTTAGTCAAAAGACTAAGACCAGGGCCGGTCCGTCCCGGGGTGCACGGGGTGCAGTGCACCAGAGTGCTCCGCTCCCTCCTCCTCTCCTTGTCTGTAGGCGGCGCGGCTCTCTCCGCCTGTCACGGCCGCGGCCGCGCAGTGACGCCACGGGGGGGTTCGGCGCTCCGTGGCCGAGCCCGACTTGTTTACAACAGAGCATGTGTGATGCTGGAGCTGGTGGGCAGGAGGCGGAAGTTAAACACAGGAGGAGTCCTGTGTTTAACTTCCGCCTTCTGCCCACCAGCACAAGCATCACACACGCTCTGTTCTCCACCCGGGCGGCGCGGCTGCACACTGTCCTCTCCAGCTGCCGCCCGGGTGGTTTTTATTAGCCTAGTGGTGGGGGGTGGTTTGTCTAGGGGGGGGTTTGTCCTGGGGGGGGTCTATACTAATGTGGGGGGGGGGTGGTTTGTCTAGGGGGGGTCTATACTAATGTGTGTGGGGGGGGTTGTCCTGGGGGGGTCTATACTCATGTGGGGGGGGTTTGTCCTGGGGGGGTCTATACTAATGTGGGGGGTTGTCCTGGGGGGGTCTATACTAATGTGGGGGGGGGTTTGTCCTGGGGGGTCTATACTAATGTGGGGGGTGGTTTGTCCTGGGGGGGTCTATACCAATGTGGGGGGGGGGGGGGTGGTTTGTCCTGGGGGGTCTATACTAATGTGGGGGGGGGGGGGGGGGTGGTTTGTCCTGGGGGGTCTATACTAATGTGGGGGGGGGGGTTTGTCCTGGGGGGTCTATACTAATGTGGGGAGGGGTTGTCTTGGGGGTCTATACTAATGTGGGGGGGGTTGTCCTGGGGGGGTCTATACTAATGTGGGGGGGGGGGGTGGTTTGTCCTGGGGGGGTCTATACTAATGTGGGGGGGTCTATACTAATGGGGGGGTTCGTCCTAGGAGGTCTACTAATGTGGGGGGGTTTGTCCTGGGGGGGTCTATACTAATGTGGGGGGGTTTGTCCTGGGGGGGGTCTATACTAATGTGGGGGGGTGGTTTGTCCTGAGGGGGTCTATACCAATGTGGGGGGTGGTTTGTCCTGGGGGGTCTATATTAATGTAGGGGTGGTTTGTCCTGGGGGGTCTATATTAATGTAGGGGGGGGTTGTCCTGGGGGGTCTATACTAAGTTATGGGGGGTGGTTCGTCCTGGGGTCTATACTAATGTGGGGGGTGGTTCGTCCTGGGGGGTCTATACTAATGTGGGGGGGTGGTTTGTCCTGGGGGTCTATACTAATGTGGGGGGTGGTTCGGCCTGGGGGGTCTATACTAATGTGGGGGGGTGGTTTGTCCTGGGGGGTCTATACTAATGTGGGTGGGTTCGTCCTGGGGGGGGGGGGGTCTATACTAATGTGGGGGGGTGGTTTGTCCTGAGGGGGTCTATACTAATGTGGGGGGGGTGGTTTGTCCTGGGGTCTATACTAATGTGGGTGGCGGGCTGGTTTGTCCTGGGGGTTTATACTAATGTAGGTGGGGTTTGTCCTGGGGGGTCTATATTAATGTAGGGGGGGGTTGTCCTGGGGGGTCTATACTAATGTGAGGGGGTGGTTTGTCCTGAGGGGGTCTATACTAATGTGGGGAGTGGTTCGTCCTGGGGGGGGGGGTCTATACTAATGTGGGGGGGGGGGGGGTGGTTTGTCCTGGGGGGGTCTATACTAATGTGGGGGGTGGTTCGGCCTGGGGGGTCTATACTAATGTGGGGGGGTGGTTTGTCCTGGGGGGGTCTATACTAATGTGGGGGGTTCGTCCTGGGGGGTCTATACTAATGTGGGGGGGGTGGGTTTGTCCTGGGGGGTCTATACTAATGTGGGTGGTGGGCTGGTTTGTCCTGGGGGGTCTATACTAATGGGGGGTTTGTCCTGGGGGGGGCTATACTAATGGAGGGGGTGGTTTGTCCTGGGGGGGGCTATACTAATGGAGGGGGTGGTTTGTTCTGGGGGGGGGGGGGGGGGGGGGGGGGGGGGGGGGGGGGGGGGGGGGGCGGGTCTGTGGGGGGGGGGGGGGGGGGGGTACTAATGGAGGGGGGGTGGTTTGTTCTGGGGGGTTTGTACTAATGTAGGGGGGGAAAGGTTTGTCCTGAGGGGGGGTCTATACTGATAAAGGGGGGTGTTTTGTCCTGGGGGTCTATACTGATGGGGGGGTCTGTCCTGAGGGAGGTATTTATACTTAGTGAAGGGTCTGCACTGACGGAGGGGGGGTCTATACTTAATGGAGTGGGGTCTGTACTGAGGGACGACTATAGTTGGTGGAGGGGGTGATACCATGTTTTACTGCACCAGGTGACACCAACCCTAGTGATGCCACTGCAGCTGCGGGCTCTTATTTCCCCTCTCCCTCACCTCCTCGTGCGCTGCTGTACTAATGAGCGGCGCACTATGTTTCTTCCCCCGCCTTCATAACGGCCAGGGAAGAAAAACAAAGGAGCAAAGAAAAGGATTGTGGGACATGTGGTCCCAAGGACTGGCAGCCCCTTTGTAACACGGAAACTGCAGCCCAAACAGCATGCTCAGCTGAATGGGAGAGAGAAAGCCAGGAGCCCGGGAAAGCTTTCAGGGAAGGGCACCCAGGACTCCAGAGGGAGAGGGCAGTGCTGAGAGAACACCATCAGAGAGAGAAAAAGCCACACAGCCTGGCACCATCCCTGGTGGAGAAAGGAATGGAGTCATTGCAGGAATACAGATCTGGGCTCTACCCAGTGGAGTCGCCACGGGCAATTCAGAGTGAACTGACTCCTGATCAGAGGAACCGTTGTTGCTGTATCGCTGGGTCAGGTGAGAGGGCCGATCGGCCATTATTTACTACCATCTCTTGTAACATGTCTGCAGTCTCTGACCATCTCTTGTAACATGTCTGCAGTCTCTGACCATCTCTTGTATTGTGTGCAGCCTGACCATCTCCTGTACTATGATTGCAGTCTCTGACCGTCTCTAGTATCATGTCTACAGTCTCTGACCGTCTCCTGTACTATGATTGCAGTCTCTGACTGTCTTAGTATCATGTCTACAGTCTCTGACCATCTCCTGTACTATGTCTGGGGGCTCTTTCTAATAGACTCACTAACAGAAGCCCCCTCTGTGTGCATCAGAGAGACTCCCCTCCAGGTCTCATTAGTGTACGCTCTTCCTGTATTTTATTTATTGGTAAAATATCATGGGAGGATCCCAGGGTAACGAAGACTTCTTACGGGAACATCTCTGTGTTGAAGTCGTTGTCATAGAAACATTTGTAAAGGGGAGGAGTTGGTAAGATGACCACGCCCACGTGGGGGCGCCAGAAATATTTCTGCACCCAGGCGTCTGTGACCCTAGGATCGGCCCTGACTAAGACTAAAACTAAATTGAAATTTGACTTCAAAATTAACACTGGTCTGTAGTGCATGTTCATACCTCAATACCTTAAATAATATATGAGATTTTTCACTCCAGCAGGATATAATGAGTTTGGAAATTGTAGAGAAATGTTAAATAATGCATTACAATTTATTTACACCCATTAGATTTTAGATTACTAAAATGAGTTTTAGTCGACTAAAATGTATTGGCGATTTAGTCGACTAAATACGACTAAAACAGTTGCAGAAGACTAAAAAATGGGACTAAAACTAAAATGGCATTTTAGTCCTAAGACTAAAGGCTCTTTCACACGGGGCGGATCAGTGCTGATCCGCCTCGTGGATATCTGCTTGCTCAGCGGGGATCGCCGGAGCGATCTCCACTGAGCAGGAAGATGACAGGTCCGTCTCTGCACTGTGTGCAGGGACGGACCTGTCAGAGCGCCGCTCTCCCCTATGGGGGATCGGGTGACAACGGACCGTAGAGTCCGTCGTCATCCGATCCACTCTGCAGACGGATGGAAAAATAGGGTTTTCCTCCGTCTGCAGAAACGGAGCATAGCGGACACGGACGAGATCGGGTGTCAGCGGATGCTCATCCGCTGACACCCGCTATCCCATAGGGATACATGTATGTCCGTTTTTCATCCGAAAACAGAAGGGTGAAAAACGGACATACGGACCGTCCGTGTGAAAGAGCCCTAAGACTGAAAGTAAATCGAAATTTGCTGCCAAAAATTAACACTGTTCACAAATAGATTTAATGTTGCAGAATGGTAAAGGGGATTCATTGACATACAGTATGTAATGACTTGTGTGCAGACTCACAGAGTCAAAGTAAACAGAGTGGTAGTCTCAAGTGAAGACGTGCTGTTATCCCACTGTACTCTATATTTAGTACTTTACACATGAACTGTCAGTGAATGTTCTGATTATGTTGACAGTGGCTACAACAAGCCATGTTATGCACTTATCACTAGGGATGCCACAGGCTTGACAGAATATTTTCCACTAGGACTATAAATGGGGCTATTGTTTTGCCTTTCTTTGGATCAATAGCATTGCAACAGAATTATAATTAAAATAGTGTGAGCCTGATGGACTTTTCCCAGTGTTTCTGCACTGCTAAGGTACTGGTCAGTATTCATTTAACAATGTATACCAGACTTTGCCATATAAAATACAAAATGTTTCCCAGTACATTGTTTTTAGCACACAGAACCCAACATGCATTCTCTGCTTGAAGTTACAAGCAACAAAAGCAAGTGGAGAAAAACGTTTTTAAGTCCTACACTACCCTTCGATCCCTTTCACATTGGCCATGTCCGATCAAGCCAGCATGGGATCTGTGAACAGATGCCCTGCTGAAAAGGAACCAGACAGGATGAATGTCATCTTTCTGACACCAGTGTCAGTTTTGCCCTCCTGGAGTCCTAACGGATCCATGTTAGGTCTATAGGTAGGCAGATGTATTCAGATGTGCACCCTTTTACATCTAACTAACTGCAATCCAGTAATACATTTATGTCTGAAAAAAAATGAAAACTACCTGTTTTTCACACTTATGCCACAAAAAACAGGAAATCATCCCGGGACTTTAAATGAGGTGAATGCGGTTAGCCAACAATTGACAGAGTAAATGCAGTCTCAAAATGTATTAAAATCGTCATGCGAACATAAACATGAATCAGACAGTGAAATGATACATACAGTAGAAAATGTAATTATACGTGTAGTGCCCTGCTCCTAATGGACAGATGCTATAAGTAGAAATGTAGTTTTTTCTGAGCTGTAGTTTAGCTCAGACTGATTATGTTAAAATTTTGGTTTTGTTTTAGTTCAGCTGGGTTTGCGTGGTTTTCCACTTGGCCGAGAGGTGGTGCCCTTGTTGTTGGCCAAGGTTGGGAATTGCAACAAGCTGGGTGTATTGAGTGCCTCTTTGCCCGGAAACGGTCAGTGGGAGTGGCCCACTGGCATTAAGGGTACTTAAGGGACAGACCCCGTGATAGGGTGTGTTCCGACCTGATGGCTCTCCTGGCCTAAGGTGTGCTGCTGCCATTCAAATTGTCTTGGGCCGGCTGGCCCGAGGCTTCGTTACTGAAAGGTAGGCCCAGAAGTCCTGGGGCCTACCGATCCAGGGGTGGTCCTGTGCTGTCTTGCCTGCGGGAAGAAGCCAAGCAATTGGAGAAACCAGGGAAGGACTTTTCAGAGAGAGGACCGAGCAACAAGGCTGGTACCTCTAGAAGAGCCTGGAGACTCAATTGGAGGACGCATCCCGGGTCATCTACCTCACAGCATCGCCGGCTCGGCTGAAAGAAACTGGTACTGTGTGACTGTTCTTTGATATTGACAAAAGTTACTGGTTACACAATCCTGTGGCAGTGGATTGTACAACAGTTCTATTAATTTTTCAAGTCTGTGGCAGAGACTATGACTGAGCATCACATCGGCTGCTAGGTCAGTGAGAGAGGCCTATCCGGGGGTTGCTGGATCCAGTTGTGGAGCTGTTTGTCCTCTGGAATAAGAAGTACCCCTGACCCGCAATTATAAGGTACCTGAATTCTCCTTAACCCTCCATCCCTCTATTGGAATGTCTTTTTTGTCAATAAAGAATTGGAAAAAGGACTAAGTGTCGGAGCTAAAATCTGTGAGCAACTCTTTAATGGGACCTCTATGACGGACACGGTGGAATGGTGAGGTAGCGATAAGCCCAATCAAACACCAGCGTACACAGGCATAAAAAGTATCCCAACACGTTTTGCAAAGGGGGACAATTAGGACAAGAGGGTCCAAAAACGCATGGCCCTATACAGGGCCGGACTGGAAAAGAAAATCCAGCCCTGGAAAAAATTTCATACCAGCCCCACAGCATTTTTATACCAGCGCAACAGCATAACGTCATTATTTTCTGGTTCAAGAAAGGGAAAACCACACATTTTAAAGCACATTTGAAGATTGTATTATATATAAAAAAAGACATTTTTTAAAGTGTAGCTCCAGCCAAAAAAATCTATTTTTAAGTTTTTTAGATAACATGGAGAAGGGTTATCACCCCTGTAACATTTGATTTCATATTATATTATTTTAAAAAAAAAAAAGCATCAGTGTAGACACCTTTTACCCATAATAACTCTTACAGTGAATTTCCCTTCCTAGGGGTAGATTTCCTCTACTTCCTGTTGTCTCCCTCCGTTTGTAAAAGCAAATTCCAGTTAAATTCCAGTTAAAAGTGGTCAATCATCGAGGGGGACCCCAGGAACTCAGAACGTGGGGGGGGGGGGGGGACCACATTCCGCAGAAAGAATACACTAAGGTAAGGGTGGGGGTTACTGATATAAGGGGGAAATAAGGTGCCCCCTTACATTATTGTACTCTCTCCCCCCTTACATCAGTGACCCCCCTTCAGACTGGCCTGGCGGTGCTGTCACTGACCTCCTCTCAGGTGCACCAAGCAGGGCTCAGTCAGTTGGCTCCAGCTTGGTGGCTCTGGTTTTATCCTATAGTCTCCTCTCCACAGTCCACACACGTCTGACTTCTCCCATGACCCCTATCCTGGCGGCGCTCCCACTCTTGACTCCTCTTCAGACTCCTCAGAGACTGCAGACATGATACAGGAGATGGTCAGAGACTGCAGACATGATACAAGAGCTCAATGCAGCCTCACCAGTGCCCATCAAATGCAGCCTCACTGTGCCCATCAAATGCAGCCTCGCCAGTGCCCATCAAATGCAGCCTCACTGTGCCCATTAAATGAAGCCTCACTGCTCATCGAATGCAGCTTTACTCTGCCCGTGAATGCGGGCAGAGTAACAGTGCCCACCATTGCGGCCTCACTTTGCTCACCATTGCGGCCTCACTGTGCCCACCATTGCGGCCTCACCGTGCCCACCATTGCGGCCTCACCGTGCCCACCATTGCGGCCTCACCGTGCCCACCATTGCGGCCTCACTGTGCCCACCATTGCGGCCTCACTGTGCCCACCATTGCGGCCTCACCGTGCTGTGAAAGCAGTCTCACTGTGCCCATGAATGCCACCTTACTGTGCCCATGAATGAAGCCTCACTGTTCCCATCATTGCAGCCACTCCTGTGCCCCATGTTCCAGTCTGCAGTCCCTGTCTGTGGGAAGGTGTGTTGTTGATGCTCGGTACAGTACCTTGCATGCCAGCAGGATATCCATGATGGCCAGCAGCAGGCAGGGGCTGTTCTTGTTTTGGATGGGGACAGTGCTTCTTCCAGAGGATCGGTTTGCTGTGAGATGGAGTGGTCCCGGGCCACCTGCACCTTCAGCCGTCCTCACTTTCCGGCCCCAGTCAGCCTGTCCCCTGGTCCTGGGGAAGTGGAGAGCACTGGGTGGGAGCTGGAGAGAAGAGGGAGCAGAGAGTACTGGCGGGGTTGGAGAGCACATAGGTGGGGGCAAAGAGCAGGGGGGAGTGGATATCACAGGGGTGGGGAGTGCAGAGCACTGGGGGGGGGCAAAAATAACAGGGGTGGAGAGCACGGGAGGCTGAGAGCACGGGGGGGTGTAAGAGTGTGGGGTGGCGAAGAGCACTGGACGGGAGCTTGAGAGCACTGGGGGGGGCAGAAAAACAGGGCTGGAGAGCACTGGGGGGTACAAAGAGCTGGGGGAGTGGAGAGCAATGGGGGGGAGCTTGAGAGCACCCATGGGGGCCAGAACGGGGGACTGGAGAGCACCCATGGGGGCCAGAACGGGGGACTGGAGAGCACTGGTGGGGTTGGAGAGCACATGGGTGGGGGCAAAATGCAGGGGGGAGTGGAGAGTGCTGGGGGAGCTTGTGAAAGCACTGGTGGGGGAGACAAAAAGAACAGGGGTGGAGAGCACTGTTGGGGGTGGAGAGCACGGTGGGGGGTGGAGAGCATGGTGGGGGGTGGAGAGCATGGTGGGGGGTGGGGTGGGGGGGCTAGAGAAGGAAGGGGAGAGCTGGAGAGCAGGGGGGGCAGAAAGAACAGGGGTGGGGAGCATGGGGGGCTAGAGAGTACTGTTGGGGGTGGAGAGCACTGTGGGGGGAGCACGGGGGGCTGGAGAGTACTGTGGGGGGTGGGGAGCACTGTGGGGGGTGCACTGCGGGGGGTGGGGAGCTCTGTGGGGGGGCAGGAGCACTGCAGGGGGTGGAGAGCACTGTGGGGGGTGGAGAGCACTGCGGGGGGTGGAGAGTACTGTGGGGGGTGAGGAGCACTGCAGGGGGTGGAGAGCACTGTGGGGGTGGGGAGCACTGTGGGGGGGAGCACGGGGGGCTGGAGAGTACTGTGGGGGGTGGGGGTGGGGGGGGGGATAGAGAAGGATGGGGAGAGCAGGGGGGGCAGAAAGAACAGGGGTCGAGGGAACTGTGGGGGGGGGGCTGGAGAGTCTGGTGGGGGAGGAGAGCACTGGGGGGAGCACAAGGAGAACTGGGGGGGGCAGTAAAATAAGTTGGATAGGGGGATCAGCAGGGGGGGGCTGCATATAGAGGAAATGAGCTTTCTATATTCCTCCATGCAGCCGCTGAATGCTTGATTCTCCTCCTCTCCCTCCTCCAAGCATTCAGTGGCTGCATGGAGGAATATAGAAAGCTCATTTCCTCTATATGCGGCCCCCCTGCTGATCCCCCTATCCAGGCACACAGGGCGGCTGTACTCACAGGCATCTCTCCTGTGTTTCACGGAGCTGGCCGGTGTTGTGCCGAGAATGGTTTCCCCCTCGATATCAGTTTTCCCTGCCTCTCGGCTCAGATCGGAACTCTGCCTACCCAGCCCTCTGCACTGCTGTTCTTCTTTTTTTTTTGTTTTGTTTATTATATATATATATATATATATATATATATATATATATATATATGTGGAAGGTGTAATAATATTGTACTATATATATATATACTATATATATATATATATATATATATAGAAGCAGGGCTCAAGTCCTGCGGGAAGCATGGGAACTGAGTTCCTGTACTTTTTCCACAACAGGAACTCAGTTCCCATTAGAAGCCGTGTCCTGCAAGACTTTGAAGTATGCGAGCTGTGTGGCAGGTGCTACACCAGCAGCTGCCGGCACAGCTCACAATAGTAAGTGCCGCACACCTGACCATTCAGGCATTGCCAGTAGGGGGCCCGATAACAGCTTCCGCTTCGATCTACCTGTCAATCACAGCTAGCTGACAGGTAGATCAGGCCCCTGCTGCTAAGAGATTGTATTTAGTCAGACCTCTCGTGATGCGCTCCTCCCCGCTGCCCCCTCCTGATTTTCTGTCTCCTCATCACCCCCCAGTCTCCTGCATACTTGCTCTGTGTGTCCCGCTGAATCCCCCCTCCTCTATCTTCAGTGCTATATGATGAGAGAATCCAGAGCTATTCTGCTCACAGGACATGCAGGGAGAGAGGTGAGCTGAGAGAGGAACATCAGTATGGGGTGGTAAGCTGAGCACAATATCTGGCAATACCTGGCAAAGTTTAATGCCAGGAGGGAAGTTTATGTGGAAATATGTGAAGGGTTGGAATAGCAGCCAGTGTGTGTTGGAGACCTGCATAGTTTGCAGCCCCCAAGCTAACATACATCTCCTAAGCAGGAACACATCACTATCTCCCCAAGCATTCTGTCCAGATAATGTGCAGTTCATTTATGACCTTTCCGTTTAACCCTGTGTTATCCAAACTCTGTTCAATGAAAAGTGTAAACTCACCACATAAACACTCTATATACAAAATAAAATTCCCCAATAAAGATCAGAACATGATGTTCACATTTGCATAGAAGCACAATTGAATGAATGCTGTTTATTCAGAGAATTGCCGTATTTACGTTTATTGAGGATTGTTTTTTTATGTACTAACAGTTAAGCGTCATACACACAATACGAAAATTGGATGAAAAATACCACTTTTGAAGTGTTGGTGCATATGAACGTATCATTTTTTTTTTTTGGTGGGGGAGTGGATCTTGGGTGGGAGTTCCCACACTTTTTTCCCCAGGACTTGACCCCTGTATAGAAGGAGTATTTAGATATGGAAGGAGTAAAAAAATATATATATATAGATATGTGTTCGTAGATGGACTAATAATATTGTACAGGGGACGGGGACACGCACGGGGGTGGGGACAGTAGAGGTGCGATTTGCATTCGGGGTACGGGGGCGGGGACAGTAGAAGTTTGATTTGGATGGGTAGAGGAGGAAGAACAGCAGTGCAGAGGGCTGGACAGGCGGAGTTCCGATCTGAGCCGAGAGGCAGGGGAAACTGATATCGAGGGGGAAACCATTCTCGGCACAACACCGGGTCTGTGTTCGGCAGCCGCTCCGTAACACGGTCCCGCCCCCCTAGACCGGCTGTGTGATAGGTGGATTCTATCTACTATCACATGAGCCGGTCTAGGGGGCGGGACCGTGTTACGGAGCGGCCGCCGAACACAGACCCGGCCAGCTCCGTGTTCACAGGAGCATAACAGGGGAGAACTGCAGCCGCAAAGTGGCCCCAGGGCAGGCAGCCTACGGGGAAATATCCCGGTAGGCCAGTCCGGCCCTGGCCCTATACTCACCAAGGGCTGGATCAGGCTACCAATTTCTTGAAACCCAGAGGCGGCAGTAATGTGCGTCTGACTCGGGAGCTGAGGAGGCAGAGGAAAAACCAACCCAACAGAGCACAAACGGGGGGCAGACATGGCGGGGATGGGGGGAATGTGTCACCAAAGATCTCCCAGTATCCATTAATAATGTCAAGTTGAAACATAAATGCATATGTATCAATAGATGCTGCCATACCAGCATAGAAGTAAAGTAGTATATGATAAAAGTATGTATAGGGATGAACCAAACTGGTTCAATAATGGTATGAGCTAAGAATCTAGGGGACAATAGAGAAATAAAGAAATAAAGAAATAAAATAAAGAAAATATGACAAAAACAGTGTGACAAAGTGTGTGTCCTGTCAAGCATGTATCCAAGTCCATTGTATATGTCAGCTAAGATAAGAATATATGTATGTTAGTTTGTACTATACCAACAGAGTAACCATGAAGTATACAACGTAATGAAAATATATATATATATATACTGTATATACACACATATGAACCAATGTTGCTCAAAGCTAGATGGACTTGGAAACTCAGAGGCAGTGAAATGAATGAGATGAATGTGTAATGGTGTGTACATGAATGAACCATGAGAGTGAACATAATAATGTATGAGACAATGTATATAGCATGACCATGCTAAGTTAAGTGCTCAAATGTGAAGGGAGTGAATGGATGATTAGCATCCATCAAGGAGTGTGGACTCACCTTGAATGAAGTAAACTGCTGCATGTGAGTGAAACAGGAAACTACCAGAAGACCCACCAGCCGCCTGTTTGGAGGTCCCCGGTTGGCTGGAGGGCTCACAGTTAGGACACCAAGCTGTGGTGTGTGCTGATGACTGGCAGTTAGCGGAGACTTCTGGTTAGCGAAATGCCTGCAAAATAGCTCCATGTCGATATTGCCCCAACAAGTCACCACCTGAAACTGAGCCCAAGTAGCCGCTACCTTTGCTGCAAATGAACGATGATAATCATAAAACGTGAAACCACCGTACTTGTGAGCCAAATCCACCACCTTATGAAGGTATAGGTCAAACTCTTCCCTCCTACCCTGACTGACCGAACATACAATGTCTCTGAAGATGCCAAACGCCAGTACAAATTCTGGCACACTGAGTTTGTGACTAAGCTTGGGATCCTTGGTCTTGAGCACCACCGAGACCTCTCCCCAAGCAAAAGACTGGTTCTCCGTAACATCTTGTGTCACTATTAGTAGCGAGGCTAAGTTGACATCCTTCCCTTCTAAAATATCTTTTTTGATATTGGCAGGAATGAAATGAGCAGGGGACACAGAAGGCAACACTGCCAATGGTGAAGGAGCTGCCGAAGGTAATGATAGGACATTACCTGTAGCCAGGCTTGGAAGAACCGGAGCAGGGGGTGCAGCAGGCACCCCCGCGCTGGCTGTTGCTGCCGCACTGAGAGAGCGGGCTTCAATTACCTCCATCCTATCCTGCAACTGCAGCATGGAGGTCGAGATTGTACTTAATACCGCATGTACAGTGGTGTGAAAAAGTGTTTGCCCCCTTTCCTCATTTCCTGTTCCTTTGCATGTTTGTCACACTTAAGTGTTTCGGAACATCAAACCAATTTAAACAATAGTCAAGGACAACACAAGTAAACACAAAATGCAATTTGTAAATTAAGGTGTTTATTATTAAAGGTGAAAAAAAATCCAAACCATCATGGCCCTGTGTGAAAAAGTGATTGCCCCCCTTGTTAAAACATACTATAACTTTGGTTGTCCACACCTGAGTTCAATTTCTCTAGCCACACCCAGGCCTGATTATTGCCACACCTGTTCACAATCAAGGCATCACTTAAATAGGAGCTGCTTGACACAGCAAGGTCCACCAGAAGATCCTTAAAAGCTACACATCATGCGAGACCCAAAGAAATTCAGGAACAATTGAGAAAGAAAGTAATTGAGATCTATCAGTCTGGAAAGGGTTATAAAGCCATTTCCAAAGCTTTGGGAATCCAGCGAACCACAGTGAGAGCCATTATCCACAAATGGCGAAGACATGGAACAGTGGTGAACCTTCCCAGGAGTGGCCGGCCGCCCAAAATTACCCCAAGAGCGCAGCGACGACTCATCCAAGAGGTCACACAAGACCCCACAGCAACGTCCAAGGAACTGCAGGCCTCACTTGCCTCAGTTAAGGTCAGCGTTCATGCCTCCACCATCAGGAAAAGACTGGGCAAAAATGGCCTGCATGGCAGAGTTCCAAGGAGAAAACCACTGCTGAGCAAAAAGAACATCAAAGCTCGTCTCAATTTCTCCACAACACATCTTGATGATCCCCAAGACTTTTGGGACAACATTCTGTGGACCGATGAGACAAAAGTGGAACTCTTTGGAAGGTGTGTGTCCAAGTATATCTGGCGTAGAAGGAACACTGCATTTCAGAAAAAGAACATTATACCAACAGTAAAATATGGTGGTGGTAGTGTGATAGTCTGGGGCTGTTTTGCTGCTTCAGGACCTGGAAGACTTGCCGTGATAAAAGGAACTATGAATTCTGCTGTCTACCAAGAGATCCTGAAGGAGAATGTCCGACCATCTGTTCGTGTACTCAAGCTGAAACGAACTTGGGTTCTGCAGCAGGACAATGATCCTAAACACACCAGCAAGTCCACCACGAATGGCTGAAGAAAAACGAAATGAAGACTTTGGAGTGGCCTAGCCAAAGTCCTGACCTGAATCCTATTGAGATGTTGTGGTATGACCTTAAAAAAGGCCGTTCATGCTCGAAAACCCTCTAATGTAACTGAATTAGGACAATTCTGCAAAGATGAGTGGGCCAAAATTCCTCCAGGACGCTGTAAAAGCCTCATTGCACGTTATCGCAAACGCTTGGTTGCAGTTGTTGCTGCTAAGGGTGGCCCAACCAGTTATTAGGTTTAGGGGGCAATCACTTTTTCACACAGGGCCATGATGGTTTGGATTTTTTTTCACCTTTAATAATAAAACACCTTCATTTACAAATTGCATTTTGTGTTTACTTGTGTTGTCCTTGACTATTGTTTAAATTGGTTTGATGTTCCGAAACACTTAAGTGTGACAAACATGCAAAGGAACAGGAAATGAGGAAGGGGGGCAAACACTTTTTCACACCACTGTATCTGCGTCAAGGAATTATGCACCGAAGCATGTTCCGCGCTGGTAGATGACAGCAGTTAAGAAGGAGCTGGAAACAATAACCTGAAGAGTTCCGCTTTCCTAGCCGTAGCCGGAAAAGGAATACCCCTCTGACGAAGCTCCACTACCAGCCTAGGTACCGTCCAATTCCTCAATGATGGAGAGCTGCCATGCTCTGAACCCCTACGAGGGGTAGGTGGGATGAATGCGAATTCGTCACTCTCCGAAACGTGAGACATAACGATATTTAAGAAGAAATGAACTGAGAGGCATGAGAATGAAACAACGGCACCACCAAAAATACCCCTACGTGCCTCGTTAAATACATACATGTGTGAAGTGGTGACAGACCAACAGTGCGTGAAATGAGATAAATGACCAATCATCCTAAAGTGTATGGAATGAGTAAGCCCGAAAAAACCTGCAGCGCAAATACAGGCAATTAACAAGGAACACTCAGGGCTACGATACCCACAGACCGTGGTGGGTATATATGAATGAAATGAGTGATGGTGCGACGTATGATGCGTGATGTACAGACGAGAAGATTGTGGTCCAATCAATCAATTAAAAACTTAACCTCAGCCTGTACGGATCTGTAGACGTGACAGACCCCGAAATGTAACGAATCTGCCTAGCACCCGTGATGAAAAGCATACACACGCACCTTGCTGATGAAACCACACGCTGAAATCCTGACCTGAAATATATCACAAGTAACTGAAGTGAACCCACCGGACGTGACAATCATGAACAGAAAAAATGTGAATAAATTAACAGACGAACCGTGCAGTACTCCCGTGATGCATGACAGCATGACTGCAGCCAACTTGTGATAGTCAGCGAGGTACATAACTTGATGGTGACTGCCTCCTCCCCCCAAAAGCACAGCCCGTGGCCTGATAAGCCAGAACGGAAGAACCCTTGAAAATAAAATTACATTAAACATGACATCGAATGACCGACTATGTGATATACAATGTTTACCTACAGTTACGTATGTAATTACATACAACAACTGACAAACCGCTGACATACAATTGACATGCAATTGACATACAATTGACAGATGACACGAACGAAAAATGCAAGATCGATCGCCTGACAGATCGCAGACAGATCACAAGATCGATTGCGCGCCAGATTGTAGACAGATCACACGATCGATAGCCTGACAGATCGCAGACAGATTGTCAGGTCGCTTGCCCGACAGGTCGCAAACAGCTAGCAGACAGATCGCAAGATCGATCGACGACAGATCGCAAGATCTAATCATACGCATCAATCACACAACCGTGGCATTATTACTCGTGAACAATTTAACACATTACAACACTGCCAACGCAGATCGACCACATGATCCGTCGAACGACAGACCGCAAGACCGATCGCCGATCGGACCCTTGTCAACTGACAATGCACAAGTCATGTGGACCCATGATGATAGATGCAGCACCAGCAACGCCCCCCCTGATATGCTGCATCAACCAGCGGATGCCTGCCGCCCCAACCCCTCCAGCCCATGACAGCAGAGCAAGCTAACACTAAAGTTACATCCCCCCCGCCAAATTGCATGCCACATGACCTGTAACGACAACCACTGATGACATGCTTGGCCTGATGACAGCCTAGACTGAATCCTACAATTGACACATCCGACTGCCTCTCTGTGAAAAATACCCCCCCCAAGCTCCCGCACCACAGCACAGCTCCCCCCAGCCATTGGGTGGCAATATGTCCCGCATCAGAACCCCCCCCCCCCCCATCGAGCTTGCCGCGGGCTCCCCAGCAGTAGCTTGATGTGGTGATATGCCCCCCTAGCCGCGATACCTGAGCCACGAGGCGAATGGGTCTGGTGGGTGAAGAGGGCCTCCCGAGACAGTCCGACGATTCAACTGCCCCCGCAGCCTCCGGCCAGCCTTCTGATGTATGAGACAATGTATATAGCATGACCATGCCAAGTTAAGTGCTCAAATGTGAAGGGAGTGAATGGATGATTAGCATCCATCAAGGAGTGTGGACTCACCTTGAATGAAGTAAACTGCTGCATGTGAATGAAACAGGAAGTGACAAACAGATCCCAGCCATGACTAGCCCTCAAATGATATCCCCAGAGGGCCCAGTGAGCTCCACCTCCAACGTCATGTGTGTGTGAAAAGGCACGCAAATGTGGACGACGCTTGTCGCCAAATGGGGGAGCGCCTGCGCAGATGTCCCCAAGTTGCACATGCTGACATTCCATGCAATAGCGAGCTGACGCCACAACCGCGGACGTCGCACGGTAGGCGTGGTCGCATGGTGCCGATGTGTAGGTGGCCCCACCCATCCAGACAGCAGGAGGAATGGGAACCTCCCTTGTACACATCGCAGCTCCCGAGCCAGACGATAACCAATGCCACCAGCAGCGAACAGCACCAAGAGCCTAGATCAGCCCATGGGAGATGATACCTGAGTGTTGGACGTAATGGCTGAAAGGGCTACAGAATAAAATAATTATGTGTAATGAATGATTGACTAATGGTGGCAGCAGACCAGGTTTGGGCTAAATGGGTGTCTTCCACCCGAGTTTAATAGACAAATAGTCTGGTGTCACCCGCAAACCACCTCCATCCCAATTTATGCAACAAAAAAACAGGAAACCCCCCCCCGGGACTTTAATGCGTGGTGAATGCGGTTAGCCAACAATTGACAGAGTAAATGCAGTCTCAAAATGTATTAAAATAGTCATGCAAACCTAAACATGAATCATAGCCAAGCCACTGAAAGGATACATACAGTAGAAAATGTCATTACATTGACATACCAATTACATTGGTAGTCTGATCCAGCCGTAGGTGAGTATATGGCCATGCGTTTTTGGGCCCTCTTGACTAATTGTCACGATATCATGTCTGTGTTGATAATTATTTGGTTCATTATACCCCCTACAGATGTACTACACACGCATCTACCCCTGATGAAGCGAGTATGGTCATGCGAAACGCGTTGGTATACTTTTTATGCCTGTGTACTCTGCAATTTACATTTTATACCATGATACGTGTAATGACATTTTCTACTGTATGTATCATTTCAGTGTCTTGGCTATGATTCATGTTTATGTTTGCATGACTATTTTAATAAATTTTGAGACTGCATTTACTCTGTCAATTGTTGGCTAACCGCATTCACCTCATTTAAAGTCCCGGGGCGATTTCCTGTTTTTTGTTGCATATACTGGGATGGAGGTGGTTTGCGGGTGAAACCAGACCTTTTTCTTTTTTTCACACTTATGCCAGAAATACATGGAGCCAATTTCTTTCCTTTCATGGGTTGCAGGAAAGAAATTTGCTTTATTACTCCATCAACACAGATAGTGTTGATGCGTGAATCCCTCCTGCCGAGACATTGTCTTCTCCCAGCATGAAGGGGGGGAGGCGGGGGAAGCCATCCCCACCAAGAGAAGAGAGTGATTATTGCTAGCAGCTATAGCAGCCACTAATGATAATCGTAGGTAAAACCCGGCATGCTGATTGTACCCAAGTTCATTAAATCGGTCAACTTTTTTCCTTTAGCCTGCCCATACATGGTTCCAATCTCAACCAGTTCCTGCTGAACCAGTTGAGATTCGAACTGTGTAAGGCCTGCCTTTGACAGAGTCAAAGGTAATTGTATGTAAATGAACATTTGTATGTGCATGGTCTATTTACATCTGCCTGCCCATAAACTCACATCCCCTATAAAACTGACAGGCAGATTTGAATGGATTGCCCATGTGAAAAGGGCTTTATTATAATATTTGAATTGATCCTAACACCGAAAGAAGATCTATCACCAAAAGGACATAAAGACGTCTGAACATCCACTGTGTATTACATCACCACCGTGGATGTTCAGACGGGAAAATACTTAGTTTTGCCTGACCCCCGTTTTTACTGGTGAACTGTTTTTTTGTTTTTTTGAACCAAGCCTCGGATGCAAGAAGAGTTTCTTCTCCCTCCTCTTTGCAGCTTTTTCTTGAAAGTACAAGAACTGTGGGGTAGATAGATAGGTTAGTTGGTAACCATTGGTAGCTGTACGTTTAATGGAGTCACCATAAAATCTATCTTCAGAATGCCCCATTGGACAAATATAAGTTTGAGGTATTTTTTCTCGAGAGCCCAGTCATTCTTGGAAAATATTCTGCTTAGCTGATCCGCTAACTGATTTTGCTTCCCTTGTAAGTACACCAAACCTTCTATGTGGTTCTCTGCTCAGTGAAAAATGTATATTGTTAGTTGCAGCAGAGAATGACTTTTGTTGCCCCTGATGGGCAATGTAGGCTATTGCTGTCTTGTTATTGATCAACTTCACTCAGAACCCTTGAAGAAGATCCTGACAGGCTTGTAATGCCATAAAAGCCGCCTTCAATTCCAGAAACTTGGAGTGTCTGCATTTCGACGGGCTTCAACCGCCCTATATCTGTTTCCCAAGACAGTGGGCCCCCCAGTCCCAAAGACTGGCATTCAATGTCCGAATTATCCAGACTCCCAGGCTGAGAGGCACTCTGGCCATGTGCACCACTCCAGGTCTTGCTAAATTCTTGCAGGCACAAAGATAGTCTGATCCATAGACTATCCCATTGAGTGAGGAAGGCAAATTGGAATGCTCACATGTGCCACCTGGCCCAAGACACCACTGGAATGGGCGCTGTAAACATTCCAGTGAGGACCATGCAGTCCCTCGCTGATATAAAGGCAGTCTCCCCTTTTGCATTTAAGTTCTCATTTCAAAAATAGTGTGGCCTGGAAAAAACACTTGATCCCTTTGGGTATTGAATACTACTCCAAGACTGCGAGCGTGTCAACTGACTTTCAGTTTGTTCACCAGCCAACCAAACTTAGTATTTTCATGACAGAATCACGATGCTTCGCCAGCTGCTGGCTTGAACTTGCTACAATCAAAAAGTCGTCCAAGTAGTGGTAGAGCGTTATTCCTGTAAGGTGAATTACCACTATGACTGCCAACAGGATGTTCGACAAAAATTCTCAGGGTTCTGCAAATCCCAAAAGACATACACATGAACTGGTAGTGACACCCCACCACTGTAAACCTCAAATATCTCTGGTGTTCCACCCTGTTTGGTGCATGAAGGTATGAATCAACCAGGTCTACTGACATCAACTAGTTGCCCTACTGGACTTTGGTCATGTTTGTCAAAGGACTTCATCTTGAACCTCTTGATGTACAGTATCTCACAAAAGTAAGTACACCTCTCACATTGTTGTAAATATTTTATTATATTTTTTCAACACTGAAGAAATGACACTTTGCTACAATGTAAATTAGTGAGTTTACAGCTTGTATAAAAGTGTAAATTTGCTGTCCCTTCAAAATAACTCAACAAACAGACATTTATGTCTAAACCGCTGGCAATAAAAGTGAGTACACCCCTAAATGAAAATGTCTAAATTGGGTCCATTAGCCATTTTCCCTCTTCGGTGTATCGTGACTTGTCAGTGTTACAAGGTCTCAGGTGTGAATGGGGAGCAGGTGTGTTAAATTTGGTGTTATCGTTCTCACTCTCTCATACTGGTCACTGGAAGTTCAACATGGCACCTCATGGCAAAGAACTCTCTGAGGCTCTAAAATAATTAATTGTTGCTCTACATAAAGATGGCATAGGCTATAAGAACATTCCCAAGACCCTGAAACTGAGCTGCAGCATGGCAGCCAAGACCATACAGCGGTTTAACAGGACAGGTTCCACTCAGAACAGGCCTCGCCATGGTCTACCAAAGTTGAGTGCACATGTTTAGTGTCATATCCAGAGGTTTTCTTTGGTAAATAGACATATGAGTGCTGCCAGCATTGCTGCAGAGGTTGAAGGGGTGGGGGGTCAGCCTGTCAGTGCTCAGACATACACCGCACACTGCATAAAATTGGTCTGCATGGCTGTTGTCCCAGAAGGAAGCCTCTTCTAAAGATGATGCACAAGAAAGCTTGCAAACATTTTTTTGGGAAAACCGTTTTGTGGATATTGAATACTACTCTAAGACTGAGAGCGTTTGAACTGACTTTTCTGTTTGTTCACCAGCCTGTCATCCCAGAAGAAAGCATCTTCTAAAGATGATGCACAAGAAAGCCTGCATACAGTTTTCTGAAGACAAGCAGACTAACGACATGGATTACTGGAACCATGTCTTGTGGTCTGATGAGCCCAAAATAAACTTATTTGGTTCAGATGGTTTTCAAGCGTGTGTGGCGGAAACCAGGTGAGGAGTATAAAGACAAGTGTGTCTTGCCTACAGTCAAGCATGGTGGTGGGAGTGTCATGGTCTGGGACTGCATGAGGGCTGCCGGAAATGGGGAGCTACAGTTCATTGAGCGAACCATGAATGCCAACATGTACTATGCCATACTGAAGACATACAGACATACAGAGCATAATCCCCTCCATTCGGAGACTGGGCCTCAGGCAGTGATGTAAGTAACTGAGTTAAAATAAACTGAGTTACCTAACTCAGTTACTTTAGAGGGTAACAAGTAATCTAACTGATTACTTTTCCCCTCATGGTAACTCAGTTCCCATTGCTTTGGCTTAGTTACCCCAATTACATCTACCGCCACTAGATGGCAGTAGTGTAATTCCGGTGTCCTGACGAAAAAGTTCCCCCGCCGGATAAGGACCCCCTATACTGCGCAGGCGCAGGGCTTGCGCAGTACGAAGGACTACGGAGCTTCAGAAAATTGCCGAACCTAAACAGCTCTGAGTGAACTCTACACCGCGCAGGCGCAGTTAACATGTAATTGTACGAGGCGATGCCGCACGCTCCTGATGCTCGTGCTACTCTGCAAGGGGCGTCTATCGTGTAACTAAGGGGTGGGTCTAGTATTACTGTAACCATGGGGCGCATTTATTATTATTGTTATATATCGAGCTCTGCCCATTAATTTAACATTCGTCCTCTTCTGTAGCCATCCGCCCCTTACACGATATAATAACAATAGACCCGCCCCTTGCTTACACGCTATAACAGATCTGCCCCTTGGTTAGAGTAATAATAGAGCAGCCCCTTGGTTACACGATATATAACTATAATAATAAATGCACCCCTTGGTTACAGTAATACTAGACCCGCCCCTTAGTTACACGTATAAAATATTTTAAAAAAAAGTCAGTTACTTTGCTGCGTAACTAATTACTTTTCCAATGTAGTAACTGAGTTACTAACGCAATTACTTTTTGGGAGACGTAATTTGTAACTTAACTAATTACTTTTTTAAAGTAAGATGACCAACACTGGCCTCAGGGCAGTAGTAGTTACAACCTGCCACATGATAATGACCCCAAACACACCTCCAAGACAATCACTGCCTTGCTAAAGAAGCTGAGGGTAAAGATTATGAACTGGCCAAGCATGTCTCCACACCTAAACCCTATTGAGCATCTGTGGGGCATCATCAAACGAAAGGTGGAGGAGCACAAGATCTCCAACATCCACCAGCTCCGTGAGGGTGTCATGGAGGAGTGGAGGAGGACTCCAGTGGCAACCTGTGAAGCTCTGGTGAACTCCATGCCCAAGAGGGTTAAGGCAGTGCTGGAAAATAATGGTGGCCGCACAAAATATTGACACTTTGGGCCCAATTTGGAAATTTTCACTTAGGGAGTGTACTCACTTTTGTTGCCAGCGATTTTGACATTAATGGCTGTGTGTTGAGTTATTTTGGGGGGCATAAAATTTACACTGTTATACAAGCTGCACAATCACTACTTTACATTGTAGCAAAGTGTCATGTCTTCAGTGTTGTCACGTGAAAAGATATCATAAAATATTAACAAAAATGTGAAGGGTGTACTCACTTTTGTGAGATACTGTATTTGTTCAATTTCTTAAAATCCAAAAAAGGCCCGAAAGCTATTGATGCTTTGGGTACTAGAAAAATTGGGGGGTAATATAGCTTCTGCTCTTCTGGCTGTACAGGTACTATGGCCTTGTTGAGATATAATTCTTCTATATATTTTTTTCTCTTTTCTTCTTGAGATCTGCTGGCAGTTCTGTCTAAATGAAATGATTTAGGGGATTGTTTTGGAATTCTATACTGTACTCCCGTTTCACTGTTTTCCAGATCCATCAATCCTTAATGTTCTTTGCCCAAACCCTCCACAAGGTGGCCAGACTTCAAAAAGGCATTTCAATCACCTTAGTAACTTGTGTCTCTCTGGATTTGACTCCTCGTAAGAAAGAACTTTGAGCCCCCCTTCACTGTGGCCTGTTAAATTCACAGCCTGACTTATATGATTTGGCCTCTCGAAAATTTCTGAAGTTTTCTTGACTTGAACAAAATGATTGTTGCTTTCTCTTATTAAACAAGTGCCACGGACCAGACTTTCCTCCTGTCACTCCCTTAATCGAGGCATCCTGTATTTTGACAAATAACACCTTCCCATTATAAGGAATGTTACAGAGGACCTGTTTAGAAGCCCCCTCTTCCACCCAATAGCACAACCACAGGGTCCTCTTGGCTGTGATTGAATGCATTTACAATCTTGCCAGCACCCATATTTGGTTTGTCGAAGCCTCTGCCAAAAAGTCAGCTGCCAGGTTCAACTCCTCAAGAGCTATGGCAATTTTTGTAGCATTCACTATCAACTTCAGGGCTGTTTCCATATTAGCAACCCTTGCCTTTATTTCTTTAGACACTAAAGTTAATGCTTGTGCGAAAAGGCAAAGCCTGTCACTGTATAGACATATTCAAATCTGTGTCTACTCCCGTATGTGTATTTCATAAAAATGCATTTGCCGCCCTCCCTGAATAAAGAAAATCTGTTCTGTAAATTTACCTTTTTATCTGGTTTCTTCCATTCATCCTCTTTGAGAGCCTTCATCTCTGTCACGATGGGAAAAGAAGGCTCTTCTTTCCTCAAGTTTTGAAAAATATTTGGATATTTGTTGTGGTGGTAGGCCTTGGCTCCCCCCTATAGCTTCCTTAACTATTCTCTATTTATTACCACCTCTTTGAGACAATCCCTGTAGATTAGCTTCATAGGCAATGCAGGCTGCTTACAGGCCCAACAAACACCCGGAGCCGGGTGATGATTTTCAGATTGTGCTGAACAAGTCGCATGTGCAGCATTGCCGTATGAGCTGTTTGGGAAGCTCGAAGGCCATCCTGAGTGGGAGTCTGAGGAACATGGATTGTTTTGGTCAGGAGAAGATGATCGAAACGTGGGAAGTGTAGAGTTACCCTTCAAGATTTAATAGTATTGTAACAAAGATGTTTTTCTGTTTCTCTGTAGAAACTCACTGTAAATTCTGTTTATCTCACACTCACACATTTCCATAACAAGTTTTAGTTCTCATGGCTTCTAGTAACGGGTCTGCTTCCCATAACAAGTATGCTGTTTTGTACTCCCATATTATCAAAAAACTTACTGAGAATCTTATCAGGGACATATATTGCGTGAGACATTTTTAGAGTAAATATGATGTTGAGTCCGAAAGAAGAAATATTATGAATCTTGCAGATCAATATTGAATTGTATAACAGAATGCTTAAATGCTTAAATGTGATTGGTTGTTCAATTGCGTTCTTCCCCCTTTTTTGTATTGTATATGCTCTGTGAAACGGAAGTAAAGGGATCTTTTTTCAACCACACACGGTGTATGGTGTCCTTTTTGCCTGTCTGGACAGACAAGGGGGGAAAAGGGGCGAGAGTTTTCCATTGACCGTTAAAGTCCAGTTGAGGGAAAGAGGAGCTGATGCAGAGGACAATACAGGAAACCTAACAGATGGTACCAGAATAAGTGGGGTACATTACAGGTAAGCTTTCTTTAAAATTACTTTTTCAAAGTATTTTTGAACAGCTTACTCTGTCAATGTTATAACCCGTCGCATTATAGAACTCAAGGCATAATTGATTAATTTATTTTGATTAGCTTGCCTTAGAGATAAGGACATTATTGGGATTACTGACGAGTACCAGGATCCCGGAAATTGGGATTACTGACAAGGTGTACCAGAATCCCGGGTCCCGAGAGATAGGGAGATTAGGGACATTAAGCTGGGATGCCGGTCTAGGATCCCAGGAGAATTATAGCACAGCTCACTCATATATTGGGATAATTGACGAGTACCAGGATCCCGGAAATCGGGATAAACTGACGAGATGTACCAAGATCCCGGGTATTAATATAAAAGAACGATATTAGGTATCAAAATATAGGGGACAAGGATACCTGCTAAAATTGCCCAGTATCCCTCCCATATATTGTATTAATATCATACCATAGCAGGTTGAAAACCTTGTTTTTAACCAGGACTGGTCATTGGAAACCTCTAAATCATTTTAATGTCATATTTGAAGTAATGTTTAGGTGTTTTTGTCAGGACGCTGCCCAGAGTGTTTAACAAACCTATTATTTGTGTATGAGGGATCAAATACTTATTTGGTTGCTAGTATTCCCGGAGGTTATTACCAGATTTAATATACATAATAGTTTTGTGTTCCAGGAGGGTCTTTGATACATCATGACAACAGGGACGTTGTAACATTTTTCTGGGGTAATACATGGATTGGTGAGGCTAACTTTTGATCAAAACACGCTATGTGAATAATTCCTTTTGCCACTGACATCTTTTGCGCAGGGGAAGTCAGGTGCAAATTTTGGATATTTGGGCGTTTTGCCAACAAGGGTTCAAATGCTAATATCTCACCAACCGTAACGGATAGTGGGGAATTGTTTGCAGCATTAGTATTACAGCAATTGAAAGTACTGTTTAAACCTGTTGGCACTTTGCCAAGAAATTTGAAATATAAATAAAAATTGTTTGGTTATAAGAATAAGGAAAGTAATAACGTACAAAGCTTACTTATAAGCAGGGGAACCTCTGGCCAGAGGGAGTCTTTTTTGGCATTTTGCCAAGAAATAAAAAACTTTTTAATTTCAAGAAGCTTTAACTGTTAAAGGTGTCATAGGTACTATTGAATGTGGAACGGGTGAAACTTTTGTGGCTTGTCCTAAGTCATTAACTGTATGTTCTGCAGCTGATGTGTATAAATAGAGTTATAAAATAAGATAAAGTATAAGAATTGTAAACATGGGAAATCTGCTGGGAAAGGGAGGTTCGGAAGGTAAGCCGGATCAGCCCACTCCTTTAGATTTCGTGTCTGGAAACTATGGAACATATTATACTGAACCCTTCTGGAAAAACATATTGACCAGAGCACATGCTCTACAAATTGCGGGGCTAAGTGAGTGGGGACCATGTTCTGCAGAGGAATGGGAAGAAGTCACTAAAATTTGTAGCCAACATAAGCAGTATAATTATCCACCGTTTCCTTATGATAAAGAATATATGACTGAATGTTATAAAATGTGGTGTAAAGCATTGAAAAATTATAAAAAGCAATTCCCTCATCGTTCCTTAGACAAGCCTCCTGAAAAACCAACACTTGCCTCTGCCCCTGTCCAACCCCCTTGTTATGACAAGGGGGATTCAAAGGATTATGTGCGTTTGGCACCAGTACCTCCACCGTATGCTATGACTAAAACGGATAATGACGAAAAGCCAAAAGAAAGACTTTATCCTTCATTATCCTCCCCTAACAAAGATAATTCACCCCAGTCTACTGATGAAGAATGCCCAGCCCTGGAGAGTGATGAGGATGACAACACCAGCACCTCCTTAATCAAAATTCCAGTGGTCACTGACCCTGAGAAAACTGACACAACATCTGCCACACTTGCTTTGCCTCTCATTACCATGGGAACCACGCAAGTCCAAATCCCGCTCCCGTTAGGTACTGTCAGGGAAATTAAAGAAACATGTCCCAAACCTAGAAAAGACCCCCGAGCAGCAGTTAATTTCCTAAAGAGATATTGTGAGGGGGCACGTATGTCACAAGAAGACTTAGAAGTCATAGTAAATGCTGTAGATCCCGAAAGTTCAGCGGATATAAAAATATCAAATTGGTTCAAAGCTAGTAATTTATATGAAGCTGAGGAAAACTGGCCCACATTTTGGAATAATCTCCTGGCAGCATGGAGGAAAGCCTATAAACCAGAAATGCCCATACATGACTTAATCTCATGTAAACAGCAGCCAGGAGAAGATTTTTTTTCTTTTGTGTCCCGGCTTTATAAGATCTATTTGACATGTGATGTAGATAGCCCACAACTTTTTGTCAGCACTGCCATGAACAATGGAGATCCAAAGGTGACCCAGGTAATTAAACTGGTCAATACTGAGTGGGCAACCATGTCCCCCCCCACAGTTTGTGGATGATGTAAAGAAAAGGGCCTCCTCTGGTTTTAATACCAAAGGAGGACTATTCGCCCAGACCTCAGGGACTCCCACCCCCATGCTCCCAGCCTTTGATAATTCCACGTTGCAAACACAAGAATACCCAAATCAAAGCTGTTTTCTTTGTGGAGACCCCTCCCATTGGAAAAAATATTGTCCACACAGAAGAAACACCCAGGGTAATGGACAGGGTAGGTTTCAAAGGACGGGGTGGAGTGTTTCCAGAGGCAGATATCAGCGTAAATTTCCCAATTATCAAACACAGCAATATCCTTCTCCATCACAACAAAGCCGCCCCCTGCAACCTGAACAATACACCCAAAACCAACCCCCACCACCTGGCCGCCGCCGAACACAACCAAAATATAACCGTCCTGTAATCAAGGCGCCCCCCCCCCCCCCCCAGAGAACAGCCAGAACCCAGAAACACTGTAGTATTAATTCAAATGGATTGGCCAGGGTACAATGATGACAACCCTCGCAATAACCCCTTTCATCAACATCCATAAGGAGTACCCGGAGCAGATCCCCTCCTTGGTAATGCATTTCTTCTCTTCCCACTGGAAAACACTTCCACGGGTAGTCCTTAAAGTTGAGGGATGGGTGGTATGTTTTTTAGTGGACACAGGGGCTAATACGAGTTTGTCACAAAAAAAAAAAAAAAAAAATTGTACCGAGGGCTGCTCCACTATGGGAATTAATGGGATTGATGTTACACACAAACATTTGCCATCCTCACTGACTGCCCCTTATGTTTAAAGGGAAGAGACCTCATGTCTTCATTAGGGGTAATGTTAAATTTGACCTACAAGGGGGAATGACTGCCAAATCATCAACATGTGACTTGACTATGCCAAAAAGAAAAAAAAAAATTTTTTATTACGTTTTACTTTATGACCATACAAGCAGCATTAGAGACTCACCCGATATGGGAAAAGTCAAAAACAGACGTAGGACATGTCAAATGCACTCCTTATGTCCCTACTTTCAAACCAAACATCATACCATTCTTTCAGAAACAATACCACCGTCATGCTGACGAAGTATAGAGTACACCACAGATCACCACATACATGCAGAAAGGCATTCTAAAACCCATTATCAGTCCCTGGAATACACACATGCAGTAAAGAAAGCCAGCGGCGAGTGGAGGCTAGGGGGATTTGAGGGGGGTGAACAAATGTATTTAACCACTTCCACCACTAGCAGTGGATCCCAGATTGTTCTTTTTATGATTCAATCCTTGCACCCCTCTACTACAGCCACTGCCCCCAAGCAGGTGTTACACTGAGGAAATAACACGTACCTTATTACAGTCTTTGGCCAGTGCTCCAGCACTGGGTTTACCAGATCATAAGAAATCCTTTGTGCTTTACTGTATAGTCAGGGACCCTGCGCTGGCTGCCGTACTGGCCCAAGCGCATGGTACCCACTACCGACCCGTGGCTTATCTATCCAAAAAACTCCCCGTTCAGATACAAAGACTGCCAGCTTGCCTACAAGCTGTTGCTGCCTGTGGCAGTAAACATGACAGTAAAGGAAACATCCAAAATCACTTTAGGAACTGATACTACATTGTACACAACACATACTGTAGTACACCTTTTACAAAACATTTCTACATCTACTGACTACATAAATGTTTTTTTTGACGGCAGCTGTTCTAAGCGATACTGTATGCTGTAGTAACTTTACCAGACATAATATAAGAACCGAAACCACTAGCAGCGACTTCAGCTCAACAGGCAGAGCTCTATGCTATGACACGTGCCTGTCAATTATTCAAAGGACAAAAAGTAAACATTTACACTGACAGTAGATACACTTTTGGGGTCTTTTAGGCCCGCGGGTATTAAGTGAACTCCATTTACCCTCAAAAAAAAAAAAAAAAAAAAAAAAAAAATGTATTAATGTCATAAAAGTAATAGGTCATTCCTATGACAAATCTGATATTACTAAAGGAAACAACTTAGATATCAGCACCCAAAATTATTGTTTTCTACAGATTTTTCGTCCCCAAGTTTCCCAGCCCGAGCCAGAAGAATTGTCTGACATTACCTGTTGGGAGTCACAAGGTTTGACACACAACCCGGACGGCTTGTGGTCAAACAAGGAGGGGATCATAGGTATTCCAGAAACAGTAGCTCCTTTGGTAAGAAAACCCTTCAGCAACTTGCTTAACTTGTGTCCAGAATAATGTTGAGGGACACATAGGCCCATTAAAAGACTTACAAGGGACACATAGGCCCATTAAAAGACTTAAAAAAGTGAATAAGTGTGGCGCTGTAAAGTTGTGTCTGATCGGTAGCTGTAAGTGAGAATCGAATCCCTATTACAATGCCATCGTTCAGGGTTTAGTGACTAACCACCATAAAAAATGGTGAGGAAGTGTAATGCCGCGTACACACGTGCGGACTTTTGCCGGCGGACCTAGTCCAGCGGACAATCCCGCGGGACTTTCCAGCTGGGTTCGCTGGACTTTCCGAGCGTGTGGACTTGCCCACACACGCACGGACTTCTCCAGCGGATAATCCGCCGGCCAAAAGTCCGCGGGACTTTTGAAAATGAACGGACTTGCCCACACACGGAGCAGTCCGTTCATTTCGAACGTAACTTCAGGTTACGTAGCTAGCGTAGGCAGTAAATGCCGCCGCGCTAGCTCCGCAAGCTGGCATGGATTTAAAGGGAATCCCCACGCCGAAAAAAACGGCGTGGGGGTTCCCCCCAAATCCATGTCAGACCCTCATCCGAGCACGCAGCCTGGCAGGCCAGGAAAGGGGTGGGGACGAACGAGCGCCCCCCCCCCCCCTGAGCCGTACCAGGCCGCGTGCCCTCAACATGGGGGGTGCCCTGGGGAAAGGGGGGCCGTGCGGCCCCCCCCCCACCCCAAAGCACCTTGTCCCCATGTTGATGAGGACAAGGGCCTCTTCCCGACAACCCTGGCCGTTGGTTGTCGGGGTCTGCGGGCGGGGGCTTATCGGAATCTGGGAGCCCCCTTTAATAAGGGGCCCCCCAGATACCGGCCCCCCACCCTATGTGAATGAGTATGGGGTACGATGTACCCCTACCCATTCACCTAAGGTGTAAAATGTAAAGTAAAAAAAAACACCCACACTTTTGAAAAAATAGTTTATTGCACTGCTCCGGGGGTCTTCTTCCGTCTTGGGGGTCTTCTCGCCGGACTCCTCCGCTCTCTTCTGCTCTTTTACCTAGCTCTTTCACGAGCGGGGGGAGTCCGGCTACCTTCTTCGTCGTCGCCGTCGTCTGGGGTCTCGATCCGCCTTCGGGGGTCTTCCGGGGTCTCTTCTGTTCTTGCGGCGGTCGTCGTCTTCCGCGCCGCCGGCGCCTTCTCCTTCTTCTTGTCCTTCTTCTTCCGATGTTGACCCGTCGCTGTCTCTGCCCGGAATGCCTGTGCCGCTCTGCGCTGAGACTTGTATAGGGACATGGGGGACAGGGTCACATGTCCATGTCACATGGTGACCCCGCCCCCTTGCGATGTCACAGTCCCAGCATCCTCCGGGACTGTGACAACACAAGGGGGCGGGGTCACCATGTGACATGTGCATGTGACCCTGTCCCCCATGTCCCTATATAAGTCTCAGCGCAGAGCGGCACAGGCATTCCGGGCAGAGACAGCGACGGGTCAACATCGGAAGAAGAAGAACAAGAAGAAGGACAAGAAGAAGGAGAAGGCGCCGGCGGCGCGGAAGACGACGACCGCCGCAAGAACAGAAGAGACCCCCGGAAGACCCCCGAAGGCGGATCGAGACCCCCAGACGACGGCGGCGACGACGAAGAAGGTAGCCGGACTCCCCCCGCTCGTGAAAGAGCTAGGTAAAAGAGCAGAAGAGAGCGGAGGAGTCCGGCGAGAAGACCCCCAAGACGGAAGAAGACCCCCGAAGGCGGATCGAGACCCCCAGACGGCGGCGACGACGAAGAAGGTAGCCGGACTTCCCCCGCTCGGTAAAAGAGCTTGGTAAATGGCGGGGGAGTCCGGCGAGAAGACCCCCGGAGCAGTGCAATAAACAATTTTTTCAAAAGTGTGGGTGTTTTTTTTTACTTTACATTTTACACCTTAGGTGAATGGGTAGGGGTACATCGTACCCCATACTCATTCACATAGGGTGGGGGGCCGGTATGTGGGGGGCTCCTTATTAAAGGGGGCTCCCAGATTCCGATAAGCCCCCGCCCGCAGACCCCGACAACCAACGACAAGGTGCTTTGGGGTGGGGGGGGGGCGCACGGCCCCCCTTTCCCCAGGGCACCCCCCATGTTGAGGGCACGCGGCCTGGTACGGCTCAGGAGGGGGGGGGCGCTCGTTCGTCCCCACCCCTTTCCTGGCCTGCCAGGCTGCGTGCTCGGATGAGGGTCTGACATGGATTTGGGGGGAACCCCCACGCCGTTTGTTCGGCGTGGGGAGTCCCTTTAAATCCATGCCAGGTCACGGAGCTAGCGCGGCGGCAGTAACTGCCTACGCTAGCTACGTAACCTGAAGTCACGTGCTAAATGAACGGACTTGCCGATGAGCGGCAAGTCCGTTCATTTCAAAAGTCCCGCGGACTTGCCCACTAACGGCGGGATTGTCCGCTGGACTGCCAAGTCCAGCGGATAATTTTAAAACCAAACTTAAAACTTTGGTCCGCCGGACTTTGGCGCCAAAAAAGTCCGCCGGCGCCCACACACGAGGGGATTATCCGCTGGACTTCAGTCCAGAGGATAATCCCGCGAGATTGTCCCTTCGTGTGTACGCGGCATAAGTGTAAACAATCCACATCAGAATTGTTTATAAAAGTAAAAATAAAACATTTGTGTTACCCATATACATGATTATAGCATAACATAAAAAACGAAAGAGTGATACAATTATGTGCAAAAACACTAAGGTATCGTGGTATTCAGATGATGGATACCACACAGTGTGTTACAATTGGTATTTAAAAAACACCACAACCATAACTTCAGTTTAAATGAGCCTAATGTGGTCCCAGCCAAATACACCTGTGTATTTAAAAGAAATATCCCTCATAGAGGTAATAAGCTCAATTATAACGTATAAAAATAACAGAATTATAGTCAAACAAGTGCTATTGTGACACGTGTTAAAATTGGCCTGATGTCTAAATTCATAAGTCCAAGGTGGTAAAACTCATATATAATGGTGTACTGATATTCCCATGATGCTATATAATGTTCATCAACGTGACATCCTCATATACTTTGGACGGCGTCTAGAACTATATGGTGCAGGAATGAGATCTGGTACGCTTACCGTCAAGGATGGACCCACTGACCTTTGGTGAGGGGTCAAAGAGAGCTTGAGTGTGCCGGTAGGTGATGCTTGCAGGATGGTGAGCCAGAATCAGGAAACTGGAAGTGAGACTGGGCCGGCACCACAGTCTATACTCACCAAATCACCGATATAAGTACAGGAACCACACTTTGGAGGGCTGTGCAGGAACTCGATTGTTTACCCCAAAACACATCAGTGGGTCAGGACCATGAAAATAAAAGAGATAAGGAGGGCCTCCTCATAGTGTAAATCAATCCGATGACGGATTAAATTTTATTTTTTAAAATTCTTGTTTGTCAGATAAAACGCTCAAAGTAAAAACAAAGACAAACCAAGAAATAAAGTAAACGCAGTGGTAGTGGGTCTAGCGTATCCGCCCTACGCGTTTCGTCTCACAAGACTTCAACAGGGGCATAGGCTAGTAGACCACCTCTGCGTTATATATATACCACTATAAGAATACATAAGGACATGCACCTGAGCTCATTAGGGGCAGTCCCACTTCCGGTTGTACACTCCCATAAACCCAAAATTGGTCCGATTGGTTAAAGCCAACCAATCGAGGTAATAACTCACCAGAATAGGAAGGTCCAATATGGCCATGACAGGTTGTATTGGACTGTACGGATGTCGGTATAAGTATTGGAAATGTCATTGGCTACTGGGCATCATAGCCATGTACAGCCCTTGCCGGCATGTACATCAATGGAGTGTTAATTTGGGCGCGAAAAAACGTGCGTCAGTCACGTGCGTAGGAAGCCACGGAGTCACGTGGCCTGAACGTCCAATGAATAGAGACCGCGTCAAACTTCTAAAGGTGCTCGTCTTTGGCCAAGCGCCGCGCATCCCTCGCTGCGCATGCGCGACCAGCAATGGAGAGCAAAACGTGACGACATCATCGCACGGCCAATCAGCGGTCACGCTGTGAGTAGTGACGAACACGTCTACGTCCGCAAATAGCGTGCACAACAATCGCGCCTACGTCAACCACAACGTGCATCACGTGAACGCCCGCGTGACGGAAAAAAGGTAAACATTGTGGTCACATGACCCGACTTGCTGGAAGTGGACGAGGCTTATATCCACATCACAGACACATTACGTAACTAGAAGGCATCCATATATCACAGGACAGTGGTATAATGATGTTCTAATAGTGAAAATAAAAGTAGAAACATCAAAAAATCGAACTACAATAAAAAGCGAACCTATAATGAAATTTATGAAATTGAATGGAATAATTTGAAACAAAACTACTTTGGAAACCGGAGTCTGACTGTCCCGAATGGCTAGACTCCTAACATATACATGTCATTGTCATGTTGGATGGGCAACAGTAAACATATATCGCAGTGGTATCCAAGCATGTACTATAAACTATGATATACAGCCCAACAATCTATGTTGAAAAATTAGTCACAGTACCAGGTATTCAATACAATATTCCAAAAGAGAACAGATTAACATCAATAGAACAGAAAAAATATATATATTAAAAAATAATAATAAGAATAGTACTCATTAGCTATGGATGAACAACCCGTCCCTAGCAATGTATTGGCCAAATATGTCTTAAACACCAACTATCGTATATGTAGATGGCATGGTGCCCGTATTAGTGCCAGCACAGGGAGGAGCAGTATAAAATATGACTACATCAGGAACGATTAATAAACGAATTGATGTCCCAATCTACGTTCATCCCGTGTGGGGTATAACATTTTATTTGGTGTATCCAAAACGTTTCAAGTTTAGATACACCCCTAACTTTAGATTCTCCTCTCCAGTGAGCTGTAAACTTATCAATAACTTGGAATTTAGAACCTTCTGGGTTTCTATTATGGCAGGACAAATAGTGTTTCGGGACACTATGGTTGGTACGCCCTGCTCTTATTGCGGCAAGATGTTCGTTTACTCTAATGGCAAAGGTCCTAATAGTACGTCCTATGTATTGCTTCCCGCACGGACAAGTAATAAGGTAGACGATGTATTTAGTGTGACAGGTTACGAAGCAATTCATTTCATATATTTTGCCAGTCACACTGGACCTGAAGGAATCACATTTCCTGCGGCATGTATTGTTTACACACACGTTGCATTTACGACATGGGTAGAACCCTTTCATGTTGTGGAAAAATGTAGGTGGGCACGGAGGGTCAATAACATTGGGAGCAATCTTCCCCCTAAGGGACATAGCACCTCTGTATATCACACCTGCTCTATCGGGTAGTAGGGGTCCTAGTACATGATCGTTTTTGAGGATCTTCCAGTGTTTAACCATGATCTCTTTAATTTGTCTGTGTTGGACTGAAAAATTAGTCACAAAGGACCATTTATGCTTATTTTCTTTGTTTTTTGGGGGATTCTCTACTAATAGGGTTTCACGGTCAATCCTAGATACTTTTTGTATTTCGTCATCGATTTGTGCTGCCATATAACCCTTGTCCAAAAATCTCTTTTTGAGAATATCAGCCTGATGGAGGAAATCAGGAAGAAATGAACAATTGCGCCTGATGCGCATGAGTTGGCTGCGGGGCACTGATTTCAGCCATGAGGCGTGATGGCAGCTATCGACCGGAATGTAACCATTCCGGTCGGTAGTTTTAAAGAAAGTTTTGGTCGAAATATGACCTTCACTGGCACTGATTTCCAAGTCTAGAAAGTGAATAGTGGAGGTACTAGCCTCATAGGAAAGCTCGATGCCAATGTCATTGTTGTTTAACATGGACATGAAATCATTAAGTGATTCCATAGAGCCTTTCCATAGGAGGAGGATGTCGTTGATGTATCTGGACCAAAACACAAGCTGTGGAGGGTCCAGAACATGGACGACATCCTCCTCCCATTTCCCCATGAAAATATTAGCAAGGCTGGGGGCGAACTTGGCGCCCATGGCAACTCCCTTTGTTTGTAAATAATAGTTGCCATCGTACCAAAAATAGTTGTGTTTAGTTGCATAATGCAACAAGTCCATTATGAATCTCTATTGCGTAAGGGAAATGGACTTGTTGCGACCGAGGAAAGTATCAACCGCTTTCAACCCCAAGTCATGAGGGATGCATGTGTACGAAGTGACGTCGGCAGTGACCATCAAGAGGTCACTGCTATACGTGACTTTTTGCAATTTTGAGATGGTATCTCTAGTATCCTTCAAGTATGAGGGTAAGGTCTTAACTAGGGGCTGTAAATAAAAGTCAATATATTTTCCTATCCTCGAAGTGATGGAGTCTATGCCACTCACAATTGGCCTACCGGGGGGGTTGTTAACATTTTTATGTACCTTAGGTAGGTAGTACATAGTGGGTATTCTTGGCACAACGGGTACGAGGTAACTTTTTTCTTTTTTGTCCAAAATCCCCAGTTGTGCCCCAGTATCCACGAGGTCCATAAGAATTTTTTTGAAATCAGATGTAGGGTTTTTTGGTAAAGGGGAGTATGTATCAGAGTCGCTCAGAATTCTCATCATTTCAGTATGATAAGCGATTCTGTCAAGTACGACAATCCCTCCCCCCTTATCCGCCGAGCGGATAACTAAATCCTTACGTTCGCATAAAGATTTTAGTCCTACTTTGATATCTGGATTATTATGCATTCTTTTATTTGGAAGATTCATCGGATTTATTTACACTATGAGGAGGCCCTCCTTATCTCTTTTATTTTCATGGTCCTGACCCACTGATGTGTTTTGGGGTAAACAATCGAGTTCCTGCACAGCCCTCCAAAGTGTGGTTCCTGTACTTATATCGGTGATTTGGTGAGTATAGACTGTGGTGCCGGCCCAGTCTCACTTCCAGTTTCCTGATTCTGGCTCACCATCCTGCAAGCATCACCTACCGGCACACTCAAGCTCTCTTTGACCCCTCACCAAAGGTCAGTGGGTCCATCCTTGACGGTAAGCGTACCAGATCTCATTCCTGCACCATATAGTTCTAGACGCCGTCCAAAGTATATGAGGATGTCACGTTGATGAACATTATATAGCATCATGGGAATATCAGTACACCATTATATATGAGTTTTACCACCTTGGACTTATGAATTTAGACATCAGGCCAATTTTAACACGTGTCACAATAGCACTTGTTTGACTATAATTCTGTTATTTTTATACGTTATAATTGAGCTTATTACCTCTATGAGGGATATTTCTTTTAAATACACAGGTGTATTTGGCTGGGACCACATTAGGCTCATTTAAACTGAAGTTATGGTTGTGGTGTTTTTTAAATACCAATTGTAACACACTGTGTGGTATCCATCATCTGAATACCACGATACCTTAGTGTTTTTGCACATAATTGTATCACTCTTTCGTTTTTTATGTTATGCTATAATCATGTATATGGGTAACACAAATGTTTTATTTTTACTTTTATAAACAATTCTGATGTGGATTGTTTACACTTACACTTCCTCACCATTTTTTATGGTGGTTAGTCACTAAACCCTGAACGATGGCATTGTAATAGGGATTCGATTCTCACTTACAGCTACCGATCAGACACAACTTTACAGCGCCACACTTATTCACTTTTTTATTCTCTTCACAATCTGTCATATTGTTGTGTCGGCAGCTTTTCACAGGGGAAGCGTAGCTGCATCTATATATATATTTCCATTAAAAGACTTACAGATTGATTTGACACACATGCCCAAACAGAAAGGTAATATCAAATATTGCGTAATAATACTCCAGTTTGCCATTCTCCCTCATGGCCGGAAGTTATTCCCGTAACAGGAGAGACCGCAGGGATGAATAGAAACGTTAAAGACAAATTAAAAGGCCCACCCCCAGATAAGAACCACCCCCCCCCCCCCATGCTAGGACAGGACTGTCCCCCTTTTGAGATCCTTATGGGAAGACCCGCTCAAAAAGCCCCTAAGATAGGCGAGGAATCTAACTTATATTCCTTACAGGAAGAGTACGTGAAATATCTGGTAAGTAGCCCTGCTGAAACTTATGACAAGGTTGCTGTCACCTTTCTTCCTCTTTCCACAGAACCAACACATCCTTTCGTCCCGGGGGATAAAGTACTGATCAAACAACTTGCAGTCCGTAAACAACCAGGCCCCTGTCTTCCAAGGTCCATTTGAAGTCCTCAATGTCTCCAGGACAGCAATACTGACGGATCAAAGCCTGCAATGGATCCATGCATCAAGGTTGAAGAATAGCCCACAAATAAAGGAGACAGGGAAGGAAATGGAGGAGCCCCACAAGAAGAGACTCAGCCACTACTGTCCCATGCCCCCTCTCACAAAACCCCCAAACCATTCTTACCATAGACTTTCCCCATGAGCCAAGAAAATGCACCACCTGGACAGTCTTTCTTTTTTCAATTGAAATGACCATCACTGTATTCTTACTCTTATTTTTTGGCTTTATGAGTTGGCTAAACTCCTCGTGCGGGATGGGGGAGGGTACTGTTGAAGTGAATGCCAGAGCAACATACATGGAAAGGAGTCATACTTATCCACAGGCCGACATTTAGTCCCTATGGTTGGAAGGCCTATCACCCTAGAGCAGTTACTAAATACCACCCAGGAAGTCCCTGTTATAAACACCACTCCCACAGGTTAGCTACTTTTAATATCCTGGACACTGATGAAAGGATAGGTAACAGATCCTTATATGACATATGTAAATGTGTAAGGGGATCCAACAATCCACGGGTTACTGAATGGATAAATAGCACACACATGGACAGCCCCTGGATAAGGCAAGGTGGAGATGGAGATTCCCTCTTTGGGGGATTGGATGTGTTTAGTGGGATTAAGGTCAAAACTTAGCCCCCCCAAAGTGGTTCAAGCCCCTCATGTTCCCCACGGATGGATGGTCTGTTGTGGACTATGGTGCCATACCACCGTCCCTTACCCTATGGAAAGAGAAACGACAGGTTGGTGTACTATTGTGGAAATGATCCCTCTAATGGGGACCACAGGGTCAGACACACTTGTGTCCATGAAACCTGCCCACGGTCACCTTGAATTTGGCAGACACAAGAGGGAATTAACCACTTGGTGGGACAAAATTTTTACATCCTTCGGTGGGGTGGGCGTATACAATGCCCTCACAAAGGTAGATGGATTTGGGATGTTAATGGACTCATGGATGAATGCCACAGCAATAGATATAGGATTACTCAATGAAGAACTTAGGAAGGTATTATTTGAACAAGAGGTAATTAAACAAAGGCAAGAAAGAATGATGATGGTTCTTACAGGGCTGTGTGACCTAACCGGGGATAAAACCCTATGCTGCACATACATGAACAATCTTACAAAGCCGTCTGAAGATTTAGAAATCCCAGACTATTATGACATTATTAAAGGTCACAATGAAGAAAGGGCAAAATTGCAGGACCAAATGAGACGTATGGGGGACTCATGGAATCCCTTTTCAGGTGTAGGAGGATGGTTCGGTTCTATTTGGGAAAACATTATGAATTTCTTTAAGAAAGCGGGTATGATACTCCTCATGATATTTATTTTAGCTCTGGCCGTTTATGTGACAATCAAATTGGTGTTCTACCTGATAAGTAAAGTAGCAAAATCAAAGAACCTAGTTGATAAGTCTGAAACAGCCATGACCATGTTCAGGGCAGGATATAGGTGGTACAATGAGTGATCAGCGGAGACTTCTTAAAGTCTCCTATGATCAAAGGAGGGATTGTAAGGAAACGTGGGAAGTGTACAGTTACCCTTCAAGATTTAATAGTATTGTAACAAAGATGTTTTTCTGTTTCTCTGTAGAAACTCACTGTAAATTCTGTTTATCTCACACTCACACATTTCCATAACAAGTTTTAGTTCTCATGGCTTCTAGTAACGGGTCTGCTTCCCATAACAAGTATGCTGTTTTGTACTCCCATATTATCAAAAAACTTACTGAGAATCTTATCAGGGACATATATTGCGTGAGACATTTTTAGAGTAAATATGATGTTGAGTCCGAAAGAAGAAATATTATGAATCTTGCAGATCAATATTGAATTGTATAACAGAATGCTTAAATGCTTAAATGTGATTGGTTGTTCAATTGCGTTCTTCCCCCTTTTTTGTATTGTATATGCTCTGTGAAACGGAAGTAAAGGGATCTTTTTTCAACCACACACGGTGTATGGTGTCCTTTTTGCCTGTCTGGACAGACAAGGGGGGAAAAGGGCGAGAGTTTTCCATTGACCGTTAAAGTCCAGTTGAGGGAAAGAGGAGCTGATGCAGAGGACAATACAGGAAACCTAACAGACAGGTATCGTGTTTTCTGGAGTGTTTGTGTTTAGGGCTTCTGCTCCTAAATTAAAATCAAACAAAAACTTGCAGCTTATCTCTTTTTTACTGTTTTAAATATGTCCACATTGCCCTCATTGCCATTTCCCTAGATTCTCTTGCCTTCAAGAGGTCTGGCTCATCTGTGCAGAAAAATATTGAGAAAAACATGATAAATCCTTCTCCCCAAAAAAGGGTACACTGTCTATTTAAGACAAATTTGCAATCCATTACTTACTGTGAACTGGCAAAAGGCAAAATCAGGTAGCACTTCCAGAGGGAGGCAGGATACACAGGTAGAATCTGCAGAAAAATAGACCCCCGTCAGCCCAGCCAAGGCCAGCACAGTACAGCATTGCACAACAGGGGAGCCACAGCACACAATCCTTTACCTTCTGAGAGAACCATCAGAAGTAAAAGAGAGAGCTGGTTCCTCTTCTGCCTTTAATTGATGGCTTATGCCATTGCTAGGTGATGGGTGGCCTCTACCTCATGCTGCCGCACCTCCCCGCCATCTGTGATGTCATCGCCAGCCACTCTGATTGCAAATGAAGGCAGGAGAGCTGTATGACATGCTGTCTATAGCAGAGACACTGAAAGGCTCCTAGAGGAGAGACAATGGCCACAATACAGTGCTTTGCATTCACCACATCTAAAACCTACAACCCTGTTTAACCCCTTGGCGCCCAAGGGTAAAAAAAAATCTTAATGCCTAAAAACAATTTTGGAACTTTGACACGTGCTAGTAAAACCGTACATATCATCACAACTACTTTGTGCATCTAGGTGGATTATACCTTGTTTTTTTCAGGACAAATTGGACTTTCATTTGGTGGTAAAAGGTAATGGGTATCCTCAGATTTTTTTATTATCAAAGAGAAATTGGCCCAAAACAGTAAAACATGTAAAAAAAAAAACATTTTAATTTAGCTATATATTTCTTGTTACTGCCATAACCTTCCACCAAAGAACCCAAAATTAATTCTGCTCCTCCTAACGATCGCAGCGATACCATGCATGTGTATATCATTTGTTGTTTGTACCCGCAGTACAGCCCAGAAACAATAGTGCGCATTTTGCTTTTTTTTTTAGCCTGCCTAAAACACACTGACACTAAAGCCTTGTACACACAATCAGATTTTCCGACGGCAAAAGTGTGTCGACAGGCTGTTGGTGGAAAATCCGACCGTGTGTATGCTTCATGGACAAATGTTAGATGGAAGGCTTTAAAATTTTCCGTGGACAAATGTCTGTTGTTGGATTCTCCGAGCGTGTGTCCGTCAGACAAAAGTTCAAGGTACAAACACGTATGCTCGGAAGCAAGCACGAGCCAGAATCGGTCGGTCTGTAAACTAGCGTTCGTAATGCAGAATTAACATTCGTGACGTGGCAAATTACGAAATCTAGAAATGCAGCGCACAATTCTCTTCTTTAATGGGATAATAATGAAGCTGCTTTGCTGGTGATACTGATGGAGTTATTGCAAACAAATTTTCGAAGGCTTTTTTTTTTTTCTAGTGATATCAAGAATAATATTATTATGCTTGTTATTATTTTTCTGGTGCAAGTTACCACGCTACCATTATCCCGTAGTTTTTAAGATCAAAGATACAACTATGTTGGTATGCCTTGTCAATTTTACATTGTGTTTTTTTAAATGTAACTGCCTACTCCCAAACCGTCATTTGAAGTAAAAGACATAGCCAAGTATTATTCTTTATTGCGCATTAAAAAAAAGAAAACAAATAAAATTAGACATGCTATCTGTCAATAGAACTTAACCAAAAAGTGCATTCTATGCATCCAAAAATATAGGGGGTCGACAATGGCAAGAGTTGGTGAAAGCAGGGGTCTGTCATCTGGAGATAATTCTTGAAAAACATCTGGATTATTCTTCTGGAGCTCCCGCAGCAAAGGCATATGACATAATTGGTCACGATTAATAAAGCAACCAATTTTTGGTCCAAGAAATCCTCCTTCTCCTGTTCCTGAAATGGACTTGGGTCAAAGCAATAACTCCAAGGCCAATAATAAATAGCATGTTATCTCCTCCGATTCCGCAGCATGGCTGGTTGACGAACAGCCGTTCAGAAACTAACTGAAAAGCGTGAAATGAAAAGCGCAAATCAACACTCACCAAACTTCTACTAAGATGAAATTAGCAGAAGGAGCACAAAGGGTGGCGCCTGACAATTAAACTTCCTCTTTTTCATCTTGTAGTATGTCTAGTACTGTAAAGTGATTTTAAATGAATAAAACAGCAGCGCTAATAATCACAGTGTCTGTGAATAAACTAAATATTTAACCTGTGTAGACAATACTGAAAAATAATCACCCTGTATAAACAGTGCTAAAAAAACAACACAATTAATCACCTATATACATAAAGTGAAAAATTAAAGTGAAGTGTGATTATATATTTCTTGCAGGTGTCCAAATAAGGAAAACAAATCCAAATAAAAGTCCATAAACTGTTACTTGTAGTGATAATGTTTCAAAAAGTGACAGAAAAGTGAATGAAAAATCCTGAAGCAAATAAAGTTTTGAAGTGTCTTTAAACAAAGTTCTTGAAGTGACTTGAAAAAATATCTTCCATCACACCACCTGTGTTCAGTGCTACCGCACCCTAAGGAAACGCATTCAACAGCAGTATATGCCTTGCACTCTCATGCTCGGCCAACTCACTTAATAGCTCCACACGGGTCACAGATGGATCCAGACAGAATGTTAGATATTTGCACTCCACATACAAGGAAAAAAAAGAGATGCTTCCAATAGTGAAGTAGAGTAAACCATTTATTTCAACAGCACACACAATTCCTCAACCATTGTACTCACATCCTTCATATAAAAATAAGGCACTTCAGCATAATCTTTTCAACAGGAAACAAGGACCCAGCAGTGGTGACCCGATATATTATGGCCTCGGCGGACCCGGCGTTAATACCAATATGTCTCACCCTCCACGCTGTCTCCTTTCTCTTTCACTTCACTTCACTTCACATGGCACAGCACACCCAGTAACTGGAGCGTTGAATGTTAAATGCTCCTCACAGTTGCCATGTAACCATACCCAGACATGTTTCGCTGAAGTGACTTAATCATTGGGGTTCTAGTACGTCACTACATTTGTGTTTGTTGGCCGACAATTGTGTATCGTTTGTATGCAAGACAAAATCCAGGCACATGCCTTCAGACAAAAGTCAGAGGTTTCATCTGTGGAAAATCCAATTGTGTGTACGAGGCTTTAGGCTGCTTTCACACTGGGGCAGGCGGGCGTTACAGTCGTTTTGGCAGCGCTATTCGGCCGCTAGTGGGGCACTTTTAACCCCCCAGTGGCCAAATAAAGGGTTAAATACGCCCATGTAACGCTGCTGCCAAAATGCTTTTTAGGCGCTTCGGCAGCGGTGCCCATTAATTTCAATGGGCAGGAGCGGTGGAGAGCGGTGTATACACCGCTTCTCCACTGCCCCAAAGATGCTGCTTGCAGGAGTTTTCACTCAGGCTTTCACACTGGGACTGCAGAGGAGGCGTATTTCAGGCACTTTACAGGCGCTATTTTTAACCCAAAAGCGCATGAAAAACGCCCCAGTGTGAAAGGGGTCTAACTGACACTGATACTAATGTACGGCATATTTGTGTACGCTTGGCACCAAGGGGTTAAGCACTTAACACCAGCTCCCTTTGCACTCAGGGCCCCCAGTTTCAGGAAGATTTACGTTCAACTTTCTGGGTCTTCCAGCACCAGGAGAGGCTGAACCGGGAGGAGAAGGTGCGGGGGGTGTATACTTGCAGTATCCAAAAGCAACAAGTACCGACAAAATGCACAAACAGCTGGCCTGGAGCATGACCAAAAAAAAGACCACTGGGGTATAGACAGGGACATCCAGGGAGAGGTGGTCCTGAGGGTTCCAGTGGAGGATTTAACCTGTTTGCTGATGTGAGGTGGGCCATTTTTGTTTTTTAGATATACTTTAACACACATTTTTAGCACCTTGGAGAGCTCATCTTAAAACATTTTCTAGACTCACTATACAGTAGCTGCTATAAAGCTATTACTAGATATGATTAATAAATATTTGTCTGTGACTGTGCCAGCAAATATTTTTTATAATGCCCTGTAGGCATTACTATACTTACATTATGAGTGCTTGAATCTCCTTCTGTATACACCCCAGGATTTGTTCGTTTCCTGTTACTGATTGCTGCTACTTTGCTTAATGTTGGTCCTCATTCCTATGTCCTTCAGCTCTGTGTTACCTCAACAGTATCCCAATTCTATGTCAAGGAGCAATTGTATTACCCTGGCCCTGGTGAGCAACCTTACATTTAAATGCCTAGGTTGTTTGGTTGCTGATTTCTTTATGTAGCAAGTCACTAATAACATGCTAGATAGTGTTTTTATAATTCTATATAACTGAGCATCGTCAACAATAATGGGAATGTTATTTTCTATTCCACCCACGGGGCCATTTCTAAAAATGTAACATAAAATAGTGGCATAAAATGTACAATAAACAACAGGAACTCAGCCCAAAGGCACTATATATGTTTCTTGCAAATTCACACAACATCAATTTCTTCATTTTCTCTTCATTCTTTATTTAGATAAAATCTCACAAAAAAAATTAAATACGATCCATATACTGTATATGCGTATATATATATATATATATATGTATATATTATTTAGTCTGTAGGAAAGTTATAGAGTCCACAAACTATGGTAATGCTGTATATCTGAAAATCAATCAGTCCTAATATACTGAAGGCCTATCAAATTTCCTGAGGCCCGAAAACTCAAGGACAGTACAAATACCCCCAAATCACCTTTTTTTTGAAAAGTAGACAGTCCAAGGTATTTAGTAAGAGGCATGGCGAGTGTTTTGAATATTTTAATAAACAATATTTATTTTTAACATACTGTCACCAGTGCAGTACAGAACGATCATATAACTGGTGTGGGGATGTATAAAAAAAATATTAAAAGAATGTGAGGTATCATTGTGAACATCATAGAAAGAGCAATAAGTCTAATACCAGACCTCCTGTTTCACTAAACCATGATGGGTTTTTCTTCCTCTTTTTTCCCCTGCAAAGTAAAAGCATAATGGGCTAGTATGCATAGCATACTAGCCCATTAGGTGCCACTTACCTGCAAATGAAGCCCGCAATGTCCCCGCTGGTGGCCGCATTCATCTTTGCCCCTCTTCCTTCCGGGGCCACGGACTCTGGCTCTGTGACTGGCCGGAGATGCGGGATGTCACTCCCACGCATGCGCGTGGGAGCCGTCAGTCACGGCACTTGCTAGTGAAGAAACGGCATAGAGGGCTAAACTGGTAACCTGTATAGGCTTTTAAAGCATCGCCTACGGAGATTTTTAAGTACCATAGTTTGTCACCATTCCACAGGTGTACGCAATTTTAAAGCATGATGTGTTAGATATCTATTTACTTGACATGACATCATCTTTTATATTTTACCCAAAAACGGGTATTATATTGCATTTTTGTACATTAAAACTTCCAAAACAGTTGCATTTGAAAAACTGCTGTGCAAATATTGTGTGACATAAAAAATTGCGACAACCAACATTTTTTCCTCCTGCTCCCTGATTTCAGAAAATATTTGTTTGAGGGTTTTAAAGGTGTTGTAAACCCTTGTTTTTTTTTCCTTTAACCACTTCAGCCCGGACCAATTGGCAGCCAAAGGACCAGGCCCCTTTTTGCGATTCGGCACTGCGTCGCTTTAACTGACAATTGCGCGGTCGTGCGACGTGGCTCCCAAACAAAATTGGCGTCCTTTTTTTCCCACAAATAGAGCTTTCTTTTGGTGGTATTTGATCGCCCCTGCGGTTTTTATTTTTTGCGCTATAAATAAAAATAGAGCGACAATTTTGAAAAAAATGCAATATTTTTTACTTTTTGCTATAATAACTATCCCCAAAAAAATATATAAAAAAACATTTTTTTCCTCAGTTTAGGCCGATACGTATTCTTCTACATATTTTTGGTAAAAAAAAAAATCGCAATTATCGATTATTGATTAGTTTGCGCAAAAGTTATAGCGTTTACAAAATAGGGGATAGTTTTATAGCATTTTTATTAATATTTTTTTTTTTACTAGTAATGGTGGCGATCAGCGATTTTTATTGTGACTGCGACATTATGGCGGACACATCGGACATTTTTGACACATTTTTGGGACATTTGTCATTTATACAGAAATCAGTGCTATTTAAATAGCACTGATTCCTATGTAAATGACAGTTGCAGTGAAGGGGTTAACCACTAGGGGGCGGGGAGGAGTCAGTGTGACATGTTTTTTTTTTACAGTAGGGGGGCGTGGCTCCACCAGTGGCCGGCGACCTGATGATCCTGCCAGTAATCGGCGCCTCAGCATCCCTGGTTCCCGTTCTCGTTCGCCATTGCGCATGCGCGAGCGCGCGCCCGCAGACGAGAGCGCGCGTGCGCGGACGGGTGCGCGCCCCCATTGGCGCCAATGAGGCTATTTAAACCCTTCTGTCACTGACGGTCCCCGCTGTCTGCTCTACAGCGTTCTGTGTGAATACCTGATCTGAAGTCTGTTTACCTGTGTTTGACCCGGCTATCCTTGACCATCCGCTCTGTCCCTGCATATCGGCCTTGGCTTGTCTGTGACCATTCTCTTGTCTTATCCACCTGTACTGCGCTGCCAGCCTGATACCTGACCCGGCCTGTTTGACCATCCAAGTCTACCTGCTGTTCCAGTCTGCATACAGATCCAAGTCTGCTTGTTGTTCCAGTCTGCATACAGATCCAAGTCTGCTTGTTGTTCCAGTCTGCATACAGATCCAAGTCTGCCTGTTGTACCAGCCTGCACACAGCCACAGCTTACCTGTTGTACCAGCCTGCACACAGCCACAGCTTACCTGTTGTTCCAGTCTGCATACAGATCCAAGTCTGCCTGTTGTTCCAGCCTGCACACAGCCACAGCTTACCTGTTGTTCCAGTCTGCATACAGATCCAAGTCTGCCTGTTGTTCCGGCCTGCACACAGCCACAGCTTACCTGTTGTTCCAGTCTGCATACAGATCCAAGTCTGCCTGTTGTTCCAGCCTGCACACAGCCACAGCTTACCTGTTGTTCCAGTCTGCATACAGATCCAAGTCTGCCTGTTGTTCCAGCCTGCACACAGCCACAGCTTACCTGTTGTTCCAGTCTGCATACAGAACCTACCTACCTGCTGATACCTACTTACCTCAACCGCTGAGCTGATCCAGGGAGCTCTTGTACCGGTCTTGTTGTTCCTGCCAGGCACCTGTGCCCCTCCTGACTCCTGGTCCTACTGTCACATCATCAGGGCACCGGCGAGCGGGAGCCGCAAGGGAGGCCCTTCTCTGCTAATCAGACTCACCACTACCAGGGGCGTGACAGTAGCAGACAGCCATGTCTGAGTCTGAGCAGGGGGCCTCTCCTATGGAGGGACTGTGCCAACACCTGGCGGGACTGACCGAGGCGGTAAAGAACCTTCAACAGGGGTACACCCGGTTGGAAGAACGGGTGCTGGCCCTATCCAACCCGGTCGGCCCCGTGGGGCCCTCTCTACCACCAACACCCCCATCCGGGGTAAGTTCAGGTCCGTCGGTGGCAATGCTCCCCCCAGAGCCCCGGGTACCAATCCCTGAGAAATTCTCGGGGGCCCGCAACCTTTTTCGGGACTTCCGCAATTCCTGTGAACTGTTTTTTGCACTGCAGCCACGCACCTTCTCCCTGGAAGCCACCAAAGTGGGCTTCGTGATCTCCTTACTTTCCGGAGACCCTCGGACCTGGGCCCACCGCCTCCTAGAGCAGAAGGACCCCGCATTGGCCGGTCTTGCTTCATTCTTTGACACCATGGCCCAGCTCTACGAAGATCCCCAACTCTCAGTAACCGCAGAGACCACTCTGCGCACCCTCCAGCAGGGGCGAAGGCCCGTAGAGGACTATGTAGCGGACTTTAGGCGCTGGGGTGCGGACACACAGTGGAACGACGCGGCCCTGCGTCACCAGTTCCGTCTAGGACTTTCTGAGGCACTAAAAGACGAGCTGGCAAGAGTTGGGGTGCCCCAGACCCTGGACACTCTGATTAACCTGGCCATTCAGATTGACCGGCGGCTAAGGGAACGCAGGACTGAACGTGCCTCCAGTTTTTCTCGCCCTACCTGGATGCTTCCCAAAGCCCCAAGTCATCTGCAAACCGGCTCTGTCCACCGACCTGCACCTCTTCCTGACTCCTCGGAGCCCATGCAGCTGGGGCTCCTGAGGCCCTCTCTAACCCCAGAGGAACGTCAACGACGTCGGGTCAACAATTTGTGCCTCTACTGCGGTGAGCCCGGGCACTACGTAAGGAACTGCCCAGCCAAGGCTCGTAAGTGCCCCCTCATGCCTGCCAGCCCTCTGGACTCCTCAACCCAGATCTCCTCTCACCTTGCCCTCTCTGTCTCGTTTCAGCTCCCGGGAAGAACCCTCCAAGCACCCGCCATTATTGATTCCGGGGCATGCAGCTGCTTCATGGACTCCTCATTTGCTGCCCAACATCGGATTCCCCTCCAGTCTAAGGCCCAGGGACTGTCAGTTTACCTGGCGGACGGCTCCTCCATCCGGTCAGGCCCGGTAACACAGGAGACCACCCCACTGCCCATGACCATCTCGGGCAACCACCAGGAACTTCTTTGTCTGGACATTATCTCCTCTCCATTATCTCCCATAATCCTGGGCATGCCGTGGCTGAAGGCCCACAACCCAGTTATTGACTGGACTACCGGGATGGTCTCCTTCTCCTCCCTATACTGACAGATGTCTTGCGGACCTTCTAATTCCTCCCAGTTGGCCACTTTGCTAAGTAGGGACTCTGAGGTGGACCTCCGTCAGGCCATTCCCCAAGCCTACCACGAATACCTGGACGTTTTTAGTAAACAGGCAGCAGAGGTGCTCCCACCTCATAGGGCTTATGATTGCCCCATCGAATTATTTCCGGGAGCGGAGATCCCCTTTGGAAGGGTCTTTCCTCTAACAGAGGTGGAGCAAGGCAAGCTGAAAGAGTATATAGAAGAGAACCTCAGGAAGGGCTTCATCCGCCCGTCTACCTCTCCTGCGGGTGCCGGCATATTCTTCGTGGAGAAGAAAGACCACACCCTCCGGCCCTGTGTGGACTATCGAGAACTAAACAATATAACGGTTAAGAACCGTTACCCTCTCCCACTGGTCCCCGAGTTATTCCAGAGACTTGGTACGGCCACCATCTTTACGAAACTTGACCTTCGGGGGGCCTACAACCTGGTTCGTATTAAAGATGGAGACGAGTGGAAGACGGCCTTTCGGACACGTTATGGGCATTACGAATATCTCGTAATGCCCTTCGGCCTATGCAATGCCCCGCAACCTTCCAATACTTTATTAACGATGTACTCCGGGACTTCCTGGACTTGTTTGCCGTTGTATATTTAGATGATATCTTGATCTTCTCTTCCTCTCTAGAATCCCACCGCAGACATGTCAAGGAGGTCCTGGGTCGGCTCCGTATCCACGGTCTGTATGCCAAGGCAGAGAAATGCCAATTTGAACAGGAGAGTATTCCCTTCCTTGGGCTGATCATTTCAAGTACGGGCATCGAAATGGATCCCCAGAAGATCTCTGCCATCTTGGAATGGCCTACTCCGGCAGACAAGAAGGGCATTCAACGGTTTATTGGCTTTGCCAATTTTTACCGTAAATTTATCAAAGGTTTTTCCGCCATTGTGGCACCCATCACCCAGCTGACCAAGCAAGGGACCCGGTTCCGGTGGTCTTCCGAGGCCCAGGAGGCTTTTGATGCCCTTAAAACCCTGTTTACTTCGGCACCCATCCTCAGGCACCCGGATTCCTCTCTACCCTTTACCCTGGAGGTAGATGCCTCAGAAATTGCGGTGGGAGCTATCCTATCCCAGAGGCAGGGGGACAAGTCCCTGCTGCACCCAGTCGCCTTCTTCTCCCGCAAACTGTCCTCGGCCGAGAAGAACTATGATGTAGGCGACCGGGAACTACTGGCAATCAAGGCCGCCCTGGAAGAATGGCGATACCTCCTGGAGGGGGCCTCTCACCCCATTCTAATATTTACTGACCACAAAAACCTGGAATACTTGAAGTCAGCAAAAAGGTTGAAACCCAGACAAGCCAGGTGGGCGCTCTTCTTTTCCCGCTTCACCTTTCATGTGACATATCGGCCCGGATCCAAGAATGTCAAACCAGACGCCCTGTCCAGGATGTACCACAAGCACCAGGAAGAAGCCTCTCCTGATACTATTCTGGCCCCTGGAAACTTTCTCCTTCTCCAAGAGGACTTGCTGTCCCGGTTCAAACGCGCCTCAGCAGGGCAAAGGCCCACCTCTGAAACCCAGCTACAGGCAAAGGATGGTCTACTCTGGTACGGGGACAAGATCTATACCCCAGAACAACTCCGGGTAACAGCTATGGAGCTATGCCACGACCACGCTTTGGCTGGTCACTTCGGTGTCGCCAAAACCACCGATCTGGTACAGCGTACCTTCTGGTGGCCTCAGTTGCGGGCCGACTGTAAAAAATTTGTGGACACTTGCCCTACCTGCACCCGGAACAAGAATCCCAAGACCAGGGCCTGGGGTCTTCTTAAGCCCCTGTCCGTCCCAGATCGCCCCTGGAGAATGATCTCTTTGGATTTCATCGTGGAGTTACCCCCAGCAGAGGGCCACACGACGATCTTCGTGATCGTCGATCGCCTGTCTAAAATGGCGCACTTCATCCCTATGAAGGGCACCCCCTCAGCTCCAGAGACGGCGCGGATCTTCATTAGGGAAATTGTCCGCCTTCACGGGGTACCGGCTAATATCGTTTCGGACCGAGGGGTGCAATTCACCTCTCGATTCTGGAGGTCCCTGTGCCAGTCCTTGGATATCGAACTTGCTCTCTCATCTGCCTACCACCCTCAGTCTAATGGGCAGACGGAGCGGACCAATCAGACCCTAGAGCAGTATCTGCGCTGTTTCTCCTCCTTTGCCCAAGATGACTGGATCTCCCTTCTGCCCCTGGCCGAGTTCGCCTATAACAACGCCACCCACTCCGCTACCAAACAAACCCCCTTTTTTGCTAACTATGGGTTTCACCCGGCATTCCTGCCTAACTCGCTTCCTGACTGCACTGTGCCAGCAGTCCAAGAACGGATCCATTTCTTCTCCACCAATAACCAACTTCTCCAGGAAACCATGACCAGGACTCAGGAGTATAATAAAGTCGTTTTTGACAAGAAGAGACGGGGGGAATTGGTGCTTGTTCCGGGTGAAACCGTATGGCTATCCACCACCAACTTAAAATTGGCTTGCCCTTCACGGAAACTGGGCCCCAAATTCTTGGGCCCCTTCCCGGTCAAGAGGAGGATCAACGAGGTGGCTTACGAATTGTAACTTCCGGATTCACTGAAGATCCACCCGGTGTTCCATGTGTCCTTGCTGAAGCCCTCGGTTAGTAATCCTTTTCCCAATAGGAGGGCCATCCCTCCTGACCCAGTCCTGGTGGACGGGGAAGAGGAGTTCGAGGTGGAGGCTATCCTTAATGTCAGAAAAAGGCAGAACCAAAACCAGTTCCTAATCAAGTGGAAGGGGTACGGTCCCAAAGAAAACTCTTGGGAGCCCGAGGAGAACATCCACGCTAAGAGTCTAGTCCAGTCCTTCAAGAGAGCCCATCCTGAGAAATTTGCCCCGAAGGGCATCCGGAGGCTGCCCCTTAGGGGGGGGCAATGTCAGGAAGGCTCCACCAGTGGCCGGCGACCTGATGATCCTGCCAGTAATCGGCGCCTCAGCATCCCTGGTTCCCGTTCTCGGTTGCCATTGCGCATGCGTGAGCGCGCGTGCACGCCCGCAGACGAGAGCGCGCGTGCGCGGACGGGTGCGCGCCCCCATTGACGCCAATGAGGCTATTTAAACCCTTCTGTCACTGACGGTCCCCGCTGTCTGCTCTACAGTGTTCTGTGTGAATACCTGATCTGAAGTCTGTTTACCTGTGTTTGACCCGGCTATCCTTGACCATCCGCTGTGTCCCTGCATATCGGCCTTGGCTTGTCTGTGACCATTCTCTTGTCTTATCCACCTGTACTGCGCTGCCAGCCTGATACCTGACCCGGCCCGTTTGACCATCCAAGTCTACCTGCTGTTCCAGTCTGCATACAGATCCAAGTCTGCTTGCTGTTCCAGTCTGCATACAGATCCAAGTCTGCTTGTTGTTCCAGTCTGCATACAGATCCAAGTCTACCTGTTGTTCCAGTCTGCATACAGATCCAGTCTGCCTGTTGTTCCAGTCTGCATACAGATCCAAGTCTGCCTGTTGTTCCAGCCTGCACACAGCCACAGCTTACCTGTTGTTCCAGTCTGCATACAGATCCAAGTCTGCCTGTTGTTCCAGCCTGCACACAGCCACAGCTTACCTGTTGTTCCAGTCTGCATACAGATCCAAGTCTGCCTGTTGTTCCAGCCTGCACACAGCCACAGCTTACCTGTTGTTCCAGTCTGCATACAGATCCAAGTCTGCCTGTTGTTCCAGCCTGCACACAGCCACAGCTTACCTGTTGTTCCAGTCTGCATACAGAACCTACCTACCTGCTGATACCTACTTACCTCAACCACTGAGCTGATCCAGGGAGCTCTTGTACCGGTCTTGTTGTTCCTGCCAGGCACCTGTGCCCCTCCTGACTCCTGGTCCTACTGTCACATCATCAGGGGACCGGCGAGCGGGAGCCGCAAGGGAGGCCCTTCTCTGCTAATCAGACTCACCACTACCAGGGGCGTGACAGCATCATTGGATTTGACTGACAGCAGCGAGAGCCAATGGCTGCGCTGCTATCAATCTATCCAATCAAGAGCCGAGATCCTGGCCAGAGAGGGTTTGCGCGTCTCCGGCGTGGGAGCGAACGGGCTCAGGTGAGTAAAACGGGGGTGGGGGTGGGGGGTCTGTGGGGCTGGTCAGTGTCAGAAGTTTTTTCACCTTAATGCATAGAATGCATTAAGGTGAAAAAAAAAACACTAGGGTTTACAACCCCTTTAAGTACTTACCTACTAAAGAAATGCAGATTTTTACATGTATATGAAAAGTATCAGAATTGGCTTGGGCAGCATGTGGATAAGTATGGTAACAGGAAATTCTAGTCTTTTCCATCCTAATCAACCATTTTTTTAACATACCTTTCATGGTTCTATTGAACGGTTCTACCAGCCCATTCGTTTGGGGATGGTACAATGAGGTGTGTAGGTCATTTTCAAAAACTGACACAGCTCAACAATACCCCTACAGGAAAACATGTGGTACAGCTCTTTCACCATAACCTTGGAGCAGTGTTTGCCAACCAGTGGTCTGTGGACCACTGATGGCCCATGAGAAAATTTTGGTGGTCTCAAGGGCTTCGGAAACAAATCAACAGTATGCCGGATGTATACCGCCCAATGTTGTTTCCAGTGTTGTTCTCAGTGTGTGCTGACAGTCAATACTCTCAACGCACATTGATACCTGATGCCTCCTCTGTAGTTCTGACTCCTGTGAACTCAGAGGGAGGCACCGGGAGTAGTGCAGAGAGCGGGAGGTTAAGAAGGAGGAGACTTCCAATGGCAGCACTGAACACAGACTATGGGAGGGAGCATGGAATTCTAGCACATGTCTGGATAAGGAGGTGAGATCTAATGATGAGTCAGTGCAAGGTAGAAGTGTGATGCAGAGTGTGTGTGCGTGTGGGGGGCAGAGAGCTGGAGCATTGGGTGTATAAGGCATGTCAAATTCATGTTTGTGGTCCGTGGGTTTGAAAATTGTGAGTTTAGTAGTTCATGAGGTACGAAAGTGACCACTGCCTTGGAGGACATATTTTTATTGCTTCTATCCAGGTGATATATTCTGGAAATACTAATACTATGACAGTGGCCCAACCATCCATGGCAACCCTCTAAAAAAATACCTTTTTTATGGGCACCAGCAGAGTTCAAAAATGAGTATTGCGTTGTATTATTTTGACACTAATACCAAGGTTTACGATACAGTTTTGTAAATATTGGGCCAGAAAAAACACTGCTAAATTGGCTTGTTTTTGCTACCTCCAAATAGCAACTATACTATGGGCACTGCCCATATCCAAACACCACTTTGTAAGGGAAACAGGCTCAAATGGTATTGGCAGCAGTAATCTATGCACAAGATAGAAACACCCAGGAACATTCCAAGAAGGTTTGTCCTGCACTTTTATCCAGCAAGGCACCAACATAGATTTGATACAGCCTTGATTTGTACAGAAAGTTAATAGCATAAAGCAAACAAAACATCGACTTGTCCGAGACTCTAACTAAACTCATGTCATTTTTTTACTAAACCGGTGCCCCCTAATGGGTTATGCAAAACAAACAGGCATCTCTTTTACTTTTTAGCATTCTGTCAGTAGTCAGTCTATTCACCCAGCAGATAACATGAGAAAGAGCCCTGAGCATCACTCAGCTCCAATATAAAAAGCAATTAAAAACAATGGCGGTGACATCTTTTCCAAAACTGGAATACAAATGTAGATACAGCTGGTGAGTAAAATCCCTAGTAACGTATCAGTATTACTTGAAGTACATGAACACTTTATCACATTGGTTAGAAAAACTATGATGTATCAGATCTGGTGTGACACAAGTAAGAATACATTATTTTTTTCAGAACATACACTGTTTTTCAATCAAGCACATAATCCCAAAAATAAAAAAAAGGTCTGTGCTCAGTACACGGATGAGGCAGGCATTGGGAATGCTGAACCAATGTATAGAGTAGGGTTACTGCACATATAAAATATGTCTGTGACCTATTACAGGATTGCCTGCCATAGATGTAGCAATGACTCTTAAGAAGACTGCACTGCTATACAGCTATAGTGATCAATCATAAATAATGCTTTGATTGATGGAGGAGTTCTGTGAAGGAAAAAGTAATGCAATTGGTTTTCACCATTTTGACAGGGGAGTCAATGATTCTGGTGCTTAATTTAGGTATAGTAAAAAAAAAAAAAAAAAAAAAAAACGACAGCAATATGATGCCAAAATGTAAATGCCATTTTTTAACCTATACAAATTATTTGACAAACTTAATGAGGTCATTTACTAAAGGAGAAGAAATTGTTCACTTAGTGTTTAGATGTTTTCCAAGCTTGGTGAATTAAACAGGGATATTATCATCAACATACACAGGCCCGGGTAATTTATTCCAACAATAATCTTCCTAGAAGCAGGGCCATATTAAGAACATCATGGGCCTGGTGCTGAGGATTTTGGTGGGGCCTTTTATAAACAATAAATAAATAAATTAAAATGCAAACAATTTTTGGTTATAACAAATTAAATTAAAGCGAGAGAGGGAGGATGAGAGAGAGAGAAAGGGGATGAAAGAGGTGTGAGGGGTAAGGGAGGGAGGATGAGAGTAAAGGGGGGGGGGTGAGAGAAAGAGGATGCACATGAGCATGCGTGGGAATAACATCAACGCAGCCCGGCCAAGGCAAGTGACCGAAGGCACAGAACCCCGGAAGGAAGACAGGGTGAAGATGGAAGTGCCCGGGACCCGCCGGATTGATCACAGCACAGCACTGGAGGGCTCAGTCTGACAATTTAAGTGTATCCTAATGTGCTAATATGCTGTGCATACTTGTACATTATGGCATAACCTACCTCAGGGCCTCTAAAAGTAGTAATGTTAGAAAGGTTTTCTACTGCTTTAATATCACAGGAGCCTCTTATGGGGCCCCCTACTGACCCTGTGGCCCTTGGGCAGTGCCTAAGTGCATAGTTGCCAACATTTCAAAAATATTTTCAGGGACACTTTTTTTTACAAGTGCTATATTTAGAGTAGCTGACATCCCCTATGTTCCTCTATACATCACAATAGTAATTGCAAAATTAAATAAGTACTAATAATGGGCAGAACAAATATGAGGATTGAGATTTCCTTTAGTTGAACTAACAAAAGTATGTCCATTCTAGAGCTGGTAACATTGAGTATAATTTTCAAGAACTGTTTTTGTGGGTAAGAGGCATAGGGTAGGAGTATGAATGGTATAAAATTGGGAAGTATGTGCAGGTGAGGGAGAGGAATGTGGAGGGTCAAACAGTGGGCACTATGTACATGAGAGGAGTGTGGAGGGTATGGCAGAAGGCACTATGTACAGGAGAGGAGGGTGTGACAGTGGGCAGTATGCACAGCAGAGGAGTGTGAAGGGTATGACAGTGGGCAGTATGCACAGCAGAGGAGTGTGGAGGGTATGTCAGTGGGCAGTATGTACTGATGTACAGGAGAGGAGTGGGGGGAGTATGACAGAGGGTAGTTTGTACCGGAGAGGAGTGTGGAGGTTATGTCAGTGAGCAATATATACAGGAAAGGAGTGCGGAGGGTATGACAGTGGGCACTATGTACAGGAGAGAAGTGTGGAGAGTAGGACAGTAAGCAGTAATTAAAGGAGAGGAGTGTGGAGGGTATGACGTTGGGCACTATGTATAGGAGAGGAGTATGGAGGGTATGACAGTGAGTAGTATGTACAGGAGAGGAGTGTGGAGGGTATGACAGTGGGCACTATGAATAGGAAAGAAATGTGGAGGGTATGACAGTAGGCACTATGTACAGTAGAGGAGTGTGTAGGGTATACCAGTGGGCAGTATGTACAGGAGAGGAGTGTGGGGGGTATGACAGAGGGTAGTTTGTACCAGAGAGGAGTGTGGAGGGTATGACAGTGGGCAGTATGTACAGGAGAGGAGTGTGAAGGGTATGACAGTGGGCAGTATGTACAGGAGAGGAGTCTGGGGGGTATGACAGAGGGTAGTATGTACCGGAGAGGAGTGTGGAGGGTATGACAGTGGGCACTATGTACAGGAGAGGAGTGTGGAGGGTATGACAGTGGGCACTTTGTACAGGAGAGAAGTGTGGAGAGTAGGACAGTAAGCAGTAATTACAGGAGAGGAGTGTGGGGGTATGACAGTGAGTAGTATGTACAGGAGAGGAGTGTGGAGGGTATGACAGTGTAGGAGAGAAGGGATGTATAGGAGAGAAGTGTTGGGGTATGACAGTGGGTACTATGTATAGGAGAGGAGTGTGGAGGGTATGACAGTGAACAGTATGTACAGGAGAGGAGTGTGGAGGGTATGACGGTGGGCACTATGTATAAGAGAGGAGTGTGGAGGGTATGACGGTGGGCACTGTGTATAGGAGTGGAGTGTGGAGGGTATGACAGTGAGCAGTATGTACAGAAGAGGAGTGAGGAGGGTACGACAGTGGGCACTATGTAAAGGAGAGAAGTGTATGACAGCGAGCACTATGTACAGGAGAGGAGTGTGTAGGATATGACAGTGGGCGCTATGTATAGGAGAGAAGTGTGGAGGGTATGACAGTGAGCAGTATGTACAGGAGAGAAGTGTGGAGAGTATGACAGTGGGCACTATGTATAGGACAGGAGCATGAAGTAATCTGGGAATGAAAAATTTAAAGGTTTGTGGAAGGATGTTTAGGGACTGCGTAGTGGTTAAGTGGGCCATACATGGATTGAAATGACACCAATTAATCAGAGACCAGCCATAGTCAATCTATGTATGGGCTAGCTGGTTTTACACAAGTCAACCTATTAACCGACTTGAGTACAACCAGCCTGTCAGGTTTTCCCAAAACAATCAGTGCTGCCAGCTATAGTTAGCAACACTAATCATTGTATTCACTGGCAGAACACAATAACAATGCAGGAGTGATTCCCCCATCCACAGGTCAGCAGGTGAGAGGGTGTGTGGGGACAGGCTGGAGAGTGATACTAACCAGTGCCTACCCAGCCACTGACTAGTATCAGAGCCAGATAGACACAGGTTACATATGCCGCGATCAGTAGAGCGAGAGCAATAATTCTAGCACTAGACCTCTGTAACTCTAAACATGTAACCTGCAAAAATGTACACAAAAAAAAATCATGCTAACTTTAGTGTTTTTTTTTGATGAATGAAACAGTTTCTTTCCAAAAAAAAAACGTTTGAAAAATTGCTGCGCAAATATCGTGTAACATAAAAGTTGCAAAGACCACCATTTTATTCCATAGGGTGTCTTCTAAAACAACATATATAATGCTTGAGGGTTCTGAGTAATTTTCTAGCAAAAAAAAAAATGATGATTTTCCATGTAGGAGAGAAGCGTCAGAATTGGCCTGGGTGGCGAGGGGTATATTATCATAAGTAATATACAAATAATTATTATAAGCACTGTGAGCTCATCCTCTCAGTCTGCTGCAGAGTGTTTCAGCTTGTATTTAAAATGGCCGCTCTGTATGTAGCTTCTGACAGGCTGCGCAAGCAGCCCTGTATCTCCGGAACCATATATGAAAGCAGCCCCATTTTAACCAGTGCTGGAGTAGGTCTTTAGCTACCTATCCCCCAAATGTGGGGTCTCTGTGACTCCTGATCGCCGAGCTACAACAAGTCGATCTTTTATTTTTGGATTTTTTTTTTTTTTTTGGGGGATTTTGGGCAAATGGGCCTATCTTGAGAAAGGGGCCTGGAGCTGCAGCTCCAATAGCCCCTATGTTAATCCGGCCCTGAGTATGGGGACCCCTAACCCCTCCTACCTGTCTTTATAATCAATACTGTGCCATATTGCCAAATATATACTTTTTCATCCTAGGTACGGTATATACTTGAGTATAGGCTGACCCGAATATAAGCCGAGGTACCTAATTTTACCACAAAAAAATGTAAAAACTTATTGACTCCAGTATAAGCCTAGGGTGAGAAATGCGCAGCTAATGTAAGTGGAAAAGAGGGTCAACAATGCCCATTTGCAGCCTCACTTTGCCCATTTGCAGCCATAGGTCCCCCAAACTTCAAACTTGGTAGTTAAGGGTTTCTAGATGTCCCCTATCTGCAGCCATTTTGGGTTTCTGGAGCCAAAGGGTCCTGAAATAACATTGCTGCAGGTGGACACAGTTGACCGACTTTGGGGCCCCAAATCTTGGGGCCATTTGGTGCTAGGAACCCCAAATTTGGTATGCAAACTCAGTTGAACTAGCACTACAACATATCTAATGGGGTTCCTATTACCAAGTGGCCCCAAGATACGGGGCCCCAAAGTCGGTTTGGAAAATGTCAAGCACTTTTCTGCAGCAGAGAATGACATTTTCCGAACCGAATTTGGGGCCCCGTATCTCGGGACCACTTAGTTCTAGGAACCCCATCTTTGGATATGTTGTAGTGTTGGTTCCACTGGGTTCGCACACCAAATGGGGTTCCTAGCACCAAGAGGCCCCGAGATACAGGACCCCAAAGTCGGATTGGAAAATGTAATTCTCTGCTGCAGAAAAGTGCTTGACACCAGTATAAGCCGAGGGGGGCATTTTCAGCACAAAAAAAATGTGCTGAAAAACTCGGCTTATACTCGAGTATATATGGTACATTGTTACACACATCCACCCCTGAAGAGCGAGCTGGATCTCGCGAAACTAGTCGGGTAGTATGATGCCCGTGTACTATGACTACTATTATATTTATGTACCTATATATCTGGTTTATGTATCTTTTTTAAATTTGCAACTGTTGGTGTTATCTATGCTTGTAACAATTTTACTTGAATAAACCATATACTGTATTTAATATTGTCATGTTTACTGGCGGAAATGGTACCCACTTCATTTAAGTCCCAGGGTGAATCCTTTGTTTTACTATATGTTACAGGGATGAAGTGTTACTGGGGACACCAGACCTTTCCCCTTTTCTGTCTGCCCTATATATCCCCTCGCTCCTCCCAGCAGCTGTTAATAAACGTTATGTAGGAGGTAAGTGGAGGAGCTGGGACAGCACAGATAGTAATTAGATACTCCCAGGAGAGAGAGGGCTATGATGTGCAAGAAAGAAGGGGCTAAGCTAGGAAATTGACACTTCCTACAGAAGCAAGCAAGTTCAAAGGCACGTTGAATTTAAACAATTGTTGCAAGTAAGCTACATTTTCTGTGCTTTACCTGCAAATTTTAAAGCTTGTGACAGGGTGTCTCCAAGTGGATTTTCACTGATTCCAACTGCAGCACCAAAATCATTTGTAGATTTTGTAGGCTGCATAAACATCTAAATGCTGATTACGAGTATATTTATTTTTGTTGCACATTGTGGAAATGTTAAAGCCAGTTTACCTGTATATGTAAAGCATTTATACCGTCTATCTATCTATATCCCGCTGCACACTAACTACCATTCTGTGTGTGTTTCCATGCATTTTTACAAACATATTATAACAATCTCCATAACGCATGCCTATACACGTCCGCACATCACACAAATTTAAACCAGAACAATTTAAAACAATGGCTAGCCTGCGTATATGGTTTACATGTATTAAAAATGTGTTATTAAAATGCATGGAGGTCATAAATTATAACAGCTATTTCTTGGTATAAAATATACAGTATCTGTTTATCTCAGATAAAAGTAACAAAGACATGAAGCAAGGGGTCTAAACACCTGATATAATTTTTGATACATGTGGTGATATGCACTACAAAGGACAGGTATGACATTTTAGATTAAGAAATAAGAGTTACCTTTTAGTGGTTAGACCTGCAAAGTGAATAAAGTGTGTACCATTCTTTGCATATAGATTCGTTTTTATATTCACATCTAAGAGGTTTGCTATGGAATAATGGATTAACGCACTCTAACTGTAACAAACAGAACTATCATACAAAGCAATCAGGCCTCTTTGGTTTCTGCAATGCATTAGAGAAGACAGCCTGCATAAATGGCCTGCAATGAATAATTATATATGTACTGTGTGTGTGTGTGTGTATATATATATATATTTATGTATGTATGACTGTATATATATATATATATATATATATAGATAGATAGATAGATAGATAGATATATACACACTGAGCAAAATTATAAACGCAATACTTTTGTATAATGAGCTGAACTCAAAGATCTATGACTTTTTCTATGTACACAAAAGGCCTATTTCTCTCAAATATTATCCACAAATCTGTCTAAAGCTGTGTTAGAACCCTTTCACACTGAGCCGCCACCGGCGTTAGCGGTAAAGTGGCGCTATTTTATCGTCGTTTTAGCGGCGCTGTTCAGCTACTAGCAGGGCAGTTTTAACCCCCGCTAGTTGCCAAAAAGGGGTCAAATCCACCTGCAAAATGCCGCCTCAGCTCAGTTGTCGGCGGTATAACAGCACTGCCCCATTGATTTCAATGGGGAGCAGCGGTGGAGGAGCGGTGAGTTCACCACTCCAAAGAAGCTGCTGGCAGGACTTTTTCTGATGCCCTGCCAGCGCACCGCTCCAGTGTGAAAGCCATTGGAGGGCTTTCACACTGGAGTGAATGGAGCTTCTTTTTTCAGATGCTATTTTTAGCGCTGTAGCACCTGAAAAATGCCTCCAGTGTGAAAGTGAGCACTCTGCCGAGATAATCCATCCACCTCACAGGTGTGGCATATAAGAATGCTGATTAGACAGCATTATTATTGCACAGGTGTGCCTTAGGCTGGCCACAATAAAAGGCCACTCTAAAAAGTGCAGTTTTACTGTATGGGGGAGGGGGGTCAGGGGGGTTTGAAAACCAGTCAGTATCTGGTGTGACCACCATTCACCTCACGCAGTGCAGCACATCTCCTTCGCATAGAGTTGATCAGGTTGTTAATTGTGGCCTGTGGAATGTTGGTCCATTCCTCTTCAATGGCTGTGCGAAGTTGCTGGATATTGGCAGGAACTGGAACACGCCGTTGTATTTCCCCAGATCCAGAGCATCCCAAACATGCTCAATGGGTGACATGTCCGGTGAGTATGCTGGCCAGGCAAGAACTGGGATGTTTTCAGCTTCCAAGAATTGTGTACAGATCCTTGCAACATGAGACGTGCATTATCATGCTTCAACATGAGGTGATGGTCGTGGATGAATGACACAACAATGGGCCTCAGGATCTCGTCATGGTATCTCTGTGCATTTTAAATGCATCAATAAAATGCACCTGTGTTGGTTGTCCATAGCATACGCATGTCCATAACATAACCCCACCGCCACCGTGGGCCAATCGATCCACAACATTGACACCAGCAAACCACTGACCCACACAACGCCATACACGCTGTCTGCCATCTGCCCTGTACAGTGAAAACCGGGATTCATCTGTGAAAAAAACACCTCTCCAAAGTGCCAGACGCCATCGAATGAGAGCATTTGCCCACTCAAGTCGGTTACGATGACGAACTGCAGTCCGGTCGAGACCCCGATGAGGACGACGAGCATGCAGATGAGCTTCCCTGAGATGGTTTTCTGACAGTTTGTGCAGAAATTCTTTGGTTATGCAAACCAACTGTTGCAGCAGCTGTCCGGGTGGCTGGTCTCTTGTAGGTGAAGATGCTGGATGTGGAGGTCCTGGGATGGTGTGGTTACATGTGGTCTGCGGTTGTGTGAGTCTGGTTGGATGTACTGCCAAATTCTCTGAAACGCCTTTGGAGACGGCTTATGGTAGAGAAATGAGCATTCAATTTAAGGGTAACAGCTCTGGTGGACATTCCTGCAGTCAGCATGCCAATTGCACTCTCCCTCCCAACATTTGACATCTGTGGCATTGTGCTGTGCGATAAAACTGCACATTTTAGAGTGGCCTTTTATTGTGGCCAGCCTAATGCACACCTGTGCAATAATCATGCTGTCTAATCAGCATCTTGATATGCCACACCTGTGAGGTGGATGGATTATCTCGTCAAGACCAAGCAAAATTCACCTTGACAAATGATAACGGTCCATTCACTCCTATATGAGTGGAATAAATAGGTCCTTATAGTTTGCCTTTAAAAGCATATTAAACTGCAACACACAGCTGTGAATCAGCCACAGAAAGAACCACATTTGTACTTCAAATGCATTTTCATGTAGTACAATGAATGTGTTTACTGCAGGAAAATAGACAAGTGTGCATAGGCCCCTTAGGTTAGTGTCACACTTGCAATCTTGCCACAAGTGAGAATTTTCCAGTGACCCTCACTTCCATAAACCCTTAAAAATGTAAGTTACCAGAGAGAGTAACCCTCGCTTATCCAGCTGGCAACTGAGAGACTAATGCAAGCAGGTGCATGTTCTACTGTGTCCTTTATGGTGATCAGTAGCAGCCCATCCATATAGGGAGCAGGGGCGCTGCCCCCCTAATCCATGCGCCTGGCCCTTTATCTACATGCAGGGCGCCGGATGCATATATTCCATTGGGGTTTGTTTTTTTTTTTTTTAAGCATGTGATTACAGCCAGAGGCTCTAATTGGCTTTAAAAAAGGGTAGGCTCAGGCACTGCGCCCTGAGCCCACCCAGTTGTGGGACAATAGCGAATTGATATTTGCTATTGTCTTCCTGATTCTCCTCTTGGTCAATCAGGAAGCAGGTGCTGAGACCCGATTGGTAGAGAGGAGAAGTAATCTTATTGGCCGCCTAGGAGGAGACGCAGGGGAAGCCGCCCCGAAGCTGAGGAGAAGACACAGAGTGAAGCCACTGCCCATGACATAGATGGGGTAAGTGCGGGTGATCCGACCGGGGGGGTTGCAGCATGGCTGATCCCCCCCCCAAAATATAGCACCAGCCACCACTGATGGTGATTCTGCCTTTGGGGAGTTCTAGTCAGTGCCAGTATTAAATGTGTAACACTAGCCTTAACCACTTGCCAACCAGCCGCCGCAGTTATACTTCTGGAAGCTGGCTCGACTGCGCAAATTGCCGTACTGATATGTCGATTTGTGCATGAGGCTTTGTGGGAGGGCGCACCGCCGGAGGTGCATGTGCTGATTGGCTAGCGGGGGAAACAATCAGCGGGTCCGGCGGTCTCTATGCCTGCCGGCCGGCCACGATTGTTCACCGGAGAGGCAGAACGGGAATCTGACGAATGTAAACAAGGCATATGTCAGTTCTGACAGTGGATGCCACTGAGATCTTGTCTTTCTGCTATGCAGGAAGACTGATCTCTGTATCATCCCAGGCAGCCCATCCCCCATACAGTTAGTAAACACACCCAGTGAACACAGTTAACCCCTTGATCGCCCCTGATGTTAACCCCTTCTCTGCCAGTGTCATTAGTATAATGTCAGTGCATATTTTTAGCACTAATCACTATAATAATGCCACTGGTTCCCAAAAAGTGTCAACAATGTCAGTTAGGTGTCCGATCTGTCCGCTGAAATGTCACAGTCCCACAAAAAAAAAAATCACTAATAACCGCCATTACTAGTAAAAAATAAATAAATAATAAAAATACCACAAATCAATCCCCAATTTTGTAGACGCTATAACTTTTGCGCAAACCAATCAATATACGCTTATTATTTTTTTTTTTTTTTTTTTTTTAACAAAAATATGTAGCAGAATACATATTGGCCTAAATTGATGAAGAAATTTTATTTACATTTTTTTATTATTGGGTATGTTTTATAGCAGAAAGTAATAAATATTGTTTTTTTTTTTTTTTTAAAAATTGACTAATTTTTTGTTTATAGCAAAAAAAAAAAAAAAAACTGCAGAGGTGATCAAATACCACCAAAAGAAAGCTCTATTTGTGGGAAAAAAAGGACACAATTGTATTTGGGTACAACGTCGCACGCAATTGTCAGCTAAAATAACGCAGTGCTTTTTATAAGGCAGAATTTTATAAAACCTATAAAGAACAGCTATCACCATTTATGCTTCAAGTATTTAACTCTATTTCTCTTAATAACCAATTTCCAAAACAGTCCTTGGAATCGCATATTACTCTGATTCCAAAACCAGATAAGGACCCAACACTATGCTCTAGCTATCGACCGATATCTCTGATCGGGGTAGATATAAAAATCTATGCCAAACTGGTAGCGCTCCGCCTTCAGCCTCTCCTCCCTGGCCTAGTACATACAGACCAGGTAGGATTTGTTCAAGAAAGAGAAGCACGTGATAACACGATCAAAACTATTCTCCTAATGAATCACGTTAAAACAGCTAAAATACCAGTATGCCTTTTCTCAGTCGATGCAGAAAAGGCATTTGACCGGGTAGGTTGGCCTTTCTTGAAACACGCATTAATACAAATAGGTATGGGGGCAAATCTATTCAATAAAATTATGGCGCTTTATACTAATCCAGCGGCCAGGATAAAAATTAACGGATCACTGACATCGAGTGTTAGTATACAAAATGGCACACGCCAGGGATGCCCACTTTCCCCCTTACTTTATGTTTTAGTGATGGAGTATTTGGCAACAGCAATTAGACAGAACCCATCCATAACAGGCATAAATATTATGGAAAAGGAAGTAAAGTTAGCTCTATTTGCTGATGATCTACTACTCTATGTTACTAACCCTCATATTTCATTGCCTTCTATAATGTCTGAATTTCAGCGCTTTGGAACCTTGAGTAACTTTAAAGTAAATATACAGAAATCAGAAATCCTTAATGTATCATTGACATCACAGCAAATTATAGATATAAGAAACAATTTTTCGCTAAAAATCTGTTCAGAAGCGCTGAAATATCTAGGTATTAAGATTCCTTCAGACCCAATCAATCTCTATATAATGAACTATATCCCTCTCTTGCAACGTACCTTACTAGATTTGAAAAAATATGATGCTAAGCAACACTCATGGTTTGGGAGGATCAATATATTAAAAATGGATATAATACCGCGCTTCTTATACCTTTTTCAAACCATCCCTGTGCCTATCCCCAGATCTTTTTTTTCAAATTTACAAACAGCATTTGTAAAATTTATCTGGGGATACAAGAAACCTAGATTACGCAAGAAATTACTATTAACCCCAAAGAATAAAGGAGGAGTAGGTGCACCTGATCTGTATTATTATTATGCTTCGGCAGTCTTGACTAGACTAGTGAACTGGTTCCACCACTCGAAAATAAAACAATGGGTAGAAATAGAACAGGGTTTAAACCAACTAGACCTCAAGGCGATACCTTGGTTGAACCTATCCACCAGAGATATCGGTCGAGGGCTACAAAAAAAAAAAAAATATGCCCCCCCTTACATCTCACCTATTAAAAATCTGGGCAAAAACAGTTATACAGCTAGAATTGTCCTCCTATATTGGACCAATGACCCCGCTTTTTGACAATCCTAACTTCCCACCGGCAGTAAACCGTACACATTTTTTAACTTGGAACAAAGAGTCCCATTTAAGAATGGGTCAAACCCTTTGCCAAGGAAGAGTCCCCTCCTTACAAAACCTATTCCCCACGCAACAACCATCAGGCATACAAAGGATGGAATACTGGCAACTAATGTCCTTTTGGTTATCTATTTCACCTAATAGATCTCTATACAGAGAGCCAACCCAGGTCGAAAGTCTTTTGTTACAAGATTCTAAACCAAAACACGTTCTTTCTAAGATATACAAGATGCTTACCACAAAATACTATTCGGAGCCACCAGAATTTATAAACAACTGGGTACAGGAGATTAATGCCCCAATCAAGGCGGAAGATTGGGAGAAGGCGTTTAATCTAGTCTATTGTTCATCAATAGCAATTAAAGCACAGGAAACTAGTTATAAAATCCTTTCAAGGTGGTATTGGACCCCAGCGACCCTACAGCGTATATACCCAGATAGATCAGATAAATGTTGGCGTTGCCACACAGATAGGGGCTCATTGCTCCATATCTGGTGGGAATGCCCCCAAATACATAATTTCTGGGAAAAAATCATACAAATGTATACTACAATCACAGGGGAGGTAATACCCAACACTCCTCAAATTACCCTTCTCTCTATTCTACCAGGTACATATAAAAACATAAAAGAAAGTCTTCTTTGCCAATGGTTGACAGCAGCAAGATTGGTTATACCAAGGCACTGGCGTTCAACTCAGTCTCCATCAATAATGGAATGGGCTACAGAAATGGACAATATAGAAAGATTAGAAAAACTTTTGGCATATGAGATTGGCAACCAGGAGGAATGGATGCGGATATGGGCCCCTTGGAGGATGTATAGAGAAATATAGTTAAATTAGATAATAACGAAGGCAAGAAATCAATAATATGGATCACAGTAACAATAGTCAGAGCTCCGACACTGGGTAAGAGAGGGGGGACGGGGGGAGGAGGGGGAGGGGGATTGTTAAGTTATAAATCTGTCTTTTTCCTTTTTTTTTTTTTTTTTTTTTTCTTTTTTTTGTTCTGTTGTTTTTCTGTTTTTTTGTTTGTTTGTTGAGGTAATAGTAATTGTGTGCAAAGACATTTACATAAGCCATGTTGGATTAAATAAGTGACTTAAACTTGTGTGCAACCATGTATCTGTCTAAAAATGTTCTAGTTTGTATAATTAATGAATAATAAAATAAGATTGATATAAAATAACGCAGTGCTGCATCACAAAAAATGGCCTGGTCAGGAAGGGGGGTAAATCTTTCCAGTCCTTAAGTGGTTAAATTACATCCATTGGTGCTCCATTATGTTTCATTTTATGATTATTGCTAAAAACTATTTGGATGAATGCTAGGTACACCACTGGCTACATCAATACCCATAAATGCAGGAAAACATATGCCATTAAACCGCACTACACGGTGCAAAAGTGAGTATCACAATTTTATTCCAGTATGTTTATGCCAATGCTCCATCAGGACCATCGTCTGAATAAAGACCGATGCATGTCTCAAAACTTGACTACAGGAATGAAACATTGGGGTTCATTTACTAAAGGAAAATCAACTGTGTACTTTCTAAGTGTAGTTGCACTAATTTTCCCCAGAGCTTAGTAAATGTAGTAATAGTGTTTTTTGTTTATTTATATTGCTTGTTTCCATACAAAGTGAAGTGCACAACCTATTATACTTTAGTAAATCAAACCCAAAATCTATCCTAGCAGTGCACCCCCCACGCCCTGCACTGGAGGGGTTACATGCTCATTCAGGGCAGGGGTGCAGAAATATGCTGACTGAACATTCAAAGTAGATGGGTGGAAAATAATTGGCCAAAAAGTGCCTACATCCAATCAGATGAAACTGCTGCTCAGGTATTTTCAGGGCTGGCTTGGGAGACAGTGGGAGATTTGTCCATCTGCACTGTGTATATTTGTTTATGTCTATATACAGTATTTTCACTTTATAGAGTCGATTTACTAAAGAAAAATAGGCTGTTGGTATCCCGCGATCGGGTTACGGAGCTGAAGAACGGGGAGAGGTTTGTGTAAACAAACCTCTCCCCGCGCTTCCTACTCTGCCTGTCATTGATCGGCTGTTCCCTGTCATCGGGAAAGCCGATAAATGACGTCAGACGTACAGCCACGCCCCCCTACTGTAAAAAAAAAACACACACGTCACACTGACTCCTCCCCGCCCCCTAGTGGTTAACCCCTTCACTGCAACTGTCATTTACATAGGAATCAGTGCTATTTAAATAGCACTGATTTCTGTATAAATGACAAATGTCCCAAAAATGTGTCAAAAATGTCCGATGTGTCCGCCATAATGTCGCAGTCACAATAAAAATCGCTGATCGCCGCCATTACTAGTAAAAAAAAAAATATTAATAAAAATGCTATAAAACTATCCCCTATTTTGTAAACGCTATAACTTTTGCGCAAACTAATCAATAATCGCTAATTGCGATTTTTTTTTTACCAAAAATATGTAGAAGAATACGTATCAGCCTAAACTGAGGGAAAAAAAAGTTTTTTTATATATTTTTTGGGGATAGTTATTATAGCAAAAAGTAAAAAATATTGCATTTTTTTCAAAATTGTCGCTCTATTTTTGTTTATAGCGCAAAAAATAAAAACCGCAGGGGCGATCAAATACCACCAAAAGAAAGCTCTATTTGTGGGAAAAAAAAGGACGCCAATTTTGTTTGGGAGCCACGTCGCACGACCGCGCAATTGTCAGTTAAAGCGACGCAGTGCCGAATCGCAAAAAGGGCCTGGTCCTTTGGCTGCCAATTGGTCCGGGGCTGAAGTGGTTAAAGGAAAAAAAAACAAGGGTTTACAACACCTTTAAAACCCTCAAACAAATATTTTCTGAAAGCAAGGAGCAGGAGGAAAAAATGTTGGTTGTCGCAATTTTTTATGTCACACAATATTTGCACAGCAGTTTTTCAAATGCAACTGTTTTGGAAGTTTTAATGTACAAAAATGCAATATAATAGCCGTTTTTGGGTAAAATATAAAAGATGATGTCATGTCAAGTAAATAGATATCTAACACATCATGCTTTAAAATTGCGTACACCTGTGGAATGGTGACAAACTATGGTACTTAAAAATCTCCGTAGGCGATGCTTTAAAAGCCTATACAGGTTACCAGTTTAGCCCTCTATGCCGTTTCTTCACTAGCAAGTGCCGTGACTGACGGCTCCCACGCGCATGCGTGGGAGTGACATCCCGCATCTCCGGCCAGTCACAGAGCCAGAGTCCGTGGCCCCGGAAGAAAGAGGGGCAAAGATGAATGCGGCCACCAGCGGGGACATTGCGGGCTTCATTTGCAGGTAAGTGGCACCTAATGGGCTAGTATGCTATGCATACTAGCCCATTATGCTTTTACTTTGCAGGGGAAAAAAGAGGAAGAAAAACCCATCATGGTTTAGTGAAACAGGAGGTCTGGTATTAGACTTATTGCTCTTTCTATGATGTTCACAATGATACCTCACATTCTTTTAATATTTTTTTTTTATACATCCCCACACCAGTTATATGATCGTTCTGTACTGCACTGGTGACAGTATGTTAAAAATAAATATTGTTTATTAAAATATTCAAAACACTCGCCATGCCTCTTACTAAATACCTTGGACTGTCTACTTTTCAAAAAAAAGGTGATTTGGGGGTATTTGTACTGTCCTCGAGTTTTCGGGCCTCAGGAAATTTGATAGGCCTTCAGTATATTAGGACTGATTGATTTTCAGATATACAGCATTACCATAGTTTGTGGACTCTATAACTTTCCTACAGACTAAATAATATACATATATATATATATATATATATATATATATACGCATATACAGTATATGGATCGTATTTAATTTTTTTTGTGAGATTTTATCTAAATAAAGAATGAAGAGAAAATGAAGAAATTGATGTTGTGTGAATTTGCAAGAAACATATATAGTGCCTTTGGGCTGAGTTCCTGTTGTTTATTGTACATTTTATGCCACTATTTTATGTTACATTTTTAGAAATGGCCCCGTGGGTGGAATAGAAAATAACATTCCCATAATTGTTGACGATGCTCAGTTATATAGAATTATAAAAACACTATCTAGCATGTTATTAGTGACTTGCTACATAAAGAAATCAGCAACCAAAGAACCTAGGCATTTAAATGTAAGGTTGCTCACCAGGGCCAGGGTAATACAATTGCTCCTTGACATAGAATTGGGATACTGTTGAGGTAACACAGAGCTAAAGGACATCGGAATGAGGACCAACATTAAGCAAAGTAGCAGCAATCAGTAACAGGAAACGAACAAATCCTGGGGTGTATACAGAAGGAGATTCAAGCACTCATAATGGAAGTATAGTAATGCCTACAGGGCATTATAAAAAATATTTGCTGGCACAGTCACAGACAAATATTTATTAATCATATCTAGTAATAGCTTTATAGCAGCTACTGTATAGTGAGTCTAGAAAATGTTTTAAGATGAGCTCTCCAAGGTGCTAAAAATGTGTGTTAAAGTATATCTAAAAAACAAAAATGGCCCACCTCACATCAGCAAACAGGTTAAATCCTCCACTGCAACCCTCAGGACCACCTCTCCCTGGATGTCCCTGTCTATACACCAGTGGTCTTTTTTTTGGTCATGCTCCAGGCCAGCTGTTTGTGCATTTTGTCGGTACTTGTTGCTTTTGGATACTGTAAGTATACACCCCCCGCACCTTCTCCTCCCGGTTCAGCCTCTCCTGGTGCTGGAAGACCCAGAAAGTTGAACGTAAATCTTCCTGAAACTGGGGGCCCTGAGTGCAAAGGGAGCTGGTGTTAAGTGCTTAACCCCTTGGTGCCAAGCGTACACAAATATGCCGTACATTAGTATCAGTGTCAGTTAGACCCCTTTCACACTGGGGCGTTTTTCATGCGCTTTTGGGTTAAAAATAGCGCCTGTAAAGTGCCTGAAAAAACGCCTCCCCTGCAGTCCCAGTGTGAAAGCCTGAGTGAAAACTCCTGCAAGCAGCATCTTTGGGGCAGTGGAGAAGCGGTGTATACACCGCTCTCCACCGCTCCTGCCCATTGAAATTAATGGGCACCGCTGCCGAAGCGCCTAAAAAGCATTTTGGCAGCAGCGTTACATGGGCGTATTTAACCCTTTATTTGGCCACTGGGGGGTTAAAAGTGCCCCACTAGCGGCCGAATAGCGCTGCCAAAACGACTGTAACGCCCGCCTGCCCCAGTGTGAAAGCAGCCTAAAGCCTCGTACACACAATTGGATTTTCCGCAGATGAAACCTCTGACTTTTGTCTGAAGGCATGTGCCTGGATTTTGTCTTGCATACAAACGGTACACAATTGTCGGCCAACAAACACAAATGTAGTGACGTACTAGAACCCCAATGATTAAGTCACTTCAGCGAAACATGTCTGGGTATGGTTACATGGCAACTGTGAGGAGCATTTAACATTCAACATTCCAGTTACTGGGTGTGCTGTGCCATGTGAAGTGAAAGAGAAAGGAGACAGCGTGGAGGGTGAGACATATTGGTATTAACGCCGGGTCCGCCGAGGCCATAATATATCGGGTCACCACTGCTGGGTCCTTGTTTCCTGTTGAAAAGATTATGCTGAAGTGCCTTATTTTTATATGAAGGATGTGAGTACAATGGTTGAGGAATTGTGTGTGCTGTTGAAATAAATGGTTTACTCTACTTCACTATTGGAAGCATCTCTTTTTTCCTTGTATGTGGAGTGCAAATATCTAACATTCTGTCTGGATCCATCTGTGACCCGTGTGGAGCTATTAAGTGAGTTGGCCGAGCATGAGAGTGCAAGGCATATACTGCTGTTGAATGCGTTTCCTTAGGGTACGGTAGCACTGAACACAGGTGGTGTGATGGAAGATATTTTTTCAAGTCACTTCAAGAACTTTGTTTAAAGACACTTCAAAACTTTATTTGCTTCAGGATTTTTCATTCACTTTTCTGTCACTTTTTGAAACATTATCACTACAAGTAACAGTTTATGGACTTTTATTTGGATTTGTTTTCCTTATTTGGACACCTGCAAGAAATATATAATCACACTTCACTTTAATTTTTCACTTTATGTATATAGGTGATTAATTGTGTTGTTTTTTTGGCACTGTTTATACAGGGTGATTATTTTTCAGTATTGTCTACACAGGTTAAATATTTAGTTTATTCACAGACACTGTGATTATTAGCGCTGCTGTTTTATTCATTTAAAATCACTTTACAGTACTAGACGTACTACAAGATGAAAAAGAGGAAGTTCAATTGTCAGGCGCCACCCTTTGTGATCCTTCTGCTAATTTCATCTTAGTAGAAGTTTGGTGAGTGTTGATTTGCGCTTTGCATTTCACGCTTTTCAGTTAGTTTCTGAACGGCTGTTCGTCAACCAGCCATGCTGCGGAATCGGAGGAGATAACATGCTATTTATTATTGGCCTTGGAGTTATTGCTTTGACCCAAGTCCATTTCAGGAACAGGAGAAGGAGGATTTCTTGGACCAAAAATTGGTTGCTTTATTAATCGTGACCAATTATGTCATATGCCTTTGCTGCGGGAGCTCCAGAAGAATAATCCAGATGTTTTTCAGGAATTATCTCCAGATGACGGACCCCTGCTTTCACCAACTCTTGCCATTGTCGACCCCCTATATTTTTGGATGCATAGGATGCACTTTTTGGTTAAGTTCTATAGACAGATAGCATTTCTAATTTTATTTGTTTTCTTTTTTTTAATGCGCAATAAAGAATAATACTTGGCTATGTGTTTTACTTCAAATGACGGTTTGGGAGTAGGCAGTTACATTTAAAAAAACACAATGTAAAATTGACAAGGCATACCAACATAGTTGTATCTTTGATCTTAAAAAACTACGGGATAATGGTAGCGTGGTAACTTGCACCAGAAAAATAATAACAAGCATAATAATATTATTCTTGATATCACTAGAAAAAAAAAAGCCTTCGAAAATTTGTTTGCAATAACTCCATCAGTATCACCAGCAAAGCAGCTTCATTATTATCCCATTAAAGAAGAGAATTGTGCGCTGCATTTCTAGATTTCGTAATTTGCCACGTCACGAATGTTAATTCTGCATTACGAACGCTAGTTTACAGACCGACCGATTCTGGCTCGTGCTTGCTTCCGAGCATACGTGTTTGTACCTTGAACTTTTGTCTGACGGACACACGCTCGGAGAATCCAACAACAGACATTTGTCCACGGAAAATTTTAAAGCCTTCCGTCTAACATTTGTCCATGAAAAATCCGACAACAATTGTCCGATGAAGCATACACACGGTCGGATTTTCCACCAACAGCCTGTCGACACACTTTTGCCGTCGGAAAATCTGATTGTGTGTACAAGGCTTTAGTGTCAGTGTGTTTTAGGCATGCTAAAAAAAAAAGCAAAATGTGCACTATTGTTTCTGGGCTGTACTGCGGGTACAAACAACAAATGATATACACATGCATGGTATCGCTGCGATCGTTAGGAGGAGCAGAATTAATTTTGGGTTCTTTGGTGGAAGGTTATGGCAGTAACAAGAAATATATAGCTAAATTAAAATGTTTTTTTTTACATGTTTTACTGTTTTGGGCCAATTTCTCTTTGATAATAAAAAAATCTGAGGATACCCATTACCTTTTACCACCAAATGAAAGTCCAATTTGTCCTGAAAAAAACAAGGTATAATCCACCTAGATGCACAAAGTAGTTGTGATGATATGTACGGTTTTACTAGCACGTGTCAAAGTTCCAAAATTGTTTTTAGGCATTAAGATTTTTTTTTACCCTTGGGCGCCAAGGGGTTAAACAGGGTTGTAGGTTTTAGATGTGGTGAATGCAAAGCACTGTATTGTGGCCATTGTCTCTCCTCTAGGAGCCTTTCAGTGTTTCTGCTATAGACAGCATGTCATACAGCTCTCCTGCCTTCATTTGCAATCAGAGTGGCTGGCGATGACATCACAGATGGTGGGAAGGTGCGGCAGCATGAGGTAGAGGCCACCCATCACCTAGCAATGGCATAAGCCATCAATTAAAGGCAGAAGAGGAACCAGCTCTCTCTTTTACTTCTGATGGTTCTCTCAGAAGGTAAAGGATTGTGTGCTGTGGCTCCCCTGTTGTGCAATGCTGGCCTTGGCTGGGCTGACAGGGGTCTATTTTTCTGCAGATTCTACCTGTGTATCCTGCCTCCCTCTGGAAGTGCTACCTGATTTTGCCTTTTGCCAGTTCACAGTAAGTAATGGATTGCAAATTTGTCTTAAATAGACAGTGTACCCTTTTTTGGGGAGAAGGATTTATCATGTTTTTCTCAATATTTTTCTGCACAGACGAGCCAGACCTCTTGAAGGCAAGAGAATCTAGGGAAAGGTATGAGAGGGCAATGTGGACATATTTAAAACAGTAAAAAAGAGATAAGCTGCAAGTTTTTGTTTGATTTTAATTTAGGAGCAGAAGCCCTAAACACAAACACTCCAGAAAACACAAGACCTGTCATCGATCATCTTCTCCTGACCAAAACAATCCATGTTCCTCAGACTCCCACTCAGGATGGCCTTCGAGCTTCCCAAACAGCTCATACGGCAATGCTGCACATGCGACTTGTTCAGCACAATCTGAAAATCATCACCCGGCTCCGGGTGTTTGTTGGGCCTGTAAGCAGCCTGCATTGCCTATGAAGCTAATCTACAGGGATTGTCTCAAAGAGGTGGTAATAAATAGAGAATAGTTAAGGAAGCTATAGGGGGGAGCCAAGGCCTACCACCACAACAAATATCCAAATATTTTTCAAAACTTGAGGAAAGAAGAGCCTTCTTTTCCCATCGTGACAGAGATGAAGGCTCTCAAAGAGGATAAATGGAAGAAACCAAATAAAAAGGTAAATTTACAGAACAGATTTTCTTTATTCAGGGAGGGCGGCAAATGCATTTTTATGAAATACACATACGGGAGTAGACACAGATTTGAATATGTCTATACAGTGACAGGCTTTGCCTTTTCGCACAAGCATTAACTTTAGTGTCTAAAGAAATAAAGGCAAGGGTTGCTAATATGGAAACAGCCCTGAAGTTGATAGTGAATGCTACAAAAATTGCCATAGCTCTTGAGGAGTTGAACCTGGCAGCTGACTTTTTGGCAGAGGCTTCGACAAACCAAATATGGGGGCTGGCAAGATTGTAAATGCATTCAATCACAGCCAAGAAGACCCTGTGGTTGTGCTATTGGGTGGAAGAGGGGGCTTCTAAACAGGTCCTCTGTAACATTCCTTATAATGGGAAGGTGTTATTTGTCAAAATACAGGATGCCTCGATTAAGGGAGTGACAGGAGGAAAGTCTGGTCCGTGGCACTTGTTTAATAAGAGGAAGCAACAATCATTTTGTTCAAGTCAAGAAAACTTCAGAAATTTTCGAGAGGCCAAATCATATAAGTCAGGCTGTGAATTTAACAGGCCACAGTGAAGGGGGGCTCAAAGTTCTTTCTTACGAGGAGTCAAATCCAGAGAGACACAAGTTACTAAGGTGATTGAAATGCCTTTTTGAAGTCTGGCCACCTTGTGGAGGGTTTGGGCAAAGAACATTAAGGATTGATGGATCTGGAAAACAGTGAAACGGGAGTACAGTATAGAATTCCAAAACAATCCCCTAAATCATTTCATTTAGACAGAACTGCCAGCAGATCTCAAGAAGAAAAGAGAAAAAAAATATATAGAAGAATTATATCTCAACAAGGCCATAGTGCCTGTACAGCCAGAAGAGCAGAAGCTATGATATTACCCCCCAATTTTTCTAGTACCCAAAGCATCAATAGCTTTCGGGCCTTTTTTGGTGTAGCGGGGTCGTACCCCTTTTAGGGGAAAAGACTACATTCCCATAATTCCCCAGGCTCCCGGGAGGATGGTCACTTCCGCCCGAGAGGCTGCTGGGGAGGAGATAAAAGGGAAGAGGAGAGACCGCCTCTTCCTCTTCTGACTGGGCTGGTGACGCAGACACTCCTGATTGAGGAGACACCTGTGCGGACCGGGACTGCTGAAGGCCTGAAGCCTGGGCCTTGCAGCAGGCAGAGTGAGACTCTCAACCCTCAGTGTCAGCAGCAGCGGAGCGGAGACTTTTCCCTACAGTCGGTCGGTCGGAGAGAGGACCGGAACGCAGGGGCTGTGACGGAGGAGGCCGGACACCGCCATTGGAGGTCCCGGACCTGAGGACGGTACCCAGGAGTGGTGAGCGAGCTGAAAAGCTCATCCTACATTGCTACATACACTTTTATGCTTATTGAACTGCCAAGGCACAATTTACCTCAGAGCAGCAGATGTTTCTTTCTGTGGATTACAAATACACCATTTAAAGCTACATGTGCACCACCTCTACAGTTCTCTTGCCGGTGAAGAATACTGTACTTATTCAAGGACTGAGCTCTATTGCTAGGGATCAGGCCTGGTCCGTTAGGTAGGCGCAGATAGATTTATTGCACCTCAGGGGTGCATAGCAGACGGTCGCTACACTTGGCACATAATGTACTATCATCCCTGATTAATATGCAATAAAAGAGTTATTGGAGATTTGGGACTGTCTATGGTACATACACAAAAAAAGAGTAGTTTCATATAATAAAATTGCTTGTTTTATTAACATAAAAATAATTTTTTAAGAGAAAGAAAAATACATACAGTGTTAGACTCCATGTACAGCAGTATATGAATCATAGGGTTCAAAGAAATTACATACAGTTCCTAATAGAACACCTATATTGTCATACATTCAAAGTACACAGGTCATAATACTTGTCCAATCGCTCAACATGTTTCGCCTATAGAGGCTTCATCAGGAGACAAGGATAAGATATATTTGCAGATGGACGAGGGTTTTTTAGACATTTTTCGTGTTCTGTGGTATGTATACAAAGCAATATATTGATTAGTATATATAAAACAGTTGATACTCATTAAAACGTTATATATGCTGCATAGAGTGTGCAATGACAGGGATGTCTGGTGAAGTCAGTTTACACAAGCATGATTCCCTACCTCCAATATTGTAGGGATCATACGCATGGTCAGGCTTCCGAATAGAGATACCAATGGTTGCACTGGAGCACCCCCCAAGAGAGGAACCCACACAGGGACGTACCCGGCGAGCACCACCAAACGTGGCTAGGGAGTTGTAGGGGGAGAAGGAAATCCTATTCCTTCATCCAAGAGAGTATTTGTAGGGCCTGTGGAGTACAAATGTACTTATTAACCTCAATTATTTTCACATAAGCCATAATCATTCGTACGGTAAAAAAGTAGTGTGACCATGCCCAATATCAGTTGTCACGCTTTACCTACCTCAACGAGAACTTGTAAATATCTATACTTGTAAGAGGCTCGGGTCGATCAGCCCCCCAAACAAATGAAACCGAATGGGGGGAAAAACGAATGGGAACTGCTGGGTCTTGGTTTTGAGTGTTTATCCACTGGATCAGGACAATTTCTAAAAGGTGGCAAAGCAAAAAGAGAAACCCCAATAAAAGTGCATAGGAACCATATCCAATACATTTCATGGATCCCCAAAGGATAGAGGGGTTATATTCCCATACCTTATCATAGAATGTATATGACATCAGAGCGTGTCATGCTTGATGGATGGTCAACCCATATGCTGCCCCTAAACGGGGCTAGGTAAAACATCCAAAGCCTATGAAAAGGACATTAGAGATAATTGCAGTGGTTTCGTATAGTCAAGTTTGCGGTGGACAAAGAGTCCACCAGTTAAGTAAATTTAATTGAGTCAGTTTACCTGTTTTAGACCGTTCCCAGAGCGTCCCGAGCCTCACATCCACCTCAGTCTGACACAGCGTCAGACTGGGTTTAAATAGTCTCCCCCCGTGGCGCCAAATGCGCACGGCGTGTAACGTTACGCCGTGCTGACGTCACGCGGACGTAGTACGGAGATCACGTGGCGCCTAACCCGGACCAGGTGACCGGAGTGTTTCCTGTGGGGAAGCACTTCCGGTACACAGTTCAGCTGGGACTGACCTGACATGCCCTGCTGACAGCAGCCAAGCTGTACTGTCAGCTAAGGGCATGATGGGGTCCCTGTAGATGGAAATCTCAAACTTAGTGGCCGGGTTAGGACCAGCAACTGATCCCCGACCCGGAAGCGTGGCGGGCAGGGGACCACCCTAAGGTGGACATAACTAACCACGCCACGCAACCGGATAAGTCCATACACTTCCCCAAAGCCCTGGGGCGATCGCCACATGGGGCACCCCCCGTGCATTGTCCCCGGGGGCCTGCGCCAGCCCAAAGTCCACCGGAATCAATATGAACTTTTAAAAAAAAAAAACACACAAAAAAAAAAAAAAAAAAAAAAAAAAAAAAAAAAAAGGTTAGAAAGGGCACCCTGCATATACACATTCATTGCAGCACATAATTCTTATTCTTTTTTATTATGAAATTATTGTTGTACATGTAGTATTTTAACACAAAGATAAACATATTTACAGAACAAAAACCATATTAGTTAGCACTTTCACCCCCACATAAAAGGGGGGGCGAAATATTGCATGAGCAAGCACGTCTTAGCACACACAGATCAGGGCCAGATTCGGGCCCCATATGGCCCACGTATAAGGCCTAGCGGTGCTCAGCTACTCGTGCTGGCAGGAAGAGGGAAGGGGCGTGGGAGGGGAAGGGGAGGGGAAAGGAACGGGAAGGAGGGGAAGAGGAGGGGGAGGGGAAGGGAAAACAAAGGGAAAAATGCGACTGGCGAGAGAGTGAGAAGCAGAAGGCGAAGCATAAGGGACCACACACTAAAGGAAGGGTTTAAAGCTGATTCCTTCGTTGAGGCCCGGATGTCGGGTAGCCCCCAACAAATAAATCCATCTAGTTTCGATCTGTAAGAGTTTCTTGTCTAGGTCACCCCCTCGTTCCTGTTGGGGGAGGTGCTCAAGGCTATAGAAGCCTATGAATTTAAGATCAAAATTGTGATATAGGCCTACATGACGGCTAATTGGTGTCTCCATTTTGCGTTTACATATTAGTGATACATGATCCCTCATACGGCAGAAAAGTGGGCGTTTTGTTTTTCCCACATAGAATGCTCCGCACAGGCATTTCATCAAATATACTGATCCTACTGATTGGCAATTAGTGCGATATTTTGGAGTCCATATTCTGCCATCTGGCAGATCTATGTTTTTTCCTTCCAAGATAAAGCGGCAAAATTTACATTTACCACATTTGTATGTACCTGGGACTTGTTTCTTATTGTTCTGATCGCTCGAATAATGGCTACTTACCAAAGTGTCACGTAATGAACGTGACCTTTTGTATGTAATTTCTGGATAGGGTTTGATATATTTGGATATTTTCTCATCAGTGGACAATAAGTACCAAAATTTTTTATATATGTTGCGTACCTTCTTATGTTGTCGGTTGTATTTAGTGACAACTCGTGTACTCTCCTGGGTCTTAGCCCGTCTAGGTTTGTATAGTAGGAGTTGTCTATTCATATTCGCTACCTGATTGTAGGCTTTTCTAAGACATGTTTTACTATACCCTCGCAGTAGGAGGCGTTCACGCAGAAGATTCGCCTCTCGCTGAAAGTCATCGAGGTGCGTACAATTTCGCTTTATCCTTAGAAATTGGCTGTAAGGGATTCGCGAGAGGCGAATCTTCTGCGTGAACGCCTCCTACTGCGAGGGTATAGTAAAACATGTCTTAGAAAAGCCTACAATCAGGTAGCGAATATGAATAGACAACTCCTACTATACAAACCTAGACGGGCTAAGACCCAGGAGAGTACACGAGTTGTCACTAAATACAACCGACAACATAAGAAGGTACGCAACATATATAAAAAATTTTGGTACTTATTGTCCACTGATGAGAAAATATCCAAATATATCAAACCCTATCCAGAAATTACATACAAAAGGTCACGTTCATTACGTGACACTTTGGTAAGTAGCCATTATTCGAGCGATCAGAACAATAAGAAACAAGTCCCAGGTACATACAAATGTGGTAAATGTAAATTTTGCCGCTTTATCTTGGAAGGAAAAAACATAGATCTGCCAGATGGCAGAATATGGACTCCAAAATATCGCACTAATTGCCAATCAGTAGGATCAGTATATTTGATGAAATGCCTGTGCGGAGCATTCTATGTGGGAAAAACAAAACGCCCACTTTTCTGCCGTATGAGGGATCATGTATCACTAATATGTAAACGCAAAATGGAGACACCAATTAGCCGTCATGTAGGCCTATATCACAATTTTGATCTTAAATTCATAGGCTTCTATAGCCTTGAGCACCTCCCCCAACAGGTACGAGGGGGTGACCTAGACAAGAAACTCTTACAGATCGAAACTAGATGGATTTATTTGTTGGGGGCTACCCGACATCCGGGCCTCAACGAAGGAATCAGCTTTAAACCCTTCCTTTAGTGTGTGGTCCCTTATGCTTCGCCTTCTGCTTCTCACTCTCTCGCCAGTCGCATTTTTCCCTTTGTTTTCCCTTCCCCTCCCCCTCCTCTTCCCCTCCTTCCCGTTCCTTTCCCCTCCCCTTCCCCTCCCACGCCCCTTCCCTCTTCCTGCCAGCACGAGTAGCTGAGCACCGCTAGGCCTTATACGTGGGCCATATGGGGCCCGAATCTGGCCCTGATCTGTGTGTGCTAAGACGTGCTTGCTCATGCAATATTTCGCCCCCCCTTTTATGTGGGGGTGAAAGTGCTAACTAATATGGTTTTTGTTCTGTAAATATGTTTATCTTTGTGTTAAAATACTACATGTACAACAATAATTTCATAATAAAAAAGAATAAGAATTATGTGCTGCAATGAATGTGTATATGCAGGGTGCCCTTTCTAACCTTTTTTTTTTTTTTTTTTTTTCTCTCTTCTTCTTTTTTACAAGTTCATATTGATTCCGGTGGACTTTGCGCTGGCGCAGGCCCCAGGGGACAATGCACGGGGAGTGCCCCATGTGGCGATCGCCCCAGGGCTTTGGGGAAGTGTATGGACTTATCCGGTTGCGTGGCGTGGTTAGTTATGTCCACCTTAGGGTGGTCCCCTGCCCGCCACGCTTCCGGGTCGGGGATCAGTTGCTGGTCCTAACCCGGCCACTAAGTTTGAGATTTCCATCTACAGGGACCCCATCATGCCCTTAGCTGACAGTACAGCTTGGCTGCTGTCAGCAGGGCATGTCAGGTCAGTCCCAGCTGAACTGTGTACCGGAAGTGCTTCCCCACAGGAAACACTCCGGTCACCTGGTCCGGGTTAGGCGCCACGTGATCTCCGTACTACGTCCGCGTGACGTCAGCACGGCGTAACGTTACACGCCGTGCGCATTTGGCGCCACGGGGGGAGACTATTTAAACCCAGTCTGACGCTGTGTCAGACTGAGGTGGATGTGAGGCTCGGGACGCTCTGGGAACGGTCTAAAACAGGTAAACTGACTCAATTAAATTTACTTAACTGGTGGACTCTTTGTCCACCGCAAACTTGACTATACGAAACCACTGCAATTATCTCTAATGTCCTTTTCATAGGCTTTGGATGTTTTACCTAGCCCCGTTTAGGGGCAGCATATGGGTTGACCATCCATCAAGCATGACACGCTCTGATGTCATATACATTCTATGATAAGGTATGGGAATATAACCCCTCTATCCTTTGGGGATCCATGAAATGTATTGGATATGGTTCCTATGCACTTTTATTGGGGTTTCTCTTTTTGCTTTGCCACCTTTTAGAAATTGTCCTGATCCAGTGGATAAACACTCAAAACCAAGACCCAGCAGTTCCCATTCGTTTTTCCCCCCATTCGGTTTCATTTGTTTGGGGGGCTGATCGACCCGAGCCTCTTACAAGTATAGATATTTACAAGTTCTCGTTGAGGTAGGTAAAGCGTGACAACTGATATTGGGCATGGTCACACTACTTTTTTACCGTACGAATGATTATGGCTTATGTGAAAATAATTGAGGTTAATAAGTACATTTGTACTCCACAGGCCCTACAAATACTCTCTTGGATGAAGGAATAGGATTTCCTTCTCCCCCTACAACTCCCTAGCCACGTTTGGTGGTGCTCGCCGGGTACGTCCCTGTGTGGGTTCCTCTCTTGGGGGGTGCTCCAGTGCAACCATTGGTATCTCTATTCGGAAGCCTGACCATGCGTATGATCCCTACAATATTGGAGGTAGGGAATCATGCTTGTGTAAACTGACTTCACCAGACATCCCTGTCATTGCACACTCTATGCAGCATATATAACGTTTTAATGAGTATCAACTGTTTTATATATACTAATCAATATATTGCTTTGTATACATACCACAGAACACGAAAAATGTCTAAAAAACCCTCGTCCATCTGCAAATATATCTTATCCTTGTCTCCTGATGAAGCCTCTATAGGCGAAACATGTTGAGCGATTGGACAAGTATTATGACCTGTGTACTTTGAATGTATGACAATATAGGTGTTCTATTAGGAACTGTATGTAATTTCTTTGAACCCTATGATTCATATACTGCTGTACATGGAGTCTAACACTGTATGTATTTTTCTTTCTCTTAAAAAATTATTTTTATGTTAATAAAACAAGCAATTTTATTATATGAAACTACTCTTTTTTTGTGTATGTACCATAGACAGTCCCAAATCTCCAATAACTCTTTTATTGCATGTTACTATTTATTTTCCTTACTGCCAAAGTAAAGCCAGTTATTCTTATCTCAGCAGTCTGCTTGTGAGTTTGAGTCCATTACACTTAGAGTATAAGTGATATTTATATGTGCATAGATACATACCCCTTTACTAACTGTGCCAGAGCGGGTAGAGCAAATTTGCCGGGGGTTGGTGGAGCTGTACTCAGGGACCCAAAACAAACCAGCGGCCCTCTTAACTGGGGGTATCGCTACACGTGGGGGCTCGTAATCCGGGATCCTGAGTCAGCGGGAAAACCCGCCAGAAGGTACCGGCATGGACCCGATAGAAGTGGGACGGTGGTCCACAATATGGGGCACTGATCCAGCCGAAATAGCAGTCATTGAACTGCCAGGGATGTGGCAGGAAGAGGCAGTCAAGCAGCTCATAATGTCCCTATCCCCATGCCACAAGTCACGGATAATGGACATGAGAATTGATGCCGGGTATACATACGCCCTAGTAGAATGGCAGGAAGAGACTCCAGAGCAGTTCAGGAGCCAAAGCATACGAGCACTGGATGGTCAGACCTATCAATTGCTGCATGCGCTGCCGCGCAAGGGAGACTGTTCTCCAGTGAAAACTATGCTATCCCTAAAGCAGGAAGAGCAGAAGGGCGCGGAAAGTCCCGCACCCGCACAACCTACTCTTAGCGCAGAACTGTGTGCTGTCCTAGGGGAGATTGTGACCCCGGGGACTACCCGATGTCGGGATACAGGAAACTCCGGATGTTTTCAGGGAGAAAACCTGTACCCTCAGGAGAAGAGGGATTTGAAGAGTGGTTAGATGGTGCCACGCAGGCCTTAGAAGAATGGGAGGTCCCAGAAGGTAGAAAGAAGCAAAGGATTGTTGAGAGCCTAAAGGGGCCTGCCTTAGAGGCCATACGCAATCTGAAGACGAGCAAGAAAGATTGCACTGCACAGGATTACATAGACATTCTGGAAAGTGTGTTTGGTGGGACAGAAAAAGTCACAGAACTTACCTATCAACTGGAACACTGTTACCAGAAGACAGGGGAGAAGCTGTCGGAGTATATGGGACGTATAGACAAGATCCTGCATAGGCTTATCCTGAAGAAGGGGATAGATCCGGGGAAGGTAGACGAAGCCCGTGCCCAGCAGGTGGTCAGGGGAGCCCAACCCCTAGACCCTGTCGCACTAATACTACGCACCCGGCAGGATGGGAAGAGCCTGGACTACCCCGATCTCATTCGAATGGTCAGAGAAGAAGAGGCCATGTTGGAAGAGAAACGGGAAAAGCAAGTGATGGGGTCTACAAAACTTCCAGTGGCCACGGTCAGGTCGGCCTTAACCCCTGAAAGAGAGACAGAAGTAGATGCCCTGAAGTTGCAAATGTCCCAGATGATGGAGATACTGACGTCTCTAGTGGCCAAAGAGACGCCCAGTCCCAAGAAAGAAACAAGCAGGAGGGAATTGTTTCCAACTGTTTCAGCACCAGCATCCCCACCTGACTACGGAGAGATGATCTGTTTTAATTGTGGAGGAATTGGTCATATTGCAGCTGTATGTTCCAGCTCCAAGAAGAATAACAGGAAAAGAAAGCGAGGGGATCAAACCCCTCAAAAGGGGCCCAGGGATCCTCAACCAAGGTACATGCCAGAGAAAGGGGGCAAGACCCCTCCGAAGAAACACAGCACTCCCAAGCGAGAACCCTTACAAGTGAGAGATAACAATGTCCCTCAACGGGTTCACACTCCCACTAAGAGGGAGAAAATTAATGCATACCAGGCTCAAGAAAGGATCAAGTGCAGATCAAGTGCTGGTAAAGAAAAGAGTCCAAAGAAGAGGACAGCATCAACTCGGCCCTACCCAGAAGAGCTGGTTGGTCCATCTCCTACTGTACCCATCCAAGTGGAAGGAATATACACGAAAGCTCTCCTAGACACTGGAGCACAAGTGACCCTATTGTATAGGGACTTCTATGACAGATACCTGAGTCATCTGCCAATACAGAAGATAGAAGAGTTGGAGATAAGGGGACTGGGAACGCAGAGTTTCCCCTATGATGGATACCTACCCATACGGTTGACCTTTGACCCATCCGTAGCTGGGAAGACTGAAGTGTTTGACACCTTAGCAGTGGTGTGTCCCCGCCCACCAGGAACCAGCAAGACTTCCCTGATTATAGGGACGAACACGGACCTAGTCAGAAGGCTTCTGACCCCCCTGGTGAAGAAAGAGAATCTTTCAGCCCCCAAGATCCATCCCATGCTGAAGGCAGCCTACCAGCGGTTGGTCCTAGAGCAGAAGACCCCAAGTGAGGGGATAGGAAGGGTATGGAGGCTTGGAAAAGAAGGAGCAGTGTTACAGCCTGGAGAGGTGACCTGCATGAGAGCCACGGTGAAACTTACTTGGGAGCAGCCTGGCCCCTTTGTAATGTTGGAGCCCGACCCAATGGAGGGTCACTCAGGTCTGGAAGTGATACCAGAAGTGATCTCATTGAAGGACCTGAAGAAGGCTAGAGGAAGAGTCCCTGTCAGTGTGAGGAACCCCACGGAGCGGCCCGTGGAGATCCCTGCCAGGATGCTTCTGGGACAGGTGAGTCCTGCTGTCCCAGTTGGCTGGTCAGAAGTGAAGGGGACGGGTGAAGGAGAAGATGTTTGGAAGAAACTCTCCATGGAAAACCCAAACCTACCTGGAGCTTGGAAAGAGAGAGCCAAGGCCCAGCTGACCAGATGGGAGAAGATTTTCTCTAAAGATGAGTTTGATGTGGGGTGTGCGAGGAGTGCCACCCACCGAATCCGCATGCAAGAGGACAAGCCATTCAGAGAGAGAGTGAGGCGAGTCCCGCTAGCAGATCTGGAGGATCTGAGGGAGCAGCTTGCGGAACTGAAGAAGACGGGAGTGATTAGGGAGTCCAGAAGCCCCTATGCCTCCCCAATTGTGGTAGTCAGGAAGAAGAATGGGTCATTGAGGCTCTGCATTGACTACAGAACTCTCAACAGGAGGACCATTCCTGACCAGTACACCACGCCAAGGATAGAGGATGCCTTGCAGAGTTTATCTAGAGCTAAGTGGTTCAGTGTGATGGACCTCAAGAGTGGGTACTATCAAATCCCCATGCATCCAGAAGATAGAGAAAAGACTGCCTTCATAACCCCAGTAGGGTTCTTTGAGTTCAACAGGATGCCTCAGGGCCTATCTGGAGCTCCTGCTACATTTCAACGCCTTATGGAAAGGACAGTTGGAGACATGAACCTCATAGAAGTCCTTGTGTACCTGGACGATGTCATTGTCTTTGGAAAGACTTTGGAAGAACATGAAGCCAGATTGGAGAAAGTACTGAAGAGGCTCAGTGAAGAGGGACTCAAACTTTCCCCCGAGAAGTGTCGGTTCTATCAGTCTTCTGTGAACTATTTGGGTCACATAGTGTCTGAAAAAGGAGTGGCCACAGACCCTGAGAAGTTGGAGGCAGTTACTTCGTGGCCAAGACCCACAACAGTTACAGAACTTTGGTCTTTCTTGGGGTTCTGCTCCTACTACCGCAGGTTTGTGGATGGGTTTGCCCGCATTGCAAAACCCCTAAACGAACTGCTCAAGACAGAAGGAGAGGAAGATGGATTGGGGCCTAGGAGGCCCGGTGAGTCGGTTCGAGACCAATGGAACTCAAGGTGCGAAGAGGCTTTCAGAACCTTGAAGAGAAGTCTCACTACAGCCCCAGTTTTGGCCTATGCTGACCCCACTAGACCGTATGAGCTACATGTTGATGCCAGCCATGAGGGCCTAGGTGGAGTACTCTACCAGGAGTATGAAGACCAGCTGCGACCAGTGGCCTATGTGAGCCGGAGCCTGACCCCCTCCGAGAAGAACTATCCCACCCACAAGTTGGAGTTCTTAGCCCTTAAATGGGCAGTAGTTGACAAGTTGAAAGACTATCTGTATGGGGCCGAGTTTACTGTAAAAACAGATAACAACCCCTTGACCTATCTATTCACCACCGCCAAGCTGGATGCAACTGGACACAGATGGTTGGCGGCGTTGTCTGGATTCAATCTGGATTCAATTTCAGCCTCAAGTACAGACCAGGGGCTGGAAATAGGGATGCAGATGCCCTGTCCCGAAGATCCCATGTCATGGTCGATGACTGGGAAGACTGGACCCAAGTGGCACCAGAAGGAGTGCGAGCCCTTTGTCAGGGGGCTGAACTCCAAGCCAGAGGAGGATCCAGAGCTGAAGAGATAGGAGTTACCACAGTGGGAGTCCCAAAGTGTTACTGTGGGGTAACTCAACTAGCAGAAGAGTGCCTACCGAAGCTGTCCAAGAAGGAGCTAAGGTGTGACCAATTGGAAGACCCCATGGGGAAATTGGTCCTGGAGGCACTGGAAGACAAGAGTCCAGAGGGACTTCGACTTCACCCTTCCAAAGAAGCTCGCCTACTGAGGAGAGAATTGGACAAGTTACAGGTGCATTAGGGAGTGGTCTACCGAAGGGGCCCCTCTGATAGCTCAGAAGATAAGTGGCAGCTGTTTCTCCCAGAAAAGCATCGAGAGACTGTGCTGATTGCCCTACATGACCAGCATGGTCACTTGGGAGCAGAGAGAACCTTCCAACTTATCAGAGACCGGTTTTATTGGCCCTGCATGAGGGCCGAAGTGGAGGAGTATTGCCATTCCTGTGCAAGATGCATTCAGAGAAAGACTTTACCCCATCAAGCTGCCCCAATGGGCCATCTACAGAGTCAAGGCCCAATGGATCTGGTATGCATTAATTTTCTC